>OU342743.1:401110362-401710362 GCA_910589775.1 Avena eriantha | reverse complement strand
ACCGGGATCCATAGTTCACTAGAGGTGGCTCTCCTTAGATAGATAACATGCTTGGTGAACAAATTACAGCGGGGCAATTGGCAAACACCGAGAAAGCAATACATGCATATACTAATCATCTTGACTCGTTTGAGACTTGATTGGCTATTACAACATAATACATAGACCGCCATCCAACTGCATATATGACTAATAATCCACCTTCAGGTTATCATCCGAACCCCCTCCAGTATTAAGTTGCAAGCAACAGATTATTGCTTTACGAACTGTGCGTAAAGTAAACAATACAATTGTTCTATGAACAAAGAATCGTTGTTTTCTCCCTAGTAGCAACAACACATCTAGTACCTTAGAGATTTCTGTCACTTCCCCAGATTACCAGAGGCATGAACCCACTATCGAGCATAAATACTAAATCTTGGAGTTGCTTGCATCTACTTGGCCAAGATAGCTACTAACAACGGAAAGCATGCAAGATCTCAAATAACAAAGACATGATAGAATCAATAATCAATCTAAAATAGCATCTCAATATCCATCGGATCCCCGCAAACACAACATGTATGAATTACAAATAGATGATCTTGATCATAAATGGAGCTCACAAGATCTAAACATGAAAGCACAAAGGAGGAGAAACCAGCCATCTAGCTACTACATGGATCCGTAGGCTAAGGATGAACTACTCACGCATCACACCGGAGGCTTGCATGGTGATGAAGAAGGCCTCCAGGGTGAATTCCCCTCTCCGGAAGGGTGCCGGGAAGAGCTTCAGATCCCCCCCCCCCCCGATCTAGGGACAGAGATGACGGTGGCTACAGACTCTTTCGTGGATTTTTTATCGGGTACCTAGGGTTTTCGTCCCGAGAGCAACTTATAGGCGGAAGGAGAGGCCGAGGGGGTGCTGGGGTCGGCCAGACCACCCCCTGGCGCGGGCCAAGCCTGGCCGCGTGGCCAGGTGGTGTGGCCGTCCCCTGGCCCCTCTCCGTCTCGTATTCTGGCACTTGATCCCTTCCGGAAAAATAGACACTTTGGCTTTTGTCCCATCCAATTCCGAGAATATTCATTTTCAGACTTTCCTAGAACCAAAAACAACAAAAAATAGGCAGCTGGCACTATGGCTCTTGTTAATAGGTTAGTCCAAGAAATCATAATAAACGTACTCCAAAGTTGGAACAAAACACAAGAAAGTGGATAAAACTAAGCATGGAAAACTAAAGTTTTCATTCTTCCTTTGCTTTTGCTTTCTAAAACACAAAAGGACCAAACATATTTCTGTTGTTTCTCTTTGTTTGCTTCTTCTTCTTTTTTCCTTGGTTTGCTTTCCCTTTTCCGCCGACCACTGGCCCTGAAGGGGACCATGGCGGCGCGCAGAGTCTCGTTCATGTCGCCCTGCTCTCTGCCACACTACCTCCTGCACGCACCTAGTACCACTGAATCCCCATCTTCTCCACCGACCACCCACTCTACAGGGTGCTGGCCCCAGTTTCTTCCCCACCGACGATTACTGCGTTGCCCATCCGCAACTACTACCCAGCATACTTTCCCCAGCGGCAAACCACATCCCGTATTCTTATCCGTCGGTGCCATGGCATCTCGGTGCCACCTGGCCCAAAATCTCGCCGTGCTTAGGGCCACACACACGTCCCTGATTTCGCCCCCGCCGGACGGTTTGGCAGCACCCCCGCTCAACTTGCTTCTAGGGGATGGGGGCATTGACGGTATTGACTTGGTGGACGACCTCCACCGGTGTCATTTCCTGCCGCATGGGCGGTCCGGGGTGGAGGACCTGGCTTTACCGCATCGACAGCCTGTAGTATAGGCTAGCCCTGCGCGCCCTCGGTCTTTTGGTCCTCGATGTCGAAGGCCAGCTGGTGTGGACTCTAGAAGCGGTGCCGACCTCCGCGGACTACTAGGCGTAGGTGGATCTCTCGGGCCTACTAATCAAACCAGCTCAGCTTAATGATCCATTGGAAAAAAAAACTATGTCAAGCCTTGTGGTCGAACTATCGATGGAGATGTTGTTGGGTTCGCAGCATAGAAAACCAAAATTTTCCTACGATGAGAACTATACGCCAAGATCTATCTACTAGATACAGAGCAACGGGTGGATATACATCCATAGAGAACTTACCCTCGAAGACAACAGAGTTTTGTTAACGAGTTGGAACTCGTGGATGATGTAGTCGTACGCTTGTCGATCTCAAGATCGTGTGGAAGTCCTAGCGCCGCAAATCAGCAGCGCATCCGTCCTCGCACACACGTTCAAGCCAGCTAACAACCTCCACCTCCTCGCTCTAGCGAATCAGCAGAAGTAGCAACTCCTTCCAGACGCAAGGCCACCGGGAACATGTATCTCGCTAATCCGAGACCATGGGGGAATATATCTAGAGGAGAAAGAGATCCTTCACGAGGAGGTGTGAGGAAGAAGGAGTGAGAGGGGGGCCTTTTATAGGAGGAGGGGGTGCCCCTCCCCATGGCCGGCGCCTCATGGGGGGTGACCCCTCACCTCCCCCATTCATGTGGTGGTAACATCTCCACATTAAATGTCCCTTCACATTCTCTTTTAAAGTCTCCACTTTAAATGCATTAAATTTCTCCAAATTTAATGCCCTCTCATTTAATAAAACTCTTTTTTTTAATTTATTCAGAATTTTGTTAATTACTTTAATTAACAAAAATTCACATAAAACCCCTGCAACATTTCAATATTACATGCAGAACCAATTTCTGCAATTTCACCCGAAACAGTTTCGATGTCTGTTGAAATAATTCTAATGCTTTGCAGTTCTTTCGTCTGAAACATATGTGCTCCAAAATGGTGTTCGGCAACCCTTAAGTGTGTCACCCTACGTTCGCGAATAATGCAGACATGATTGAGACCCCTCTCAAATCAATAATCAGAAGCGGCACATGGAGATCAATACTGACTCCTACACATTCAACGATGACTTCTCTGATCGTGAGAACCTTTAACGCTAGTAACTTAATCCCTTTGTCTCATGATATAATACATGTCCGAGATTCGATCATCGGTATCCAAATACCTAGTTTGATCTCGTTACCGACATGCACTCTTTTCTCGTTCCCGTGATATAACATTCTATCGATCATATTACTTGCTTGCAAGCTATCTTAATGTGATAACACCGAGAGGGCCTAGAGTATATATATCTATCATCAGGATTGACAAATTCCACTCTTGATCCATGAGCCTCAACATAACACCTTCGTAGCAATGAACCCACCTTTATAGTCACTCTGTTACGGTGTGACGTGTGATGTTATCAAGATACTCTGCGGGTGTTATCAGTTAAATGATCTCATGGTCTAAGGACTAAGATTACTTCGTATGATGTTATAGCAATATAAACATAATGACTTTGATCGTAATGCTATACTTCGGATGAATGTTCATCACATCATTTTACAAATGTTGTGACCTCATTATTAATAACATCCAATGTCCATGATCAGGAAACTTTGATCATCTTGTTAATCAACAAGCTAGTCTATAAGAGAGGCATAACTAGGAACCTTTTGGTTGATTAAACACACATGTATTAACGTTTCCTATCAATACAATTATAGCATGCAAAATAAACATCTATCATATACAAGGAATACATAATAACAACTTTATTATTGTCTCTCAGGGCATATTTCCTTCAGTCTCCCACTTGCACTAGAGACAATAATCTAGTTTACATAGTGATAAATCTAACACCCATGGAGTTTTGGTGTTGATCTTGTTTTGCCCTAAGGAGAACTTTAGTCAACAGATCTGCTACATTTAGGTCTATGTGTACTTTACAAATCTTTATATCTCCATCCTTTACATGCTCGCGGATGGAGTGAAACCGAGGCTTAATATGCTTGGAATTCTTGTGAGACCTTGGTTCCTTGGCGTTGGCTATGGCTCCATTGTTGTCACAATAGATCACCATTGGGTCCAATGCACTAGGAACCACACCTAGTTCCGTTATGAATCCCTTCATCCAAACCGCTTCCTTCGCCGCTTCTGAAGTGATAGCATATTCCGCCTCTGTTGTTGATCCAGCTACCACAGGTTGTTTGGAACTCCTCCAACTAACTGCTGCCCCGTTCAAAAGAAATACATATCCGGATTGAGACTAAGAGTCATCCGGATCGGTGTCAAAGCTAGCATCGACATAACACTTAGCGACTAGCTCTTCTTCACCTCCGTATACAAGAAACATATCCTTAGTTCTTCTTAAGTACTTAAGGATATTCTTGACCGCTATCCAGTGTTCCGAACCTGGATCAGATTGGTACCTACTAGTCAAACTAATAGCATGTGCCATATCCGGTCTTGTACATAGCATGGCGTACATTATAGAGCCTATGGTTGAGGCATAGGGGATTTTATCCATTATCTCTCTTTCTTCCACCGTAGCCGGACTTTGAGTCTTACTCAATGCCTTGCCTTGCAACATAGGTAAGAACCCCTTCTTACTTCCATCCATATTAAACTTCTTCAATATCTTATCAAGGTATGTACTCTGCGATAGCCTAATTAGGCTCCTTGATATATCTCTATAGATTTTAATGCCTAATATATATGACGCTTCACCAAGGTCCTTCATCGAAAATTTGTTGTTTAGATAACTTTTAACACTGTTTAAAAGATCTATATCATTTCTAATCAATAATATGTCATCCACATATAATATCAGAAATGCCACATTGCTCCTACTCACTTTCTTGTAAATACAAGCGTCTGCATAAGTTTGGACAAATCCAAACTCTTTGATCACCTCATCAAAGCGGCGATTCCAACTCCGGGATGCTTGCTTCAGTCCATAGATGGATCGCTGAAGCTTGCATACCTTATCAGCATCCTTAGGATCGACAAAACCCTTAGGTTTTATCATATACAACTCTTCTACAATATTACCATTGAGGAACGCGGTTTTGACATCCATCTGCCATATTTCATAATCAAAATATGCAGCAATTGCTAACATAATCCTAACCGACTTTAGCATCGCTACGGGAGAGAATGTCTCATTGTAGTCAACTCCTTGAATTTGTCGAAAACCCTTTGCGACAAGTCGAGCTTTATAGATGGTCACGTTACCATCATCATCAGTTTTTATTTTGAAAATCCATTTATTCTCAACAGCCTTTCGATCGTGAGGTAAGTTCACCAAGGTCCAAACCTGGTTTTCGTACATGGATTCCATCTCGGATTTCATGGCTTCTAGCCATTTGTTGGAATCCAGGCTCATCATCGCTTCTTCATACGTCGTAGGGTCATCTATTTCATCAATCATGAAATTCATAACAGGATTGCCATACAGTTCAGGAGCTGCACGTGTCCTGCTTGACCTGCGATGTTCGGTAGTGTCCTCTTTCGGAGTTTCATGATCATTATCATTAGCTCCTCTTCATTAGGTGAAGTCAACTCTGAAACAACTTCCGGTGCTGTGCTACTAGCCATTTCATGAAGAGAAGGTTCAATAACCTCTTCGAGTTCTACCTTCCGACTACTCACATCTTTCGCAAGAAACTCCTTCTCAAGAAAGGATCCATTCTTGGCAACAAAAACCGTGCCCTCGGATCTGTGATAGAAGGTATACCCAATCGTTTCCTTAGGATATCCTATGAAGACGCATTTTTCCGCTTTGGGGTCGAGTTTATCTGGCTGAAGTTTCTTCACATAAACATCGCATCCCCAACTTTAATAAATGACAGCTTAGGTTTGTCTCCAAACCATAATTCATACGGTGTTGTTTCAACTGAAGGGAATATGCCCGAGAGGCAATAATAAAGTGGTTATTATCTTATTCCATGTTTATGATAAATGTTTATTTTGCATGCTATAATTGTATTGATCGAAAACATCAATACATGTGTGTTTAATAAACAAAAAGGGTTCCTAGTTATGCCTCTCTTATAGACTAGCTCGTTGATTAACAAGATGATCAAGGTTTCCTGATCATGGACATTGGATGTTGTTAATAACGAGGTCACAACATTGGTGGAATGATGTGATGAACATTCATCCTAAGTATAGCATTACGATCAAGTCATTATGTTTATATTGCTATAACATCATACTAAGTAATCTTAGTCCTTAGACCATGAGATCATGTTAATTGCTAACACCAGAAGAGTATCTTGATAACACCAAACGTCACACCGTAACAGGCTGACTATAAAGGTGGGTTCAGTGCTAC
This sequence comes from Avena eriantha, assembly GCA_910589775.1. Lineage (NCBI taxonomy): Eukaryota > Viridiplantae > Streptophyta > Magnoliopsida > Poales > Poaceae > Avena > Avena eriantha. The sequence goes on along the minus strand of OU342743.1, from coordinate 401,704,159 downwards.
AAAGGTGTTATGTTGAGGCTAATGGATCAAGAGTGGAATTTTTCAATCCCGATGACGGATAGATATACTCTGGGCCCTCTCGGTGATATCACATTAAGATAGCTTGCAAGCAAGTGATGTGATCACTAGAATGTTATATCACGGGAACGAGAAAAGAGTGTATGTCGGTAACAAGATCAAACTAGGTATGGAGATATCGATGATCGAATCTCGGACATGTAATATATCGCGAGACAAAGGGATTTAGTTACTAGCGTTAAAGGTTCTCACGATCACAGAAGTCATCGTTGAATGTGTAGGAGTCAGTATGGATCTCCATGTCCCGCTTCTGATTATTGATCTGAGAGGGGTCTCGATCATGTCTGTATTATTCGTGAACCGTAGGGTGACACACTTAAGGGATACCAACACCATTTAGAGCAAATATGTTTCAGATAAAGATTTAAGAAAGCGCTGGAATTATTTCAATAGACACCGAAACTGTTTCGGGTGAAATTGCTGAAATTGGTTCTGCATGTAATATTGAAATGTTGCAGGGGGTTTTATGTGAATGTTTGTTAATTAAAGTAATTAACAAAATTCTGCATAAAAAATAATAAAAGAGTTTTATTAAATGAGAGAGCATTAAATTTGGAGAAATTTAATGCATTTAAAGTGGAGACTTTAAAAGGGAATCTGAAGAGGCATTTTAATGTGGAGGGGTTACCACCATATGAATGGAGGAGGTGAAGAGGCACCTCCTCCATGCGCCGGCCATGAAGGAGGGGCACCCCCCTCCTCCTATAAAAGGCCACCCTCTCCTCACTTCTAAGACACACCTCCTTGTGAAGGATCTCTCTCCCCCTTTAGTATTATTTCCCCATGGTCTCGGATTAGCGAGATACATGTTCCCGATGGCTTTATCTGGCAAGGAGTTGCTGCTTCCGCTGCTTTGCTGGAGCGAGGGACGGAGGTTGTCGGGGTACCAGACGTGTGTGCGATCACGGATGCACCACTGCTTTGCGGTGCTGGACTTGGTGGTGCTGGAGCTGGATCTGATGGACGTGCTGGAGCCGGACCTGCTGGACTTCATCAAGATCTTAAGATCGGCAAGTGTACGACTACATCAATCACGAGTTCCTACTCGTTAACAAAACTCGTTGTCTTCGAGGGTAAGTTCTCGATGGATGTATGTCCACCGGTTGCTTTGTACCTAGTAGATAGATCTTGGCGTGTAGTTCACATCGTAGGAAAATTTTTGGTTTCTATGTTGCGGACCCTACAATGGTATCAGAGCCAGATCTATGCGTAGGTGCTTTGCACAGGTAGTACACATATGTTTATATGTGGGCGATGATGATCATGTTATTGCATCTTCTATGTATTTTGGATATTGGTGGCTTAGTGGGATGAAGCGGCCCGGACCAACCTTACATGTCATCGTACATGAGACCGGTTCCACGACTGACATGCAACTTGTTTTGCATAAGTGGCTGGTGGGTGTATGTCTCTCCTACTATAGTCAATATGTGATTTACAACTAGTTGCTAATAACTTGGTTATCCTCGTTGTGGTTCATGTTCGTAGGTAAGAACGGTTCTATCTCTGAAAACCCTAAGCCACGAAAAACTTGCAATTGATAAATTAGAGGCGTCTAGTTTAGATCGTTGCTGGGCTAGTGTCTTGATATGGTATTGTTGTAAGTAGATGTATGATAGATACTCTTACAACACACTCAACGTGTAAGTTCCATAGACCTTGGCCTTACACACAAAGGAATGATAGAGATCATACCACGATGCAAATGATAGATATCAAATGCATGGACCATATCATCTCACTTTACACATTAGATGTTAGCATCTTATACTTCTAGTTTGGTGTTTTCTGTAGCATTGTAAGATGATCCCTCATTTAGATATCAAGATAAAAATGTGTTCTTCCTTAAGTATGCACCGTTTTGTGGATTGTATTTCGAGATATCACGTGATAATCGGGTGTACTTGACTCTACGCTTTCATACAAACGGGTGTAAGACAGTTTTCCACATGCGAGTACTAAGGTTCTTACTTGGCGAGCCTAGCATGTACAGACATGGCCTCGGAACACGGACCGAAAGGTTAAGCATGAGTCATATAGTTGATATGATGCCCATATAGATGCTCGCCTTTGAAGCTACATCAACTCACGTGATGATCGGACTTGGTGTAGTGGATTTGGTTCATGTAATCACCAAAAAGACACGAGGGATGTCATTTTTGAGTGGGAGTTCATTAGTAATTTGGATTAGTCGAACTCAATTTTTCATAAACTAAATCGAAGTGAATTTGCATAATTTGTTATAGTCATTGGCATTTGTTCACTACCTTATGCTTAGTTTTAATTGAGATAATAGAGATATAGAATTCTGGATATTTACTTTATGAACTGGTATCTTATTGTTTTGAATGTCAATTTAAAGTTTATAAGTCCTATTGCAAACTTTCAGCAAACTCTATTTACTCTATGAAGTTTAATAAGTAGTATTAAATCAAGAGTAAGAATTCCAATGTTAGTATCTAAAGTATCATGTTTGCCTCCATGATTCTTGATATTCAAAAGTTATTTTAATATCGAGGTTATCTAGGAGCTGAAAGAATTGTTTTAGAAACCATCATGTGTGAAAGATATTGTGATATCTGAAACAAAGTTTTTGGTTGCATTATGATAGAGTGTAATTTAGCAAAATACATGTTCTCATATTGTATGAGAATTTGTGAAGGATGGAGATGCTAGGCATCCGAATCTCCCAAAAGGTTTCGGGAACTAAAATTATACTCGTCATTCTTCCTTATAGGCTATAGTAGCTTGATCATGAAAGTTGTCATGATAAGGATGAATAGAAGATGTAAGTAAAATGTTTACTACACTAATAGATTACTAAAGAATGGATTTTGGAAAGAATACCAAACATTTGATGATGGTGATTCACTTCAAAGTGCAAGTCCAAAGGTATTAGTATTTGACTATATACGCTTAGTACTATGTGTCATGTGAATGACACCACAATTGATGTTGATAGATTCTTTTAAAAGGAAAAGGAATTGCTGAAAGAGAATCTATAAAATATTTGGCAGAAAATAAAAGGTTGGAGATGTCCAACTTAGGTATATAGAAGATATAAATGTTATGGCTGTATTCCTTACTTGTTAAACAATGTGGTTCATCGGTATTGGATACCGAATTGGTTGGTATGAAGTGTCATACATGACAACGCAATTCATGAACTGCAATGGCCTAAGTAACTAGCAAGAGAATAAGTGATGATGTTCATCGAAAACAAATAAAGTGTTATTGTGTTTTTCGTTGTTGTCAAACCTAGCCTTCAAGATTTGTTTTAATAATTGTTATTTTGTCCTGGTATTACGAGAACAATGGTTGTTCAAATAATTACCGTATTCCATAAAGGATGGATGAACTTTTACAAGTCTAGTGGGAGAAATCACATCCATAAACACTATTGCTAAAATGTCACAAGACAAATGATTGAAAGATCACTTATGAAGTGACATCATTGTTTAAATTATATTCGAAAGAAAATACGAAGAAACTCCATGTTGATGGAATTTTGGAGTCTTTGATTTTGATCAATTGACGCATGTGAGACTTTCCTCGAGATAATTGAAACTACGTTCATAGGCCGCAGAGGAACAGATGACTAGCTTATTGAAATTGTGCATGTTGATGTGCATAGTCCATTATGTGTAGCCATATGCGATGGATCTTTTTTTGCTTCATATGCTTTCTCCGAAAATTTGAGTGAATATATCTATATGTTTACTTAATAAGGAAGAAGTATGAAACATTTGAAAGTTGTTCAAAGACTTTCAAGATGAAGTGGAAAATCATTCTAACAAGAAAATAAAGAGTTTATGATTCAATCATAAAGGAAGATATTTGAGTTACATGTTTAGCAAAAACACCTAAGACTTGAGGAATTGTTCCATGATTTGTGTTTCCCGATAAACCATAGGAGTATGGCATATTCGAGAGATGAAATCAAACCATGTTTGACTAGGTAAGATCAAGGGTGTCATTTATAAAACTGCCATTATGTTTTAAGGATTGAAGCTTTAGAGACTACCGCTTTTACACAGAAAAGAGCACCATCGTGATCCGTTGACATGACACCATAAGAGTTATGGTTTGGGATAAAACCCGAATTGTCTTCTCTTAAATTTTGGTATGCTATGCATAAGTAAAATGTTTACAACCAAAGTCGGATAAGCACGTCTTTGTAGGTTATCCCAAAGAATTTGTTGGGAATTTCTCCATAACACCGAGGACAAAAGAGTTTGTTACTTGGAACATCAATTTTCTTGAGAAGGATTATTTCGCGAAAAGTTAAGTGGGAGGACAATAGAACTTCGATAAGGTTGTTGAACCTTAGCGCAGCGCTGGAAAGTGTCCCGGTGGCGGCCACAATGCTCATGGCTCCCGTGATTACAAAAGGTGTGATCTCGGAGATTAGAGTTCCTATTGAACCGTGTGGGTCGGTAAGAATCAAATAGTGTGATTTGATAAGCAAGTCATTATTGTTTTGACAATGATGAACCGACTACATGCAAAGAAGCGATGATGGGCCCTGACTCCATAAAATGACTAGAAGTCATAGAATCCGCGATAGTATCCATACATGAGAAATCAAGTTTCTGAACTTGGAAGACCCTCCGGAAAGGCGTGAAGCCTATCGGTCATGTTTGGATCTATAAAGAAATAAGACATGGATGTTTAACATCTATGAAATAGTCGACATGTCGGAAAGAAGTTTACGACAATGTTTAAGGAGTTGACTATGAAAAGATTTGATCTTTCATAGCGATATAGTCTTGACGGATTAATGTAGCAACCACTACATATAATTTGGTATATGGTAGTTGAATAAACAAAACAATGTTCTTCTAATAGAACGGTTACCTAGGACGTGTACATGACATGGTCCGAAGGGTTTTGTTAATTCAAAGGGTGCTAAAAGGGCGTGCAAACTTCAATAGTTGAAGTAAGCATAGCGGAGTTGGAATCTTCACCATGATGAAACTGTTAAAAGAGTTTAAATTCATCGGAGATGATGAAGATGCTTGCATTTGCAAGAAATTAAGTGGGAGCGCTGAGACATATTTCTAATACATTATGTAGAGGACATATTGTTGATTGGAAATGATGTATCTTGTATTGACACAAGTTAAGAATTTCATTAAAATAAGATTTCGATGAAAGACTTGGGCAAAACCGGAATATTTGGCATCAATATCTATATGGATAGATTGAGGCGCTAATATGGTTATGCCAGACATACATATATGAGATATTGAAAGGGTTCAATATGGAAACAACAAGAAAGGTTCTTGTTGCATGAAAAGGATTGTATCAAAATTCAAGTGTTTCAACACTTGGTGAGTAAAATCACATGAAGATTTTGATCGATTATACCATGATATGTATATATCCAGAATGTCCTATGCTCTAAATGTTATGAGCATATACCAGAATGATTCATATATGATCATTGGACAATAGTAAAGATATTCTTATGAGCGTTGGAAGAACTAAGAATATATCATGTATAAGTGACAAATAGTTAAAGGTAGTTCATTGTAAAGTGTTACATTGATACTAGTTTTGTCACAAGATACAAATTAAATTTATCTCAATTTAGACTATGGGTGGCACAATGTAATGGAAAGGATGTTCCATGATGGATTTGGATGAGTTCCAAATTTGAGACATTGTGACGAATACTACAACAAAAGGCTAAGTATATGACTGCTATAGTAGCAGCATAGGAGGGCATTTGTGTTAAGTAGTTTGTTATCAAACTAGGTGTGGTTCAAAGTGGGCTAATACTATGAAGATATATTGTGTGACAATAATATCAACATATTTTAACCCAAACGAACTAAAGGTCTCACCAAAGGACCAAATTTATACAACGCCATCTCATTTGAGAATGAGTGATGCGTAGAGACGCAAAGACATGCAAATACACGCGGACCTGAAACTGTCAGATCCGGAGATTATGTTAACCACTAGCAATCGCGTATATGCAACACCAGAAAGCCATAGGTGTTCAATACGCAAAGTTTTTCAAACTAGATTATTGACTCTAGTGCAAGTGGGAGACTGAAGGGAATATGCCCGAGAGGCAATAATAAAGTGGTTATTATCTTATTCCATGTTTATGATAAATGTTTATTTTGCATGCTATAATTGTATTGATCGGAAACGTCAATACATGTGTGTTTAATAAACAAAAAGGGTAACTAGTTATGCCTCTCTTATAGACTAGCTCGTTGATTAACAAGATGATCAAGGTTTCCTGATCATGGACATTGGATGTTGTTAATAACGAGGTCACAATATTGGTAGAATGATGTGATGAACATTCATCCGAAGTATAGCATTACGATCAAGTCATTATGTTTATATTGCTATAACATGATACGAAGTAATCTTAGTCCTTAGACCATGAGATCATGTTAATTGCTAACACCAGAAGAGTATCTTGATAACACCAAACGTCACACCATAACAGGGTAACTATAAAGGTGGGTTCAGTGCTACAAAGGTGTTATGTTGAGCCTCATGGATCAAGTGCGGAATTTGTCAATCCCGATGACGGATAGATATACTATCGGCCCTCTCGATGATATCACATTAAGATAGCTTGCAAGGAAGCGATGTGATCACTAGAATGTTATATCACGGGAACGAGAAAAGAGTGCACGTCGGCAACGAGATCAAACTAGGTATGGAGATATCGATGATCGAATCTCGGACATGTAATATATCGCAAGACAAAGGGATTTAGTTACTAGCATTAAAGGTTCTCACGATCACAGAAGTCATCATTGAATGTGTAGGAGACAGTATGGATCTCTAGGTCCCGCTTCTGATTATTGATCTGAGAGGGGTCTCGATCATGTTTGCATTATTCGCGAACCGTAGGGTGACACACTTAAGGGATACCGACACCATTTGGAGCAAATATGTTTCAGATAAAGATTTAAGAAAGTGCTGGAATTATTTCAATAGACACCAAAACTATTTCGGGTGAAATTGCTGAAATTGGTTCTGCATGTAATATTGAAATGTTGCAGGGGGTTTTATGTGAATGTTTGTTAATTAAAGTAATTAACAAAATTCTGATTAAAAATTAATAAAATAGTTATATTAAATGAGAGAGCATTAAATTTGGAGAAATTTAATGCATTTAAAGTGGAGACTTTAAAAGGGAATGTGAAGAGGCATTTTAATATGGAGGGGTTACCACCACATGAATGGAGGACGTGAAGAGGCACCTCCTCCATGCGCCGGCCATGAAGGAGGGGCACCCCCCTCCTCCTATAAAAGGCCAGCATCTCCTCACTTCTAAGACACACCTCCTTGTGAAGGATCTCTCTCCCCCTCTAGTATAATTTCCCCATGGTCTCGGATTAGCGAGATACATGTTCCCGGTGGCTTTATCTGGAAAGGAGTTGCTGCTTCCGCTGCTTTGCTGGAGTGAGGGACGGAGGTTGTCGGGGTACCGGACGTGTGTGCGATCATGGATGCACCGCTGCTTTGCGGTGCTAGACTTAGTGGTGCTGGAGCCGGATCTGATGGACGTGCTGGAGCCGGACCTGCTGGACTTCATCACGATCTTGAGATCGGCAAGTGTACGACTACATCAACCACGAGTTCCTACTCGTTAACAAAACTCGTTGTCTTCGAGGGTAAGTTCTCGATGGATGTATGCCCACCTGTTGCTTTGTACCTAGTAGATAGATCTTGGCATGTAGTTCACATCGTAGGAAAAATTTTGTTTTCTATGCTGCAGACCCAACATCAACGGATTTAGATGGTGCCCGATTTAAAGTGAATGTAGCGGTTTCCACTGCATAACCCCAAAATGACAGTGGCAAGTCAGTCAGAGACATCATAGATCGAACCATATCCAATAGAGTACGATTACGACGTTCTGACACACCATTATGTTGTGGTGTTTCGGCAGGCGTGAGTTGTGAAACTATTCCACAGTCTTTCATATGTGTGCTAAACTCGTAACTAAGATACTTGATACATTGCAAATGTATCTATAATTTTTTATGTTCCATGCTTGGTTTTATCCACTTTCTTGTGTTTTGTCCACACTTTGGAGTACTTTTCATATGATTTCTTGGACTAACCTATTAACAAGAGCCACAGTGCCAGCTGCCTTTTTTCTGATGTTTTTGGTTCCAGGAAAGTCAGAAAATGAATATTCTCGGAATTGGACGGGACAAAAGCCAAAGTGCCTATTTTTCCAGAAGACATCAAGTGCCAGAATACGAGACGGAGAAGGGCCCGGGGGCCACCACACCACCTGGCCGCGCGGCCAGGCCTGGCCCACTCCAGGGGGTGGTGTGCCCGCTCCCGGCACCCCCTCGTCCTCTCCTTCTGCCTATAAGATGCCCTCGGAACGAAAACCCTAAGTGCCCGGTCAAAAATCCACGAAATAGTCTGTAGCCACTGTCATGTCCATCCCTAGATCGGGAGGGATCTGATGCTCTTCCCGACACCCTGCCGGAGAGGGGTATTCACCCTGGAGGCCTTCTTCATCACCATGCAAGCCTCCGGTGTGATTCATGAGTAGTTCATTCTTGGACTACGGATCCATGTAGTAGCTAGATGGCTGGTTCTCCTCCTTTGTGCTTTCATGTTTAGAACTTGTGAGCTCCGTTCATGATCAAGATCATCTATTTGTAATTCTACATGTTGTGTTTGCGGGGATTCGATAGATATTGAGATGCTATTTCAGATTGATTAGTGAATCTATCATGTCTTTGTTATTTGTGATCTTGCATGCTTTCCGTTGTTAGTAGCTATCTTGGCCAAGTAGATGCTAGCAACTCCAAGAGTTAGTATTTATGCTCGATAGTGGGTTCATGCCTCTGGTAATCTGGGGAAGTGACAGAAATCTCTAAAGTACTAGATGTGCTATTGCTACTAGGGATAAAACAACAATCCTTTGTTCATAGAACAATTGTATTGTTTACTTTACACGCAGTTCGTAAAGCAATAATCTGTTGCTTGCAACTTAATACTGGAGGGGGTTCGGATGATAACCTGAAGGTGGATTATTAGTCATAGATGCAGTTGGATGGCGGTCTATGTATAATGTTGTAATGCCCAATCAAGTCTCAAAGGAGTCAAGATGATTAGTATATGCATGTATTGCTTTCTCAATATTTGTCAATTGCCCCGCTGTAATTTGTTCACCCAGCATGTTATCTATCTAAGGAGAGCCACCTCTAGTGAACTATGGATCCCGGTCCTTGTCTTTTACATACAATCTATAAACTGTTTACTGCTTTGTGTTTACTTTCTGCAAACTATTACTTCTTTCCATTCGATACGTTTAATCCTTTGTTTTCCGCAAAACACGGTGATATTGACAACCTCATTGCAAGTTGGGGACAAAGTTATGTGGTTGTGTTGTGCAGGTCTCCACGTTGCTACTAGCACCGGTAGTGCGCCCTCCCAAAGCTCAGCTAGTAACACCTTTGGGGTGTTTCCTTGCTCCTACTGGTTCGATTAAACCTTGGTTTCATCACTGAGGGAAACTTGCTGTTGTGCTCATCATACCTTCCTCTTGGGGTTCCCAACGAGCTCTACATCAACACCGCCTTCAAGCATTTTTCTGGGCGCCGTGCATTGAGCCATCAAGCATTTTTCTGGCGCCGTTGTCGGGGAGTCAAGGACATCTTCACACGGGGAGTCCCTCATAACCAATCTCTTTACTTTGTTATTTTTGTTTTTCTTAGTTTCTTTTTGCTTTGTTTGCTTGTTTCTTTATCAAAAACACACAAAAAATATTTTTACAATTTGCTTTCTTATTTGAAAAACACAAAAAAAATTAGTTCCAATCTTGATTTGCCATTATGTCTAGCCTTGCTCCAATCACTATGTGACCCGAGGAAATGATTTTCACTTTTAAACAAGGAATTGAGGAAAGTTTTAAGGAAGCTTGGTCTAGAATCTCTGATCTACATGAAAAAACTGAGCCTAAAATGACTCAAAGCTTGTTCCTAGCATTTTTTACCTTGGGATTGATATTTGCTATAGATATGCTTTAGATGCTTTTTTAGGAGGAGATTTCCTCCAATATAATGAGGATGATGCTATTAATTCTATAAAGAAATTGATCCTCACTTACAACTTGCCTAGCCAAACTGATATTTCTTTCGCAAAAATATTTGCTAGGTTGAACACTCTTGAGACTAGCACTACTAGTTTAGAAAATTGCTATAATACGCTTAGGGATCATCAAAAATATGTTCCAATAAATTCTGAGCCATTAAAGTGGCTCCCTACAGTAAAGATTGAGATCAACACTGAAACTTTTCAAGCTCGCTGTGATATCATGTCTGAATTTTGCCTTATGCCCAAAGATATTTATAAATCTCTGAATACTTGGGGACTAACTGAAGGAGGAAAAGAAATATCTCTTTCTAATAATACTACCATATTACCTCTTGGAATAGCTGAAGGAGTGTTTACAAAGATCCTTGGGAAAACGATTTCTATTCATTATCTTGTGATTGAATGTGCAGGAAAAGGGCAAATTACACTTGGAAGGTCCCTATTAGAACTCCTTGGAGCAATAATAGATGTGGGAAAGGGGACCATGCACCATTCTTCTTCACCAAACAATCACATTTTCCCCAAGGTTAAGAATAAAAGTAAGAGAGGTAAGGGCAAGAAATTTGGCCTTAATGCTTCTTCATTTGAGAACACTTGATTCTTTCTTTGCTTCGTATGCCTAACTTAAAGGCGTTAAAGAAAAGTACTTATTGGGAGATAACCCAAATTTTTTAGATGAGTCTTGGAAGTTATTACCTCTGTAATAACCTCTCCTTATACTTTTTATTTGCTTTTTGTGCCAAGTGTAACCTCTAATCAGAGAGAAGTAATGATTGGAAAAGTTGCTGTCCCGAAACAGATTTCTGTGATTCACCGTAAAAAATCGTGTAAAATCTCTGAACGTCTTTTTGAGGCGTGAATTTTTGTGCTTCTGCCCCAGGTTGTTATATAACTTTCGTTAGCTCAACACTTTTTGATTTGAGCAACAGAAGGTCTTCTATTAAATTCGTCTTTACATGCTGGTCTGTTTTGACAGATTTCTGCCATTTTCTGCATTTGCTTCTTGTTGGTTCCTTTTTTAGTTCTTTTGGGGAATTGAGCTTTTTAAGGGAAGTGCTACAGTATCTAGTGTTCTAATGGAAGTTTATTTGGTGTTAGAACTGAACCTTAAGACTTATTTATCTTGAGTGCACTAATGTTGCTAATAAAGATTATGTAAAGTTTTGTATGAAGGAAAGATTTCAGGTGTATGGAAGGAATGAGTAATGAGATGAAGGATGGACTAAAGCTCAAGCTTGGGGATGCCACGCATGTCACCCCAAGAAATATCCAAGAAGTACAAGCGTCAAAGCTTGGGGATGCCCAAGGCATCCCCTTCTTCATCAATAAAAATCCCAGGTTTCTTCCAAACGCTTCATTTTTATTGTTTCATGCACAATTGTGTTGTTCTTGGAGCGTCTTCTTTTTTGTTTTTGTTTTGGTTTTTTGTTTGCTTAGTTTTCTGAATAAATTTGTTGGACCCCCTCTTTCGTATATTGGTTTTCAAATAGTTTGGTTTGTTTTGGAAAAGAGTAGGAAAGTTCATGCTTATGTGGTAAAAAGAGCTCGTTTTTGACTATGGCCTATGCTTTGTCATGCCATGCTTGATATTGTTTTGGCTTTATGCTTAGTATTCTTTTCTGTAGCATGACTTGTTATAAACAATTGAGCTTTCTTAATGTGCCTTGGATGAATCATGCGTTGTTTTAGCATATTAAAGCATAGTGTAGTGGTATTCTCCTTTTATGCTTTATTTGGGTTGACTTGGCGCATGCTCACACCATGTTATGACTATCTCAAGTCACCATAGCCCTTATGATCCTTTAGTTTTCAACTTGTAGTATCACTTCATGCTTTGATCAATGATGTTTTGTCGCTCTGCATGATTATGGCCATTATTGCTCTCTTAGTTTGTCGCTCCCAGTCTTTTGCTAGCCTCCACAACTAAGTATGAGTTCCACTCATGCATCCAACTCCTTAAACCAAGTTATTCCAAAGAGTCCACCATACCTACCTACTAGCTTATGCTATTCCAAGTATATTCATGCTTTTGTTTACCTTCCAAATTAAACTTGTTATGAGAAAACTAGTGATTAAAGCTCTCACAAACTTGATGGCACACTTTACTTTTTGCATTTAATAAACTTGAACCATTGGGTCCTTCTTTGTTGCATATATGCTTGTGCTTTATAAGTTGAAATTAGCAGAACCATGTATCATGGGGAACGCTTTCAACATTGCACTTGTACTTTGTACCCCGTTGATATCATGTTCTTTTTCTTACGGATCCCGGTGGTGTGAAATAAAAGTGGAACTTGTAAGATCATGGAGTTTGTATGTGTGTTAAAGAAACGCCTGGGCCGCTAGCCTAAGCCATGCCTAATCATGGTGAAAACTTGCAGCATCACCATAATGAGCACTCTATGAAGCATCCTCAATAAAAACCTATGCAAATAGCAAATAAAAAGATCGCTGAGATGCTCATTGTCTGCTTGCCTTGTCATTTTGATTACGGGAAAGCTCCCGTATCATGTGCAAGGGGTACCCCGTTGGCGGTTCTTAATGATACACATGTACTTACAATGACAAGAGCTTACTCGTGACTGAAGTTGAGTAGCATGAGGATCGGTCTTCGTAAGTAAGGGGCATGAGATTTTGGTTTATAACTTGTCAAGCATATCCTCTTAGTTGTGTCACTTTAACCTTAATCACCTTAAAGATGCTTATGATAGGGGCAATGAGAGCTGAAAGCTATAAGTACCGTAATTTGATAACGCCAAACGTCACACCGTAACAGGGTGACTATAAAGGTGGGTTCAGTGCTACAAAGGTGTTATGTTGAGGCTCATGGATCAAGAGTAGAATTTGTCAATCCCGATAAAGGATAGATATACTCTAGGCCCTCTCGGTGATATCACATTAAGATAGCTTGCAAGCAAGTGATGTGATCACTAGAATGTTATAACACGGGAACGAGAAAAGAGTGCATGTCGGTAACGAGATCAAACTAGGTATGGAGATACCGATGATCGAATCTCGGACATGTAATATATCGCGAGACAAAGGGATTTAGTTACTAGCGTTAAAGGTTCTCACGATCACAGAAGTCATCGTTGAATGTGTAGGAGTCAGTACGGATCTCCAGGTCCCGCTGTTGATTATTGATCAGAGAGGGGTCTCGATCATGTCTGCATTATTCGCAAACCATAGGGTGACACACTTAAGAGATATCGACACCATTTGGAGCAAATATGTTTCAGATAAAGATTTAAGAAAGCGCTGGAATTATTTCAATAGACACCGAAACTGTTTCGGGTGAAATTGCTGAAATTGGTTCTGCATGTAATATTGAAATGTTGTAGGGGGTTTTATGTGAATGTTTGTTAATTAAAGTAATTAACAAAATTCTGAATGAAATTAATAAAAGAGTTTTATTAAATGAGAGAGCATTAAATTTGGAGAAATGTAATGCATTTAAAGTGGAGACTTTAAAAGGGAATGTGAAGAGGCATTTTAATGTGGAGGGGTTACCACCCCATGAATGGAGGAGGTGAAGAGACACCTCCTCCATGCGTCGGCCATGAAGGAGGGGCACCCCCTCCCCCTATAAAAGGCCACCCTCTCCTTACTTCTCAAACACACCTCCTTGTGAAGGATCTCTCTCCCCCTCTAGTATTATTCCCCCATGGTCTCGGATTAGCGAGATACATGTTCCCGGTGGCTTTATCTGGAAAGGAGTTGCTACTTCTGCTGCTTTGCTGGAGCGAGGGACGGAGGTTGTCGGGGTACCGGACGTGTGTGCAATCACGGATGCACCGCTGCTTTGCGGTGCTGAACTTGGTGGTGCTGGAGCTGGATCTGATGGACGTGCTGGAGCCGGACCTACTGGACTTCTTCACGATCTTGAGATCGGCAAGTGTACGACTACATCAACCACGAGTTCCTACTCGTTAACAAAACTCGTTGTCTTCGAGGGTAAGTTCTCGATGGATGTATGTCCACCTGTTGCTTTGTACCTAGTAGACAGATCTTGGCATGTAGTTCACATCGTAGGAAAATTTTTGTTTTCTATGTTGCGGACCCAACAATTGCTATAACATCATACGAAGTAATCTTTATCCTTAGACCATGAGATCATGTTAATTGCTAAAACCGGAAGAGTATCTTGATAACATCAAACGTCACACCGTAACAGGGTGACTATAAAGATGGGTTCAGTGCTACAAGGTGTTATGTTGAGGCTCATGGATCAAGAGTGGAATTTGTCAATCCCGATGATGGATAGATATACTCTGGGCCCTCTCGGTGATATCACATTGAAATAGCTTGCAAGCAAGTGATATGATCACTAGAATGTTATATCACGGGAACGAGAAAAGAGTGCATGTCGGTAACGAGATCAAACTAGGTATGGAGATACCGATGATCGAATCTTGGACATGTAATATATCGCGAGACAAAGGGATTTAGTTACAAGCGTTAAAGGTTCTCACGATCACAGAAGTCATCGTTGAATGTGTAGGAGTCAGTACGGATCTCCAGGTCCCGCTGCTGATTATTGATCGGAGAGGGGTCTCGATCATGTCTGCATTATTCGCAAACCGTAGGGTGACACACTTAAGGGATACCGACACCATTTGGAGCAAATATGTTTCAGATAAAGATTTAAGAAAGCGCTGGAATTATTTCAATAGACACCGAAACTGTTTCGGGTGAAATTGCTGAAATTGGTTCTGCATGTAATATTGAAATGTTGCAGGGGGTTTTATGTGAATGTTTGTTAATTAAAGTAATTAACAAAATTCTGATTAAAAATTAATAAAATAGTTCTATTAAATGAGAGAGCATTAAATTTGGAGAAATTTAATGCATTTAAAGTGGAGACTTTAAAAGGGAATGTGAAGAGGCATTTTAATGTGGAGGGGTTACCACCACATGAATGGAGGAGGTGAAGAGGCACCTCCTCCATGCGCCGGCCATGAAGGAGGGGCACCCCCCTCCTCCTATAAAAGCCCACCCTCTCCTCACTTCTCACACACACCTCCTTGTGAAGGATCTCTCTCCCCCTCTAGTATTATTCCCGATGGTCTCGGATTAGCGAGATACATGTTCTCGGTGGCTTTATCTGGAAAGGAGTTGCTGCTTCCGCTGCTTTGCTGGAGCGAGGGACGGAGGTTGTCGGGGTACCGGACGTGTGTGCGATCACGGATGCACCACTGCTTTGCGGTGCTGGACTTGGTGGTGCTGGAGCTGGATCTGAAGGACGTGCTGGAGCCGGACCTACTCGGACTTCATCACGATCTTGAGATTGGCAAGTGTACGACTACATCAACCACGAGTTCCTACTCGTTAACAAAACTCGTTGTCTTCGAGGGTAAGTTCTCGTTGGATGTATGTCCACCCGTTGCTTTGTACCTAGTAGATAGATGTTGGCGTGTAGTTCACACCGTAGGAATTTTTTTGTTTTCTATGCTGCGGACCCAACAATCTCGGCATTAGGCCGAGTCTCAGATTGTTCTGGATTTACTTTGATGTTCAGAGAAACTCCATCACTGTCGGTAATCCTTATATTACCGGCACGATTAGCCTTTCAGTTAGACGCGAGCATGTTTATCCTCGCATTTTACCTAGTGAGTCGGTCAAACAGTGGTCGGCCACCTTTTTTACCATAAGGACATTCCTTCTCCCGGCAAAGCTACTGCTTTGTCGGCTTTTATCAATGGAGCCACCACGGCCCTAGCGTCTTGGGACGAGGCTCCTCCGGCTCTCAGTGATGATCTGATCCTTGCCAAGAGGCGGATTGAATACCTGATGAAGCACAAGGGCCTGAGAGGGTCCGACCTGGTCCAATGCTAGGTGGCACGCCAGATCTAGCCTCTCCAGCACCACGGCGACCGACGGATGCATTCCATCACGGCATCAAAACAAGACTCCCTCTGCATCAGCCCTAAGGCCTAAAGCCACAGGACTATATAAGCCAGATCAAATGGCTGATAAAGGAGCGGATTGAGAGAAAGATTCCGGATTTATCTCTGGACATGCACACATCGGAAGACCCTTTAGTACCGGTAAGCTTTTGAATAGTAAACCCTTTTTATGTGTTTCACCTTTAAGTTATTTCGCAACACTGAGATATTATCTTCTTTTCAGCTTGCCGACCTCCCCGAGTCGGAACTGGCTCCAATCGAGGGATATCCTCCAGAGTTTTCTCAGGAGGTGGAACTGGTCCCACTGCCGGACATTGTGCCCAAAAAGCACAAAGCTCCGATAGTGGTTGCCGGCACAAAGGAAGTGCCAGTTGTGAAGAGGTAACTTTCAACACTTCGCCTTTGTACTTTATTCGTATTTTCTTCCGAGATGTAATGTTTTCTACTCTATCACATTCTCAGAGCTAAACAGCTCACCAAGGGCAAGGGGAAGGGAACTTCTTCGAAACCCCTGCGGCAGACGAAGCTGACTATGGCTTCTCCTGCCGCGGCTCCTCCGACTCCTGGCCCTCAATCTTCTGCAACGCTGGTAATTACTGCATTGCCGGTTGTCGCAGAAGATCCAGCTCCCTCAACAGAGCCAGCGACCCTTGAGTCGCAGACTGACGCCACCATGGGTGGCTCAGGTTTAGATAAGGGTGAACCCTCTTCGGGTAATGATCCCTCGGCAGAGACCTTCGCCGAAAATCTCCGGAACAATCCGGGACTTGTCAAATTTGGATTGTCTCGGAAACCTACGATGGAAATCCAGTGGCTGGCCCAGCAATGCCTAGAAAGACATAATCTCTCTGCCGAAGAAGAAGCACAAGAAGCGGAGGACGTCAAGTACTCTGAACTTCTTGAACAAGTCCGCCTTCACGATGATGGACTAAGAGCTGGTGTGCTTCCACCACCTCCGTTTATTCCACTCACCCTCGCCGAGAAGGTTACCCCCGAGGTGAACATGTGCCTAAGCAAGCTCACACATGAACATCATGTAAGTCAGAATTCCAACTCATGTTTTTCCTTTACTGTATTTTATGTCATATCCTCTAGCCCCCAAGCATGAAGTTGGATAGTAGATCCGGGTTTATGCTTCACTAGGATGCCAAAGAACGAACTAGTATAGCCCCTAAGGCTCGTGCTGATATTAGCTACAATATTAGCCCGAGTCTTTAGTAGACTTCTGACTCTGGGTATTCTGACTTATAGAAAGTTAATTCATATAACCAGGAATTGTTGAAGAACATCTGCAATAAGCGGAGAGAGATCAAAGCTCTCCGACTTAAAAATGCTGAGCTTAAAGTTTCCAAGGATGAGGCCGAAGGTGAACTTTCTGAGACTCAAACCTTACCTTGATTTTTCATAGTCGAATAATTTTTGCTGAACTGTTGTTCTTTTTGACTTACAACACTGATAAAGCAGTCCTATGCTATCATTGAGGAGGCCTAGAATCTGAAGACCTTGGTGGTGGAAAACAAGGATCTCCGCCAAGAGCTAGACCAGCTTAAGGCGGATCATGAGAAGAGCATTGCTCAAGTTCTCGAATCCTCCTCCATGGCCACCGTGGAGCGTGATCGCAAGATTGCACTCCACGAGAAGAAGATCTCGAATATCAACAACGAGCTATGCAGATAGAAGGATATTTCCGAGGCGCTCCAGGATGAACTCCGGAGTCTTCGTGAAGAGAATACCAAAGTTGACGACATCATTTTTGGTACGTTTCCGTCTTTCTGGCTTGTCTACGTTCTTTGATTTTTTCTATGTCGGATTTATTTTAACTGTTTTGCATTGTATGCATAGGTCCTCTGAACTTGACGGACTCCACCTCTGCTGAGCCTCGCACCCACCGTCTTACCCAAATCGGTGATCTGCTTCATGACTTCCGCCAATTCATTGAGGACATTGGCGAAGCTCTCAAGGTTCTGGACATGCATAGCATGTCCGACTTTCAGGTGCGGGACAAGGAAAAGGAGATGCCGCAGCTTGTCCGGGACTGGAACATGTCCTACGCGCCAACCCCGGCACAAAACGCTCTCATCATGGTCATGAGCTACCATGGAAGCATGGAAATCTGGCAAGTGACCAGAGGGTACTGCAAGGTGGACGAAGACGGACAGGAACACGACATTAAGGCCATCATGGACTCCTGCGCCGGATATGGGTGTCATGTAGCTGACTTAACCAGCTACGACACTCCCTTCTTCACCCGCGTGGACACGCTGCCTCCGTCTCCCAAAGAAGAAACCGAAGTTTCCGATGATGACCACACCATGTCGGATGTGGACATCTCGGAACGATATCAAGGCGATGTATCCAGCGAGCCGGCATCTCCTTCCTCTCCTCCTACATCATAAGTTAAACGGATGTATTATTCTGAAAACATTATGGGTCTGTAAATATTTAGTATGATACTTTTGCTAGTGCTAAGCTTTAATCTATTCAGCACTTGGTTTAAAAAATTTGTGTGCCTGAAATGTTTTCATAAGCACTTGAACTTTTTTGTCTGTACTTATCGTTTATCTGGCTTTCCGCCTCGTCCCTTTCGTGAGCCAGCTAAACCTTCAGCACGGAAACTTTGCCGAGCAACGAAGCTCAATTGCTAAACCAGTTTAAACTCGGAAACAAATCCGGCTTCCAGTACTAACAATTCACTACTCGGAAAATGCCCGCATCCGGCAATCAGACAAATAACTAAAGTAAAGACTAGAAACTTTAGAGTTATACCCGAGGGTAGCAATTTTAGAATCTGAAATCTAAACCAGAACGAACATGAGCATAAAGTACTTTCAAGCATTCTGGGATTTTCGACTATGACATGATCATTCGGAAATAAGATGGTAAAAACTTCTTAGAAAAAACTTGAGGCAACCAAGACTTTTATTTCTCATAGAACATGTACATATATATGATTACAAAGAAGAATTAAACTAAAAATAAAAGGGACGTAGCTGAGCAATATTCCACGGTCTGTCTAACTCATCCAGATTTGTACTGCCTCCAGCTCTCTTTCTCTTCTTAGTAGCAGGTCTTTCTTTGACTGGCCTCATATCAGTTAAGTAGTACGGACCATTGTGCAATACTCGACTAACCAGGAAGGGCCCTTCCCATACCGGGGAAAGTTTGTGCTTTCTTTGTTGCACAAGTCGGAGAACCAAATCTCCCTTATTAAAAGACTGGTTTCTGACTCTCTGGCTATGATACTTGCATAACTTCTGGTGATAGGCTATTGATCTCATTTCAGCAACAACACGAACTTCTTCGACTAAATCTCGGCATCCTCTTCGATATACGCGACCACTCTAGGAGAGGAGTGAATCAAATCACTAGGAAGAACTGCTTTTGCGCCATAGACCAAGAAGAAAGGTGTGTATCTGGTTGACCTTTTCAGAGTTGTTCGTAAACTCCATATTACAGAAGGTAATTCCTCTGCCCAAGCCTCCGCAACACATCGTAGTGGTGCTTCGAGTCTCGGTTTTAGGCCTTGCAGGATTAAACCATTTGCTCTTTCGACTTGTCCATTAGCCCATGGATGTGCGACTGACGCAATGTCAAGCCGGATATTTCGTTTGTTGCAGAATTCGGCAAGTTCCCCCATAGAGAAATTACTCCCGTTGTCCGTGATAATACTATACGGATAACCATACCGGATTATAACATCCTCGACAAATCTTTTGGTTGTTGCTCCATCACAACTAGTGACGGGTTTAGCCTCAATCCATTTGGTAAACTTATCCACCATCACTAAGAGGTGACTAAATCCACTTGGAGCCCGTTTAAACGGTCCTACCATGTCAAGCCCCCAGACCGCGAAAGGCCATGTTATAGGTATTGTTCTCAGCTGATCAGCCGGAATGTGAGCTTGTTTGGCGTACTTTTGGCAGCCTTTGCACGTCTTGACTAGCTGTTCGACATCTGCCTTGGCTGTAAGCTAGAAAAAACCGTGTCTAAAAGCTTTTGCCACTAAATATTTGGCTACAGCATGGTGACCACACTCGCCTTCGTGGATTTCTCTTAAGATTTCCACTCCTTCTTTTGGAGATACGCAGCACTGAAAGACCCCAGATATACTCCACTTATAGAGCTCACCTTTAACTACAATATAGGCTTTTGCTCGTCGGATAATCTGCCAGCTCAGAACCTCGTCTTTGGGTAATTTGCCATCTACCAAATAGTCAAGGTAGGGTTGGGTCCAGATGGGAATTACAACCAGAACTGCTATTAGAGGTGAGTCGGATTTGGTCGGATATTCTTCGTCCACTCCCTTTATTGAGGGAACTTTGAGGTGCTCTAGAAAAGCGCCATACAGGACCTCTTTCCGTGCAGAGCCTATTCGAGATAGTGCATCTGCTTCCTCATTTTCTGCTCGAGGGATGTGTTGAACCTCAAACCCTTCGAACTATTTAGATAAATCATCCACAACAGCTTTATATGCTGCCATGTGCTTATTTGCATTACAAATATCCGACACTTGCTGAGCAATAAGATCCGAATCTCCGTAACAAATCAAACGTCGGATGCCGATATCCGTAGCAATCTGGATTCCATGCAGCAGTGCTTCATACTCGGCAATATTATTTGTCGCTGTGAAGTGGATCTGCAACATGTATAGAAGTTTATCTCCTTGGGGTGATTTGAGCACCACGCCAGCCCCCGAGCCCCCGTGAGCCTTAGACCCATCAAAATAAAGGGTCCAATATTCCGACTCAGGGAGGGTCATATTCTCCTTCGTCTTTGTCCAATCAGCAACAAAGTCGGCAAGGATTTGGGATTTGATTGATGTCCGAGGTTTATACTCAATATCGAAAGCTGAGAGCTCTATGCCCCATTTGGCGACGCGTCCTGTGGCGTCACTGTTGTTGATTATATCTCTCATGGGAGATGTGCTCACCACGGTAATTGGATGCTCCTGAAAATAGTGTTGTAGCTTACGAGATGCCAAGAACACACCATAAGATAGCTTTTGATAGTGCGGATACCGCTGTTTTGATTTTGTCAAGACCTCACTGACAAAGTAGGTTGGACGCTGCACCAAGTGTTCCTGATTTTCCTCCGATCTCTCCACTACCATGACAATAATAACGACTTTGTTTGTCGCAGACAGATAAAGCAACATCGGTTCTTGTGGTTCTGGTGCAGCAAGGATAGGAGCAGATGAGAGTACTTTTTTCAGGTCTTGTAACGCAGCTTCTGCTTCATCGGTCCACACAAAATCCTTGGTCTTTTTCAGGAGTTTATATAATGGTGTGGCTCTTTCATCGAGCCGGCTTACGAACCGACTGACTGCGGCATTGCAGCCAGTTAGTCTTTGTACGTCTTTCAGGCGAGTGGGCTAGAAATATTGAGTATAGCCTTGATTTTGTCTCTTTTCACCTCTATTCTCCTTTGGGACACGATGAAACCTAACAATTTTCCGGCTGTGATTCCAAAGAAACATTTCTTCGGATTAAGCATGATGTTGTATTTTTGTAGATTGGCGAACGTTTCCTCCAAGTCAGAAATCAACGTTTCTTTCTTTTTGGACATCACCGCAATATCATCCACATATGCATGTACATTGCGTCCGATTTGATCGTGGAGGCAACACTACATTGTGCGTTGGTACGTAGCTCCTGCGTTCTTCAGCCCAAAGGGCATCGTAACAAAATAGAAGGTTCCGAAGGGGTTTATGAATGAAGTTTTGACTTTGTCAGATTCCTTCATCCGGATTTGGTGATAACCGGAATATGCGTCGAGAAAACAGAGGAGTTCTGAGCCTACCGTAGAATCGATAACTTGATCAATCGTAGGCAGAGCGAACTGATCGTTGGGACAAGCCTTGTTCAAGGCAGTATAATCAACACACATCCTTAAATCAGTGGTGTCCTTTTTAGGGACCATTACAGGATTGGCCAACCACTTAGTGTGGATGACCTCTTCTATGAATCCGGCTAACTCGAGCCGTGCTAGTTCCTTAGCTATTGCCTTACGCTTTTCATCGTCGAACCGTCACAAGGACTGTTTGACGGGTTTAGCATTCGGGTTTACATTTAAAGAGTGCTCGGCAAGTTCCCTAGGTACTCTGATCATGTCAGATGGCTGCCATACGAAGATATCTTGATTTTCTTTGAGGAACTTGACGAGCGCGCTTTCCTATGCGCTATCTAGGCCTACACCTATCTGGGCCACCTTGGAGGGGTCATCATCCTTCAATGGCGTCTTCTTCGTCTCTTCTGATGCCTTGAACTCCGGATTCGGATTTGTCACCTCCTTCGTTGCTGGCATCTCGGACAGATATATGCTCTTCATGATCTCCTGGTACTCCTGGACGTGCAACACGGCTTCAGCAAAGGCGGCATTTCCATCCTTGCACTCTCGCGCTTTCTTCGGGTCTCCCCTGATGGTGATCACGCCGTTAGGACCTGGAATTTTCATCATATTGTAAATATAACACGGACGAGCCATAAAAGCCCAGTAAGCCGGACGTCCGAATATAGCGTGGTACGCGCTCTTGAACGGGACCACTTCGAAGGAAAGTGCCTCCGTCCGATAGTTCTTTGGAGTTCCAAAGGTAACATCCAAAGTAATTTCTCCCAGGGAATTTGCTTGTCTTCCTGAGACAACCCCATGAAAGATCACAGAGCTGTGGTTCAGCTGGGTCTCCGAGATCTTCATCCGGCGTAGCGTTTCGACATAGAGAGTATTAATACTGCTGCCACCGTCCATGAGAGTCTTAGAGAAGACATAACCGTCAATAAGTGGATTGACGAGTAAGGCGTATTTTCCTCGCGTGTATAGCTTAGGCGGATGATCAGCGCGGTCAAATGTGATTGCCACTTCCGACCAGTCCAAGAATTGAGGGACAGCCGGAACTGTTGCGTCGAGCTCATGTAGCACTGCCTTTTTGACCTTTGTTGGTTGAGATCCGAGGAAGGTGACGTAAGTGTCTTTTTTGGTTAGAAAATTTTTCTTCCCTTCCGGCTTGGGATTTGCAGCATCAGCTTCCTCCATGTCGGAATCTTTCTTGGTCTCTTTATCCTTTTCGGGATTCTTCTTTCCCTTCTTTCTCTTAGCTTTGTAGCCAACCGTATCATCTCTCTTAATGTCATCATTGAAACGACACTCGGCGTTTGTGTGGGACGAGCCCCCATTGGCATCTAGGTGATGCACACATGGGTTATTGGCAATGTCGGCCCAAGAGTAGGTTTTGCCAGACTATTGGTCTTATCTACCTTGAACTCTTGGCATCCCACGACCACGTCCGCGGCCACCGCCACGTCCTCCTCGTCCTCCAGACCCGAAAGTAGCAGTGACTACTGCCGTTTCCGCGTTGGGTTTTTCTTCCGAGGTATTCTTGCGCTTCTGAGCTTGTTACTTTAGTTGTTTTGCTGACTGTGGCACAACCAGGGCGTTGAGTAATCTCTCTGCGTCGTCGTCAGCATCTGCATACTTGCTCGTTGTTTCTATCATCTCTCCCAAGTGACTTTGTCACACTTCAAGCGATGACTTAATAAACCAATTTGGAGACCTACAATGAAAGCTTCAATTGCAGTTTGGTCATTTTCTCCCTCACATGAGTTCTTGGTGTCGATCCATCGTTTGAGATAGTCTCGACAAGTTTCTTCGGCTTTCTGGGTGCAACGCTGAAGGTCTCTAACCTTATAGGGCCTTCGGTATGTGCCTTCGGAATTCCGAAAGAACGCACTTTGCATGTCATACCAGTTGTGGATGGTGTTCTCTAGAAGTTCATTGAGCCATGATCATGCCGCCTTCCGCAACATAAGTGGGAGATATTGGGTTGTGACCAGGCTGTTTCCGCCTTTGGCGATGCAACAAGCTTGGAAAAAATCCTGTAGCCAAGTATCTGGCCGAGCTATGCCGTCGTAGGCCTGAATATATCTTGAGATAGCAAATCCTTCCGGGAATCTTGTAGCTCTTATGCGTGGTCCGAAGCATTTTGGGCCCACATATATGTCATCGTTTTCATAGCGTCGCGCCTCTATATTGGAGTTGATCCTGTACCTTGCGTCATTTCGGGATAAAGATCGTCCCGAGTGACGGCTATGGTTGCGGTGCCTTGGAGCCGTACTTCGGCTTCTGCCACCACGTCCTCCACCATGACGTCCTCCTTGGCCTCCTTGGGAGCCGTTGTGATGGCTACTTGGTGAAGAGGGTGGAGCAGCTGGGTTATTTCCAGCTGATCGCCGGCCTCCATCCGGAGCGTCATTATTCTAGTTCCGGGGAGGGTCTTCATTGTGACGAGCCCCCTGCCGGCTTGACTCGGCGTGGTTTCCGTCGTTCCTTCGTCTGTTACTCCCACCATGGTGGGGCTCAGCCGGACGGTTTGTAGGTCTAGGAGGTGGCATCCTTTGACGGTCGTCCTCACGACGTTTTTCTTTGTCTTCTCCCCTACGATCGTTCGACTCTCGCCGGGGAGGGTTTCTCGGATACAGTGCAGCAATTGCTTCTTGCTCGGCGGCTGGAGCGACATTGCGCCAGTCACGTGCATCTCTGTGGTGCTGTCTTGATGATCCGGTTCTGGAGTAGTTATCTTCCACGATTGGTGCGGACTGGGTGGGATTAGAGATTTCTGAGATCCGGAACTCTGCCGCCCACGAACAAAGGGGACCTAGAAATTTCTTCTGCCTCTATCATCACCGCTGGGGTGGGTGGGGCAGGTTCAGCAAAGCCGATGTAAACATCAATCTCGCCAAAAGACATGATGGTGTAGGCAGTCACAACCTCCCTAGCCGGAATCCAGGTCTCGTCGAGAACGATGAGAGGGACGTTGCTGGCGTAGAGGATGCGACCGACGACGATAGTCTCGCCTCAGAACGCAGATCCGAAGCTCACTTGCCCCACGGTGGGCGCCAACTGTCATCGGTTTGATGACAAGTACGCCATGAGGGGGTCCTCGAGGCGTACGGAAGAGAGGGGTGTGAGACGTACGGTGTTCTGGTACGGTGAGCACACAAGTTACCCAGGTTCGAATCCGCCGACTTTGGACGAATCCTACTCCTGCTAGCAATCCAGTAATACGGCATAGCCGGAATATGGGTTACAAGGGTTCGCCTGTGCGAATAAAGATTGTAGACTATTGAGGGTGCCCTAAAGGCTCTCCCTAGGTCGGCTTATATAGATATCCGGTCTAGAGTTTACAGGAGAGATCTATCCGGCTACGACTAAGAGTCGGTTACAGAGTACATCTTGAACTACAAGTAACACTATGGGCCTAGGTCGATAAGTCTTCTGGGCCTTCTCGTAGCTGGACTGGACTCCGTCTTTTCTCCCTGACTAGGCCATCCGTGAAGCAAAGCTCTAACCCGAAATGGGCTACCCTGGTCAGTGAGGAACTGTGAGGATACGCGGAAAATATGTCCCCAACATTAGTCGCAAAATAAATTCAATGTTATACTTCTCTAAATTTGAATGTACTTATTAGATTTCTCTCTTGGTGTATAAGAGCTTGACAAAAATCATGTTCACAAAATTGGAACTACCTACATAAGAAATATGCCTACAGGGCAACAGGACAACAAGCTCGCTAGAGATGATGCTCACGGTGGTACTACAACTTCTGTACTGAACAAACTGAAAATGTAGGATACAAGCCATCTTAAAAACCATGGATATGCGTGGTTTGGCGGTTTCAAACCACTTGAAGGTGGCAGCTTGGCGCGTGGGGCGACGAATTGTAAGGACTCTTTGCCATTTGGATGGATTCGATTGTCGAACCAATTTAAATATATGAAACATTTGATTTAATGTGCGACCGTAGCAACGCACAGGTTCTATGCTAGTAATAATAAAAGACGGAACTCTTCTATCAACTAGATATTTTATAGATGACTTTGCCCCTGATGTTTCGGACATATTACCCACGCCTGCCACTAGCAAGTAAAAAACGGTTCAGATTGCTTCGCGGCCCGGCCGGAGGTGCGCTGTCTAGGACGGGATAATAGCCTGTCGCCACGCCTCGATCTCCGGCAAGGGCTGCCTCATCCGGCTGGAGGAATGGAACTACCGGCCGCATCTCCGCCCGTCTCTGAGCTCTAGGTCATCCGATGAAGGCCCCCGTCTTTGACGCGTTCGTATTTTGCTGACTCATCACTACCCTAAGCCAGGGGCAGATCCAGCGCAAAATTAACCCAGGATCACTGTATAAGACACACATATAATTCACCTAGATTTGGAGGTGTCATATAAGTTTCTAAAATTTAGCAAAGAAATGGGATTTTACCCGGTGTCCTGTGACACCTGCTAGCATAAGCTAGGTCCGCCCCTGCCCTAAGCTGCTGTCATCAGAGCCGCCACCAGATCCATCTGTCGAAGCCGCCGCAGTCAGCGAGTCTGCCACAACTGCTTCCTCACTGCCGCCCAGCGAGCCTGTGACGAATCGGTGGAAGGCACTTTCAGGTCACACTGTCACATGAGGTGCACCGTTGCATGCGACGATACCCCTGCTGTGTTGTCTGCTGCTGCACTAGCCACCTGCGACTGAATTCTGTAAGTACTCCCAAATGTTACAGATCAGGATTCTATTGGCATGTACCGCGTGCACGCCTGTATTTTTGTGTGGCCAAACCGAATATACCATGCAACATATTACATATTGTATGTCTTAGAGACCTGAATTCAGTTTTCCATCTCCCTTTCATTGCAGTAACATATTGTAGGATCTCACTTGAGGATTTGCTCCGTGTAGTATCACTCTAGGTGTATTCCGCGTGTGAATGTAAAATGCCAACTAATTTTCTGTCTGGTGCGTGCATATACATGCAAAAGAGAAATAGAAGGTATTGCACTATTTTCTTTTCAGCACACATGCACTTAGCTATACAGACATCACTTCTATGCACACAAATTTTCACATTAATCATATTTACATATATGCGGCTAATTTTTTTTAATAAAATTAATCCGTAGCAACGGGCATATTTGACATGGGAACCAAATGAGAAGACGTTTTTTCCCTGCTGGTTGATGGTGCAGGCGTCATGCATCCACGTCTGGATTCATGCCCCGGTCATCTTCCTCTCCGAGGGAGGCGAAGGCATCCACGGAGTGGTGTGAGGTGGCGATGGCGACACGTGTCTCTTCTAGCGCAACTTTCTCTGTACGTTTTAGTAATGTTGATTTTTCTCTCCCGTAACAACGTACGGACATTTTTACTAGTCTATACCTAATAATAAAGAACAGATCGTTTTTGTCAACCAGCTTCTTTAGACGATTTTGCCCTCCTAGTAAATCTAATATTACCCACCAGTGCCATCTTAAGTTAAAAAAACTGTTCAGCAGAAAAACGCGTGCAGGGTAGAGACATCGCTGAGAGGACTTCCGCCCGAGCCTCCTTTCTCCCATCGCAGAAACTAGAGTTCATATCGAACGACCTGCAGGCAAAGTGGAGGCGACCGTCTATGTTGCATAGACGGGGGCGCGGTGAGCCACCACGCGGCCAGGGCGCGATGGGGCGTCGTTGTGACCTTGTCTGGCCTGGATAGGAGGCGGTCGATCTTGGTACCGATGATGGCGGCCAGAGCTTGAGGCGGGGTGCGTGGAGGAGGCGGAGCTCGCGGTTGACCTGGGCGACACAGAGGAACCGACGGCGGGGCTGAGCTCGGGGAAGGCGAGCAGAGGACGGGGTCGCAGCGGAGAGAAAGGCGGCGACGACCATGGTGAGGAAGGCCGGCGGCGACGCTCCAGGGAAGCGGGAGGAAGAGGACGACGGGCTTGAGGAGATCGGGGCACTGGCAACGGACGACAGGACTAGGGAGGGAGGATGGCGATGCGGGATCGAGCGGGGCAGAGACTCCCGTGTGGCTTGGGAGCGCGCGGGACTGGGGAAGGACGAGGAGATGGTGGTTGGTGGCGATGGAACGAGGCGAGGGACGGGCCGCGTCGTGTGCGTGGTAGCGATAAGGGTGTCAGGTTGTAACACCCTCGAATCGGCCCTATGCAAGTTTTAGCCCTTTCCGTCAAACCCGCATAGAAACGATTCAAGGACGCCCACCAGGCACTTCCGTGCGGGTGGAAAACGAAGTAATACCGTTACACAACAGTTCTCGATGGGACCCACAGAATAGATATATATACAACAGTGACTCAACGAGTCAAGAATACAGATATACAATACAAAGATCCAAATCACCTTGAAAATGATAGAGCGTCCGACTACGGACAAGATGCAAGTGGGGCTAAGAGCCCTGAAGAATAACCAATGGCGTCCATAACCCTGCCCAGGCCAAGCCGGAAGGGTAACCCTGCTAACAACGTCGATCTCAAACCTGCTAAAACAAAAGGGGTGCCGACAAAGGGCAAAGGAAAAAGAGGAGCATCAATACTGAGGCCAGTACACGGCGAGGCTAGAATTCGGCGGCTCTCGCCTACATAGGTGTAGTGGGATGGAGCGGCAGTGCAGCGGCACTAAACATCCTATAGAGACTCGAGACAACTGGCGGTTATCAGAGAGGGGTAAGAAAGACCTATTCGGATATAACCTGAAGCTAACACCAAACAAACCCATCCTGATATTTCCCCCCTCGAGACCAAACGAGGAAGTCGGACCAAGGAACTCACACAGTTGGCAATTTTACTCATTCCATTATAGTTGCAGCCATTACTAATCAGATATAGATAGCTTGAGTCATCCTGAAGCATAAGTAGTGGAAATTTTTAGTTAGCATTCCGTTGTAGTTAGAACATTTACTAGTCAGATATAATTGTCCTGAGAAATCCCAAAACCCAGCACTTGTTGGCACTTTATCACATTTCATTGGAGTTGTAATACTTACTAGGCAGGTATAGTTTGACACAGATCACCACAGGTCCATCAGTTGTTGGCATTTTTATTATCCATTCCATTATAGTTGCATCTGATTACTAGTCACATATTAAGTCAAATTTATAGCACTACTTTAGTTATGCTTGTCTATGATCGAGATACTGTGCTCCAAGTCGTCCATAACCGCGGACACAGCTTTCAGAAAGTTTTACCCTGCAGGGGTGCACAAATAGCAACACACACTCGATCAACCTTGGAAAAACCAACTCAAAACCCAACGAGGCATTCACGACAAAGCGATCACAGGATTCAGAAATATTTCAGGGGGCCACCCCACTAAGCTACCCGCAACAAAGTTGGCCGGCTCCGGAACGGACCCAGGGTTTGTGTCAATGGCTGTAAACGACTGGGAACTCGAAAGTGTGACTGGGCTTGTCAATACCGCGAAAACATTCCACGATCCTAAACAGTACAGGTGCTCCACGCACAATCTTAAATAAAACAGTAAAGCATGGCATAAGTACATGATTGTAACAAAGCCCCAAACTACTTTATGGCCCCAAGAAATAGAAATGAATCAAGCTCTGGCTCAGGGGGGTCCACAGCCTCCCGGATGTGGATAGTGCGAAAAATCAAGGAACAGGTATCAAGTACTCGGGGTCCTACGGGACACAAGTGAGCGTGGAAGAACCAAATAACATATATTGCCCACTGATGCCTCTACATTAGTTATATCTAGCATTTTAATAGTTATAACTAAAGGCATGATCATCTCCACCATAAACATCTGCCAGCATTCCAACAACCGTGGTACTTGACAACACGAAATCGCACCTGAGCAAGCAACTACGACTCGCAAGGCCAGCTATCTACCAAACACAGGTAATAAGAGGTGTCCAAGGCAATATAGAGGCTGCACGGGATATAACTGGTACGGAACACTAAAGCATCGCGACACGGATAGCAGTAGATCAACAGGAGGAAGTAAAGACTATAAATGCAAAATAGGTAGAAGGGGAAGAGATGCTCGCCTGGGAAACACTGTTGAAGGATCATATCCGGAGAACTTGTCGGTACTCGCATCCACTCATCGGCCTAATCCGCGAAGAAGCAAACACTAGAAGAAACACCGGATGCAATATTTAATACCAAGGCAAAAGATCCGGCATGATCATGATATGATGCATATGCGGTGCAATTAGGCGGTATTAAGCGGAACCGGGGTACCGACAATTAATTAAACGGTTCGAATTATTTAACCACCCCGCAATTTAAATGTTGTATTATCAAGGCAACACATGGCATCGGTTCGCTACACCAATTTAAATGGAGTCCGGAATAAGACAAAGATATCCCGCATATAGACTCCATATTTAATTATGAGGTGAATCGGCATAATGCCCCCAACCCACATGATATGCATGCGAGATGAACAATTAATATGCAACAAGTTTTATATATAGCATTTATAAAATAGGGGCTCGGGAAAAGGTTCACACATCTGGGTTCGGAAGATCTTGGTTCTGGGGGTTCGGTGGGTTCGGCAGGGTTCGACGAGGATCGGATCTAGGGTTCGGATCGACGGGATCGTTCTCAGACAACGGAAGGAGAGCTTGGCGTTCCGGGAAGAAGGACTTGGTTTGGCGTCGGGGCGCATCGGATTCGCCCTGGTCGGTGTCACTCTTGTCATCACGAAGATCTTGTCGGGTCCTCGTATCGGGCCGGTCTTGGCGTTCGGGGTGAAGAACTTGGCGTCCTCGAGGAAGTACTTGGCGTATCCGTGTCGACGACCTTGGCGTCCGGGTTCTCGGGCATTGGATCCGGGAAGAAGTACTTGTCGCATCTGTGGATCGGTCCTCGTGGTCGAAGAACTTGGCGCGCCAGGGTTCGGTCTTCGGTCTCGGGGAGAAGAGCTCGGTGTTCGCGTCCAAGGTCTTGTCGATGGTTCCTCGGGTTCATGCGGCTCCTCAAGGCGAACTTGCCGATGGGTCGGATCGGAGATCTTGTCGGTGGTTGTGGCGATCTTGGATCTGGCAAGGATGGTCTTGGTGGTGTCTGTGATGGAACTCTAGGGGTTCCATGTAGAAAAACGACATGGTGCGGCATTGGATCGGTGCATCGTCATCCAAGGTCCATGAAGAATCGCTCAATCTCCCATCTTTTCATCGGTGTTTTTGGGTGGCTACATACCACAACACACACCACAACAAATTCGACAGAGCATCACCGTGTCCTTGGGTCATGGATTCTACAGAGGACACGCATGGGCGACCAAAACAGAGGCGTGCACGCGGCGCTCGAGCAAGGCAGGCGAGCGGCAGGAGCTTGCAGTTGGCCGCGTTCGGGGACGCGCTCGGGGAGGACGTCGGGGCGGCTTGCAGCTCGGCAGCCGGGAGGGGGCTCGAGACCGCGGCACCACGGGGTGGCGACGCTGCTCGCGGTGAGGAGGAGGGCCGACGGCGGCGCTCGATTTGGCCGAAGGCGAGGGAGCGCCGGCGAGCCCGGGCAGAGCGGAGGCGCCTGGGAGGAGGAAGGCGGGGTCGCGACGGTCGAGGCGGAGGGCGCCGGTGGTGGGGGAGAGAAGCCCCGGCGGCGCTCGAGATGGGGATGCGGGGTGGAGGAGCGAGGCGAGGAGGACGGCGCGCAGGGCGGGGCGAGAAGGCGGAGGGGCGGCGGCCGTCGAGGTGGTGAAGGCCGGCGAGGCAGGGGCCCGCGGCTACTGGTGGAGGAGGTTGCAGGCGGACCGGACCGAGCGGAGAGAGGTCGACGGCGACTCGGGCTCGGGGGCGAGGCACGCCGGCGGGAGGTGGACACGCCCTAGCGACCAGAGGAGGCGCGGGAGGGCGCAACAGGCGGCGGGGATGGTGAGCTCGCGGCCAAGGAAGCGCCGCGGGGTGGTGGGGAGGATGGGGACGAGGCGGGGAGGTGAGAGAGGGAGGCGACAGGGAAACTTTTGTCGGGAGCGGGACGTTGGTGGGAGGACCGATCGGTGGTGGGGAGATGTGCAGGGGTGGGCCCGGCGGGACAGGGGCAGGTGTGCGTGAGTGGGAGATGGTGGGGCGTGCGGTCTGGGCGACGGGCAGCGCGTGTGGGAGTGCGTGCGTGTGGTGTGGGTGTGTGTGTGTGTCCACCGGTGAGGTGACGGGTGTGAGGGGAGGTGGCGGCTGGTGGTTGGCTGGAGTGAGGTGGAGGTGTGAGGTGGAGGGAGGGGATTGGGTCAGGGTGAGGTGGAGGGAGGCTGGGTAGGATAGGATTGTGTAGAAATAGGATTAGAACCAGATATTTTTAGACTAGGGTTTGGAGGTGGCCGGCCAGGCTTTCGGGCCTAGCGGGCTGCCTCCCAAAAATAAATTAAATATTTTATTTGTTTAAAACGGGCGTTTGAAATCTGTTTGTAGACGAAACAAAAAATTTCGGAGATCCGGGTTTTAATTTGAATAAAGACGGAAATATTTAGAAAACAAAACTAGGCGTTTCGAAAATAGTTTAGACAAAAACCATTGATGATGATGACGATGCTCAAATGCAATGTGGCATGATGACATGAGCATACGATCATGACGATACAATGCACAAAAACACAGTGATTTTTTAGTAGTGATTTTAGCGGGGCGCCACACGGGTGTGTACCGTTTTGGGTCTGGTCGCGTGCAGTGGGTGCACCGCGTGTGTGGTTGGGCGTGGGTCTGCTGTATGTGTGTGATCGTTGAGATTGCAGTTGGGATTTTATTGATCTGTGCCGGAAATTTCGCCAAATCGGGAGGAGATGCCAATCGAATTGTCTTTCTCTGGAATTTTTAATTCGTATATGCAGTAAGCAGCGAGAGGCTCAGCAGTATGTTTACAGCCGTGCGAGTGTTCCGGAGACGAAGTCGCGCACTGCTCGCTAGAAGTGCGGCCGGCCGTGTTCGTCTTGAACCACAAGCACATGAGCTTCCAGCCTTCCACGATTTCCATGACAAAGGTTGCATTTTTAAGTCCTTTGTTGAGCCAGCATCTGACTTTCATGTCAAAGACGCCGAAGCTAGCATCTGTTCTGGCCGGAGTATATAGCATAAAACCACCACAATTCAGTTAAAATTTACCGAATGCCACAATGTTATATTTGTGGGACAAAATTCCACCATATTTTTGCCTGTTGTTTGCACAAAACGCTAAAACATGATTGAATTTGAATTGACAACGAATCATGACAACGAAGATAGTGGTTAAAGTGGTAGACAAAGAAGATAGTGACAATGGCCATGTGAAAAAAATTCTCTCCCATTGCAACGCACGGGCATTTGTGCTAGTCTATACTTAATAATAAAAGACGAAACGCTTCTGTCAACCAGCTTTTTTATTTGGACGTTTTTACCCTCCACCAAATCGCACACTACGCACATTGCCACCGAAACGTTTTTCTTCTTCTTTTCTAATCCTCCGCTGACCAACGATTCCCCAATCTCCATCCTCTTCCACGACCATGCCGACCACCCTAGGAAATCATCGTTGGGTAGAACCCCGACCTGGCCGTGGAGGGTTTGATAGGAGCTAGAGATTATGGATCCGCCTGTGTAGAACCCTGATCCGGGCGTGCGGCGGCGGACATAGGTTCGGGCGCTGGAGCCCTTGCCGAGGAGGACGGGGCGGGCGTGTAGCTCGTTCCGTTCTGATTTGGACAGGCGACAGTGTCATGGTACTGGTCGAGGGGGGCGCCGAGGTACTACATCGGCCGCACGAGAGGTGAGGTGGAGGGCCGGCAAACTTGTGGGCGGCCATGACACAGAGACGAGGACAGGAGGCACCTGGCCGGAGCCCTTGGCGGCGACGCGCGGCCAAAGGAGGAAGACAAGGACGCTCGCGTTGAGGTTGGGGACAAGGACATAGAAGCCAGGTGCAGGCGAAGGCGACAGGGTGCGCTGTTTCAAGGGCGTGCTTGGCAACGGAGCTGTGCAGAGAGGAGAGGGTAAAGGTGTGCTTGCAGGTGCTCGCGCAGTGAGTCGGAGGGGATTGGACGGAGGAGATGGCGACGTCGGTGCCTGGCCGCTGATGCGCGTGGGCGCGCAACCTCCTCTCAGCATTCACCGGGTGCCTGCTGGCTCGCAAGGTATTCTTATTGGCCAACTTGCAAGAAACAATAGACACTGTATACATGTAGAAGCACATGTGGACACTGCAGAAAACTGATCCAGGTCACCTAAAAGAGGAGAACAAATAAGTGTTCATGACACTCGATGTACAAGGGTGCTGAGGAGTCGGGCTTGCAGAGAGTTGATTTGAACGAGAAGGAACATCATCATGGTGCTACATGATTTTTTCTGGAGATACTAAATAGTAGCGTTTAGCTCGCACATTTTGAACAGCTCAGGATGGAGGTCAAGGATGACCTGAAGTAAGATTCTATCATGACAAGGACTATGGGGATTGGTTTGCTAGGCTTCAGCTTAGTGACTCCACTGACTCCATGAATAAAAAGGTAGCTTAATGAATAAGTTGAACAAATCAATTCAGGTGAAACATTATGCCATCGGTTTCTTGATCATCTGCATCTTGAATTTTTTTTCCAATCATGAAATGTTATGCTGAGCGGTCGTTTTGCCCCTGACTAGATTAGTACTAGGTTGATGTTCATGGCAAGTATTAAGTACCGCAATATGCTTATTAGAAAAGTGAGGGCCATCGTTTTATTCTTCAAAGTGACTGTTGAACTGTTATGGTCTTGAGCACATCTCGGTATGCAGGAGAAATCACACATGATTAAGGCTTATAGGCATATAACTAGCGATAGGACTATATTAAGCGGGTCAAAACTCTGAGGGAGCTCCTAGATGAGAAAAAGAATGTGCCTGTGTATAAACTTAGGACGATCTGCTCAAGGCCGTCGAGGCATACTAAGTGTTGCTCATAGTAAAGAAGAAGGGCACAGTCAAGACCGCACATATACCCGCTATCTTTACGAGGCGGTTGGAGTCGCAGTTAGAATCCTGGTGTGTCGAAACAAATTTTTGGCTTTTATTCCTGTTGCAACGTACAAGTATGTGTGCTAGTAATAATAAAGAACGAAAAGCTTCTGTTAATTTTCTTTTTTTTTTGACAATTTTACCCTTAAATTTACGCCACCACTTATATACCGCTTGGTTTTGTTTGTGAGAGAAAAAATCGTACACCTGAGGCCTGCCCCGACGGCCACCCCACCTCTCCCGCTTCCGACTTCTCCTGTCCACCCACCCCCATTACGAACTGAGATGCGCCGCCGCCGCCGCCGCCGCTGGTAACGGTCCCCGCCTTCCTGTCCTTCTCCTCCTCCGGCGAGGTAACAGCGGCCGCCAACGGTAACAAGCTGGTGGGCCGGAGGTGGGCGTGGACAAGTGTCGATCGCAGGAGTCCCAAGTGCTTCCCCGAATCTCTTTCTTCCCCTCGGGGCTTTCTCAGTCTCCTGGCTAACGGCGGCCATGGATTAGGGCCGGCGGCGGGAGTGAGCACAGGAGCTGGATGTGATCTCCCGACGAGCTCCTCCAGTTCAATCTGTTGCCTACTAATCTGTTGTATGTTCTTTAGATCTGTGACTCACTCCCGCCCATGAACGACGCGCCCGATTTTATGATGCTTTCTCCTCCGTTTCATGGCCAGTACGGGGGTGCCTGATGTGGAAGCTGATGGAGATACCCCCGTCACAGGAACTCTTCGGCATCGCTGACACCCCCGGTAATTTTCATGTTCGCAAGGCCTTCATCCCCATGGACAGGGTGGCTGTCATACCGTATCTTAAGGGCTAGACCATTGTGAGGTGAAGATGGTTCGTTCAAAAAGGAAGATGATGCGATGCTGCAGATAATTCTGCATATCGGATTGGGTACTGCTGTACTTCCCATCTTGCTGCATTGTGTGATGTACGCCCGACCTCCTCTGCATCTCTAGGACGGCCGAGACGTTGTCGCCACGAGAATCTGCTCTCTCCCCTGGAGCCTTTCGCTACCGCTGCCCCATCCAGCGAGATCAGGCCGACGCAGCTCTGCAACAACGACTTGGCTGACGCAACTCTACCATCTTCTACCGCTGAAGGTTAAAAAGGTTGCTGCTCTATCTTTTTTTCTTCTGGCTTGGCGAGCTGGTGAGGATTTGTGTCGTACTGCACCGCACTAGATTGGTTTGATTTTCAGCGATTTTTTGTGTCAATCCGTGTTTCGGCAAGAGGGAATTCTACCTGTGGAGACGGAGCCCAATTGCCCCTGTGCGACGCTGAAATTTGTGGGCATATATTCAGTTCTTTGCTGCAGAAATCAGGGACCTTGATGGAGTCTAAATGATACGTGCTGTTGTCTGGCTTAGATACTTTGTTTTTTTTATCGTGCGCGGTTCTTCAGTTTCATTGTTTGCTTTCCTCGTTGGTTTCGGTCAGTGGCTTGTACCGTGAGCTGGTATGGATTTATCTAGAGGAGTTCATTCCAACTTACGAAGTTTGACACAATGCTGCCTTCGGCTAATTAAGTTGGTGCTTGTGATTTTGTCAACAAAATTTATCTCGGTGGTCTATGATTCTGCTTTCTGCTAATTAAATTTCTCTTCTTCTGATTTTAGCAAACACATTTAGCTCGGTGCTTTGTGACTGAATTTGGTTTTAGAATTCAGATGAACCAAGTACCTATAAATCACAAAAATTCAAAGAACTTTTTTACATGCATATCATAAGTGTGGGAAAAATAAACACATAATATTTAACAAAAAAATAATATTACAAACTCACGGGTATGTGGACTGTTGTGCCATATTGATTGGCAAATACATAAATAATTACTTATATATCGGTGAAATATGTACGGTGACTGAGATTTAGAGAGTCCACCATATCACTGCAGATCAAAAGCGGATTTTTTGAGAGTTGTACAAGTACGTATACAAATTCTGGTCCTATGTTACAAGGGGAAAATGGGGAGAGACCAAACTAAAACTAGGGTTACTTTGGTCTCTCGATTTTCTAGAAAATTTGAATCACACAGATTTAATTTTAAACAACCCGTCGCAATGCACGGACAAATTTACTAGTAGAACTAAAAACAACCGTTCAACCACCTGTTTCGTTTGAAGCAGGTTAGCTCCAATATTGCTTTTACTTTCCAGTTTTATGCCTATATCTGCTAGCGCCATGCTTTAGCGCTGAATTATGGTGCACGTTGATTGCATATACTCCTGAGATTTAACCATCTATGTAGTGCTAATGTTTAAGTTTTCTCTCTTATCATATCACATGTTCACAGATGCATTGGGCCTAGTTCGACTGGTTGGGGGACTGGATGGACAAATCCAATACCTGGGTTTAAATCCTCATTTAGGTTTCTATTTATAGTTAAGAACTAGACTATCAGTTTAGTCTTGATTTTCTTCTTTCTTTTTCTTTGGCTTGGCTTGTGTACTTTTCTACCTCTATTGATCAATGAAATGTAGCGCCGCACCGCCTTTCAGTCAAAAAAAGAACTAGACTATCCTGATACTCATGCAATTTATCCAATCCTGAGGACCAGTCTTGGTGATTAACCAAGTTTAAAAATTTGGGTACTCACGCTTAATGGCTGTGTGCATCCCTAGTTGGTGCAGAGGCTGGGGAAGTGAAATCCTCCCTCCTTTAAAAGGGAGTGAGCTGTCTGCATCCCTAGTTGGTGCAGAGGCCGGGAAAGTGAAATCCTTCCTCCTTTAAAAGGGAGTGAGCCTAGCTCAACTGGTTGGGGGAGTGGATGAACAATCCCAGCACCTGAGTTTAAATCCCCACGGATGCAAAATTAGGTTCCTATTTATACTTGAGGATTAGGCTCTCCTGGTACTCATGCAATTTGACCTGAGGACCATGCTTGGTATTTTACCGAGAATAAAAATCATGGTGCTCATGCTTAATGGCTATGTGCATCCTTAGTTGGTGCAGAGGCTCGGGAAGTGAAACTCTCCCCCATTTTAGAGTTCATTGATTTAGGTTTTAGGGCCAATGCTTGGTGCCTCTCACGCGGCGACGCGCCGTCGCTACCTAATGCGGCGCCGATTCTGTCCTTGCCTAGTGCCTTGGTCTCTCCCGGGTCGCCAACCGGATCTCGCTGTCTCTCGGAAGATGAGTCCGGGGAGGATCATGTCATGGGTAGGGTGGTGGAAGAAGCGATCGTAGGCGATGGGGAATGGACCCCTATCATCCATCGGAAGAGCCGGAAGAGAGCCTTGGCGGAGTTCTGGGCGGAGGCCGTCTTCCCGTCCAAGGATTCTCGCTACTACGAGAAGAGGTCACCGAGGCGTTCACCAAAGCAAAGTGTGCAGTCTGCTGGGGCCTCCATGAAGCCGGCTGATGGATATGCTAGGGCGATGACTCGTCCTTGTTGCCTACGTCGTTGGTAGGGGCGACGCGACACCGTTGTTCGTCTTCGTCGCCGACGGGGATGTGCCAGCTGCGGCCTCTGCGCATGGGGCCATGGCGTGGTCCTCTCCCTCGGAGATGCGTGACTCCGACGCCAGTGCTGGGTTCTTTCTTCGTGCATGCCGGGATTCCGCCAGGGATTGATCCATCTCCCCACGCCAGGGGATCTGGTGCTGGAGCGATTTCATCGGAGCTGATTTCGGATCGGACGAGGGGGACCCACCTACATGCAGAAGATAAAAGGCTGGGTGAGTTACATCTGGGTGAGTTACATCTGCGACAAAGTATGAGACTATCTCGTCCTACAGTCACGGAAACCTCGCTCCTCCAGATCGTATGCTCTTAGGCCGCCGCTCACGCGAACGCAATTCCTTGAGCCGTTTGCACCCTTGAGCCGCCTCTCACCTCCACCGTCGCACCGCTAGCCTCCTCCGTCGCCTGGTCCCCGCCCATAGGTGGTCTGTCCTTCGCGGAGGTGGTCATGTCCGGGGCGCCTATCTAGCCGCAGGAGCCGGTTGGGACTGGGACTGGAGGGCAGCCGCATTGTGCAGCCACTCCTGTCCTGCCTGGTGGCATGCCATTGGGGCAACCCATGGGTGTCGCTGGGTAGACCGGAGGTGGTCCTGCTGCTGCGGTGATGCCGCCTCTGTTACAACCGCTTCAACCGCCATCTCGCCAACCCGTGTCACCTGCTTACATGCCTCAGCAACAGGGGAATTTTTTCCAGCCTCCGATGCAATATCTGAGGCCGGCCTTTCCTTCGATAATCCCTCCACAGCAGTTCCAACAGATGTTCCCGCACATGCAACAACAGTTTTTTCGCAAGATCCTGCACAACCTAGCAATCCGAGTTTACCTCGGAATAAGGGGAAGAAAAATAAGAATGTTGTTGTGGCAGCGTCTCAAACCTCTGCGGTTCCGGCACAATCTCAGTTTCCACATGCTACACCTTTGTTTGTACCTCCTGCAACAGGACCGGTCTATACGCCACCAGTCATTAGCATTCCTCCTGCTACGGTAGCTGCTACTCAGGATATTATTGTGGTGGTCCAGGGTAAGAAGAAATCTGTCAAGTGATGGAAGTGTTCTGTGGATACTCATGCATCTAAAAATTGTCCTATTCAACACTACTGTTTGGTTTGTAATAATTTGGCGCATCCCACTAATAGATGCCCTACTCTGAAGTTGCCGAAACCTGTAATGTTTGTGGTTGAGAATGGTACAGATGATACCCCTTTTAACCAACTACCTGATTGTATTTATAAAGCTCATCTTGCACCCAAGCGTTCTCTTGTGGAGAAAGTGTTTGTCGTGGGACAGCCAATTCCTGCGGCTATTATTGCAGCATAGATGACTCGGATATGCCCAGTTCCTAATGGAAGTGGGAGGATCTTCCTCATGGAGATGAGGCTTTTCTAGTGAACTTTCCCTCCTTCGAGGACCTGTAGCGAGTTGATGGTATTCAAATGCCAGTGCATTCTCACAAGGCCAAGCTTACTGTCAGTATGTGGGAGGTACATGATATCCCACATAGCTTCGTTCTTCCTCATATTTGGGTATATGTCGAAGGGGTTCCTTTTACTATGCGCCATTTCCATGGTTTATGGGCTATTGGTACTTTACTGGGAACTACAGTCGATGTGGACCTGCCTACTCTTTACAGTCACAATGTGGTTCGGGTATGTATGGCCATGATGAATCCCAAGGCTTTACACAGATGGTGATGTTCACTCTCAGGAGTCTAAAATGGAAGTGGATGCCTCTAACAACCAGTTCTCAGCTGCTGGTCCACAAGGAAACAACCTTTCATCTTTGCTCGTCTTCGTGTTTACTCTGTTCAGCACAAACCCACAAACTCCTCGTGGTAAAGAGATTGTGAAGGCATCAGAGAAATCTTGATCATTGTTTCAGAGACCTGGGACGATTTTATCGTCTCCTTATCTCTTTTCGGGACCTATCACTACTTCTACTGTTGTTCCTTCTATAGCTGTGCTCTCTGGCCCATTGCATTCATCTAGCCAGGTCGACGTGTTGGACCAGGAAGCTCTAGAGCATGTGTCGTCGGCCGGGACACTACTGGACCAGGTGCGACGCGAGACTGCTGAGCCCGCTGGAACTCCTGCTGCGGCGGCTGTGGCTGGTTCTACTGCTGAGCCGAGGAGTGTTGCCTTCCCTGCTGGGCCGGGGACCCCTACTTCAACCGCAGGGCCTGAAGCCTCTCTATCCCCCGCTGGATCATCTCCGGGGCTCGACAAGGCACTCGCCAGCAGGTGGGATGCACCGGGCGCGAGGAGGTGAACTGCTAGTTGGTCTCTATGGTCGAGAGGTCCTCTCCCCTGGAGGTTGGTTCGGGTGTTGTTGCTGGTACTGCGATGCCTTTGGAGGCGGGGCTCTCTCGCCATCGCCTAGAAGACAAGGTGGATAGGGGCCCACCTAAATATGTCGCATCGCCCATTCTGAGGCATAGCATTTGGCATCTGGTGGCTGAAGACGGATCTATGGCTTCAGATGAAGACTCAATGTTGAAGGCAATGCGCCGCAAGGTGGAAAAGAACCTTGACATTGCTGGTAATGTCTCTTCTTCTAAATCCTTCCTCTATTTTTCTTCTTCTAGCATTAATTCAAATTTGAGTAGTGTAGGCGTTTCTGTTGGTTCAAATGCTTGTGATATTTTGATTTCAACAAAGGTATTGAGGTGGATGTAATATGACCATTTAACGGTTAATCCAAAAGCTTCGACCTTGTTGGGCACCACCTATGTATATGATGAAGATGCGAATGCCACGACTGATGGTCAACTCCTATCTCATATTGTAGGTGAAGTAATGGAGGTGGGTTTCGACGAGGACAAGCTGAGTTCATTATATGATCTAACAACGTCTGGCCAAAAATCTGAAGGGAATATGCCCGAGAGGCAATAATAAAGTTATTATTATATGTATTCCAAGTATATGATAGATGTTTATTTTGCATGCTATAATTATATTAATACGGAAACATTAATACATGTGTGTTTAATAAACAAAAATAAAGTTCCTAGTTAAGCCTCTCTTATAAACTAGCTCGTTGATTAACAAGATGATCAAGGTTTCCTGATCATGGACATTGGATGTTGTTAATAACGAGGTCACAACAATAGTGGAATGATGTGATGGACATTCATTATAGCATTACGATTAAAGTCATTGTGTTTATATTGCTATAGCATCATACGAAGTAATCCTAGTCCTTAGACCATGAGATCATGTCAATCACTAACACTGGAAGAGTATCTTGATAACATAAAACGTCACACCATGAAAGGGTGATTATAAAGGTGGGTTCAGTGCTATGAAGGTGTTATATAGAGGCTCATGGATCAAGAGTGGGATTTGTCCATCCCGATGACGGATAGTGTAACTACCTCGGTGAATTACGCTCTTAGTTACATGCCTGGATGAACGAAAGTGGTTAAAATAGTATGGTGGGGCCCAGGGCCACTCACGGTAGACCTTTCGGCCGTCCTAACCACTTTCAGATCATCGGGACAAGAACGAGCGGCGTAATCGGCAGGCGAAGGGATCAACTACATACACAAATGAGTATGTATGCAAGTCACATACAATAGTCCTCAAAGCCATTCCATCTAAAAAGAAATAGAAATATTGCAACGCCATACGGCAAGATTCAAATATCCTAGATAGAGATAATAATTTAGGATAGCTCCTCATACAACACACATCAGAGTATCAGGTGGAAGCGAAAAACAAGATCCGAGTACGGATAAGAAGCAAATCGGCATAAGATGCCACATAAATAAACACATCCCGCCCACAGATCTCACGGATCCCCGTTCCCGGAATCTCTACACCGAATGATCGTTGCCAACATCATCTGTCTCCTCCACCCAGTATCCATCTTGCGAATACACCTGTTCATCTGAATCAAACAATTTATCGTGTGAGACCCTAAGGGTACTCAGCAAGTCTTTATGCCACTAAAGGGGACACAACCTGGGGTGACGCAATTGCAGCAAAAGATAATAGCTAACAATTCTATAGAAACTCGCTAACCATCCGCCTAACCAATGATAGACGGATGTCCGTGAATTAAGAACAACAGTTATAACGGTATAATTAACAGATCCATCCTCCTCCTCGCTTACCAACGAGGAAGCGGACGAACAACCCCCATCATGTGTTGGAAGTTTTATTAACCATTCCATGAGTATTGCGCTATTTACTAGTCATGTACTTAGTCAATTTAAAAGCGGTACTTTAGTTAGACTTGTCTATGATCGAGAAACTGTGCTCCAAGTCGTCCATAACCGCAGACACGGCTTTCAGAAAGATTTACCCTGCAGGGGTGCACGAATAGCAACACACACTCGATCAACCTCGGAAAAACCAACTCAAAACCCAACGAGGCATTCACGACAAAGCGATCACAGGATTCAGAAATATTTCAGGGGGCCACCCCATTAAGCTACCCGCAACGAAGTTGGCCAGCTCTAAGACGGACCCAAGGTTTGTGTGGACGGCGGTAAATGACTGGGAACCCGAAAATGTGACTGGGCTTGTCGATACAGCGAAAACGTGTCACGATCCAAAACAGTACAGGTGCTCCTCGCACAATCTTAAATATAGCAGTAACATGGCATAAGTACAGGATAGTAATAAAGCCCCAAACTAATTGTGGCCCCAAGAAATAAGACTGAATCAAGCTCTGGCTCAGGGTGGGTCCATAAGGCCTCTCGGATGTGGATAGTGCGAATAGTCAAGGAACAGGAATCAAGTACTCGGGGTCCTACGGGACACAAGTGAGCATGAAAAACCAAATAGCAGATATTGCTCACCGGTGCCTCTTTCATTAGTTATCCCATTACTACTCAGGTTATGTTGTTTAGGTACCTCATTATTCATCAGACACTCACATACCCTACACATGCTTTTCTACGACTCGCATGGCTCAAACAACTCCTGTAGTAATGGCTCATGGGATGGAGGAACAAGCTTTGGGTGGGGTTTAAAAGTAAAGGCTATGCAGTACTTGGGATTCAATTTAATGCAATCGCGACTCAATGATGCAAGAATAAGACAGAGGCAATAGGTACTATATGTATGCAAGCATGTGGTAGTGCTTGCCTGGCAGCTCAGTTGAAGCGAGAGATGGATCTGGGTAGTACTCCTGTGATTCCTGGCAATTCTCCTGCTGGGCGTCTATTCGAAGAAGAACCAAACAAACAAGGGCCAACATAAATAGAGTGCACAAGCATATGAATTAAAATGCGACGAGCAAACAAGCAT
The DNA here is from genome assembly GCA_910589775.1 of Avena eriantha. Lineage (NCBI taxonomy): Eukaryota > Viridiplantae > Streptophyta > Magnoliopsida > Poales > Poaceae > Avena > Avena eriantha. The sequence goes on along the minus strand of OU342743.1, from coordinate 401,660,617 downwards.
GCCATGATGAATGATGCACAATTTACATGGCATTAAAGTAGCATGGCAGGGGTGAGGTGTGGATACAAGAAATAAAGCGTTTTATTAATTATTTGGTCCAATTTTGTTGTCATAAACAGTTCAGATGTCTAATAATGGCATGATGTATGCTTCAATTCAGAACAAGGAATGCATAGATAGAACGGGCTCATCGTGCTGATCGATTTAGACATATTATTTGTCAAATTTGGAGTTGTAGAATTAAAGTTATTAATTTATTAAGAAAAGGGCATTTTATTGTAATTTAAATCATCTCAAAATTTAAAGTGTGCAAACATTATTTTAAATAGCATATTTGAATTCCTCACGTTTTTCTGATTCAAAAACATATATTATTTGTATTATTTGGATTTATAATTTGAAAGTCATTTAAAATCTGAATTGAATTTGAATTTAAACAATTTTTGAATTTGTTTTGTTTAAACAGCTAAACAGGAAAACTTTTATTACTCAGACCGATCCAGCCACAGTCGCTGACGGGTGGGCCAGCCGCTGGCGGGACACACGCGCGCGGAAAACTTTTCTCACCGGGGCTCTGTCTAGCCAGTGTGACTGCTAGGTGGGACCAACTGGCTAAGGCCCACGTGACAGTGGCGGAACCCGCAGAGGCTGTCAGGTGGGGTCACACTGGACCACGGGTTACGTCTACGAAAACCGGGGTGCCTAACTGCAAGAATGCCAGGGCGGCTGACAGGTGGGGTAGACTAGACCGCGGGTTGAGTGCGAGATAAAAAGAGGGGGCTAATTACAAGATTACCACGGCCCATACTGTGGATCTTCTCCACAGTCTGGCGCGCGCAGTGCGCGGCGCAGCGAGGCGGGGACTCGATCCCGTGACCTGGGGCTCGCGCGCGGAGGCGGAAACCAGTACGGCTGGGCGGGGTTGTTGTCAGGGAGGGAGCACGCGGCTAGGTGAGGCTCTATGCGGCGGGGAAAATCGTGCAGACACCGGCGACTGACGGCGCACCAAGGGCGTTCGGTGTAAGGTCCGGCGCGGCTAGGGCTTCCCGGTGAGGCGGAGGTTGTCCAGGCGGTAGAGGGGCTCACCGCGGGGTGGTCGGTGGTGGCGGATCGGGACGAGGCGCAGCAGGGCGACAAGGAGGCTGGCGGCCGGCGCGATTAGGGTTTCGGCGACGACGTCGTGCTGCGGCTACTGGGGACCTTCTCCTCCTCGCTGGAGCGTACGAGGCGAAGTAGGGGACGCTCCTCGAACTCCTCGACCACTTCCACGTCGTGCTCGCCGGCTGGATCGAAGAAGTGGCGGTGCTACTGCCGGTGACCGGCGGAAGGATCTGGCGGCGGTGAAGAAGAAGGAGGAAGGAGGGCAGGGTCCTGGGAGATCTGGGAGCGGCAGAGGAGGCGTGGGGGAGGGGGAAAGCGAGGGAGAGAGAGGAGGGTGCCGTGTGGGGCATGGGGTAGATAAAAGTGGCTTCGGCCCTTTTTCTCCTCCTCGATCACGTGCTCGAGCTGGAGCTCGAGTTGGGCAGGGCAGAGGCAGGGCGAGGGGCTGCAGGTGGGCCAGGGGTGCCGGTGAGGTCGGTGGAGCCGGCTGGCAGCAAGAGAGAGAGATCAGAGAGGGGTGGTTTGGTTTAGGCTAGGGTTAGTCTTGGCAAGGAAAAGAGAGAGAGAGCTAGTGGGGTGGGGTAGATGGGTAGCTAGGTGGGGCCTGCTGGCAGGGAGAGGAGACACCTCGGCATGGTGAGAGGAGAGGGTGAGGTGAGGTAAGGTTTAGGGTTTAGATTAGATCTAGGGTTAGATGAATAGAGAAGGGTAGGTTTTTGTGAGATGTTAGGGTTTGGAGAGAGGCTAAAGTGAGAGATTAGAGTGAGAGGGTAGATTAGGGTAGGGTAAGGTGGTAGGGCTTTCTCATGATCAACACAAGCTCAAGCAAGAAAAAGGTGGTAAGAAAGTGGGGGTAGGGTTTGGTATGTTACACATGATCTTGCATGGCACATGCACAAGTGGGGTGATGATGTTGAGGCACATGGTAAGGAGAGATCAAACCAGGTGAAAGATTTGGGAGAGAAGGGAGAGCTCCAAAAGATATACACCACTCAAAGATTCAAATAAAATACAAAAGACTAGAATGTGGTGGTGCTTGCATGGCCCATGCAAAATATTAAATGCCATGATTTAATTTTGTGAAAACAATAATAATAATATGGCATTATTCTTATGCATTCCCAAGAAGTGGAATAAAGGCCAAGCAAAAGAATTTATAGAATTAGATCCACCCCAACCCACATGAGCTAGAATAAATATCAACAGAAAAAGAAATACAAGATCATGAGTAATGGGATGGTGGAATTATAAGGTGGTCAAAAGAAAGGTGATGGAGTTGAATAAAAGATATGCCCCCAATTCAATTTGGGCATTAAACAATATATCAATAACCAAATACAATATCAAGAGGCAGATACAATTAATAATGCATATGAGAGAAGAAACCAAAAGAAAAGGGTTTTATATGATGCTCAAATGCAAGGTGGCATGATGACATGAGCATGATATAATTATGATGCAACAAATATCTGTAGGAAGTAGCCATTATATATAGAGTAGGCTAGTAGCATTGCAATTGTTAGACAATTGGGATGCTACAGATAGATATACTCCGGGCCCTCTTGGTGATATCACATTGAGATAGCTTGCAAGCAAGTGATATCATCGCTAGAATGTTATATCACGAGAATGAGAAAATAGTACATGTCGGCAATGAGATGAAACTAGGTATGGAGATAGCGATGATCGAATCTCGGACATGTAATATATCGTGAGACAAAGGGATTTAGTTACTAGAGTTAAAGATTCTCACGATCACAAGAAGTCATCCTTGAATGTTTAGGAGTTAGTATGGATCTCCAGGTCCCGCTTCTAATTATTGATCCGAGAATGGTCTCGATCATGTCTGCATTATTCACGAATTACAGGGTGACACACTTAAGGGATACCAACACCATTTGGAGCAAATATGTTCTAGACGAAAGAATTGCAAAGCGCTGGAATTATTTCAATTAACACCGAAATTGTTTCAGGTGAAATTGCTGAAATTGGTTCTGCATGTGATATTTAAAATATTGCAAGGGGTTTTATGTGAATGTTTGTTAATTAGAGTAATTGACAAAATTCTGAACAAAATAAATAAAAGAGTTTTATTGAATGAGAGTAGTATTAAATTTGGTGGAAATTTAATGCATTTTGAGTGGAGAAAATGGAGGGCCATATTTATGTGAGTGGAGCTTCACCACATGAATGAGAGGAGGGGGAGGGGCTCCTCCATGGCCGCCGACCATGGAAGGGCATTCCCCTCCCCTATATAAGGCCCCCTCTCACTCCTTCTCACTCACACCTCCTCGTGAAGGATCTCTTTCCCCCTCTAGAATTATTCCCCCATGGTCTTGGATTAGCGAGATACAAGTTACCCGTGGCATTTCGTTTAGAAGGAGTTGCTGCTTCCACTGCATCGCTAGAGCGAGGAGGTGGTCTGGTGTCATGATATGGTAATGTTATAAGTTGATGTATAGTTGATACTCTTACAACACACCTAACGTGTAAGTTCCATAGACCTTGGCCTTACACACAAAGGAATGATAAAGATCATACCACGATGCACATGATAGTGATCAAGTGCAAGAACCATGTCATTTCACTTTACACATATGATGTTTGCATCTTATATTGCTTGTTTGGCATTTTAGTAGCATTATAAGATGATCCCTCATTTAAATATCAAGATAAAAATGTGTTCTTCCTTAAGTATGCACCGTTCTATGGATCGTGTTTCGAGACATCACATGATGATCGGGTGTAATCGACTCTACGCTTTCATACAATGGGTGTAAGACAGTTTTACACATGCCAGTACTAAGGTTCTTACTTGGCGAGCCTAGCATGTACAGACATGGCCTCAGAACATGGAATAAAAGATTAAGCATGAGTCATATAGTTGATATGATGCCCATATTGATGCTCGCCTTTGAGACTACACCGACTCACATGATGATCAGACTTTGTGTAGAGGATTTGGTTCATGTAATCACCAAAAAGACATGAGGGATGTTGTTTTTGAGTGGGAGTTTATTCATAATTTGGATTAGTTGAACTCAATCTATCATACACTTAGTCTAAACTTTACAAATTCTATTGTAGATGGCACCACCTGATTTTAATTTCAATGTGTTCATGGAGAAAGAGAAACTTGCAGAAAATGGTAGCAACTTTACCAACCGGGCCATGAATTTGAGGATTCTCCTCACTGCTGCACTAAAGCAATATGTGCTAGAAGCGCTGCTAGGCTCCCCACCAGCTCCTGATTCCCCTAATGAGGAAAATAATGTCTATTTGACTCATCAAGAGGACCACAACTTAGTTCATTGCAGCATACTATATGGGCTAGAGCCAGAACTTCGAAAACGTTTCGAAAATGGCAATGCCTTTGATACCATGGGTGAATTGAAAATGATTTTCGATACCCATGATGCCGTAGAGAGTTATAATGCTTCTGAAAAGTTCTTTAGCTGCATGATGGAAGAAAACAACTCCGTTAGTGAGCATGTACTCAAAATGTCTGGGTACGCTAATAAGCTTGTGTCCTTGGGAATAACGATTCCCATTGACTTAGGCATACATCATGTTCTCCAATCTCTGCCACCTAGCTACAAGAGCTTCGTGATGAACTATAATATGCAGGACATGAAGAAGTCTCTCCCCGAGCTTCTGTCAATGCTTTATACTACATAAGTGGAGATCAAGAAAGAACATCAAGTGTTGATGATCAATAAGACCATCGGTTTCAAGAAAGACAAGAAGGTTAAACAGAAGGGAAAGAAGGGCGGCAAATCTGTTGCCGCGCCTAAAAAGAAATCCCGAGTTGGACCTAAGTATGATATCGAGTGCTACTATTGCAAGGGGACTGGCCATTGGAAGCGCAACTGCCCCAAGTATTTGGCGGACAAGAAGGCGGGCAATGCAAACAAAGGTATATGTGATATACATGTTATTGATGTGTACTTGACTAGTACTCGTAGTGGCAGCTGGGTATTTGATACGGGATCGATTGCTAATATATGTAACTCGATTTAGGGGTTGCGGAACAAATGGCAGCTAGCAAGGGATGAGGTCATGATGCGTGTCAGCAATGGATCAAGAGTTGATGTGATCGCCATTGGAATGCTTCCTCTCCATATGACGTCGGGATTAGTGATAAATCTAAACAATTGCTATTTGGTGCCTACACTGAGCATGAACATTGTATCTGGATCGTGTTTGATGCGAAGTGGTTATTCATTTGAGTCTGAAAACAATGTTTGTTTGATTTATATGAATGGTATCTTTTATGGTCATGCACTTGTGATGAATGGTTTATTTCTGTTGGATCTCGATAATAGTATTACACATATTCATAATGTTGATGCTAAAAGGATTAAACTTGATGATGATATATCTGCATATATGTGGTACTGTCGTCTAGGTCATATTGGCATTAAAATGCATGAAGAAACTCCATTCTGATGGACTTTGGAATCATTTGATTTTGAATCATTTGATACATGTGAGCCATGCCTTATGGGCAAGATGTCTAGAACGCCGTTTTCCGGTTAAATGGAACAGGTGGTAGATTTATTGGAAATCATACATACTGATGTATGTGGTCCAATGAGTGTGTCGGCGTGTGGTGGATATCGTTATTTTGTTAATTTCACGAATGATTTGAGTAGATACAGGTATATCTATTTGATGAAACACAAGTCTGAAACCTTTGAAAAGTTCAAATAATTTCAGAATAAAGTGGAAAATCATCGTAATAGAAAGATCAAATTTCCACGGTCAGACCGTGGAGGAGAGTATCTTAGTTACGAGTTTAGCGCACATATGAAAGATTGTGGAATAGTTTCATAACTCACGCCTGCCAGAACACCACAATGAAATGGTGTGTCATAATGTCGTAATTCTACTTTATTGGATATGGTTCGATCTATGATGTATTTGACTGACTTGCCACTGTCATTTTGGGGCTATACACTAGAAACAACTGCATTCACTTTAAATCGAGCACCATCTAAATCCGTTGAAACGACACTGTATGAATTGTGGTTTGGAAACTAACCTAAGCTGTCATTTCTTAAAGTTTGGGGATGCGATGTTTATGTGAAGAAACTTCAACCTGATAAACTCGAACCCAAAGCGGAAAAATGCATCTTCATAGGATACCCTAAATAAACAATCGGGTATTCCTTCTATCATAGATATGAGGACAAGGTTTTTGTTGCTAAGAATGGATCCTTATTAGCGAAAGAGTTTCTCGCAAAAGGTCTGAGTAGTCGGAAGGTAGAACTCAAAGAGGTTATTAAACTTTCTCTTCATGAAACGGTGAGAGGCGCAGCACTAGAAATTGTTCCAGAGTTGACTTCACCGAATAAAGAGGGAACTAATGATAATGATCATGAAACTCCAAAAGAGGACACTACCGAACCTCGCAGGTCAGGCATGACACGTGCAGTTCCTGAACTGTACGAAAATCCTGTTATGAATTTCATGGTTGATGAAATAGATGATCCTGCGACGTATGAAGAAGTGATGATGAGCCCAGATTCCAACAAATGGCTAGAAGCCATGAAATCCGAGATGTAATCCATGTACGAAAACCAGGTTTGTACCTTGGTGGACTTACCTCACGACCGAAAGGCCGTTGAGAATAAATGGATTTTCAAAAAAAAAAACTGATGCTGATAGTAATGTGACCATCTATAAAGCTCTACTTGTCGCAAAGGGGTTTCGAAAAATTCAAGGAGTTGACTACGATGAGACATTATCTCCCATAGCGATGCTAAAGTCGGTTAGAATTATGTTAGCAATTGCTGCATATTTTGATTATGAGATATGGAAGATGGATGTCAAAACTGCGTTCCTCAATGGTAATATTGAAGAAGATTTGTATATGATAAAACCTAAGGGTTTTATCGATCCTAAGGATGCTGACAAGGTATGCAAGCTTCAACGATCCATCTATGGACTAAAGCAAACATCCCGGAGTTGGAATCTCCACTTTGATGAGATGATCAAAGAGTTTGGATTTGTCCAAACTTATGGAGACTCTTGTATTTACAAGAAAGTGAGTGGGAGCAATGTGGCATTTCTGATATTATATGTGGATGACATATTACTGATTGGAAATGATATAGATCTTTTAAACAGTGTTAAAAGTTATCTAAACAACAAATTTTTGATGGAGGACCTTGGTGAAGCATCATATATATTAGGCATTAAGATCTATAGCGATAGATCAAGACGCCTAATAGCGCTATCGCAGAGTACATACCTTGATAAGATTTTAAAGAAGTTTTAAATGGATGAAAGTAAGAAGGGGTTCTTACCTATGTTGCAAGGCAAGACCTTGAGTAAGACTCAAAGTCCGGCTACGACGGAAGAAAGAGAGATAATGGATAAGATCCCCTATGCTTCAGCCATATGCTCTATATTGTACTCCATGCTATGTACAAGACCGGATGTGGAACATGCTATTAGTTTGACTAGCAGGTACCAATATGATCCACGTTTGGAACACTAGATAGCGGTCAAGAATATCCTTAAGTACTTAAGAAGAACTAAGGAAATGTTTCTTGTATACGGGGGTGAAGAAGGGCTGGTCGCTAATTGTTATGTCGACGCTAGCTTTGAGACTGATCCGGATGATTCTAAGTCTCAATTTGGATACATATTTCTCATAAATGGAGCAACAGTTAATTGGAGGAGCTCCAAACAAGCTGTGGTGACAAGATCGACAACGGAGGCAGAATATATTGCTACTTCAGAAGCAGCGCATGAAGTAGTTTGGATGAAGGAGTTCATTACCGAACTAGGTATGGTTCCTAGTGCGTTGGACCCAATGGTGATCTATTGTGACAACAATGGAGCCATAGCCAACACCAAGGGACCAAGGTCTCACAAGAATTCCAAGCATATTAAGCGTTGGTTCATCCATCCGCGAACATGTCAAGGATGGAGATATAAAGATTTGTAAAGTACACACAAATCTCAATATAGCAGATCCGTTGACTAAAGTTCTCCCTAGGGCAAAACATGATCAACAGCAGAACTCCATGGGTGTTAGATTTATCACAATGTAACTAGATTATTATCTCTAGTACAACTGGGATACTGAAGGGAATATGCCCGAGAGGCAATAATAAAGTTGTTATTATATGTATTCCAAGTATATGATAGATTTTTATTTTTCATGCTATAATTGTATTAATACGGAGACATTAATACATGTGTGTTTAGTAAACAAAAAGAAAGTTCCTAGTTAAGCCTCTCTTATAAACTAACTCGTTGATTAACAAGATGATCAAGGTTTCCTGATCATGGACATTGGATGTTGTTAATAACAAGGTCACAACATTAGTGGAATGATGTGATGGACATTCATCCGAATTATAGCATTACGATCAAAGTCATTGTGTTTATATTTCTATAGCATCATACGAAGTAATCCTAGTCCTTAGACCATGAGATCATGTCAATCACTAACACTGCAAGAGTATCTTGATAACATCAATGCCACACCGTGAAATGGTTTAGTGCTACGAAGGTGTTATATAGAGGATCATGGATCAAGAGTGGGATTTTTCCATCTCGATGATGGATATATATACTCTGGGCCCTCTCGGTGATATCACAGTGAGATAGCTTGCAAGCAAGTGATATGATCACTAGAATGTTATATCACGAGAATGAGAAAAGAGTACATGTCGGCAACGGGATCAAACTAGGTATGGAGATACCGATGATCGAATCTCATACATGTAATATATCATGAGACAAAGGAATTTAGTTACTAGCATTAAAGGTTCTCACGATCACACAAAGTCATCATGGAATGTGTAGGAGTTAGTATGGATCTCTAGGTCCCACTTCTGATTATTGATCCGAGAATGGTCTCGATCATGTCTACATTATTCGCGAACTATAGGGTGACACACTTAAGGGATATCAACACCATTTGGAGCAAATATGTTCTAGACGAAAGAATTGCAAAGCGCTGGAATTATTTCAATAGACACCGAAAATGTTTCGGGTGAAATTGCTAAAATTGGTTCTGCATGTGACATTAAAATATTGCAGGGGGTTTTATGTGAATGTTTATTAATTAAAGTAATTAACAAAATTCTGAATAAAATAAATAAAATAGTTTTATTAAATGAGAGTTGTATTAAATTTGGTGGAAATTTAATTCATTTTGAGTGGGATTTTGAGTGGAGAAAATGGAGGGTCATATTTATGTGAGTGGAGCTTCAACACAGGAATGAGAGGAGGTGGAGGGGATCTACATGCCACCGGCCATGGGAGGGGATGCCCCCTCCCCTATATAAGGCCCCCTCTCACTCCTTCTAACACACACCTCCGCGTGAAGGATCTCTCTTCCCCTCTAGAGTTATTCCCCCATGGTCTTAGATTAGCGAGATACATGTTCTCGGTGGCATTTCATCTAGAAGGAGTTGTTGCTTCCGCTGCATTGCTGGAGCGAGGAGGTGGAGGTTGTTCGGTGGCCTGAACGTGTGTGCGATCATGGATGCGCTGCTTATAAGCGGCACTGGACTTCTTCTCGATCCTAAGATTGGCAAGTGTTCGACTACATCATCCATGAGTTCAACCTCGTTACACTTTGTCGGTCTTCAAATGGTATGTTCTCTATGGATGTATATCCACCCGTTAGTTGTATCTAGTAGATAGATCTTGGCGTATAATAGTTCCTATCGTAGGAATTTTTTCGTTTTCTATGCTGCGAACCCAACAAAATCTACCTCTGGTAGGAAATGTAACAAGTCTCAGAAACAAGATTTTACACCAAAATCAATTATTGTTTCCCAATGAATGGTATTTTTATAACAACAGAGGTCTTCATGGCTTGGCTAAACACCTACATATTGCACACTGTTCTCGGGATCATAATTTGGATTTTGTGGCTATTTCGGAGACGAGTAGACGAGATTTCTCACAAAGTTTACTTGACCGCCTATTGGGTGGCATAGACTTTGTTTGGCATTCTCGTCCACCACGTGTCCGTTCTGGTGGCATTTTACTGGGTGTAAGGGCTGATTCCATGGATATTTTAGTTTGTTTGGAAGGAGACTTTCATATCAAACTCCACATCCGTAATAAAGCTGACAATTTCACATGGAGCCTTGTAGCTGTGTATGGTGCTACACAAGATGCTTTCAAGGCTGTTTTTCTTCGAGAGTTGGTGAACCTAGTGAAAGATAATTGATGAGCCACAAGTATAGGGGGTGTATCGCAGTATTTTCGCTAAGTAAGAGTGTCGAACCCAACGAGGAGCAGAAGGTGCTGGCTAGTGGTATGGATCAGGAATTCTCTGCAAATACTTAGCAAACGGATTTTTAGGGGTTTTCGATAAAGCAAGTAAAATAAGTACGAGTAAATAAAAGACAGTAGGAATAAATGCAGCAAGTGGCCCAATCCTTTATGCAGCAAAGGACAAGCCGGTTGTATTTCTATAGATGACCAAACGTTCTCGAGGACACATGGGAAGACTGTCAAGTGCTTTCGCTTCATATAGTCGATTAATCTTCTCTAGCTTGCTAAGTGTTGTGTGGGTGAACCTGTGCTAATGTACCATCCCATCTAAGACTTAATACATACTTGTGATTAAACCCCCTTGCAAACATCCGTAATTACAAGAAAGTAATTAAGATAGAAACCTAACCACAACTTTAAACTCTAAGACCCTTACGTCCCTTGTGCAATGGTTTCCTAACGGGGGTTCAGGTTTCTTTCACTCCAGCAACCCCTACGATTAGTAGCCAAATACACAATGCATTCCCCTAGGCCCATATAGGTGAAGTGTCATGTAGTCGACGTTCACATGACACCACTAGAAGAAGTACACCACAACTTAAATAACAATCTATGGAATCTTTCTCAACGCAACTCCACTACTAACAACAAGACTTCTCCCATGTCCTCAAGAACAAAACGAACTACTCACAAGACATCATATGGATCATGATCAGAGATGGAATAATGATGTATAACAATCTGAACATAAACAATAATTTAATGGTTCACTCAATAGCATCAACTACAAAGAGTAATCAACACCGGGAAAGTTTCCCCTATGAACTATAGCAAGATTCAACACAATTTTTACAGCAATATGGAGATGGTGATGAGGGTGCTGATGGTGATGATGGTGGTGGTGATGATGATGATGATCCCGATGAAGTCCAGCTTGATGGTGGTGTTGATGGCGACTATCTCCCCTCTCCGGGAAGGAATTCCCTCGACAGAAATCTGTCTACTGGAGAGATCTTTCTCTCTCGGTGTTTTTCGCCCCGCAGAGGCGGCGGAATCTTTCTGTCGTCGCTCCCCGAGTCTTAGGGTTTCGGGAGGAAGATATACGCTAGAGGGGAGAGGCTGGAGTGGGCCAGGGTGGCCACACCACTCCCTGGCGCGGCCTAGGCCTGCCCGCGCCATGGGGTGGTGTGGGCCCCCTGTGGCCCATCTCCACTCCATCTTCTGGCATCCTTAATCTTCTGGAAAAATAGGATTTTCCATATATTTTCCCGGATTTTCTGATCTTCGCGAATTTTGCCTCAAAACAACACCTTTTCCATCAGAATCCTGACTACAGCGGTCCATGCTCCAAAAGTCATCAACCATGCAAAAACAGATGAAATAACATAAGTATCACCTCTCAATACGAAATATATCAATGAATAATAGTGAATTAAGACATAGAATAGTGATGCAAAATGGACGTATCAACTCCCCCCAAGCTTAGACTTCGCTTGTCCCCAAGCGAAACTGAGCTCAATAAACATGACCTCAAGTTTATGGAGTGAAGAGTCGATAAAAGAATACGGACAAGAAGCATCACAGCCATCAAATACATAGATCATAATAGAAGAAAACTCACTATTATACAACTCAACTTGCAATGAGTAAAGGAAACACAATAAAGATACATAAAGTGAATCATAATTGGTAATGGCAAACTTAGCTCTTGGTCGAAGAATAGTTGATAATTTGCTGGAGTTCACAAATAGCTGGTTTTTCAACGAAAGCTTTCAAGGTAGTAAACATCAAGATAAGAGCAATATGCAAAACAAGGAACATAAGAAACATGAATGCATAAATCATCGTATGAATGAATGAAACACATCAACTCAAAATACTTGCCGAGATAGAAGGGAATAGGTTTACTGACTCAACTACAAAGTAAAAGAAAGGGCCCTTCAAAGAGGGAAGCAGGGATTACAAGTCTCATAAAGAGCTCCCAAAAATCATGATACTTATTAGCTTTCATCTCTCATTGCCCCTATCATAGGCATCTTTAGGTGATTAAGGTTAAAGTGACACAACTAAGAGGATATGCTTGACAAGTTATAAGTTGAAATCTCAAGCCCCTTACTTATGAGTACCGATCCTCATGCTACTCAACTTCAGCCACGAGAAAGCTCTTGTCATTGTAAATACATGCGTATCATCGAGAACCGCCAACGTGACACAAGAGCTATCCCATAATCAAAATGACAAGGCAAGCAGACAGTGAGCATCTGAGCGATCTTTTTATTTGCTATTTGCATAGGTTTTTATTGAGGATGCTTCATAGAATGCTCACTATAGTTATGCTGCAAGTTTCCACCATGATTAGGCATGGCTTAGGCTAGCGGCCCAGGCATTTCTCTAACACACATATAAACTCCATGATCTTACAAGTTCCACTTTTATTTCACACCGCCGGGATCCATAAGCAAAAGAACATGATATCAACTAGGTACAAAGTACCAAATGAAGTGTTGAAAGCGGTCCCCATGATACATGGTTCGGCTAACTTCAACTCATAAAGCGCAAGCATATACACAACAAAGAAGGACCCAATGGTTCAAGTTTATTAAATGCAAGAAAATAAAGTGTGCCATCAAGTTCGTGAGAGCTTTAATCACTAAATTTCACATAACAAGTTTAATTTGGGAGGTAGATAAAACAAGAATTTACTTGGAATAGCAATAATGCTACTAGGTAGGTATGGTGGACACCAATGGCGAAGGTTTTGGTTTAAAGGAGGAGGATGCACTAGAAGAATTTCCTCTCAGTACAGGTTTTTGGCTAGCAAGGCTGGGTAGCAAGTATAAGAGTTGAAGGAAACAAACAAACATACAAATGGTAAAGACAAACATGCAATCTTCCTTGGAAGCACAAAAGATCTTAACTAGAGAAAACTAGACTTATGAGCAAATCAAGAAAGAAAGATGATGAAATTATTTTCCTCTAGAGTACTTCTATCTTTTTATTTTCAACTCTCAGAAAGGGTGTTGCTACTGACCGAGCCAGGTTTGCCAAAACCAACTGAATTAACTCAATGATCCCAAAGTACTACCAATACTAACAACAAGATTAATCATATAACCACGAATTGAAAACTATCATAAGCTATGCAAAAGAGTGAATGATAGAACTTCTCATTAGTACTCCATAATGGAAACTCACACCAAGGGATACAAATCTAACGAGAGAGGGGACACTTCCATAATGCAAACCATACAACAAAATAACTCCTCTATTCATGATATGACTCTACTAACAAGGTAAAAAGATAGAAGATAGTGATATGATACCGTGGCACGCCCCCAATCTTGGAACAAACCAAGGGGATGCCAAACCTGATGACGAATTACTCCTTCGGTGGTGGTGGTATCCTCTTGATGAGCTCCTTGATCAGTTTCCCAAGGTCCTCAATCTCGAAGGTGAGAGTGCGAATCAATTTTGAGTTATGCTCAATGCGGCCCATAATCATCTCAGTTTGTGGATCCCAGCTCTTGTGATTCTTCTTCCATTCTTCCCACTTGGAGTCTTCTTTTCCTGCATGGTTATGAGCAAAGGTATGGAAGGTACTCTTGGTGTTCGGAGAAGGTGTCCTTGGTGCCAAACAGTGACGAGGAGCTTTCCCCCAGTCTGCATCCGTGTAGTCCTTCTGATACTGGCAGGGTTCGCCACCACTCCAATGCTTGCAATGGTAGTGCCGGTGTGTTTTGCCTCCTCTTCACTTTCACTCTTGATCTCTTTCTCCTTCCCGGTGTCTTGGAGGTCTTCCTCCATAGGTTCCTTCCCTTTATCCTTGGCGGACACCATTGTGCTTCTAAACCTTCAAAGAGTATGTCCTGGCAGAAACAGATCGGAACAAAAACACGACGAAAACACAATATACGAACCTCGGGGGATCCGGGGGTTTATATATTATGAAGTTTCACTTCAAAAGGAAGGTACTGGGAGAAAACGGGTCAGAGACGGAGTCCTGGGCGGCCTCACCACCTGGTGGCGTGGCCAGGGGTGGGCCCGCGCCATGGGGTGGTGTGGGCCACCCTGGCTCCGGTTCCGTCCCTTTTTCGCTTCATAGCTTTCCTTATTGACTGAAAACTGCAAAAATATAGTTGGATTGTATTTTCGTGGAACTTTTCTTACCAGAACTGTTACCTAGTTGGAAACGGACTCTGCAGGTATCTAAATTTGGTATTGAGTTGTAACACCCTCAAATCGGCCCTATGCAAGTTTTAGCCCTTTCCACCAAACCCGCATAGAAACGATTCAAGGACGCCCACCAGGCACTTTCGTGCGGGTGGAAAATCGAAGTAATACCATTACAACAGCCCTCGATGGGACCCACAGAATAGATATTTATACAATAGCGACTCAGTGAGTCAAGAATACAGATATACAATACAAAGATCCAAATCACCTTGAAAACGACACAGCGTCCGAGTACGGACAAGATGCAAATGGGGCTAAGAGCCCTGAAGAATAACCAATGGCATCCATAACCCTGCCCAGGCCAAGCCGGAAGGGTAAACCTGCTAACGACGTCGATCTCAAACCTGCTAAAAAAAGGGGTGCCGATAATGGGCAAAGGAAAAAGAGGAGCGTCAGTACTGAGGCCAGTACACGGCGAGGCTAGAATTCGGCGGATCTCGCCTACATAGGTATGGTGGGTTGAAGCGGTAGCGCAGCGACACTAAACAACCTATAGAGACTCGGTATCACCTGCGGATATTAGAGAGGGGTAAGAAAGAACTATTCGGATCCAACCTGAAGCTAACACCAAACAAACCCATCTTGGTATTTCCCCCTCGAGACCAAACGAGGAAGTCGGACCAAGGAACTCACACAGTTGGCAGTTTTATTCATTCCATTATAATTGAAGCACTTACTAGTCAGATATAGATAGCGTGGGCCGTCCTGATAGCATAAGTAGTGGGCAGCTTTAATCACCATTCCATTGTAGTTGGGACATTTACTAGTCAGATATAATTATCTTGAGGAATCCCAAAACCCAGCAATTGTTGGCACTTTTATCACATTCCATTGGAGTTGCAATACTTACTAGGCAGATATAACAAAACAACCCAGATCCAGCAGTGTTGGCATTTTTATTAGCCAATCCGTTATGATG
The DNA here is from genome assembly GCA_910589775.1 of Avena eriantha. Classification (NCBI taxonomy): domain Eukaryota; kingdom Viridiplantae; phylum Streptophyta; class Magnoliopsida; order Poales; family Poaceae; genus Avena; species Avena eriantha. The sequence goes on along the minus strand of OU342743.1, from coordinate 401,645,112 downwards.
AAGCTGATTACGATACCTCTCTGTAACACCCACAAATCGGCCCTATGCAAGTTTTAGCCCTTTCTGCCAAACCCGCATAGAAACAATTCAAGGACGCCCACCAGGAACTTTCGTGCGGGTGGAAAATCGAAGTAATACCATTACAAAACAGCCCTCGATGGGACCCACAGAACAGATATTTATACAACAGCGACTCCGTGAGTCAAGAATACAGATATACAATACAAAGATCCAAATCACCTTGAAAACGACACAGCGTCCGAGTACGGACAAGATGCAAATGGGTCTAAGAGCCCTGAAAAATAACCAATGGCATCCATAACCCTGCCCAGGCCAAGCCGGAAGGGTAACCCTGCTAACGATGTCGATCTCAAACCTGCTAAAACAAAAGGGGTGCCGACAACGGGCAAAGGAAAAAGAGGAGCGTCAGTACTGAGGCCAGTACACGGCGAGGCTAGAATTCGGCGGCTCTCGCCTACATAGGTATGGTGGGCTGAAGCGGCAGCGCAGCGGCACTAAACAACCTATAGAGACTCGGTATCACTGGCGGCTATTAGAGAGGGGTAAGAAAGACCTATTCGGATCCAACCTGAAGCTAACACCAAACAAACCCATCCTGGTATTTCCCCCTCGAGACCAAACGAGGAAGTCGGACCAAGGAACTCACACAGTTGGCAGTTTTATTCATTCCATTATAATTGAAGCACTTACTAGTCAGATATAGATAGCGTGGGCCATCCTAATAGCATAAGTAGTGGGAAGCTTTAATCACCATTCCATTGTAGTTGGGACATTTACTAGTCAGATATAATTGTCTTGAGGAATCCCAAAACCCGGCAATTGTTGGCACTTTTATCACATTCCATTGGAGTTGCGATACTTACTAGGCAGATATAACAAAACAACCCAGATCCAGCAGTGTTGACATTTTTATTAGCCAATCCGTTATGATGAAGCTGATTACTAGTTACATATTAAGTCAAATTTATAGCACTACTTTAGTTACGCTTGTCTATGATCGAGATACTGTGCTCCAAGTCGTCCATAACCGCGGACACGACTTTCAGAAAGTTTTACCCTGCAGGGGTACACAAATAGCAACACACACTCGATCAACCTCGGAAAAACCAACTCAAAACCCAACGAGGCATTCACGACAAAGGGATCACAGGATTCATAAATATTTCATGGGGCCACCCCATTAAGCTACCCGCAACGAAGTTGGCCGGCTCCGGAACGGACCCAGGGTTTGTGTGGACGGCTGTAAACGACTGGGAACCCGAAAGTGTGACTGGGCTTGTCGATACAGCGAAAACGTGTCATGATACTAAACAGTACAGGTGCTCCACGCACAATCGTAAATAAAGTAGTAAAGCATGGCATAGGTACATGATAGTAATAAAACCCCAAACTAGTTTGTGGCCCCAAGAAATAGAAATGAATCAAGCTCTGGCTCAGGGGGTCCACGGCCTCCCGGATGTGGATAGTGCGAAAAATCAAGGAACAGGTATCAAGTACTCGGGGTCCTACGGGACACAAGTGAGCGTGGAAGAACCAAATAACATCTATTGCCCACCGATGCCTCTGCATTAGTTATATCTAGCATTTTAATGGTTGTAATTAAAGTCATGATCATCTCCACCAATAAGCATCTCCACCAATAACCATCTGCCAGCATTCCAACAACGGTGGCACTTGACGACACGAGATCGCACCTGAGCAAGCAACTACGACTCGCAAGGCCAGCTATCTACCAAATGAAGGTAATAGGAGGTGTCCAAGGCAATATAAAGGCTGCACGGGATTTAACTGGTGTACGGAAACTAAAGCATCGTGACACGAATAGCAATAGATCAACAGGAGGAAATAAAGACTATAAATGAAAAATAGGTAGAAGGGGGAGAGATGCTCGCCTGGGAAACACTGCCGGAGGTTCATATCTAGAGAACTTGTCAATACTCGCATCAACTCATCGGCCTAATCCGCGAAGAAGCAAACACTAGAAGAAACATCGGATGCCGTATTTAATACTAGGGCAGAAGATCCGGCATGATTATGATATGATGCAGATGCGGTGCAATTAGGCAATATTAAGCGGAACCGGGGTCCCGACAATTAATTAGACGGTTCGAGTTATTTAACTACCCCGCAATTTAAATGTTGTATTAACAGGGCGAAACATGGCATCGGTTCGCTACACCAATTTAAATGGAGTCCGGAATAAGACAAAGATATCCCGCATATAGACTCCATATTTAATCATGCGGTGAATCGGCATAATGCCCCCAAACCATAGACAGATATGCGTGCATGGACAATTTAAGATGCGACAGTTTAAATATATAGCATTTATAAAATAGGGGCTCAAGAAAAGGTTCACACATCTGGGTTCGGAAGCTCTTGGATCCCGGGGGTTCGCGGTTCGGCTCAGGGTTCGATGGGGGAATGGCGAGGTTCGGATACAAGATGGAGAACTTGTCGTGTCATGACAGAGATCTTGGGTTATAGGCGGTTGATCTAGTCGTCGATGGTGAACTTGAATGGATCAGGTACCGGTGGTCTTCGGGTCCGTGTAGACGGTCATGGCGTTTCGAGGAGAAGATCTTGGCGAAACCTCGGGTACAGAGGAGTAGCGGGGCTTCGACATTCTTCGGATGGCATCACCATCTCCATACATCACCCTGTACCATAACATCCACCTACACACAGTCTTCATCGCTGTAACACCAAACCACCACATCGAACACCACTAGTAGAGCCAACATGGACGGAGGGAAAAAGAAAAAGGGCCCAGGGTCACGGTGGACGCGGGAAGGCCAACACAGAGCTCGGGTTGGTGGTTGGGCGGAGCGACGAGCGCGACGTGAACACGGGGCGGGATGTGGCCGAGGCGGGCCCCGCACGTCTGCGGCCGGAGACAGGGAGGGAGAGGCGCAGGCGGCGGCGAAACGCGGTCGCCGAAAATGGGGCCGAGGAGGAGGGCGACTTCGCTGGGCGAGGGCAGAGCAGAGGACGGCGGCGCAGGCACGGCGACAGCGGGCTCTGCGGCCGGCGGTCGCGGGAGGTCTGGGCGAGGAAACCGTGGCCCGAGGCTGAGCGGCGGCCGGAGACCACGCGAGGAGCGGCGGGGAGCCCCTGTAGGCGGCGGCGCGATGTGACCGGGGCGAGGCAGATCTTGGGGAGGCGAGGTCGACATCGACTAGGCGTGGCGAGGCCGACGAAGGGGTGGTGAGGCCCGCGTCGAGGGGTGCGAAAGAGGAGGGTCCGGGGCGGAGCCCGCTGGTAGCAGTGCGAGCAGAGGTCGCAGGCGGCACGGCGGGATGGAGGAGATGGGGAAGGTGGGTGTCGGAGGCGCGAAGAGAGAGGTTGGATGCGGCGGCGACGGGGCGCCGGGCTCGAGCAGCCGAGGGGGCGCGGCGGCGCTCCACGGCAGAGGAGAGGGAGACGGGGCGGAGGAAGGCCGACGAAGGCGAGTGGGGTTGGTGACGACGAATGCGAGGAGTGGGCTGTGTTGTGGGGGTGGGGGTCGTGCATGCGCGTACGCGGGTGGGGCCAGGCGGGCGGGATTGGGGCTGGTTCTTAGGCGGGAGCGGCAAGCGCGTGCGTGTTGTGCGTGTGCTGCGCGCGGGGTGGGTCGGCAGGGGGGTTGGTGGCGTGGTGGACCAGGGGAGAGGCGCGTGCACGCGGTGAGGTGGGGCCAGGCGGACCAGGTGGTTGTGGGGTGAGTGCAGGTGGCGGGGTGTACGCCCAGGCTGCCGAGAGAGGGTGGCAGCTGCTGTGTGGGTCTGGGGTGATTAGGTGGAGGGGTGCGGTGAGGTGTCGAGCTGTGATAGGACGGGGTGAGATGGAGGGATGGAGGAAGTGGCTGGGTAGACTAGGGTTGGGTAGATTTAGGGATTTTGGATGTGGCCGACCGGGCTTTCGGGCCTGGCGGGCTGCCTCCTAAAAATAAAATAAATATATTATTATTTAAAACGGGCTTTTGAAAACCGTTGGTAGACGAAACAAAATATTCCGGAGACCCGGGTTTTAATTTGAATAAAGACGGGAATATTTAGAAAACAAAACTAGGTGTTTCAAAAATAGTTTAGACAAAAAACCATGCATGATGATGACGATGCTCAAATGCAATATGGCATGATGACATGAGAATGCGGTCATGATGATGCAATGCACAAAAACACAGCGATTTTCTAATAGTGGTTTTAGCGGGGCGCCACATGAGTGGATCCTTCTGGAGTCATCACTTGAATATCATCGATATCTTCATCTTCATATACTTATTACTCGAGTCATAAAACCTTTCTATTCCTTGTTACACCATTATCTCCCCTTCCTGGAAATTTCTTTCACATAAAACTTCACACAGTTCTTATTAGCAACATTAGCATAAGTGAAGTGACAAAACCTTTTGAGTCCAACTTCGACTGAAAACCATCAAAACAAAAGTTACTGTAGCAACACCTTTCGAAAACCCAAAAAGAATTCAAAAAGGAAATCGAATAAAGAAGCAAATGCAAGATTGGCAAAATCTGTCAAAACAGACCAGCAGGTAAAGATCAATTTTTTCTAAAATCTTCTGTTGCTCAAATAAAAAAGTGCAAAAATAACGAAAGTTAAATAATACCATGGGGCAGAAGCACAAAAAATTACAGCTCAATCCGACATACAGAGATCTCTCACGAATTTTTACGGTGAAGCACAAAAATCTGTTTTGGGACAGCAACTTCCCCAAATCTTACTTCTCTCTCATTAGAGGTTGATCTTGACACAAAAACCAAACAAAATGGATAAGGAGCGGTTATTAACGAAGTAATAACTACCAAGACTCAAAGAAACAAAAATAAACTGAAAGCAAAAACAAATTGGGTTGTCTCCCATAAAGCTCTTTGTTTATAGCCATTAAGATGAGCATGATAATTTTGAAGAAGCTCTCATAGGGATATGATTTGAAGTGAAAGAGAGCATTAAGAAGCAAAAACACATGCACATTTAAGTCTAACCCACTTCCTATGCAAGAGAATTTTGTAAACAAACAAGTTATTGGAACCAAAGGCAACTTGCATAAGAAGGCAAAAGAAGTGCAACATAAAAACTTTCAGCATAAAATGAGGAAACTTGATATTATTGAGATGCACAAGAACACTTTTCCCTCTCTCATAATAGCTTTCAGTATCATGCATAAACTTAACAATATAGCTATCACAAGGACTATCATAGCAATGATCACTTATTCTAACGGAAAACACAGGAATACTAGCTCTCATAACACTACTATGCGAAAAAATATTAGAGGTATCCTTACAAAGGATAGTGTGTCCCTCTTTTTCATATTTAGCAACAAAGTCTTTCACATTTGCTACAATAGGTTCATCAATCATTTGTTTATCAGGTTCAGCAGCCCTACTCATACTTTCATTAACCATACTAGCTATCATAGAATGCTCCTTTACCTTAACTGGGAAAGGCATTTTCTCAATATAAGGTTTAGGTAAAACATGACTAGTAGTATAGACTTCAGTATTTCTTGCAGGAACACTCTTAGCAATATCTTTATAAGGTTCATGATACTTATTCCACTTCTTTTTAGGCACTTCAATATAAGAAGCAAAATCCTTAAAATAAGAAGCAATAGCTTGAGAGTCTAGGCCATAAGCATTTTTAATATTTTGAAAGTCATCAGTTCCCAAAAAAGATTCAATGCATTCATAATCATATTTTATACCTGACTTTCTACCTTTGTCATTCTCCCAAGCTTCAGCATTGTCTTGAATACCGTCTAGAAGGTCCCATTTAACTTCTTCTTCCATGCGAGTGAATGATCCAACACAAGAAGCATCCAATAAATCCTTGTCATGTAGAGGGAGCCTTGCATAAAAGTTATTGATAATAATATTGTTGGGGAGCTCATGAATGGGACATTTGAGCATTAGTAACTTCAATCTCCCCCAAGCTTGATCAGTACTCTCTCCATCAAGAGGCCAAAAGTTGTATATTTGATTCCGATCTTTATGAATTTCACTAGGAGGATAAAACTTTGAATAAAAGAGAGGCACTATTTCCTCCCATTCCAGAGCTTGACCATTCTTCAGCAGCTTATACCATTCCTCAGCTCTTCCTTTTAGTGATAATGAGAATAACTTCTTCTTAACTTGATCTGTAGTAATACCTGCACACTTGAACAACCCGCATAATTCGTGTATAAAGAGTAAATGATCACCGAGATGGACAGTTCCATCCCCAACATAGTAGTTATCCATAACACGATCCATAATTCTTGTAGGTATTTTGAAAACATCTTTCTCAACAGGTGGTGGCTTATCTACTACCTTAGCAGTGGTAGTAGCATTACCAAATAAGAAACTCAGCGAATTATCCACAACGAAAATAAAGCAACTGGCAGAAGTAAACAATACTCACATTAGAAGTTTCCTTTACCAGTTCCACTCTCCAATAGCGCTTCACTCCCTGACAACGGCGCCAGAAAATAGTCTTGATGACCCACAAGTATAGGGGGTGTATCGCAGTATTTTCGATAAGTAAGAGTGTCGAACCCAACGAGGAGCAGAAGGTGCTGGCTAGTGGTATGGATCAGGAATTCTCTGCAAATACTTAGCAAATGGATTTTTAGGGGTTTTCGATAAAGCAAGTAAACAAAGTACGAGTAAATAAAATACAGTAGGAATAAATGCAGCAAGTGGCCCAATCCTTTATGCAGCAAAGGACAAGCCGGTTGTATTTCTATAGATGACCAAACGTTCTCGAGGACACATGGGAAGACTGTCAAGTGCTTTCGCTTCATATAGTCGATTAATCTTCTCTAGCTTGCTAAGTGTTGTGTGGGTGAACCTGTGCTAATGTACCGTCCCATCCAAGAATTAATACATAATTGTGATTAAATCCCCTTGCAAACATCCGTAAGTACAAGAAAGTAATTAAGGTAGAAACCTAACCACAAGTTTAAACTCTAAGACCCTTATGTCCCTTGTGCAATGGTTTCCTAACGGGGGTTGAGGTTTCTGTCACTCCGGCAACCCCTACGATTAGTAGCCAAATACACAATGCATTCCCCTAGGCCCATATAGGTGAAGTGTCATGTAGTCGACGTTCACATGACACCACTAGAAGAAGTACACCACAACTTAAATAACAATCTATTGAATCTTTCTCAACGCAGCTCCACTACTAACAACAAGACTTCTCCCATTTCCTCAAGAACAAAACGAACTACTCACAAGACATCATATGGATCATGATCAGAGATGGAATAATGATGTATAACAATCTGAACATAAACAATAATTCAATGGTTCACTCAATAGCATCAACTACAAAGAGTAATCAACACCGGGAAAGTTTCCCCTATGAACTATAGCAAGATTCAACGCAATTGTTACAACAATATGGAGATGGTGATGAGGGTGCTGATGGTGATGATGGTGGTGGTGATGATGATGATGATCCCGATGAAGTCCAGCTTGATGGTGGTGTTGATGGCGACGATCTCCCCTCTCCGGGAAGGAATTCCCCCGGCAGAAATCTGTCTGCCAGAGAGATCTTTCTCTCTCGGTGTTTTTCGCCCCGCAGAGGCGGAGGAATCTTTCCGTCGTTGCTCCCCGAGTCTTAGGGTTTCGGGAGGAAGATATACGCCATAGGGGAGAGGCTGGAGTGGGCCAGGGTGGCCACACCACTCCCTGGCGCGGCCTAGGCCTGCCCGCGCCATGCGATGGTGTGGGCGCCCTGTGGCCCATCTCCACTCCATCTTCTGGCATCCTTAATCTTCTGGAAAAATAGGATTTTCCGTATATTTTCCCGGATTTTCTGATCTTCGCGAATTTTGCCTCAAAACAGCACCTTTTCCATCAGAATCCTGACTACAGCGGTCCATGCTCCAAAAGTCATCAACCATGCAAAAACGGATGAAATAACACAAGTATCACCTCTCAATACGAAATATATCAATGAATAATTGTGAATTAAGACATAGAATAGTGATGCAAAATGGACGTATCAATAATCTGTACCCTATTCTTATAGGGGCGATTTCAATTTGCTTCCGTTCCTATTTGAGAAGAGTAAAGGATAGTTCAACGATCATTGGCCATTCCTTTTTAATGCTATCATCGATAGTCTTGATTTAAAGGAAGTAACCATGATTGGATGACTATTTACTTGGGCAAATAGTCTCCCTGAACCTACATACGAAAAGCTAGATTGCGTATTAATGGACTCAGATTGGGAAGAACATTTTCCCCTAGTCTTGGTACGTGCTCTAGAATGTATTGAGGCTCTTTCAGACCATGCTCCCATCTTTCTGACTACCGGTATACCTAGGGCTAGATGTTCCCATCCATTCAAATTTGAACTTGGATGGTTACATTGGGTCATTTTCTAGGATATGGTCAAAGATTTTTGGGTAAGACCGGTTGTGGGTACTACTCCAATCTAGAGGTGGAACAATAAATTTCGAGCGACATGCAAACACCTCGGGGGTTGGGCTCGTCATACAACCGATATTCTTAAAAAATAAAAATAGCGGCTCTCGTCCACTATTGATGAACTCGAAGCATTAGCAGAAACCCGTTTGCCATCTTCGCAAGAAATTGATCTTAAAAGCTAGTCGAATGCGGAGCTAGCATGTCTTCTACGCAAAGAGGAACTCAAATGGTACCAACATTCCAAGGCTCAATTTATTTTCCATGGGGATTCAGATACTAGATACTTCCATAGTGTTGCCAATGACAGACACAAGAAGAAACTTATTCGATCCTTAACACAAGATTAAGACGCAACAATTGAGGGTAATGATCAGTTAAAATCTTATATCACAAATTATTATAAGGGTTTGTTTGGGGAGCCTGATGAAGGTTCTTTCTCCCTGGATGAATCCCAAATAGATGATGTACCCCAGGTTTTTGTTGAGGAAAACAATCTATTGACTGCTCCCTATACTGAGGAGAAAGTCATGAAGGCTGTATTCCAAATGGAACACAATAAAGCCCCTGTTCCGGATGGATAGCTGAGTTTTATCAAACCTTTTGGGATGTTATCAAAACAGATCTTATGGAAATGTTTACTGCTTTGCACGCTGGTCAATTGGATTTGTTTAGACTAAATTTTGGATAGATTATCTTATTACCTAACATTAACGAAGCAGAACATATCCAACAATACAGACCAATCTGTCTTCTTAATGTTAGTTTTAAGATTTTTACCAAAGTCGCGACCATTAGGTTAATTTCAGTGGCTGACCATGTAGTTTGCCCTTCACAAACTGCTTTCATGCAAGGTCGTAACATACTTGATAGTGTGATTACATTGCATGAAACAATGCGTGAACTACACATGAAAAATTTGAACGGGGTTATTCTAAAAATTGATTTTGAGAAAGCTTATGGTAAAGTTAAATGGTCCTTCCTCCAGCAGACGCTTAGGATGAAAGGCTTTTCTGCTGAGTGGTGCACTTTAATCAATAGCTTTGTATCAGGAGGTAGCCATCAAAGTAAATGATGATGTTGGTAAATACTTCTAGACTAAAAAAGGGCTTATACAAGGTGACCCATTATCGCTAATGCTATTCAATATAGTGTCTGATATGTTATCTATCATAATCGAGTGTGCAAAGTCTGATGGTCAAATTGAAGGTGTGATTCCCCATCTAGTGGATGGAGGTTTATCTATCCTACAATATGCCGATGATACAATTCTCTTTTCGGAACATGATCTTGAAAAGGCTAAGAATCTAATACTCATTCTTCCAGCTTTTGAACAATTTCTGGGCTTAAAGATAAACTTCCATAAAAGCGATTTTTTTTTTGTTTTGGCGAGGCTCAGGATACCGTGGACCTTTATGCTAAACTCTTCGGTTGTAGTCAGGGAGTTTTTGCAATTCGGTATTTGGGCATTCCTGTTCACTATTAGAGGCTTACAAATGCTGAATGTAAAATCGTTGAGCAAAGACTACAACTGAGGTTGAGTAGCTGGAAAGGTAAATTACTCTCCATAGGAGAAAGATTGGTACTCATTAATTCAGTACTAAGTAATATGGTACTATATGATATCATTCTTTCAACTTCGAAAATGAGTCTTGCAAATATTGGATTATTTCCGATCAAGATTCCGCTAGCAAGGAGATTCTGATAAGAAGAAATATAGACTGGCTATATGGAGTGTGTTGTGCCGACCCAGAGAACAGGGGGGATGGGTATTCATGATCTAGAGATCAAGAATATAGCCCTACTTAGTAAATAGCTCTTTAAGTTATTAACTGAAGATGGCATCTGGCGAACTCTATTAAAAAGAAAATATGTTGGTTCAAAAGCATTATCCCAAATGGTTTTGAAACCTGGTGACTCTCAATTTTGGGTCGGCCTGATGGCAACAAAGACACATTTCTTCTACTTCGAGACATTTTCTATCAAGGACGGTTCTCTGATAAGGTTTTGAGAGGATAAGTGGCTCGGCACTACTACACTCCGCGGACAATATCCTATGCTGTATTCCATTGTTCGTTATAAGGAGGAATTGATTGCCACTAGACTGGAATCATTCCACCCCAATGTGACTTTTAGGAGAGATTTGATTGGCACCAGACTAGACTCTTGGATAATGTTGCTACATCAATTAGCAAATGTTCAATTATCAGTTGGGCCAGATGAATTTCGGTGGAACTTGAGTGAGTATGGCTCTTTCTCCGTTAGTTCCTTATACAATGCTTTAGTCCAGCTAGTTTTACCAGCTTTAGATAATACGATGTTATGGAAGATGAAGATACCTCTCAAAACAAAATATTTGCCTGGTATCTTCGTCGAGGGATTATTCTTACTAAAGATAATCTTATCAAGCGGAATTGGCATGGGAATCCTATGTGTGGGTTTTGTCATCACAACGAGACAATCAAACACTTGTTTTTCCAATGTAATTTAGCTAGATCTATATGGTCGCTATGACTAATGTAGAAGTGATAAGATTTTTAATGATAAATCTTGTTCTCCCGTGCAGTTTATTTACAGATGTAGCAACACCCTACGATCTTGGTCAGCGCTGCATCATGCGGATTTTTACGTCCTTTTTATGGAGGTGTGTACGCGACTGTAGGATACAACACGAGATTTTTTTACCCTTCATGGATGGCAGCATAATCTTCAGATAGGCCCTCCTTCAGCATCCTAGGTCTTTTTACAATTTCTTACTCTGATACGTAATCCGCCTTTTTATTTTATTTCATTGGATATATGGACTTTGTCGGCTGTGTGCATCCTAACTATGTAGAGGCCGGGTGTAATACTTAAACCTATTGAGTAATAAAGCGCCCTTTATCAGAAAAAAGATGCATTGTCGTGGACTGCATCCCATTGTGTGGTACGAGCTGATTCTAATGCTCATGTTTTTTCATGAAAATACAAAAAGCTTTGCGTTTCGATTCATTGATAGGAAAAAGAGAGTTCTGTCCAACATATATACAAGCCCAAGAGAGCCACCACCTGTACAACTCAACCCACTAGGCCTACTAGGCTACCGGCAGCAGGGCACGAAGGCCAGTCACACTAGCCGCATCCCAATCCCGAGCCTCAAAGCGAATTGTACCGAGAAGGGTACCCATGTTTGGTGACGTGTTGTCAAAAACGACCGCATTGCGCTGCTTCCAGATCCACCAGACCATCGACATGATCAGCGAAGATGTCCCTTTTCACAGAGCGCATGGGGTGGGTGACGAAGCCTGCTGCCACCAATCCACGAAGTCCCCTTCTCCATTCGGTGGTGTGGCCGTGGATCGAACCAAAGACAAAACCTCATGCTAGATTGCCTTAGAGATAGGGCAACCCACCAAGAGATGAGTCATGGTCTCATCCGTCTGGTCACATAGGGGGCAACACAGAGGGTGAGCTAGTACCCGTCTCGCAAGCCGCTCAGCCATCTACCAGCGGTCCTGGCAGGCCAGCCACACGAAGAACTTGTCCCTGGGTGGAGCCCAAGTGCGCCAGTTTAGGTGCCAAGACCTCGATGTGGTAGATCCTTGGAAGAGGAATCCGTAGCAGGATTTGGCGGAGTACTGGGCATCCGAGGTCCAACGCTAGAGTAGGGTGTCGGGCTCGGCTGCCAACTTGAAGTCCTGTACTCAAATCCAAATATGCACGTACTGCTATAGGGCAAGCGGACTCAGCGCGCCCTGAATCTCAGTAATCCATCTGCGCTCTACGAGCGCCTCTCTCACTGTCCTGTGCCTCCTAGCACGCTTGGAAATAAGTGCGAAGAGTGTTGGCGCCATATCTTTGACGGTCTGCCCATCGATCCAGCGGTCTATCCATAATAGCACTATGGTCCCATCACCGACCCTCATCATGGTGGAGGCGTCAAACACCTGCATCTCCTCCGAAAAGCGCACATCTAGGCCATGCCAAGGCCTCATCGGGTCTGTCCGCAGCCTCCAGATCCTGTGGGTGCATAGATAGATCACGGTGCGAGCAAGGTTGGGGACGCCTAGGCCTCCAAGGTGCTTTGGCCTGCACACCCTCTCCCAATTGACATGACAGTGTCCTCTGTTGGCCTCGGCCCTCCCAGCCCAGAGGAAGCTCCTCGTTATCTTTTGGATCTGTTTGAGCGTCCGCTTCTTGAGCCCCAACACGATGATCTGATGGAGGGGGATCACCATGAGGACCGACTTAACCAACGTCAGGCACCCAGCCTTTGCCATCATGGCAGCTCTCCAGGTCGGCAGCCTGTTTGCAATTCTATCCACCAGGGGCTAGAGAGCTGCTGCAGATACCTGTCACAATGACAAGGGGATTCCCAGGTACTTGACCGGGAATGGAGCTTTCCGAGAACCCATGGTCGCAACAGCCTGTAGGGCCTCCTTATCGGAGCATGCAATCAGGGATATCAAGCACTTGGTTCGTGCGAAGTCCTGAGGCCACTCCAAAAAACACAAGGAGAGCATGCACGGTGTGCAACTCTGTCTCATCTGGGTGACAAAAGATCACCACGTCATCCGCGTATAGGGAGACGGTGTTGGGTCCACAGCATAGAAAACAAAAAATTTTCCTACGATGAGAACTATACGCCAAGATCTATCTACTAGATACAGAGCAACAGGTGGACATACATCCATGGAGAACTTACCCTCGAAGACAACGAGTTTTGTTAACGAGTAGGAACTCGTGGTTGATGTAGTCGTACGCTTGCCGATCTCAAGATCGTGTGGAAGTCCGAGCGCCGCAAATCAGCAGCGCATCCGTCCCCGCACACACGTTCAAGCCACCGGACAACCTCCACCACCTCGCTCCAGCGAATCAGCGGAAGCAGCAACTCCTTCCAGACGCAAGGCCACCGGGAACATGTATCTCGCTAATCCGAGACCATGGGGGAATATCTAGAGGGGGAGAGAGATCCTTCACGAGGAGGTGTGTTTTGTGAGAGGGGAGAGGGGGGCTTTATATAGGAGGGAGGGAGACCCCTCCCCTCCCATATCCGGTGCATGGGGGGGGGGACTCCTCCCCTCCTTCATTCATGTGGTGAACCTCCACTCACATAAACATGGCCTCCACCCAAATTCCCACTCACATGTATTTAATTTCCACCAAATTAAATGCAACTCTCAATTAATAAAACTCTTTTATTTATTTTATTCAGAATTTTGTTAATTACTTTAATTAACAAACATTCACATAAAACCCCTTGCAACATTTCAATATCACATGCAGAACCACTTTCTGCAATTTCACCCGAAACAATTCCTGTTTCAATCAAAACATTTCCTGCGCTTTGCAAACCTTTTGTCTGGAACATATGTGCTCCTAAATGGTGTCCGGAAACCCTGAAGTGTGTAACCCTACGGTTTGTGAATAATGCAGACATGATTGAGACTCCTCTCAGATCAATAATCAGAAGCGGGACCTGGAGATCCATACTGACTCCTGCATATTCAACGATGACTTCTGTGATCGTGAGAACCTTTAACGTCAGCAATTTAATCCCTTTGTCTCATGATATAATACATGTCTGAGATTCGATCATCGGTATCCAAATACCTAGTTTGATCTCGTTACCGACATGCACTCTTTTCTCGTTCCCGTGATATAACATTCTAGTGATCACATCACTTGCTTGCAAGCTATCTTAATGTGATATCACCGAGAGGGCCCAGAGTATATCTATCCGTCATCGGGATTGACAAATTCCACTCTTGATCCATGAGCCTCAACATAACACCTTCATAGCACTGAACCCACCTTTATAGTCACCCTGTTATGGTGTGACGTTTGATGTTATCAAGATACTCTTCCGGTGTTAGAAATTAACATGATCTCATGGTCTAAGGACTAAGACTACTTTGTATGATGTTATAGCAATATAAACATAATGACTTGATCGTAATGCTATACTTCGGATGAATGTTCATCACATCATTTCACAAATGCTGTGACCTTGTTATTAACAACATCCAATGTCCATGATCAGGAAACTTTGATCATCTTGTTAATCAACAAGCTAGTCTATAAGAGAGGCATAACTAGGAACCCTTTTTGTTTATTAAACACACATGTATTGATGTTTCCTATAAATACAATTATAGCATGCAAAATAAACATCTATCATATACAAGGAATACATAATAACAACTTTATTATTGCCTCTCAGGGCATATTTCCTTCATACGGTAATCACTAGATCATGGGAGGCGACCCGCTTCAGCATGCCAAACTGTAGGTCTCTGTCCAGCACTCTGTTGAGTGTGTTAATGAACAACACGAACAACATCGATGATAGTGGTTCCCCTTGCCTCATGCCCTGTTGGTGCCAGATCAGGGGACTCGGCTCACCATTGAGCATCACCTGTGAGCTTGCCGTCAAAAGCAGGATGGCCACTAGCTCGCAAAACCAGTGGCCGAATCCAACCTTCCACAACACCTCGAATAGAAATGCCCAAGAGACGGAGTCAAATGCTTTAGATATATCTAGCTTGAGCATGACTCGCGGCTCCTTGAGCCTATGCAGCAGGCACATGGTCTTCTGAATCAACATGAAGTTATCATGTATGCAACACTTCTTGATGAAGGCGCACTAGTTCTGCTCAACCATGGCCGCAAGCCTGGGGGCCAGCCTCGATGCCAACACCTTCACCCTAGGCTTGGCAAAGATGTGGATAAGGCTAATTGTCCTATAGTCACCAAGAGCAGCCGCACCACTGTTCTTAGGAAGGAGTATAACAAGAGCCTGGTTGAGTCCCTGGAATCCGCACCCGTTCATGTCGTATAGGAAGGGTATCTCGACAACTAGGTAGAGATGTCGACAAAGAAGTTGGGGCATCACGACCTCGCCGACCATCTATCATGGGGATCCCATGGTCTACTTATTTGAGAGATTCGAGAAAATCAGCCATGGCACATATGGGTACACATCTATCAACTCTCTGTTGGCCTAGACCCAGCAATACTTTCGCTAGGACAACAACCCGCAACAACCCCTATCACCGAGTAATTTTCAACAACTGACGACAAAGTCCTTCCGGCGAGACGACACACACGTACTGAATCAATCTTGAGCTAGCTCTCCTTGTTTGCACGCACAAAGCTAGCTAGTACTAATCGTCCTGATTGAACCTGTAGTAGCCTCGAAACAACTCATGCACACAAGACAAACTTTGAGGGCCATAGGCCCATGCCGGACCTTGGTTTATTTCTTGGATCCTCAACTTCACAGTGTGGTTACAAGGAGCTTTAAACGTAGATATATAGTACTGGACTAGCTAGCCGTTTCGAACACCTTGATCTATCTGGATCCTAGCTAAGACCTACACCTATACATATTTTGTACTTCTCCACTACTCGTATATGACTCGTATATGCGATGCCATGCCGGTTCTGGAGACCCAGAGTGCTTATTTCTAACAATCACCCCCTAAGCACGATGTGCCCTCCAACATTCACCTGTATCCCAAATACGCTAGCTGCTACTCACGAGCATCATCCACGATGTTACTTTTGCCACTCCCTTCCTCATCACCCATGTCACCAACTTTGTTTTTGTCACCTTCTCCATGGCTTCACGCCGACAGTCCTTGTTCGCGTCTTCCTTGTCCATGTCCTCCAGTCTTCACCGGTTCCTTGATGAGCAAACACTATTTTTATACTCCATCTTCACTGGATTATTAACCATCCAAAATTCCTTCTTAGGATAGCTATCCAACATGCCTCGCATGCGTGTTCGTGTTGGTCGTAGTAGTATCGACTCCAATGCAGTTGGAGTCATGATGACATATTCTTCTGCGCCTGACAATGAACATGTTTCTTCAATTGCGGATCCTCCATTTGCTGGCTAAGCTACCATGTCGCTCCGTCGCGATTTGCCTCTATGATCTCACCGAATTACTTTCTCGACGGGATTCATGTAACAGCTACCAGCAAAGCTAGCTAGCTCCTTGCATGTATGCAACTCTGGCCAATGCTTTCTGCCATCATGCACCGACCTACAAGGAAACTCATGTGTAGCTAGATCGATCTCAGCTAGACGCACTTCCTGCTCTTCCTTTGCTTTTCTTTCTGGGAATTCTGCTTCCATCCCATCTGGTCCAGTCTCCTCACGTGGAGCTCCTTCTAGGCTATTACCTTTTATTTCTGGCCACACAACACACGGGCTGGTTGGCCCCTTTTCTAGGCTGCACGATGCACCACCAAGTGCACCCAACATGACACCTTAGCTCTTGTAGAGAGCATGCTTCTTCCTATTCAACACCTCCTGGCCACAAAGTTGTTTTTTCCTTCAGTCTTCGTGACATTCTCTACGGATCTAGCCAACACACTTGTATTTGTTGTATCTTTGTCATGTTGATCATCATTTTTCTGCATGCTCGACGGTACCATATGTAACAACAATCTCATCTGGTTGGTCAAAGCCCCAATTCCAAGATTCTTCTTCCTCAAAGACTACATAGCTCGTCATAATCACCTTATTGGATAAGGTATTGCACAGACGATATGCCTTCGAGCCTGCTTCATAACCAGTCATGATCATTGGAATACTTTGCTCCGCTAATTTACCCTTATGTCCAGACACCACCTTGACATGCGCCACGCACCCAAATGTGCGAAGATGATCAACCGAGAGCTTCCGGCCGTACCATGCTTTGTAGGACATCATACCAACTACACTCCTAGTTGGTGCCCTATTCAGCAAGTAGATAGCCATATTGACCGCCTCACCCTAGAAATTTCCAAACAAGCCTTTGCTTTTTGATCATGCTCCTCGCCATGGCCACTGCAGTTTCATATTCACCACCCCGAGATGTGCTTAGGGATTTTTGCTTCCCCTTCGCCTTGACCTCTTCGGCTTCCTTAATCTTCTCGTATCCTTGTAGAGCTTGATCCTTACTTTTCATCAACACAATCCACATGTATTGACTGTGATCATCCACCACAAGCATAAAGTATTCATTGCCGGACGAGGTTACAGGTGAAATTGGGCCGCATACACCTCCATGATAGAGTCCCAAAGCTTCACTTGCCTAAAACGTGGCTTCACGTGGGAACATGGCACTCTCTTACTTGTCCATGTGATCCACACACGGTAGATCCTGATCCACTTCCGCCACAATCTCCGTACCCGGTGATGGAGTATCCTTCTCCTCCTCCAGCTCAGTTATGTCGATGTAACACCCTCAGATCAGCCCTATGCAAGTTTTAGCGATTCCTGCCAAACCCGAATAGAAACGATTCAAAGGTGCCCACCAGACACTTTCGTGTGGGTGGAAAACAAAGTAATACCATTACACATTAGTCCATGATGGAACCCACAGAACAGATATACACAACAGTGACTCCATGAGTCAAGAATACAGATATATAGTACAATGATCCAAATGACCTAAAAAATGATACACATCCGAGTACGGATAAGATGCAAATTGGGCTAAGAGCCCTGAAGAATAACCAATGGCATCCATAACCCTGCCCAGGCCAAGCCGAAAGGGTAACCCTGCTAACAACATCGATCTCGATCCTGCTAAAACAAAAGGGGTACCGACAAAGGGCAAAGGAAAAAGAGAGCGGTCAGTACTGAGGCTAGTACACAGCGAGTCTAGAATTCGGCGGCTCCTGCCTACATAGGTATGGTGGACTTAAGCGGCAGCGAAGCATGCACTAAAAACCTATAGAGACTCGATACAACTGTCAGCTATCAGAGAGGGATAAGAAAGATCGATTCGGAACCAATCCTGATACTGCCACCAAACATACCCATCCTGGTATTTCCCCCATGAGACCAAACGAGGAAGTCCCACCGAGGAAACTCACACGGTTGGTAGTTTTATTCTTTATTTTCATGGTGGTTATCCATCTTGCGAGTCATATCAGATCCAAGTCATATTATAATAGCAATTATTTAGTTACAGTTGTCTATGATCGAGAAACTGTTCTCCAAGTCATCCATAACCACGGACACGGCTTTTCGAAAAGATTTAACTCTCTAGGGGTGCACCAAAGTTTCCACACGCACTTCAACCCTGCAAGGGTGCTCCAAGTCGGCCGGCTCCAAAGATGGACCCAGATCTTGCGAGATCGGCCGAGAGATTAGAGGCCATAGGTATAATCCTCAACATAATGACCCACATCCTAAACAGTATAGTAGTAAACGCTCATTGAGCAACAAATAATAAACATGGCATACATGGCATGAAAACTTCAAACTAGTTTTTCTTAGTGCAATACTTTGAAATCAGGTAATAAGCCGACGGGGTTCCCATTCACCCCACGTGTGGTTAGCATGCTCGATCTCGGAACATGTGTCAAGAACTTGGGTCCTAGGTGGACACAAGTGGACGGGTAAAAACCAAATAACATCTAATACCCACCGGTGCCTCTGCATTATATCTATTTCCAGCATTTTAATTGATAAGCATAATGAAAACCATGATCATCTCCACCATTAAGCATGTGCAAACCTCCCAACAACGGTGCAACATCGACGACGCGAAGCAGTACCTGAGCAAGCAACTACGACTCACAAGGCCAATTGTCTACCAAACAACAGGCAATAGGATGTGTCCAAGGCAATATAGGTTGCATGGGACATCAATGGCATGGAAACCTAAAACATCGCAACACTGATAGCAATAGATCAACATGAGGAAGTAAAGACTATAAATGCGAAATAGGTAGAAAGAGGGATAATGCTCGCCTGGTAAACATAGGCAAAGATTCATCCAAAGTTTGGATCGACACTCGGATCAACTCATCGGCCTAATACGTGAAGAAGCAAAGCTCTAAAAGAAACACCAGAGGCACTATTTAATACTACGGCAGAAGATCGGGCATGATGCATGTATGATGTATGACATAGCAAAGGTGGGATGCAACTAGGCAATATTAATCGAAACCGGGGTCCTGACATTTAATTATAATGGTTAAAGTTATTTAGGTACCCCGCAATTTAAATATTGGCTTAACAAGACAAAACATGGCGGTTTGCTACACAAATTTAAATGAAGCCAATATAAGACTAGAAAAGCCCGCACATAGTCTCCATATTTAATTTAGGTGAATCATCTAAATACCCCCAAACAACCACAATATGTATGCGAGTATGAATGATGTAATATGCAACAAGTTTATATGACCTTTATAAAATAGGGACTCGAATAGGGGTCACATATCAAGGTCCGAAGATCTTGGGGGCTCGAAGGGGGTTCGAGGATCTCCGGATCGGTCTTGGGGGTTTGGTCTTTGGAACTTTGAGATTGGAGCTTCAAGTTCGTGTCGACGATCTT
This sequence comes from Avena eriantha, assembly GCA_910589775.1. NCBI lineage: Eukaryota > Viridiplantae > Streptophyta > Magnoliopsida > Poales > Poaceae > Avena > Avena eriantha. The sequence goes on along the minus strand of OU342743.1, from coordinate 401,625,353 downwards.
GTCGTCCGTGTAGAAGATCTTGTCAATGGACCTACGACTGGAAGTTGGCACGACTAAACATGCTGGACTTGGCGACAACGTCATCTTCTAATCTTCCACATCACGCACTAGGCACCATGGGCAGAAGCCGAGAGGAGAGGCAAGCACAAGCTAGCGAAGCAGATTAAGATGGAATGTTAGTATATGTGCGCACCACAAATTCTAGGAGTAGCCCACACTTTCAGAACCATGTACACAGCAACACATCGACAGAGACATGAACATCGGAGCAGCAGCTGCTCGTGTTAAGGCAGGACCCGCAAGCGTAGGAGTTGGCTGGCACACTGACCGCACGTAGACAAGCCCCAGGCGACCATGGGGTCAAGGTTGACGGAGAGGCACGGACACCCGTGTGCGGTGCTGGGAGCAGGTCAAAGACGCGCGGCCACCACGGCGGCTTACAGAGGCGGGGAGGACGGTGAGGAAGATGAGGGGGTGCACGCACGGCGCTCTGCCGATAGAAAGAGGGGGCGCTCAGGGCGAGCTTGGCAGCAAGGAGACGCGGTGATGGCGGGGCGCTGTAGGGAGGCGACAACGGCTCAACGGGTAGGAGGCTCGACGGAGGAGAGCCCGCCAAAAGAGAGGGACACAAGGACCACCAGCCATGGTAGAGTAGAGGGAAGCAGGAGGCGCGCGGCAGTACGCATGGACGAGCTCATGGCAAGGCGGTAAGTGGCCAAGCAGGGGCATCGACGCTGCCGGGCTGTGGACGGCGAGGCCAGGCGCCGACGCTGGCGACTACAGGGGTAGGGGTCGTGCAGGGAGGGAGGACGGAGTTGGGCAAGCTTGGTCGGGGCGGATTTGGTGGCGAGGGGCTCATGCGGTAGCGGGGAGAGGAAGATGGCGTCGGGGCCAGGGGTAGGGATCGCGTGGGGATGGAGTGGGAGTAGGGTCATGTCAGGTGCGGGCGGAAATCACAAGGTGGCATGTCGGTGGTTGTCACTAGGCTAGGTGGGTATCACGACAGGGGTGGGTTTATATCTCCCTGGTGAAAGCGAGGCATCCATTTCCCTCCACCTCCTTGTCATTGGCGAGGACAGCAGAGTTCTGCTTTCCCATCATGATAATTTCCTTGACGATGCGGTCCACTTGCCCGTGAGGGGCGCGGCGATCTGAAGGGTGGCAGCTCGAGGGGAGATGATCTGGCAGCTGTGGCCTACACGGTTTGCGGAGTCACCACTTGCGGGCCCCGTCAGAGCCCTAGGCTGGAGGCTGGCTAATAGCCCCCGGCACCTTGTTCTCAACCTCAGCCCCTGGCCCCTGGGGGTAAGGTTGGCAATGTCGAGGAGCACGATGAGCCACTCGCACCACTTCACCTGCCCAGGCTCTGCCAGCGGGTGGTGGAGCAGCTTGTGCACCATGCGCTTGGCGGCCTCCGGGGTGGGCCGGTTCGGCTGGCCACAGGAGGACGCGGTGCGGGAGAGCGATGTTGCCGTGGGACGAGAGGAGGAGCTCCCTCCGTCCATGAGGAAGGCTCCGGTGACGTGCATGGGGGGGTGCGTGCTCTGTCTGAGCCTGGTTCACCGCACAACAGACGGTGCACTCCGCCCGTGTCTTGGTGCGAGCTGACATGTCGATGGAGTTGGCGAAGGTCCTCGAAATGCACCTCATCCCCCTACCTGGCACATTAAATGTCAGAGAAAGTGTCCCGCGATAGAACAAGGGGTCCAAAAAGCCCTGAGTTCAAGGGGGGCTGAACATGCGTTCCGACCTTCTCAGCGACAACGGAGACTGCGACGCACGAGCATGACCGAGAGGTTGACACCGTTTTTTTACCCAGGTCCGAGACCCTCATGAGGAGGTAATGCACCTACTCCTGCTTGGTTGTATTGCTCACGGTGCTTCGCGAGTGTACAAAGGTATGCCAATGTCTAGGGTTATAGATCGTTGGGATTGACCTTTTCTAAGGTAGGAGAAGGTCTCCTTATATAGGACGGTCGGGCCTCTTCTCCCAAATGCTGGGCGGGAAGGGTCTCCATAGTGGCGTCCTCAAAGACACGATCTACCAGGCTACTTTCTATGGACTCGGTTCACCGCCTCGGGCTTTCCTCTGATCCTTCATAAAGCCAGGGTTCTTGACGTTGTCCTTTGCACCGAAATGCCAAGGGACAACTTCTCTGGCACTGATGACGATTGTGATGTCTTTGCACTAGAAGGGGAGGTCTAACTCCTCTTTACTAATGCGGTCCACCATATCCTGGCCTTTCCTGTAGGGTTTTGTCCTCTTTCTTCTTTTCTCCCCGTGATTATGAACATACCCCTGGGAACGCTCCGAGGCATCCGAGGCCCGCTGGAGGACCCTAGCGAGCTGGCTCGCTACCGCGATAGATGGGAGGACCCAGGCGAGTCCCCCTCTCGAAGCGACAGCCTTGGGTTTCCCTCCTAAGGTCATCTACCTCATGCCTCCGCTTCTAGAGGGTGTTGTGGCTCTCTTAGTGGGCCCGTCGTCCTTAGGATTGTGGTACCCCGGATGCCAGGACTCTGACAGATGCACCACCTGCTCGTGAATGTTCTCTTCCCCCTCTAACATTTTCTCTATGGCCTCGGATTAGCGAGGTACATGTTCTATTAGATTTTTGGAGTAATATTTATCTACTCCTTTCGCTGCTCTACTAGAGTGGAGGCGCAAAGGTTGTCAGGAGCCGGACGTGTGACTGAGGATGGATACGTTGTTGGGTTGCGGTGTTCTTCAACATGATCTTAAGATTGACAAGTGATCGACTACATCACCAACAAAATTATTTGTTGTAAAAGCTTTCGGTATTCGAGGGTAAGTTATTCTGGTTACCATCATACTTGTTACTATCATCTAGTAGATTAGATCTTGGCGCATTTGGCGTTCTTATTATAGGATTTTTTGTTTTCTATGCTACTAACCCTTCAGTGGTATGAGAGCCCACTAGTAGGTAAAACCTTATCCCCGGCGCACCCAAATGGCCTACCGCCGGTGAGTACGAATTCGCCGGCGACCATCTGGCCAGCGGTGCTGCTGCATCACCGACGCGTGTCATTATTCTCCGGGGGTAATTTTAATTATCACTGGCAAACATACTTATTCGCCGGAGGTACTTACGCCTACCTCAGCCGTTCCCCTACTCGCCGGGGGTACTGCAGCTGTTCGTCGGTGGTATTATTGATAGGAGTAAAAAAACTGCTCGAAATACACATTATATACACTAGAATATACACAGTATACACAGTAATGTACACATGCATAGAAATACCAGAATGATAGCAAAATGTACACATCGGTGACACAATATATACATGTTCTTTAGCAACATTGGTTCCATTTGGTTCATAGCATTATCTAGAGTTCACTCATCTTCACCCTCGTTAGAAGAGTCAGGAGGAAAGCAAGTGAAATAGATGATGCCATAATGATGACTGAGAAAAACCTTGAACTCTCATCCCTCTTGCATGTTGTCGTACAAGATGAGGAGTCTGTTCTATATAAGACCATTAAAATATGTTCGGACCTCCTCGTTGGTGACCCTAACCTAGTACGTTCTATCGAGATGATTATGATGCTTCAAAGTGACACTAAACACGCAACCTCTTCCATGCTTCTATGGAGATGGTCCATGAAGCCATGTCATGCACGACAAAGGATTGAATGAGTAAAATCATAGGACAGAACAATTAGTCATGATTTTCATTGAACATATATATTTACATTCTCCACATATGAATTTCATAGAACATAGCGTCCTAATACCAAAGTTCCCAGGCAGCGGTATGGTAATCTTCTTGTCCATGCAATGCCAACTATGTTGACCGAAATTGCTGCACGCTTCTTCCCTATAATCCACTCAACATATATTGAGAAGAAAGTCACATAAAAAAGAATGCATGTATAGAGTAAATGACATATAATACAATGGTCAACTACATAGCTAGCTTACTATTGGATATCATCATCAGGGGGCCTGTACATGTAGTAGATTATGGCTGCTTGATGAATGAGAAAGATATTTATCTTATCTCCGTATTGCATGTCATGCTCATTCAACAAGTTTATCCAACCAGGTCCACTAAAAGATGTCATGTTCACTATGTTGGTAACTATAACCACGTAACTCCTATCAAGATCAGCATCTGACATCAAAGTGACCTCAAACACGATATCGTCAATGGTGTTTCTATGGAAATGGTCCATGAAGTCCCGTCGCCAAGCGCAAGGGATTGATTGAGTAAAACAATAACAATAGAACAAAGTCCATGGTTTATTTTCGATTCTATATAGACATCCATGGTACTGTGTATTTCAGAACACATACCGTCCTAGCCCCAAACCCGACAGGGAGCACTATGGGGAACTATTGTCCAGGCACCTTCCCAATGGTTGAGCACAGTTGTTACACACTTCATCCATTCTATATTTATCAAGAAAGAAGATGCATAGTAAACATAGTTATAAAGTAAGTAGCACAAATAAATTCTAGCACAATAATTGAACATAAAACATCACAAAATCTAGCAGGATAAGTAATATATGATAAGTAGCTGATCCACGTCTCTGTCCTAGCTAGATCAGGCATCGTCGTTGTCGAACTAACCTAAGGAAGACATGTCATCAAACGACGTGGGTGCGACGGTAAAGTCGCCGGGGCTGAACCTGTAGTACGGGCCCTGAGGGCGCGTGGTGGAGGACCCCGCGCCATCGGACCTAGAGGGACCCGCCTCCTGAACAGGCTGATGGAACTGATGAAGGGAATATGCCCGAGAGGCAATAATAAAGTGGTTATTATCTTATTCCATGTTTATGATAAATATTTATTTTGCATGCTATAATTGTATTAATTGGAAACGTTAATACATGTGTGTTTAATAAACAAATGAAGGGTTTCTAGTTATGCCTCTCTTATAAACTAGCACGTTGATTAACAAGATGATCAAGGTTTCCTGATCATGGACATTGGATGTTGTTAATAATAAGGTCACAATATTGGTGAATGATGTGATGAACATTCATCCTAAGTATAGCATTATAATCAAAGTCATTGTGTTTATATTGCTATAACATCATACGAAGTAATCTTAGTCCGTAGACCATGAAATCATGTTAATTGAGAACACTAGAAGAGTAACTTGATACCATCAAACGTCACACCATAACAGGGTGACAATAAAGGTGGGTTCAGATACTCTGAAGGTGTTATGTTGAGGCTCATGGATCAAGAGTGGGATTTTTTCACCCCAATGATGGATATATATACTCTGGGCCCTCTCGGTGATATCACATTGAGATAGCTTGTAAGCAAGTGATGTGATCACTAGAATGTTATATCACGGGAACGAGAAAAGAGTGCATGTCGGTAACGAGATCAAACTAGGTATTGAGATACCGATGATCGAATCTTGGAAATGTAAAATATCTCGAGACAAAGGGATTTAGTTACGATGTTAAAGGTTCACATGATCACTAGAGTCATCATTGAATGTGTGGGAGTTCGTACGGATCTCCAGGTCCCGCTACTGATTATTGATTGGAGAAGGGTCTTGATCATGTCTGCATTATTCGCAAACCGTAGGGTGACACACTTATGTTATGCCGACACCATATGGAGCATATATGTTTCACATAAAGATTTGATAAAGCGCTAGAATCATTTCGATGGAAACCAGAATTGTTTTGGGTGAAATTGCAGAAACTGGTTCTGCATATGATATTGAAATGTTGCAGGGGGTTTTACGTGAATGTTTGTTAATTAAAGTAATTAATAAAATTCTGAATAAATAAATAAAATATCTTTATTTAATGAGATCTTGCATTAAATTTGGTTGAAATTTAATGCATGTGAGTGGACATGTGAGTGGAGGTGTGTTTATGTGAGTGGGAGCTCCACCCACATGAATGAGGGAGAGGTGGTGGCACCCACCTTGGCCGCTGGCCATGGCATGGGGGCTTCCCCCTCCCCTATAAAAGGAGCACCTCCTCCTCCACTCTCACACCTCCTCGTGAAGGATCTCTCTCCCCTCTAGAAATTATTCCCAATGGTCTCGGATTAGCGAGATACATGTTCCCAGTGGCTTTATCTAGAAAGGAGTTGCTGCTTCCGCTGCATCACTAGAGCGATGACGTGTAGGTTGTCGGGATACCGAACGTGTGTGCGATCACGGATGCACCGCTGCTTTGTGGTGCTGGACTTCCTAGACTTCATCACGATCTTGAGATCGACAAGTGTACGACTACATCATCCACGAGTTCAAACTCGTTAATAACGATTTGTCTCTCTTCAAGGGTATGTTCTATATGGATGTATATCCACCCGTTGGTTGTATCTAGGTAGATAGATCTTGGTGCTTAGTTGTTGACATCGTAGGAATTTTTTGTTTTTTATGCTGCGAACCCAATAACTGAATGGCCACCAAGACCTCGTACTGATCCTCCGTCACCGTAGGATCCTCATGGAGTGTTTGGACAACGGGGTCAAGGAGATGTCTCTTGACTAGTTAGTGCTCGTGATCCTCCTCCATCGTGGCGACTCTCATATTCATGGGCCTATTCTGAATGTCCCTAGCTCGATCCTCGAGGAAGTTTAGGATCTCCCTCGCCTCGAAGTGCAGGACTGCCATGCAGTCGTAGGCACGTGCTGCCTCCTCCGGGATCACCATGTCCCAAGGTGGCGCCTACTCCCATCGATGATGATATTATCCTGCCAAGTGGGGATCGTCGTCGGCTTCTTATAGACACTGCGATACTTCGGATCCCTGTGCGCCATACTTAAAAAGACAATAATCATTAGACATATAACAATCATTTGAGGAAAACTAAAAACGATACTAGAATGGGACTATTACTCATATACTGCATACTACATGACTAGAATCTAGATTGAAATATCCCGGTTGCAACTCAGCGATGCGCATGAATCATAATGCAAAATCAATGATTTAGGACCTTATTACTGAGGTGTGACTCAACTCTCGACGAGGAATTTGCAAAACCGTATATATTCAACCACAAGAAATAAAACGATATATATAATAGCAAAATAAACCTACATGCCCCCCTTTAAGTAAATCCAATGATTTTGTGTAGTAACATTGTGAAATCAAATATAATTTATAACTTAAATCATCTAGCAGTGAGTTTTTGCCAAGGATCTAGAGATGAATTCGTCAACACATTATTAATGTGAAGAATTCTATTGAATGAGCAAAACAAAAATATTTCTAGTAGGTATTTTGCATTATGGCTTCTCTGCCGTGAGCAACACGAGCAGGATGTCCCGGCCACCGATCTGGACGCGGGCATCCACAACGCACTTGCCGGCGTCCATGCTGTCTGGGTTGACGCTGAATGTCGAGGGAGTGGTGTACCTATGGATGGGTCATCGACGAGGTTAGGGCGTGGTGCTCCTCCTGCTGGACGGGCGCGGGACTGGCCTCCTCCTCCTAGGTCGCATGTGGGACAAGCTCCTCCTCGCCCTGCCCCTCCTTCCGTTTGGTGGACACGGGACGTCGATGGCGAGGGGGGGTGCGGGATGACGACGATGGAGCGAGGGGGCACGGCTAGGGTAGCAAGAATTGGGGATTTTCATTGGGGAGCATCACAATGGGTTAGTTGAGATGGGGAGCTCTTACAGGTGGACTTGCGGCCCACTTACCCCTGGTGCCTAAGGGTTGTATTCTCTAGGGATAACTATTTTTCGGCCCAGGTGGCCCATCCAGCCCACCATACCCCGGCGACAATATCCTCTATTTTTTCAAGTGGTAAAGGCCGGTCCATCCAGGGGCACGCGGCCCACCATAGCCTTGGCGCGCGCCAGCCCTATTTGCCGGTGGTAATTGGAGTAGCCTTGGTGCTGCCTGTGTGCTTTCGATGGAGGTAACGCGAGGAAGGCCTAGATAGCCTTACCACCAGCAACCCCCGTGCCCACTTTGCCAGTGGTAAGGAGTCTGGCTATAAGATTTTCCCTAGTAGTCGCCATATCTGTGCGTAGATGTTCTGTACGAGTAGAACACATATGGTTTTGGGCATTGATGATCATGTTATTGCAACTTTTTGTGTATATTGGATCTTAGTGCCATAGTGGGATGAAGCGGCCTAGAGTAACTTTACATGTCCTCGCACATGACACTTGTTTCACGATTGACATGCAACTCACATTGCATAAGTGGCTAGCGAGTATTTATCTCTCCTACTATAGTTAAGATCTGATTTACAACGGGTTGTTCATAATTTGTTTATCACCATTGTGTTTTGAAGTTCATAGGATGAACGATTCTTCTTAAGCCCAAAGCCACATAAAAATATGCAAAAGAAATTAGACGTTTCTAACTTGGTTTTGCAGGGCATGTGATGTGATATGGTCATATGTTACAAATTTTATTTATGTAATGATATCACATGTAAGTTATAATAACTTACTAGAGCCATATGGTTGTTTTATTCCTTTAAAGGCATGCGTGCAGGAAATGTAAATTCCATGCAATTTGAATTAGTGGAGAACAACCAAGATGGTGGCATCATGGACCTTGGATCCACGCTGGTGGAATGATGGTGATCATACCATGGAGCACAATATGGAGATCAGAGTGCAATAAATGACCATATTACATCACATTATGTATGCATGTGATGTTTATCCCTTTTGTGCGACCTATTTATGCTTATGTCTAGATTAGAACTTGGAGGTAGCATTATAAGATGATCCCTCTCACTAAAATATCAAGATGAACATGTGTTCTTCCTTTAGTATGCACCATTAAGGAAGTTCATCGTTTCGAAGCACCACATGATGATCGGGTGTGATAGAAGCTACATTCGCATACAACGGGTGTAAGAAATATTTACACACACTATTACTAAAGTTCTGCTAGGTGATCCGAGCATGTACATACATGGCCTTGGAACACGAACTGAAAGGTAAAGCACGAGTCATATGAATGATATGATGAACATGTCAATGTTTGCTTGGAAGCTACTTTTGGAGAATGTGTACTGTGATGGAACAAGGGGTCCAACAAGCCTAGAGTTTGCAAGGGGGCTGAACACGCATTCCGAAGGTTCCCGATGACGGCGGCAGTCGGAGCACAAACACGACAGATAGAGACACGAGGTTTTTTCCTAGGTTCGGGACCCTCATGAGGAGCTAAAGCCCCTACTCCTAGTATGTTGTATTGCTCGTAGTGTCTCACGAGGGTACAATGGTAGATTAGAGTCTAGGGTTTGAGATCACCGGGATCGACCTCTTCCAAGGTAGGAGAAGGCATCCTTATATAGTGGTGCCCATCCTCTCCCCCATTCATGGGCGGGAAGGTTCTCCACATGGTGTTTCCTGCTATCTCCTAAAGCTAGTTAATTTGCATCACTTATCATCGCGCAGCTGCCTGTCTCCTCCCTTGCACCGAAATGGCAAAAGGGGGAGCACTACCACTCCTGAGGTCGTTACCCTAATTTAGCACCGAAGGGGCCAGACCGACTCCTCTTCACTGAGGTGGTCGAGGGTCCACGGTCTAGCTAGGGTGGACCATGCTTGTCAGGTTGCACTGTCCTTGCCGCCTTTGCTGCGCGATTACAGATGTTCCATCGAGGCATGTGCTAGGGTATCCGAGGCCATGTGGATGAGATATGGGTCCCCGTGAGGCCTTTCCTCATGGGCTCGACGACCTCCTGAAGCTGGGTTGCATAGAGTTGAGGCATGAGGATTGGAGGGGATACCCCCGGGCGTGTCCTTCCGAGGCAACACTCCTCAAGCGTTCTCTCGGGGATGCCACTGCCCATGCGGTTAGCCCATCGGTTGACAGGATGCTGACAGTAGCCCCCGGGCGCTTGCCGCGCATGTGTCCCTTTGAGGACACGAAGGGGAGAGGGCCCAAATGGATGTTGGGTCCCGCCGCTGCTCCGTTTGACGCGAAGCTATTTTAGCACACATCTCCACCGTGCGCTCAAAACTGTGGAGTCCCTGAGGTTGTGGGGTGCGGCTAGATCTGCCCCTCCTCGGGAACTGCTCCCCATGATCTGACGGCTCGTGGGGTAGATTAGTAGTTGATGTTGCGTGCCCGAGGCGTCGTGCCGTCCTGGAGTCGTTATATGGGGGTGCGGAGGAGGTGTGTTCTGTCCGATACCACCCCCTCATCCCCATTCTTCCTCCCTCGTGTCCTAGAAACCCCAAAGTCCTAGCCCTCTCCATGGAGCCTACGCGACCCATCGCCGCCGAGAAGGATAAAATGGTGATGACTGTAGCATCCCATCTGTCTAACATCTGTAATGATACATGGTCTAATAATAAAATGCTACTTCCTACATGTTAATTATTGCACCATCATTATAGCATGCTCATGTCACCATGACACATTGCATTTGAGCATCATATAAAACCCCTTTTAATTTGGTTCAGATGGACATGTATACTCTCAGGAAGGTTACTGGTTTGAGGAGACTGATGATGGTGGCAATGATTGTTCAGTGTAGAGATTCCGGGGATGGAGATCCATGAGATCAGTGGGTGGGATGTGCTTAGTTCTGTGGCATCTTATACCATTTTGCTTCTTATCTGTACTAGGATCTTCTATTCTGCTTCTGCTTGATACTCTATCGTGTGAGGTATGAGGAGGTATCCTAAAATATTAGCTCTATCTAGGATATTTGGATCTTGCCGTATAGTGTTGCAATATTTTTATTTATTTTAGATGGTCTGGCTCTGATGACTATTTTATGTCGCTCACATACATACTAATTTGTGTAAGTTTTTGATCGCTTTACCTGTTGACTACGTCGCTCTCTCTTGTCCCGATATTCTTGAAAGTGAATAGGGTGGTCGGCCGGTACCGTGCCCTGCTCCGCTTCGACGGGCCTACACGTGGGTGGCCTTGGGCCTCCACGGTAGAATCCCTTATCCACTTTTGGGTTCATCTTGGCTCGTGCTTAGAGGGTCGGGTCCGAAGTATTACAATGATGGAGGTTGACGCAGCCCCGCTAGTGGAGCGGGGGCATGGGCGGCCTTGCCGAAGCGGCCAAATGAGGCACGGGGGTTATGGCTCTGGTCAGGCTTCTGCTTCTTCTACTGGTGTCATCGAGGCAGTCGAAAGGGAGGTGTCTGTGGAGCGTGGCTGGGGTCGCCCCCGCGGTAGTGTCCGAGGTCGTCGCGGCGGGCATGGCGGAGGATGAGGTGACATCACAGAGCTTGTAGCGCTCCGCCTTCCTCGCCCTTTAGCGGTCGTGATCAATATCGTGAACGGCGATGAGGCTGAACATATCATCGATTTTGTCCTCGTCCTCTGGGCCGTGGGCTAGTCCACGGAGGTGAGGCTTCCCGTGCTCCTTTCCCTCGAGATCGTGACTGAAATGCCAGGCTAAGTGCCGACGAAACACTTCGATGCCAGCGATTCCTAGAGCGTGACCGTCGACACCCATCGCTTGAGGAGATGTACTTCACCACTAGTTGGGAGCGCTTTGTCACCGACCACCACATCGTGCGCTGCTCCGTGCTATACCTGGACGAGGTGGGCTTCTCGGTGTCAGTGTTCGACCCGCTGCTATGCCACGTGGACTACCCCGCCACCTCTGGAGTGTGTTGGTGGTTCTCTAGACACGGTTGGGGACGTGCCATCAGGGGCGTCAAGTGATCTACACAATAGTTGCCATGTAGTAGTGCTCTTAGTATTTTTCTTGCAAGTGTGATTGTAATGAACATCCTTTGGAGGATCCTCATGCACCTGCTTTCCCTTCTATGTATCCCATAGAGGCATCAACCCGACGTGAGGGCGTGCTCGACGATAGCTAGGGAGCACAGCGTGTGACATTCGCGTACGCTATGCCACCAACGGGGCTCGTGAGGCCCTGTCCGTCTCAGTCGGGTCATGACCTTGGTAGCTTTAGAAAAACACTCTTTGCCCGGCAGCAGAGATGACATCACATGCTGAGGCACCGGACCCCATCGTGTGGGGGTTACAACCATTGTGTGTGCTTGCATAGGCGTTCTTCTCCTCCGTTTATATTGTGCTCCCCACGTTTGGGCTTGCCCTTTCTCCGTGTCCCTAGAGGGGGCGGCCATAGGCCTCGCGAGCACTGCCTCGTAAGTTGTTTCGTCGAGAGTCCTGGCGGTCCTGCGCTTGTTCATTAGACTCCCTCAGAAGGAAACCTATAGGTACCATGCTAGTGGGGTCCTCCGAGCGGTGACCCTCTAGGCCCGTGCTTCTGCTACACTTCTGTGCGGGTGGCTCGCTAGCCTTGGAGGTCCGCAACTAGTGTAGTGTCGCTAGTGCGTCGGAGTCGAGCACAGATAGCCCCCTGCGAGCCTGCCTGAAGGGGCATTCCGCTATCCCTAGTGATAGAGGGCGTCTGCAAGGGAAAGTTGGTCTGACTCACTCTAGTGTTCGGAGGAGGATCGATGCACGCGCTCAAGTATCGGCCGTTTGAGAGGCGTTGCCCTTACGCGTTTTTCTTTGCCAGCGGGTCCTCCGGCGTGTGGAACAATGGGCTTCATGCGGATCCTTGTTTACTCAATGGGGAATAGCTTCACGAGGCATCTCCCGAAGAGGGGCATACGTGGCTGGCACAGGCCACCTAGGCTCCACGGAAAAAAATGGGGGGATCCTGTAGCTAGGGTTAGGCTGCTAGAGGGGCATTCTGTCATGAGCCGCCTCGTAATCCCCTCGAGGAGAGGACCATAGGGAAAAGGTTTATCCTATTGGCCCCTCGAATAGGAGACCACATGCCTAACTACAAATTCGGCCGCTAGAGAGGAGTTCCCTCCTTAGGCGCCCCGAAAGCCTCTTAGGGAGAAGACGGAAGGGCAAATATGCACCGTTGGTATTCCATACACTTTTCATGCAAGGATATCTATCAAGCACCAGGAACCGAGGGTGAGGTGCCTTATTGCTAGAGCTAGTATGTACGATCAGAGCTTGACACTTTAGGCCCTGGGGTTGATCTGCCCCATAAGCCTCTCGAAGAAAAGACCGTAGGGCATATGCTTATCATGTTGGTCCCTCGAGGTGTTGACCATAGGTCTAGCATGATAATTTGGACGCTAGAGGGGATTACCCTCATGATCCTCCTAGTAATCCCGTCGAAGAGAAGACTATATGGCAAATGCTTATCCTGTTGGTCCCTCGAGGAGGAGACCATAGGTCTACAATGAAAATTTTGGCTGCTGGAGGGGGATAACCTCACGAGCCGCCCCATAGTCCTCTTAAAGAGAAGACCGTAGGGAAAATTCTTATCATGTTGGTCCTTCCAGGCAAGGACAATAGGTTTAGCATGAAAATTTGGCCGTTGGAGGGGGATACCCTCACGAGCCACCCCGTAAGCCTCTCGAAGAGAAGATTGTAGGGAAAAGGCTTATCCCGTTGGCCCCTCGAGGAGGAGACCATAGGTCTAGCCTAGGATTTTGGCCGCTGGAGGGGGATACCCTCACGAGCCGCCCCGTAGGCCTCACGAAGAGAAGACCGTAGAGAAAATGTGTACTATTGAGTTTCCATATATGTGTTGCCCGATGGTATCAAGAACCATGAACCGTGGGTGGAGTGACTTATTGCCAGAGCTAGTCCGTAAGTTTAGAGTTCGACACTTTAGGCCCTAAGTTTGACGAGGAGTGTCTCCGTGATGTATACTGTTACTAGCCCCCCGCTCGTGTGACACATGTAGGGAAACTTCAGCCATGCACAACTTTTGAAACATTTTCCCAAAAGAGTAGCAAATGGCAGAACTGGCGCCAGGTTCAAAATCGGAAAAAACTGCCAAAGAGGTCCAAACTTATTACAACACCATCATGATCTACACGGGGTATTACGAGAAATAAGGCTAGAGAGGACGAGAGTTTCGGGAGTCACCTTCAAAAAAGTCGGGCAGCTGGGCGTGTTGTTTCGGAGGGGCTTGTCAGCCTTCCTGTTGCCTAGATCTGTACCTGGGCCTGTGGGCCTCAAGCATTGTTGGGGAGGAGGTTGATGTCGTACATCCACTGGGTGTAGTCCAGAGGGAAATTAGGAGCCCCTGTATCCGCGCCACCCTGGTGAGGCTTTCTAGCACTAGTAAGGGTGAGCTGGGGCTGCCTTCTAGACTTCTTGTGGCCATGGGCGATGGCCACGATAAGATCCTTGCTAGGAGGGTACAAGACGGCGGCCCCCTCTTTGAAATGGCGCTCTCCTAGGCCATCATCTATTTCTTCCATGTGGTGCCCCCGATGTAGTCAAGGTCGTCCACATCCTCAGGGTAGGCGATGGTTGTAGTTTTTTAGGCAGGCTCAAGGGAGCACATAGCTTCTCTTTCATTGCAACGGATGGTAATGACCTCACTGTTGCCTTCTAGCATCTTGACACTGTTGTAGGCGTGGTAGGTAGCTTCCATGAACTTGGCTAGAGCGGGGTAGCCCATGATGACGTTGTAGGGAGACCAATGTGCGCCACATCAAAGTCGATGAGCTCGGTCCGGTAGTTGTCGTGGGACCTAAACGTGACAGAGAGGCGCACCTATCCAACGAGTATGGTAGTGCCATTGGTGACCCTAGAGAAAGGCATGGTCAGCATTAGCCGGTCGTACGGTACCTGCAGCTTATCGAACGCCTCCATGGAGATCACATGCAGGCCGACACCATCGTCGATGAGCATCTTGGCAACTGCGAAATTGTTGATAGTGGGGGTGCAGATCATGGGTAGAGTTCCCACAGCCTTGGTGGATACTAGGTGGTACCCGACATCGAAGGTGATAGCACACTTCGACCACTTGAGCCTTGGGGATGGTTTTCCTGGGCGGGTGGCGGCAACTTCGCGGTTGAGCTACTTGAAGTGCCTATTGGCCGCTGGTGCTTACGAGCCACCATGGATGTAGGCTATCGCACCCCTTGGCTCCTGGTAGCCCCTTGTGTTCTCCTCGGCCTAGCGCTTCTTTGGAGTAGGGTGATGCTGCTGCACGATGTTGGCTTGGTTACCCTTGTGGTGGGCCCCTTGGCCGTCATGGTTGTTGTTCTAGTGTCCCCCTCCTTGGTTTCCATCACACCTGTTGTCGTGCTTGTCACCATGTCTCCCCTTTCTTTCACTGCAGCGCTAGTCGCGAAGCCTCTTGAGCTCGTAGGAGTCATCGGTGGGATTCCCATGATTCTTGTGGAAGACACAATACGAATGGACTTCATGTTCCCCTTCCCCGTTGCCCTCGCGAGGACTATTTCGCTCGGGCTCCACGGCGAAGACGGTGGTGGGCTTCTGCTTGGGATCCTTGCTCAATCTCTTGGAGGCACTCGAGGATCTACGCATGGTTTCCTCCTCGGCAAGGCCGAACATTCGACTTGCCTCAGCCTTTACGCACTTCTCCACCATCATGAAAAGCTCAGCGGCCATGATGAGGTTCTCACCATGGATGCCGATCTTTTCGATCATCCGAATGTTATTGACTCCCTCAAAGAAGGCGGTGATGACATTGGAGTCCGATATCTTGGGGATCTTGTTACAGACCTGGCCGCACCTTTGCAGGACCTTGAAGAGGCTATCAACGGGCTGCTGGCGCACCTGGCCGAGGTTGTAGTAGGCGAGCTGGCATTTGTACAACCCCTTTAAGTTTGCGATGAAGAGCGAGCAGAGGGCCGGCCACGAGCCGATGGATTCCTCTGAGAGCTTCATCAGCTAGGTTCGCACCGTGTCCTTCAGACTTAGGGGGCACTAGTTTGCCATGACGCAGTCGTCGCCCCCGATTGCCTTGATGCCCATGGTGTAGAGCTGTAAGAACTCGCATGGGTTGGCGGTCCTGTTGTAGTGCTACGGTGTCTCCGGGAGGAACTTGTGGGGCCACACCATGCGTCGGAGTTCCCTGGTGAAGGCGAGGCATCCATTGCCTTGCACCTCCTTGGCTCTAGCGAGGGCCACATGGTTCTGATGGCTCGCCACTGCAATCTCCTCGATGTTGCGGTCCTCCCCTACATGACATGGCGTGTCGACTAGGGGAGAGGTCGTTGGAGGCGAGATGATCTGGCTGCTGTTGGCTAGCCGGGGTGCGGCGTCGCTGAGCTTGCGAGCGCCATCGGAGCCCTGGGCCGGACTCCGACCTGGAACCCCCGGCGCCTTGTCCTCGACATGTGCCCCCAGCCCCACAAGGATGAGGGTGGAAATGTCGAGGAGATCAGTGAGGCGCTCATGCCATTTCACCTGCTCGGGCTCTGCCGACAGGTGGTGCAACTACTACTGCACCATGTGCTTGGCAGCCTCTGGCGTGGGCCCGTTGGAGTGGCTGCAAGAGGACGCGGTGTGGGAGAGCGACGTGTTGCCACGCAAGGAGAGCTGGAGATCCCGTGACAGGCGGAAGGAGGAGCCCTTCTCGTCCTTCGTCCATGGCGTTTGCTCCGTGCTAATGCATCGGTGGTTAGGCTCCGTCTAGGCCTTTCTTGCCCCGTGGCGGAGGGCGTGCTCGGCCTGTATCTCGGTGCGAGCTAAGATGCCGGCGAGGTTGGTGAAGGTCTTGGAAACACGCCTTAGCCCCCTACCTAGCGCGCCAAATGCTGGAGAATACCTCATGTGATGGAACACGGGGTACAACAAGCCCTGAGTTTGCGAGGGGGCTGAACACATGTTCCGAAGGTTCCCGAAGACGATATCAGTCAGAGCACAAACATGACAGAGAGAGACACAGGGGTTTTACCCTGGTTTGGGACCTTCGTGAGGAGGTAAAGCCCCTATTCTTGCTTTTTAGTATTGCTCACGGTGTCTCTCGAGGGTATAGTGGTAGATCAGAGTCTAGGGTTTGAGATCGCCGGGATCGACCTCTACCAAGGTAGGAGAAGGACTTATTATATAGCAGCGCCGTGCCTCTTCCATCATTCATGGGTGGGAAGGGTCACCAAATAGAAGCCCCTCAAAGCCCCGATCTACAAGATTACTTTTTGTGGACTCGGTCCTCCTTCCCGGGTGTTTTGTGCCATCTCCTTACGCTGGTTCCTTTGGTGTTGCTTGTTGTCACACATAGCTGCCTATCTCCTCCCTAGCACTGAATCGAAAAAAGGGGGAGCATTGCCACTACCGATTTCTTCTACCCTGCTTTAGCACCGAAGGGGCCAGACCGACTCCTCTTCACCGAGGTGGTCCGGGGGCTCCACAGTCCAGCTGGTGTGGAGCAAGCTTGTTTGGTTGCGATGTTCTTGCCGCCTTTGCCACACGATTACAGATGTGCCCCCGAGGGACGTGCAAGGGTATCCGAGGCCTTGTGAATGATATGTGGGTACCCGCGAGGCCTTGCCTCGCGGGCTTGGTGACCTCTTGAAGCTGGGTCGCATGGAGTTGAGGCATGAGGCTCTAGACGGCTACCCCCGAGTGCGTCGTCCCAAGGAAACACTCCTCGAGCATCCTCTATGGGATGCCACTGCCTAGGCAGTGGGCCCATCGGCCAACGGGGCATGGCACCCCGGTTTCTAGGACCCCGATAGCTACATCATCTCATGTGATGAACGGTTGTGGTGTAGTGAATTTGGTTTGTGTAATCACCAAAACAACTAGAGGGATGTTGTTTTTGAGTGGGAGTTCTAGTAGGTATTTCTAATAGGTTTGAACTCAATCTTTCAGGAAATAGTCTTTGCAAATATGTTGTAGTTCATGGCACCAGCTTCTTTCAATTTCAATGTATTCATGGAGAAGGAGAAACTTAGACCCAGTGGTAGCAACTTTACCGTCTGGTCCCTTAATCTGAGGATTCTCCTCTCGGATGCTCAAAGGATCTATGTGCTAGATGCACCTATAGTACCCCTGCTGAAGATGCTACAGATGATGTGAAAAAATGTGTTTTTCACTCGTCAGGAGGATCACCACTTAGTTCATTGCAGTATACTGTATGGGCTTGAGCCTGAGCTTCGAAAGTGTTTCAAGTGCAGCAATGCCTACAATCCAGTTATTGAATTGAGAATGATTTTCGATAACCATGTTACTGTAGAGAGTTGTGAAGCTTCTAAAAAGTTCTTTAGCTGCATGATGGAAGAGAACAACTCTGTTAGCGAGCACGTACTCAAAATGTCTAGGTACGCCAATTAACTCGCAGCTCTAGGAATTGTGATTCCAAATGAGCTAGGAATTCCTAGGGTTATCCAATCACTCCCACCATGTTACAAGAACTTTGTGATGAACTATAATATGCAAGGCATGAATAATTCTCTTTCTGAGCTTCTTTCCATGCTAAAAATTGATGAAGTGGAAATAAAAAAGGAGCATCAAGTGTTGATGGTTAGTATGAACACTAGCTTCAATAAAGGAAAGAAAGGCAAGAAGAAGGGTGATGTCTACGCACGCTTCTATTCTTGTAGACAGTGTTGGGCCTTCAAGTGCAGAGGTTTGTAGAACAACAACAAGTTTCCCTTAAGTGGATCACCCAAGGTTTATCAAACTCAGGGAGGAAGTTGTCAAATGTATCCCTCTCAAGCAACCCTGCAATCAAGATACAAGAAGTCTCTTGTGTCCCCAACACACCCAATACACTTTTCAGGTGTATAGGTGCACTAGTTCAGCAAAGAGATAGTGAAATACAAGTAATATGGATGATTATAAGTGGTAATTGTAATCTGAAATAAAAGTGGCAGCAAGCAAACATGTAATAGGACTGATTGTAAACGATGTTTCAATGCTTAGAAACAAGGCCTAGGGATCATACTTTCACTAGTAGACACTCTCATATAAATATATTCTCTTCATGGTGCTACCCTGAACTACTCTCCGATTGGATGATGTAGGGCTATAACACACCTTAAAGTTCGCATTCCCCATCTAGATAACCCCTCACTATCACCTTGAGCGCTAGATGGTTCCAACAAAAAACCACAATCTCATAGAGACATCCAACTAAAATTATACTCATGATAAGTATTTTTGTAACCTTAGCCAAAGTGCCACACGGTGTGCACACTGTCAACTTCACACACGTGGGGATAAGCAGAGATTAATTAAAGCACTTGAGTAGCAGAATAGAGCTATAAGATTACAAAGGTCATGATCTCAATAAGATCATGCATAGAGAGAGATGAACACATAGCTACATGTAGAGCCCTTAGCCTCGAGAGAGAACTACTCCCTCCTCATCATGGGAATCAGCAACGGTGATGGAGATGGCGGTGGAGTCGATGGAGATGGTTCCGGGGGCACTTCCCCGTATCGGCAGGGTGCCAGAAGAGAGACTTCTGTCCCCCGAATCTCCTCTTCGGTGGCGGCGGTGCTGCGGAACTTTTCATGGAAATCTGATCTTGTATTTAGGGTTTTCGTCCTGGGAGGCTTTTATAGGCAGAAGGGCAAGGTCGGTGGGCGCCCGAGGGGCCCACACCACCCCTGGCGTGGCATGGGCTAGCCCGCGCCACCAGGTGGTGTGGCCACCTCGTGGCCCCTCTCTGTCTCGTCTTCTGGCTCCGTGAGTCTTCTACTAAAATATTGAATTTGGCTTTTGTCCGGTCCAATTCTGGGAATATTTCTTTTCTAGCTTTTCTGAAACCAAAAACAGCAGAAAACATGCAATTTGCACTGTGGCATCTTGTTAATAGGTTAGTTCCAGAAAATGTATAAAAAATACCTCAAAGTGTGAACAAAACATAAGAAAGTAGATACTAAACAAGCATGGAACATCAAAAATTATAGATACGTTTACGACATATCAACATCCCCAAGCTTAACTCCTGCTCGTGCTCGAGTAGGTAAGTGATAAAAAAGAATAGTTTTTGAGGTGACATGCACCATCACAATCTTGATCAAGGTATTTGTAAAGCATTGATAGCTGGGATCATAGTACTCTAACATAGACATGAGAGATATAGTTCTAACAATAAGACATAGGAACTATGTTGTAAAATGAAAAGATACAAACAAAATATTCATGAATAACAATTCTTTGAAAGACGTTTGTTTGTTTCACATATAGAAAACATAATGAGAATGGTATTCAGCTTGTCCCTCATGATATATCAAATTATAAATGCATAGGACACCTTCAAAGTTTATAAGGGTGACTAGATACAAATAATTTAAGATCAAGCAATACCAAAGTTATGAATCAATCAACAAGTTTTGGGACAATGCACATTAAACTAAGAATGACCAATATGCTCTCTCAATAGGTGCATAAAGATAGAAGATGGAGACTCAACATAAAAGTAAAAGAAAGGCCCTTCTTAGAAGGAAGCAGGGATTCAAGTCACATAAAGAGCTTCCAAAAACTATGGTACTTATTAGCTTTCATCTCTCATTGCCCCTATCATAAGCATATTTAGGTGATTAAGGTTAAAGTGAACAAATATGAGGATATGCTTGACAAGTTATAAGCTGAAAATCTCATGCCCCTTGCTTACGAGTACCGTTCCTCATGCTACTCAACTTTAGTCACAAGTAAGTTCTTGTCATTGTAAGTACATGTGTATCATAGAGAACCGCCAATGGGGTACCGCTTGCCCGATGATACAGAAGCTTTCCCATATTAAAATGACAAGGCAAGCAAACAATGAGCATCTCAGCGATCTTTTTGTATGCTATTTGCATTGGGTTTTCCCTTTTTTCTTCTTTTTTTAGGATGCGTCACAGATTGCTCACTATGGTTATGCTGCACGTTTCCATCATGATTAGGCATGGCTTAGACTAGCCGCCTATACATTTATCTAACACACATACAAACTCCATTAGCCTTACAAGCTCCCCTTTCATTTAACACCGTCGGGATCCATAAGCAAAAGAACATGATATCAACTAAATAAAGTGCAATGTTGAAAGCGTTCCCCATGGTAACAAGGTTCTGCTAATTCACAACTTACAAAATGCAAGCATATACGCAACATAGATATGCACAATGGTTCAAGTTTATTAAGTGCAAGAAAGTAAAGTGTGCCATCAAGTTCGTGAGAGCTTTAATCACTAATTTTCACATAACAAGTTTAATTTGGAAGGTAGATAAAAACATAAATATACTTGGAATAGCAATAATGCTAATAGATAGGTATGGTGGACTCTTTGGAATAAGTTGGTTTTATTTGGAGTTGGATGCATGAGTGGAACTCATACTTGGTACATGTGGAGGCTAGCAAAAGACTGGGAGCGACCAACTAAGAGAGCAATGATGGCCATAATCATGCAAAGAGACAAAACATTATTAATTAAAGCATAAAGTGATATTACAAGTCGAAAACCAAATGATCATAGAGGCTATGGTGACTTGGTATATCCTTAACATGGTGTGAGCATGTGCCAAGTCAACCCAAATAAAGCATCAAAGGAGAATACCACAATATTATGCTTTTTATGCTAAAACAACGCATGATTCTTTCAAGGCACATTAAGCAATCTCAATTGTTTGGGACAAGTCATGCTACAACAATAATCACTAAGCATAAAGTCAAAGCAATATCAATCATAACATGATAAAGTCTAGGCCACAGTCTAAACAAGCTCCTTTTGTACCACTTATAAGCATGAAACTTCCTACTCTTTTCCACCACCAATCGACAACTAAAGCTAAACACAGTGCTAGCAAAGGAGAACACTCACAGAACAATAAGAGTGAAAACTAGAGTGTTCTAGGCAATGAATAACGGGGTGTGTCTCTCTCCAAAATAAGTGTGTTGGGATCCAACCAACTTATTTAAGCAAACCAAACAAAAGAAAACTAAAAAAACAAAGATGCTCCAAGAACAACACAATTGTGCATGAAACAATAAAAATGAAGTGTTTTGGGAGAAAACCTGAGATTATTGATGAAGAAGGGGATGCCTTGGGCATCCCCAAGCTTTGACGCTTGTACTTCTTGAATATTTCTTGGGGTAACATGGGTGGCATCCCCAAGCTTGAGCTTTTGTCCCTACTTCATCTCATCACATTATTCTTCCCTACACTTGAAAATTTCCTTCATACAAAACTTCACACAATCTTCATTAGCAACATTAGTCTATTCAAGATAATAAGTCTTTAGGTTAAGTTTCAACACAAGCAAATCATCCATTAAAACATAAGATACTGTAGCAATTTCTTCTAAAGGCTCAAGTGAACAAAGAGAACTCAAAAAGAAACTGATTAAGAGGCAAATGCAAATAATGGCAGTAATCTGTCAAAACAGACCAACAGGTAAAGACCGTTTTCTCCGAAAATCTTCTGTTGCTCAAATAGAAAAGTGCAAAACTAATGAAAGTTAGATAACAACCTGGGGCAGAAGCACCAGAAATTACAGCTCAATCTGACGTACATAGATTTTTGACGAATTTTTACAGCGAAGCACAAAAATCTGTTTCCAGACAACAACTTCCCCAAGTATTACTTCTCTCTCATTAGAGGTTATTCTAGGCACAACAACCAAACAAAAAGGATAAGGAGAGGTTATTATAGAGGCAATAACTTCCAAGACTCAACAAAACAAAAAATAAACTGAAAGTAAAAATATAAAGTGTTGTCTCCCAAAAGCTCTCTCTTTATAGCCATTAAGATAGGCATAATAATTTTGATGATGCTCACATAAGAAATATGAATTGAAGTAAAAGAGAGCATCAAGAAGCAAATATGGAATAAATTTAATTCTAACCCACTTTCTATGAAAAATAATCTTGTAAAGAAACAAGTCATGAAAGCACAAAGCAACAAGCATAGGAAAGCAAAATAAGTGCAACTTCAAAATTTTCAACATAAAGAGGGGAAACTTAATATTGTTGAGATACATAAAATCATGTTTCCCTCTCTCATAATAACTTTCAGTAGCATCATGAATAAAATTAACAATATAACTATCACATAAAACATTCTTATCATGAGCCACATGCATAAAAGAATTAATACTCCCCACTTAAACATAGTCATTCTTATTAATTGTAGTGGAAGCAAATTCAACAAAATGGCTATCCTTATTATTCTCATCGCCATAATTATCAAATATAGGAGACATATTGTAATAATAATTAATTTTCTCCTCAATAGTAGGTGGACTGAAAATATCATATTCATTATTGTAATCATCATATATTGGAGGTATAGTATCATCATAAGAAATAGAATAGTTATCTTCCAAAGTGTGTTCATTTGTAAACATATCATCATTGAAAGGAACATGGATAGTACTAATAGTGTAGCAATTATTAACACCATCATTTTCAAAATTGGTACCGAAGAGATTTTCAATATCAAAAGTAGTGTGGTTTTCCCAATCATGATCACTACTATAGGTAATAGGCATAGGAACATCATCGAGTTCAGACTCATCAAAAACTATAATAGGAGCAACGTGCTTAGGGGAAATACCATTTCCTCTCTCCTTTTATTCCTCCTTTTCTTCTTTTTCTTCTTCTCTTTAGGAGGGAGAGGCTTGAAAGGAAGCTTCTTCATATACCCTGGTTTATTGTTAGATACAATAGAAGAAACTTTGGAGGATTCCTCCTTTTCATTAATAAGAACAAAACACATATTAGTCC
This sequence comes from Avena eriantha, assembly GCA_910589775.1. NCBI lineage: Eukaryota > Viridiplantae > Streptophyta > Magnoliopsida > Poales > Poaceae > Avena > Avena eriantha. Next base: position 401,601,978 of record OU342743.1, on the reverse strand, counting down.
TGTCATATTTTCGTAAAACCTCATCTTATAATATTTTGGTAAAACTGTTGGAGATATGCCCAAGAGGCAATAATAAAGTGGTTATTATTATATCTTTATGTTTATGATAAATGTTTACATCCCATGCTATAATTGTATTAACCGGAAACATTAATACTTGTGTGTTTTGTAAACATAAAAGAGTCCCTAGCAAGCCTCTTGTCAAACTAGCTTGTTGATTAATGGATGATGGACATTGGATATCATTAATAACAAGATCATATCATTAGGAGAATGATGTGATGGACACACACCCGTAGTAAGCATAGCATAAGATCAAGTCATTAAGTTCGTTTGCTATAAGCTTTAAAATACATAGTAACCTAATCCTTCGACCATGAGGTTATGTTAATCACCATCAGCGGATGGGTACTTTGATGGCATCAAACACCGCTTCGTAACTGGGTGGTCATAAAGGTGTCATTGGGTATTCTGAAAGTATGTGTTGAAGCGCATGGACCAAGATTGGGATTTGTCCATCCATATGACGGATAGATATGCTCTGGGCCCTCTCGGTGGAATGTCATCTAATTAGCTTGCAAGCATGTGACTGGGTCACAAGGGATGACATAACATGGAACGAGTAAAGAGTACTTATCAGTAACGAGGTAGAACTAGGTATGGAGATACCGACGATCAAACCTTGGATAAGTAGAGTATCGCGTGACAAAGGGAATTGGTTTCGTATGTTAATGGTTCTATCGATCACAAAGTCATCGTTGAGTATGTGGGAGCCGTTATGGATCTCCAGATCCCGTTGATGGTTATTGATCGGAGACGTGTCTCCATCATGTCTGCATATTCATGAATCGTAGGGTGACACACTTAAGGTTCAAAGTTGTTTTAAGTAGATATGGAATGTGCGTTGGAGACCGAATGTTGTTCGGAGTCTCGGATTGGATTCGGGACATCACGAGGAGCTACGGAATTGTCCGGGTAATAAGCTTCATATATTGGGGATCATTTTCTAAGTTAGGAAATGTTCCGGAGTATTTGTATGGGGATTCTAGAAGGTTTCGGAATACTCCGGAAGGTTCTGGAAGATTTCTTGGAGTTTACTTGAAAACCAAGAAAGGATCAAGGAATCCTTGTGGGGTAAGACAAGGATTCGTGGGGGAGTAGGACTCTCCCCCCACCTCCTTGATCCGCCGGCCAAGGGAGAGGGGAGTCCTACAAGGACTCCACCTCCCCATGGCGCCTCCCTCCTTTAAATAGAGGGGTGGAGGCGCCACCCCCTGCCCCCTTGCACTTCAAACCCTAGACGCCTCTCTCCTCCTCCATCCCTCTGCTCTGGCTTAGGCAAAGCCCTGCATAATTCTCTACTCCACCACCACCACCACGCCGTCGTGCTACTGGAATTCCGTGGAGAAGATCTACTACCTCCGCTGCTCGCTGGAACGAGGAGAGGAAGGTCTGCTTCGACTCCGCACGTGTGACCGACTACAGAAGCGCTGCCGGAACGCAGCGCCGGAAGGATCGTCTACTCGATCTTGAGATCGGCAAGTGATCGACTACATCAACCACGAGATCCGAATCTCATAACGCTTTCGGATCTACAAGGGTTAGTACAGATCTATCTCGTTGCACATTTCTAATAGATTAAATCTTGGCTTTTATCTAGATTAGATCTGGGTTTTGTTTGTTCTTGCGGTAGAATTTTTTGTTTTCCATGCTACGAACCCATCAGTGGTATCAGAGCCATATCTATGCGTAGATCTGTTGCACGAGTAGAACACAATGGTTTTGTGGGAGTTGGTGCTCGTGCCGTCTTTTGCTTTGTGTACTTTGCATCTTGCGGTATGGTGGGATGAAGCGGCTCGGGCTAACCTTACATGTCATCGCACATGAGACTTGCTCCATGCTTGACGTGTAACTTGCTTTGCACAAGTGGCTTTTCGGGTGTCTGTCTCTCTCACCATAGTATAGATCCAATTTACACTTTGCAACTTGATAGCACTTGTATCAACGTTGTGGTTCAGTTTCGTAGGTAAGATCCGTTCTTATTCGAAAGCCTCAAGCCACGTAAAACATGCAAAGAAAATTAGAGGCGTCTAACTTGTTTTTGTAGGGGTTTTGTGATGTGATATGGCCATCATGTGATTATGATTATATTTGATGTATGCAATGATCCTTGTTGTAATATGGCAACCGGCAGGAGCCTAATGGTTGTCTTCAATTCTGTTAAGACCTGCGTGTCTATTCATCTTGTAATAGCTTTGTTCCATGTAGTTGTAATAGTTGCTAGTGATGATGGACAACCATGAAGCGGCGCCACTGACCTTGACGCCATGCTGGTGATGATGGAGATCATGTCCGTGCTTTGGAGATGGAGATCAAAGGCACAAAAAGAAAGGGCCATATCATATCACACTAATTATGAATTGCCTGTGATGTTAATCCTTTATGCATCTTGTATTTCTTAGATCGCGACGGTAGCATTATAAGATGATCCCTCTCACTAAATATCAAGTAATAAAGTGTTTGTCCTTAGTTGGCACCGTTGCTAAGACTCGTTATTTCGAAGCATCTCGTGATGATCGGGTGTGATAGACTCTACATGTGCATACAACGGGTGCAAGCCAGATTTGCACATGCGGAAACTAAGGTTAACCTTGACGAGCCTAGCATGTACAGACATGGTCTTGGAACACGGAATACCGAAAGGTAAACATGAGTCATATGGATGATATGATGAACATGTTGATTGTTCGCCTTTAAAGCTACATCATCTCACGTGATGGTCGGACTTGGTGTAGTGGATTTGGTTCGTGTAATCACTAAAACAACTCGAGGGATGTTGTTTTGAGTGGGAGTTCATTTGTAATTTGGATTAGTCGAACTCAATTTATCATAAACACAATCAAAGTGAATTTGCATAGTTTGTTGTAGTCATTGGCATCCGTTCACCACCTTACGCTTAGTTATAGTTGAGATAGTGGAACTATAGAAATTCTGGATATTTACTTTACGAACTGGTATCGTATTGTTTTGAATGTCAATTTAAAGTTTATAAGTCCTATTGCAAACTTTCAGCAAACTCTATTTACTCCATGAAGTTTAATAAATAGTATTAAATCAAGAGTAACAATTCCAGTGTTAGTATCTAATGTATCATGTTTGCCTCCATGATTCTTGATACTCAAAAGATTGTTTTTAATATCAAGTTTATCTAAGAGCTGAAAGCAATGTTTCAGAAACCATCATATGTGAAAGGTATTGCGATATCTAAAACAATGTGTTGGTTACAACATGATAGAGTATACGTCCTCATATTTGATGAGAATTTGTGAAGGTTGGAGACGCTTGTCGTCCTAATCCTCCAAAAGGTTTTGAAAAAGAAACATTATACTCGCAATTCACCTTTATAAGCTATAGCAGCTTGATCATGAAAGTTTTCATGATAAGGATGAATAGAAGATGTAAGTAAAATGTTTACTACACTCAAAGATTACTAAAGAATGGATTTTTGAAAGAACACCAAACATTTGATGATGGTGATCCACCTCAAAGTGCAAGTCCAAAGGTATTAGTAGTTGACTATATACGCTTTGTACCATGTGTCATGTTGATGACACCACTATTGATGTTGATAGATTCTTTTAAAAGAAAAGGAATTGCTGAAAGAGAATCTATAAAATATTTGGCAGAAAATAAAAGGTTGGAGATGTCCAACTTAGGCATATAGAAGATATACATGTTATGGTTGTATTCCTTGCTTGTTAAACAATGTGGTTCTTAGGTATTGGATACCGGTATTGGATACCGAATTGGTTGGTATGAAGTGTCATACAGGACAACACAATTCATGAACTGCAATGGCCTAAGTAACTAGCAAGAGAAAATGTGATGATGTTCATCGAAAACAAACAAAGGGTTGTTGTGTTGCTCGTTAACATCAAAGCTTGCCTTGAAGATTTGTTTCAATAATTGTTATTTTGATCAGGTATTATGACGACAAAAGGTTGTTCAAATAATTACCGTATTCCATAATAGATGGATAATATACAAGTCTGGTAGGAGAAATAACGACCATAAAACTAATGCTAAAATGTCGCAAGACAAATGATTGAAAGATCACTTGCGAAATGACATTGCCGTTTAAATTATATTGAAAGGATATATGTTGATGGATTTTTGGAGTCTTTGATTTGGATCAAATGACGCTTGTGATACTTTCCTGGAGATAATTAAAACTCCGTCCGTAGGCCAAAAGAGGAACGGACGACTAACTGATTGGAATTTGTACATATTGATGTATATAGTCCATTATGTGTAGTCGTGGGCGATGGATTTCAACTTCATATGCTTTCTCCAAAGATTTGAGTGAGTATATGTATATACTTACTCAATAAGGAAGAAGTATGAAACATTTGAAAAATGTTCAAAGACTTTCAAGATGAAGTGGAAAATCATTGTAACAAGAAAATAAAAGAGTTTATGATTGGATCATAAAGAAAGATGTTTGAGTTACAAGTGTAGCAAAACACCTAAGATTTGAGGAATCGTTCCATGGATTTGCATTTCCCAAAACACCATAGGAGTATGGAGTGTTCAAGATATGTAATGAAACCTTGTTTGACATGGTAAGATCAAAGGTGTCATTTATAAAACTGCCATTATATATTAAAGATTAAAGCTTTAGTGACTACCGCTTTTACACTGAAAAGAGCTCCATCGTGATCCGTTGAAATGACACCATATGAGTTATGGTTTGGGATAAAACCCGAATTGTCTTTTCTTAAATTTTGGTATGCTATGCATAAGTAAAATGTTTACAACCAAAGTCGGATAAGCACGTCTTTGTAGGTTATTCCAAAGAATTTGTTGGGAATTTCTCCATAACACCGAGGACAAAAGAGTTTGTCGCTTGGAACGTTAAGTTTCTTGAGAAGGAATTTTTCGTGAAAAGTTAAGTGGGAGGACAATAGAACTTTGATAAGGTTGTTGAACCTTAGCTATATGTGCTAAGTAGCGCAGCACCAGAAAGTGTCCCGGTGGTGGCCACAATGCTCATGGCTCTCGTGATTACAAAAGGTGTGATCTCAGAGATTAGAGTTCCTATAGAACCGTGTGGGTCGGTAAGAATCAAATAGTAAGATTTGATAAGCAAGTCGTTATTGTTTTGACAATGATGAACCGACTACATGCAAAGAAGCGATGATGGGCCCTGACTCCATAAAATGACTAGAAGTCATGGAATCCGTGATAGTATCCATACACGAGAAATCAAGTTTCTGAACTTAGAAGACCCTCCGGAAAGGCGTGAAGCCTATCGGTCGTGTTTGGATCTATAAAGAAATAGACATGGATGTTTCAAATCTATGAAATAGTCGACATGTCGGAAAGAGTTTACGACAATGTTCAAGGAATTGACTATGATAAGATTTGATCTTTCATAGCGATATTTAGTCTGGACGGATTAATGTAGCAACCACTACATATATTTTGGTATATGGTAGTTGAACAAACAAAACAAGTTCTTCTAATAGAATGGTTACCTAGGATGTGTACATGACACGATCCAAAGGGTTTTGTTAATTCAAAGGATGCTAAAAGAGTATGCAAAACTTCAATGGTTGAAGTGAGCATCGTGGAGTTGGAATCTTCACCGTGATGAAACCGTTAAAAGGTTTAATTTCATCAGAGACGATGAAGATGTTTGCATTTTGCAAGAAATTAAGTGGGAGCGCTAAGACATATTTCTAATACATTATGTGAAAGACATATTGTTGATTAGAAATAATATATCTTTTATTGACACAGGTTAAGAATTTCATTTTGATGAAAGACTTAGGCATAACTCAAGAATTAGGCATCAATGTCTATATGAATAGATTGAGGCGCTAATATGGTTTTGCCACATGTACATAGATAAGATGTTGAATGAGTTCAATATGGAAACAACAAGAAAGGTTCTTGACGCACGGAAAGGACTAAATCAAGATTCAAGTGTGTTGACACGAGATTCAAGTGTTTTGACACTTGGTGAAATCACAAGAATATTTTGATCAATCATTCTTTGAGATGTACACATCCAGATATGTCCTATGCTCTAAATGTTATGAGCATATACCAGAATGATTCATAAGATGATCATTGGACAATAGTAAAGATATTCTTATGAGCTTTGGAAGAACTAAGAATATATCATGTATAAGTGACAAATAGTTAAAGGTAGTTCATTGTAAAGTGTTACATTGATACTAGTTGTGTCACAAGATACAAATTAAATTTATCTCAATTTAGACTATGGGTGGCACAATATAATGGAAAGGATGTTCCATGATGGATTTGGATGAGTTCCAAAGTTGAGATATTGTGACGGATACTACAACAAAAGGCTGAGTATATAACTGCTATAGTAGCAGCAAAGGAGGGCATTTGTGTTAAGTAGTTTGTGATCAAACTAGGTGTGGTTCATAGCGGGAATACTATGAAGATACATTGTATGACAATTGTATCAACATAATTTAATCCCAAGGAACTAAAGGTCTCACCAAAGGACCAAATTTATACAATGCCATCTCATTGGAGAATGAGTAATGCGTAGAGACGCAAGGACATGCAAATACACACGGACCTGGAAGTGTCAGATCCGAAGATTATGTTTACCACAAGCAATAGTGTCTATCCAACACCAGAAAGCCATAGGTGTTGAATGCACAAATTTTTTTAACTAGATTATTGACTCTAGTGCAAGTGGGAGACTGTTGGAGATATGCCCAAGAGGCAATAATAAATTGGATATTATTATATCTTTATGTTTATGATAAATGTTTACATCCCATGCTATAATTGTATTAACCGGAAACATTAATACTTGTGTGTTTCGTAAACATAAAAGAGTCCCTAGCAAGCCTCTTGTTAAACTAGCTTGTTGATTAATGGATGATCATGGTTTTCTAATCATGGACATTGGATGTCGTTAATAACAAGATCATATCATTAGGAGAATGATGTGATGGACACACACCCGTAGTAAGCATAGCATAAGATCACGGCATTAAGTTCGTTTGCTATAAGCTTTAAAATACATAGTAACCTAATCCATCGACCATGAGGTTATGTTAATCACCATCACCGGATGGGTACTTTGATGACATCAAACACCGCTTCGCAACTGGGTGGTCATAAAGGTGTCATTGGGTATTCTGAAAGTATGTGTTGAAGCACATGGACCAAGATTGGGATTTGTCCATCCATATGACAGATAGATATGCTCTGGGCCCTCTCGGTGGAATGTCATCTAATTAGCTTGCAAGCATGTGACTGGATCACAAGGGATGACATAACATGGAACGAGTAAAGAGTACTTATCAGTAACGGGGTAGAACTAGGTATTGAGATACCGACGATCAAACCTCGGATAAGTAGAGTATCGCGTGACACAAGGAATTGGTTTCGTATGTTAATGGTTCTATCGATCACAAAGTCATCGTTGAGTATGTGGGAGCCATTATGGATCTCCAGATCCCGCTGATGGTTATTGATCGGAGAGGTATCTCCATCATGTCTGCATATTCACGAACCGTAGGGTGACACACTTAAGGTTCGAAGTTGTTTTAAGTAGATATGGAATGTGCGTTGGAGACCAAATGTTGTTCGGAGTCTCGGATTGGATTCGGGACATCACGAGGAGCTCCGGAATTGTCTGGGGAATAAGATTCATATATTGGGGATCATTTTCTAAGTTAGGAAATGTTTCGGAGTATTTGTATGGGGATTCTAGAAGGTTTCGGAATATTCCGGAAGGTTCTGGAAGATTTCTTGGAGTTTACTTGAAAACCAAGAAAGGATCAAGGAATCCTTGTGGGGTAAGACAAGGATTCGTGGGGGAGTAGGACTCTCCCCCCACCTCCTTGATCCGCCGGCCAAGGGAGAGGGGAGTCCTACAAGGACTCCACCTCCCCATGGCGCCTCCCTCCTTTAAATAGAGGGGTGGAGGCGCCACCCCCTGGCCCCCTTGCACTTCAAACCCTAGCCGCCTCTCTCCTCCTCCTTCCCTCTGCTCTGGCTTAGGCAAAGCCCTGCATAATTCTCTACTCCACCACCACCACCACGCCGTCGTGCTACTGGGATTCCGTCGAGAAGATCTACTACCTCTGCTGCTTGCTGGAACAAGGAGAGGAAGGTTTGCTTCGACTCCGCACGTGTGAACGACTGCGGAAGCGCTGCCGGAACGCGGCGCCGGAAGGATCGTCTACTCGATCTTGAGATCGGCAAGTGATCGACTACATCAACCACGAGATCCGAATCTCGTAACGCTTTCGGATCTACAAGGGTTAGTACAGATCTATCTCGTTGCACATGTCTAATAGATTAGATCTTGGCTTTTATCTAGATTAGATCTGGGTTTTGTTTGTTCTTGCGGTAGAATTTTTTTGTTTTCCATGCTACGAACCCATCAAAAACCTCATCTTTTCATATTTTGGCAATCAACACAATAAAGATGACAACCATGCAGGATGTTATTCATATAAAAAGCACTCATATCTACCAAAGAGGTTTTTCTTGAAAACTCTTCACACCCAAAAAATAATGTAAGTTCATCATGCTGATTAGGAGTGATCATGTCATCACAATACAAACTTGAAGTACTCATTGTATTAGAAGGGATATTATTATGGCCTGAGCATTGAAAATTGAAATGACCCGCTTCAAAGCAAAATTCACAAATAAAAGGATAGAGGGCACACACTTTTTACCAAGATCATTTAGAGCCCTATACCACGTTCTAGTTTTTTCATTCCTATGGGTGATACAATATTCTTCTTCAATTTGATTATTCTCACAAGGTCTATGTATTCCACAAAAATTAACATGCTTATAAGGAATAGTACTTTCATAGGTTTGAGCATGTTTATTGCTATCATTAATAACAATTTCATTTTTCTTGCAAGTGTCTTTAAAAGGCTCATGATACATGTCCCATTTTTCTTTAGGAGAATTAATATGAGAAGCAAAGGCTCAACGACAATGAACAAGAATTTGAGGATCAAGACCATATTTAGCACTAAGCTCTTGAAAATCAGCAGTTTTAGCGAAAGACTTAATGCAATCTTACTCATAATTTATACCTGGTTCTTTACCTTTGTCGTTATCCCAATCTTCGGTATTGCTTTGAATTGTTTCAAGAAGATCACACTTAGATTTGACCTTACTTGTAAAGGATCCCTCTAAACAAGTATCTAGATAGTCCTTGTAATGTCCTGAAAGCCTTGCGTAAAAGTTATTAATAACAATATTACTGGGGATCTCATGAATGGGACATTTGAGCATTAGTGACTTCAATCTCGCCCATGCTGGGCAATTATTTCTCCATCATGAGGATGAAAATTGTAAATATAATTCGTATCTTTATGAATTTCATGAGGAGGATACAATTTAGAGTAAAAGAGAGATTCAAGTTCCTTCCACTTCGAATGATGATGATCGTCTAGTAGCTCATACCACTCCATTGCTTTGCCCTTAAGTGATAAAGAGAATAGCTTCCTCTTAACTTGGTTCATTGAAATACCTGCACACTTGAACAACTCGCATAATTCATGTATAAAGAGTAAATGATCACCAGGATGGACAGTTCCATCTCAAATATAACAGTTATTCATAACACGTTTAACAATTTCCATATGTATTTCAAAAGGGTTGCTTTCAGTATGTGGATTTAAAATATCACAAATATCATTAGAATTACCACATATGGGAGATAAAGTATCATCAGAGCAAACTTTCTTCTTTAAAGCTAGGGAACTAAAAAGATCATTTTCATAAAAACTAACTTCCCCAAGCTTAGACGTTTCCATAGCATTAGTAACAAAGGTGTTCAGAAATTCATACTAATAACATTGCTATTAGCATGCAAAGAAAGTTCCATGGGTTTTCTAATTTTCTTTTCAGACCATTCATGTTCTACCTTAGGAAAAGTACTAAAAAGCTCTCTAATTTTGTTGTTGTTTTCCATTAAGCCTAACTAGTGAAATTAAAAACAAGAAACAAAAAGATATAATTGCAGAATCTAAAGGAAATAACTTCGAGCACTCACACACTAGCAACAGTACTAGAAGATAGCTTAGTAGCCAGAGGATGTGAGTCCCTTTTACCTTACCTCCCTAGCAACGGCGCCAGAAAATAGCTTGATGTCTACGCACGCTTCTATTCTTGTAGATAGTGTTGGGCCTCCAAGTGCAGAGGTTTGTAGAACAGTAGCAAGTTTCCCTTAAGTGGATCACCCAAGGTTTATCGAACTCAGGGAGGAAGTGGTCAAAGGTATCCCTCTCAAGCAACCCTGCAATCAAGATACAAGAAGTCTCTTGTGTCCCTAACACACCCAATACACTTGTCAGGTGTATAGGTGCACTAGTTCGGCGAAGAGATAGTGAAATACAAGTAATATGGATGATTATAAGTGGTAATTGCAATCTGAAATAAAAGTGGCAGCATGCAAACATGTAATATGACTAATTGTAAATGGTGTTTCAATGCTTAGAAACAAGGCCCAGGGATCAAACTTTCACTAGTGGACACTCTCATATAAATATATTCTCTTCATGATGCTACCCTGAACTACTCTCCGGTTGGACGATGTAGGGCTATAACAACACACCTTAAAGTTCGTATTCCCCATCTAGATAACCCCTCACCGTGACCTTGAGCGCTAGATGGTTCCAACAAACACCACAATCTCATAGAGACATCCAACTCAAATTATACTCATAATAAGTGTTTATGTAACCTTAGCCAAAGTGCCACACGGTGTGCATACTGTCAACTTCACACACATGGGGATAAGCAGATATTAAATAAAGCACTTGAGTAGAAGAATAGATCTATAGATTACAAAGCTCATGATCTCAATAAGATCACGCAAAGAGAGAGAGATGAACACATAGCTACCGGTACAGCCCTTAGCCTCGAGAGAGAACTACTCCTTCCTCATCATGGGAATCAGCAACAACGATGGAGATGGCGGTGGAGTCGATGGTGATGGATCCGGGGGCACTTCCCCATCCCGGCAGGGTGCCGGAACAGAGACTTCTGTCCCCCAAATATCCTCTTCGGTGGCGGCGGCGCTGTGGAACTTTTCGTGGAAATCTGATCTTGTATTTAGGGTTTTCGTCCTGGGAGGCTTTTATAGGCGGAAGGGCAAGGTCGGTGGGTGCCCGAGGGGCCCACCACCCCGTGGCATGGCCTGGGCTGGCCTGTGCCATCAAGTGGTGTGTCCACCTCATGGCCCCTCTCTGTCTCGTCTTCTGGCTCCGTGAGTCTTCTGGTAAAATATTGACTTTGGCTTTTGTCCGGTCCAATTCCGAGAATATACCTTTTCCAGCTTTTCTAAAACCAAAAAGAGCAGAAAACAGGCAACTGGCACTGTGGCATCTTGTTAATAGGTAGTTCTAGAAGATGTATAAAAATACCTCAAAGTGTGACCAAAACATAAGAAAGTAGATACAAAACAAGCATGGAACATCAAAAATTATAGATATGTTTACGATGTATCAAAGGGTAACTTCAAAAGGGTAGAAAGACTCTTGCCACACCTTAGAAGAAGACCAATAATGGCCTCAAGCCTAGGACAGAGTGCTTCTACTGCAAGAACCCGGAGCACTGGAAGCGCAACTTCCCCAATTTTTTGGCTGACAAAAAAGCCAGCAAGGTGAACAAAGGTATATATGATATACATATTTTTGACGTGTACCTTACTAGTACTCGCGGTAGCACCTGGGTATTTGATACTGGTTTAGTTGCGAATATATGGAACTCAAAATAGGGGTTGCAGAACAAGCATCAACTAGCCAAGGATGAGGTGACGATTCATGTTAGCAATGGATCAAAGGTTGATGTGATCGCCATCCGAATGCTGCCACTTCACTTACTGTCAGGATTAGTCTTAAACCTTAATAATTGTTATCTTGTGCATGCATTAAGCATGAATATTATATCCGGATCATGTTTGTTGCGAGGGATTTATTTATTTAAATCCGAGAACAGTGGTTGTTCCATTTACTTGAATAATATGTTTTATGGTCATGCACATGTGAAGAAAGGTTTATTTCTTATGGATCTTGGTAGTAATACGAATATCCATAATGTGGATGGAAAAAGAATTAAAGTGAGTGATGATAATGCTGCATATATGTGGCACTGCCACCTTGGTCATATTGGTATGAAACAACTCCACTCTGATGGATTGTTGGAACCACTTGATTATAAATCATTTGAGACATGTGAATTGTGCCTTATGGGAAAGATGACTAAGGCCCCATTTCTGGTTCTATGGAACGAGCAACAGACTTAGAGGCGATCATACATTTGGATGTACTTGGACCAATGAGTGTATCAGCGCGTGGAGGTTATTGTTATTTCGAAACTTTCACGGATGATTTGAGTAGATATGGATTTAAATATTTGAAGAAACACAAGTATGAACCCTTCGAAAAGTTCAAAGAATTTTAGAATGAAGTGGAAAATCATTGTAATAGAAGATTAAATTTCTACCATCTGATCATGGAGGTGAATATCTAAGTTACAAGTTTAGCATACATATGAAACAATGTGGAATAGTTTCACAACTCACACCTTCTAGAATACCACAGCTAAATGTTGTGTTAGAATGTCATAATCATATATTATTAGATATGGTTCAATCTACGATGTCTCTCCCAGACTTGCCATTTTCATTTTGGGATACACACTAGAAACAACCACATTCACTTTAAATAGGACTCCATATAAATTAGTGGAAACGACACCATATGAATTGTAGTTTGGAAACAAACCTAAGTTATCGCTAAAAGTTTGGGGATGAGATGTTTATGTGAACAAACATCAACCTGGTAAACTCCAACCCAAAGTGGAAAAATGCGTCTTCATAGGATACCCTAAGGAAACAATTGGGTATACCTTTTATCATAGATCCAAAGGCAAAGTTTTCGTTGCCAAGAATGGATCATTCCTAGAGAAGGATATTCTCTCGAAAGGTGTGATAAGTAGTAAGGTAGAACTCGATGAGGTTATTCCACCTTCTCTTCAAGGAATGGCGAATAGTGCTGCATCGGAAACGGCAAGTGGCGCAGCGTCGGAAGATGTTATGGTGTCAACTTCATCAAATGAAGAGGGAACTAATGATAATGATCATGAAACTCTGAAAGAGAACACTACCGAAACTATAAGGTTAACTAGGACATGTGCAGCTCCCAAACGGTACGGCAATCCAGTTAAAAATTTCATGGTAGATGGAAATGATGACCTTGTGACCTATGAGGAAGCACTAGAAAGTTCAGATTCCAACAAATGGCTAGAAGCCATGCAATCGGAAATAGGATCCATGTATGAAAACCAAGTTTGGACCTTGGTGTACCTACCTCATGACCGTAAGGCCGTTTAGAATAAATGGACCTTTAAGAAGAAAACGGATGCTGACGATAAGGTGACCGTTCATAAAGCAAAAGGTTTCTGACATATTCAAGGAGTTGACTATGATGAGACTTTCTCTCCCGTAGCGATGCTAAAGTTGGTTAGGATTATATTAGAAATTGATGCATATTTCAACTATGAAATTTGGCAGATGGGTATGAAAACCGCGTTCCTTAATGGAAACATTGAGGAAGAGTTGTACATGGTACAACCCAAGGGTTTTATTGATCCTAAGGATGCTAACAAGGTATGCAAACTTCAAAGATCTGTTTATGGACTGAAGCAAGCATCATGGAGTTGGAATCTCCATTTTAATGAAGTCATCAAAGGGTTTGGATTTTTCCAAACTTATGGAGAAGCTTGTATTTACAAGAAAGTGAGTGGGAGCTCTGTTTTATTTCTAATATAATATGTGTACGACAAATTATTGGTTGGAAATGATATAGAAATTTTGAAGAGTGTAAAAGATTATTTGAACAGTAGTTTTTCAATGAAGGACCTCGGTGAAGTAGCATATATATTAGGCATCAAAATCTATAGAGGTAGATCAAGACGGTTAATTAGGCTATCATGAAGTACATAGCTTGACAACATATTGAAGAATTTCAATATGGACGAAAGTAAGAAAGTTTTCTTGCCTATATTGCAAGACAATACATTGAGTAAGACTCAAAGTCCAGCTAAGACAAAAGATAGAGAAATGATTAATAAGATTCCATATGCCGCAGCCATCAGATTTATCATGTATTCCATGTTGTGTTCAATACCAGATGTGGGAAATGATATTAGTATGACTAGAAGGCACCAATCCAATCCAGGTTCGGAAAACTAGACAGTGGTAAAGAATAGCTTTAAGTACTTAAGAAGAACTAAACAAATGATTCTCGTGTATGATGGTGAAGAAGAGATCGTCGCAAAGTGTTACATTGATGCTAGCTTCAACACTGATTTGGATGACTCTAAGTCATAATCCGGATACATATTTATCATGAATGGAGAAGTAGTAAGTTTGAGGAGTTCCAAGCAACACGTGGTGGCGAGATCATCAACAAAGGCAGAATATGTTGCTACTTAGGAAGTGGCGCATGAAGTGGTTTGGATGAAGGACTTCATACTGAACTTGGTGTGGTTCCCAGCATGATGGATCCAATGGTCATATATTGTGAAAACAATGGAGCCTCAGACAATTCAAATTAAAGGAGCCAAGGTCTCACAAGAATTCCAAGCATATCAAGCGCAGATTTCACTCCATCCATGAACATGTCAAATATGGTGATATAATGATTTGCAAAGTACATACGGATTAGAATGTGGTAGATCCGTTGACTAAAACTCTCCCTAGTGGAAAACATGATAAGCATCAGAACTCAATGGATGTTAGATTCATCACACTGTAATCTAGATTATTGACTCTAGTGCAAGTGGGAGACTGGAGGAAATATTCCCCAGAGGCAATAATAAAATGTTATTATCTTATTCCAAGTTTATGATTGATGTTTACTTCTCATGGTAGAATTGTATTAATAAGAAACATTAATACATGTGTGTTTAATAAACAAACCAAGTTCCTAGTAATGCCTATCATATATACTAGGTCGTTGATTAATAGATGATCAAGGTTTCCTGGTCATGAACATTGGATGTTGTTCATAACAAGATCATACCATTAGAAGAATGATATGATGAGCATACACCCAAAGTAGATTTAGCAATACGATCTAGTCATTAAGTTTACATTGCTACATTAAACACATATGAAGTAATCCTAGTCCTTAGACCATGAGATCATGTCAATCACTAACACCAGAAGAGTGCCTTGATAACATCAAACGTCATAGCATAACAAGGTGACTATAAATATGGGTTCAGGTATTCTTAACCTAATATGTAGAGGCTCATGGATCCAGTGTGGTATTTGTCTATCCTAATGACGGAGAGATATACTCTATGCCCTCTTGGTCATATCACATCAAGACCTCTTGCAAGCATGTGACTAGGTCACAGGGATCGAGCTAGTAGGGAACAAGATCGAGCTAGGGTATGGTTGATACATGTGATAGGATCTCGGATAAGTAAAGTATCGCGAGACAAAAGGAATTGGATACGATTTTTATGGTTCACACATTCACAAGAGCCATCGTTGAATGTGTAGGATTCTATACGGATCTCTAGGTATCGCTTCTGATTATTGATAAGAGAGGTGTCTCTATCATGTCTGCATTACTCGCGAATCATATGGTGACACACTTAAGTTTCTCCGAATGGCGAGGGGTAACCTCGACAATGTCCATGGTGATGGACTTGGGGTTTTGCGGAAAAGAGAACGCTGGGGATTTCGTCGGATGTCAGGCAAACAAGAGGATCAAAGTCCCCTGATTACTTGATGAATAACACTGTTATAGATTGCTTGGGGGTTTTTCGGTCCCTCTCCATAGGCTTCTCTCGTCCTATATATAATAGGCCAGGTCTCAAAGCCGTATAAAGATAGATTATAGATATACAATTACAACTCCAACACAACATCGGTTCATATTTCCTTTCCTAATGCAACTAAGGCTTTCACCGGTTGCTTCTTTGGGCCATCATCTTGAATCTTCATGGGCCGTGAGCCTTTTACATAATCAGGGCATTAAATCATAAGCACCCGAGTAACCGTACCTATCTCAGTAGCCCTCGAGACTCTAGCTGAACCTGTAGATTCTTGTTGAGTCTCAAAGGATATTTTTAGTTCTGTCCTTTCTTTGCATTGTTTCTGTCTATTTTTAGTTTTTGTGGAGATTTGGTACAATAGGCCTGATGCTTCCGGCAGATTGGGAATCCATTAATTGCTCCTGGACAAAAACAATGTTGACCTGCATCAAATTCAAGTCCCCCGGCCTGAACTCAGAATTATAACTGGCGTAATTCAGTTCGAGCCCCTGAGGTCTTATCGAATATTGAATCCCAATTCTAATTTTATCGGGCACCCAACGCGTCCGTCATGATTTTCATCGTATCATTGATACAGATATTTTACTGGCAGAGCGCATTCTTATGCAATTACCAGGCCACACAAGACGAATCCCGGGGGTCTTACCTTCATGTCTTGGCCACGACATTCGGAGTTTTATCATGTCGGGTGCGATCTGAGATTTTTAGTATTGAATTTTGTCAGCTGCCGTGTTGGGATGCTGGACTTTCTGAATTTTATCAGATTTTTTTAATAATTTATAAAAATCTCCCGATGGGTGTAACCTTTTGAGGATAATTTTAAAGTAAAACTCAGAGGTTTAGGTACCGATTGTCTTGATTTTGCCTACGTAACTTTGTATTGGGTGCACGTTGGGGCTCCTGATGGGAGTATCCCTCAAGGCTATGTTCAGATGCCTGTATCTGGACATAGGCTCATAATTGTTGTTAGTTTCATCAGAAGGATGCTTATACAAAAATTGAGATCCATATTTTAGTGGAAAAAAGGATATGTAATAAAGACTCAAAGTAAGAAGAATTTATCTTTTATTCATATTCCAAAGCCAATGATACATTATTCGGCGGATTGCCGCCAGGGCGTTGGCCAAAGTATTCTGGCTAAGAAGCCGGGCCATAGGCCTTATTGTAATTACTATTTGTGAGAAAAATATAAATTCTTAAGAGTAAAAGCACCGCAATTGTGCGGCGGTCCACGGATTGGAGTATTTGACTCCTATCTTCTTATCTTGTAGCCTGTATGCTCCTCTAGGAATAACAATTGTAACAATGTAAGGTCCTTCCCAAGGTGACTACGATTTTTGGTGATCGTCTTGTTTGAGGTGAAGAACTAGGTCCCCTACAATGAAGGACCTGGGATGCAGCCGATGATCGTGGCAATTGTGCAAGTTTTGCTGATATATAGTAGCTCTTTGTAGGGCGGTGTCTTGGGATTTATCAAGTGCATCAACACCGTCTTCAAGTGCTTCTCTTGTTGCCTCTTCGTCATATGCAGCTACTTGTGGAGATTCGTGTGATACTTTGACTGGATGGACAGCTTCCGCGCCATGGACCAGAAAGAAGGGTGTTTCTTGTGTCGAGCTATTTTGAGTAGTACGCAAACTCCACAAAACAGATGGTAACTCATCAACCCATGCTCCTTTTTCTCTGTCAAGTGGTGCTAGTAATCTCTTTTTGAGGACAAAAGTTACTAGGACATTTGCTTTCTCCACTTGCCCATTGGTTTGTGGGTGGGCTACTGAGGCATAGCTTACTTTGATACCCATCTCCTCACAATATTCCTTGAAATCACTGGAAGTAAAATTAGTTCCATTATCCGTGGTGATGCTATTTGGCACTCCAAATCAGAATACTATGGATTTGATAAAATTCACAGCCGAAGTTCCGTCCTAACTGGTAACAAGCATTGCTTCAATCCATTTAATAATTTTTTTGACTACTACTAGAAGAAAGACGTGTCCTCATGGAGATGATTTGTGAAGTTTACCCACCATATCAAGTCCCCACTAAGAAAAAGGCCAAGTGATAGGTATGGGGTTTAACTCAGCGACGGGTGCACCAGGCTTTGTGGCAAATCGCTGACATGCCTCGCATGTTCTGACTATATCCTTTGTGTCTTGTACTACCATGAACCAATAAAATCGTGCCCTGAATGCTTTGGCTGGTATTGCTCGGCTACTAGCGTGATGGACGCATACTCCTTCATGTATATCTTTGAGTATAATTTTTCCTTCGTTGGGTGTGACACATCGCTGTAGCACACCCAAAATACTCCATTTGTACAACTCTCCTTTGATGATTCTGAAGGCTTTTGATCGTTGAGTGATTCGCCGGGCTTCTATTACATCTTCAGGTAGCTATCCCCGAGTCATATATTCTATTTATGGATGCATCCATGTAGGTTCTATTATCACAACTTCATCAACTTCTGAATCTTCTTCGATAACTTCTTGTGTCTTTGTGCTTGCTGGTGGAGCCCCCGCGACCCTTCACAGCTTAATCTGTTTTCCTTCCTTCGACATTGTGACCTCAGAAACTCTCTTAGCCTTGATAGAACACTCAATTATCTCCTCCCAAAAAACTCCGGGTGGCATTGGGTGGCATAAGGACCCGATGTTTGCTAGATTTTCGGGTTTTCATTGCCTGCTCTTCCTATGTGCGATACCTCACATCCGTCAAATCGAGCCGCCATAATTCTATACAGATCATGGTAGGCAATCATGTTATCACTGATAGCATCACATTTATTCATTTCTTTCTGCGCTACAAGATTGGAGTCACCAAATATTTTGAGGTGAGTTGCATCGCAAGCTTTAGCCATACGCATACCGTGCATCAAGACCTCATACTCAACTTTATTATCGTACGTGTTTGCGAAGCTCATCCGAAGTATATATCGCATTTTATCGCCTTGTGGTGATACTAGCATGATGCCTTCCCCTGCTCCTTCCGTCCTTTTCGATCCATCAAAGTACATTGTCCATGCACTAGAAAGGTCCGGTGGACCCGCACATTGTAATTCAGTTCATTCAGTAATAAAATCAGGCAGAACTTTGAATTTAATTGCTTTACACTTCTCATACGTGATATCTCGAGGCGAAAGCTCAATGCCCCATAGAGAGACACGTCCTGTTGCTTTTGGATTATTAAGGATATTGGACAAAGGCGCTTTGTTGACCACTATGATTGGATGTTCCAAAAAATAATGTTGTAACTTCCGTGCTGTCATAAACACTCCATATGCTAGTTTCTGATAATGCGGGTACCTTTGTTTCGATGGCTAGATGACCTCGCTCAAGAACTAAAATGGCCTTTGAACACCATGGGTTTTCCCTTCCTCGGGTCGTTCCACGACCAGAACCGTGCTAACCACTTGATTTGTGGCGGCGATGTAAAGAAGTAAAGTCTCCTTCTCGCGCGGAGACACGACGAAGAGGGATGTCGAAAGTGTCCTTCTAAGATCTTCAAAGGCATGCTGAGCTTCTTCCGTCCACTCAAATTTATCTGACTTCCTCATGAGGGCGTAGAGTGGTAGTGCTTTTTCTCCTAACCAAGCAATAAAACAGCTGAGTGCTATGACTCGTCCAGCCAACTGCTGCATGCCCTGAAGATTTGTTGGTTTTTGCATTGTCAGAATCGCCTGTATTTTCTAGGGGTTGGCTTTGATTCCTCTTACTGATACAAGGTATCCAAGGAGTTGCACTGCGAGGACTCCAAAGGAGCACTTTGTCGGGTTGAGTTTGATGCAAAAAATTTCAAGGTTCTCAAATGTTTCTTGGATATCTTTGATAAGCGTAGACCCTTGCTTTGTTGTAACTATAACATCGTCAATATATACTTGGAAGTTTGTGCCGATTTGGTTTCCTAGGCAATTCTGCATCATCCTTCGATATGTTGCCCCGGTGTTTTTGAGGCCGAAGGGCTTCGTTGTATAGCAAAATACGCCCACCACCTTGATTTGTTGTGTTTTGCACTTGTCCTGCTGGCTAATGTACAAGGGGTTGTGGTGCACCGATGGCTAATACGCAAGGCGTAGTGGCGTATCCCCGATTTGCTATTTCGGCTGCCTTTGCGTTACACAACTCTTGCATCTTCAAGAATGTTTGGAGTCTTTCATGAGATGATTTGATCGTCTTTTGCCCACTGAGTCGACATAAAAGTGCATATTACAGGGTCCTTCCAGCATTTGGATTGCGGACATGGGTGGGTCCTCAGCTCTTAGCTGGTACCATTGCATTAATTGGCTTCCTCCTACATTGTCTCTTCTATTGCAGTGCCTGCTGTTGTAATCGTCGTTCCTATGATTTCCTTCTCCTAAGAAATTGGCTGCAACATAACTTGCTCCCACGTGTCTGTCATGGTTCCTCCGTCTTCTGTCATTGTTGCGCCTGTCCCTGTATTCTTCGGGCGAACGTGTTTGTTTGTTATGTAGCGTGTCATCTCCATCAACCCAACGGTTTGCTATGTCCATTAGCTGTGAGATTGTTTTGGGTTTGACATGTCCTAGTTCTTCTATGAATTCGTGGCGGCGAAGGCCGTCATTGAAGGCGTTAATGGACCTTTCGTCGGATATGGCTTCAGTTGAGTTTTTGATAATGTCCCATCACTCAATGAAGGCTCTTATTGATTCTCCATGCTTCTGTTTGCACGCCCGTAATTGCTCTAGAGATGTGGGTCGTTTGAATGTGGAGTGGAAGTGTCGGATGAACTTAACTTCAAGATCGTTCTAGCTACTGATTGAATCTTCAGGTAGTTTTCTGAGCCACGACCGTGTGTCACCGGTTAAGTGCAATTGCAAGCTTTGCATTGCGGTGGCTGTGGAGCCACCCCACAGTTTGATGGTGGCCAAGTAATCTATTAGCCAAGCTTCAGGGTCTTGTAGTCCATCGTACTTTTGGCGGTCATGCGGGAGTTTGAAGTCCTTGGGTACTGAAGTTTTACAAATCCGTTGGGTAAAACAACTGGCTCCGCATAACTCGTGGTCATCTTCATTGTCGTTGATACGATATCTTCGGCTACGGCTCTCATCCTTTGATCCGTCGTTCCTGTGCTGCGTGTGGTGACCGATTTGGATTCTGAGAAGTGCACCCGATGTGGTGACCGCGACCTTCGGGTGTGCCCCACCTGCCAAGGGTTGTCGCGACAACGTGGGGATCTATTGGGTTGGTCTGCGATTCACTATTTTGCTTGTGCCAGAGATGCTCCTACCATGCCGAGGTTCATTAACGCCAAGCAATGAAGAGCTGTATGAGGATCGCCAGGTGCAGGTTGAGTTGTGAGCAAGTACGTTTGTGCGGCTACAATTGCATCTTGGCCTATTTTCGCTTTGATATTTCCTGCTTGGTCTACCAACATAAATGATAGATCTAGGTCTCGGATCAGTTTGTTCCTTTTGGCTTCGGGGATGTTCTGTAATCGAGATGTTCCCCTTCTTGGCGGTGCTCCCCTAGTTATGCTTCCTAATGCTCTAGTAGAACTTAGTTGTGCTCGCCTTAGGCTGGATTCGTCGGTTAGTGTTTTTCTTTCATCGAGTTTCCTTTGCATCCTTAGAAAGTCTCTCTTATTATGATGAAGCAAGTATTGATATGCTAGTAAATCATCTTCCGTGGTGTCAGTTGTCATTAGAACTGCACCCGAAATTGCTGCTCTTGCTTTTTGCCATGCTTCGGTTGGTAGCCAGAGAGTTTGCCTCTCGCCTCTGTGTGGTTATCCTCCTCCTTGGATTATGCGGTTGTCCATCGGGTCTCCTTTATTTCCGCGGTTCCCTTTATTGTCGTGATTTCCTGCATTGTCATATGATAAGATATCATTTGGGTTAAGAATAGGGTTACCGCAAGAGTCGCGCTGTGTTGAAGGGTCCCTGATGATTACACACACTTGGTAACGTGTTATGTATGTCTTAGTGACGTTGTTGGTAGGTCCGATGGAGACACTGTCCAGGGGACTAGTGAAGTCCAGTGGTTTTTGTTCTGGGTAGATCTCAGCTTTTCTAATTCTGAAGTCAAAGTTTGCTCTGCTTTCTTTGAGTTCCACACTTATCGGACTTGATCCGTGTGGCATGGTTGGCTGAGGGTCTGATCCAAAGGAGAGAGCATCATATAGACCATCAATGTCCCATAAATCTGCCGTGATTTCCTTGTTTTCTTCGGCTGCCTCTATCTGCATCGTTACTTCTGCGGAAGATCTGACGGATGACGCAGCTATCACCGTAGGCACAATTTTTCTGACCGACGGTCCTAATGAGATCAGAGCCGAGAGGTGTGATTCTTCTAGATTTTCTACTTGGAAGTGGAGACTTCTGATGATGAGATCGGATCCGCCATTGAAATTGGCGGGTACCAAAATAGGGGTGGGCGGGCGTGGTTCCTCTTTCGTTGGATTGTTGCTTGAAGAAAAGGGGTCCGCCGAATCCATGACTCCAGCATTTAGGCTTCCCATAGACTGCACCAATTTATGTGGGGTAACCTCGGCAATGTCCATGGTGATGGACTTGACGTTTTGTGGAAAAGAGAACGCTGGGGATTTCGTCGGATGTTAGGCAAACAAGAGGATCATAGTCACTTGATTACTTGATGAATAGCACTATTACATATTGCTTGGCATTTTTTGGTCCCTCTCCATAGGCTTCTCCCATCCTATATATAATATGTCTGGTCTCAAAGTTGTATATGGATAGATTACATATGTACAATTACAACTCCAACACAATGTCGGTTCATATTTCCTTTCCTAACACAACTAAGGCTTTCACCGGTTGCTTCTTTCGGCCGTCATCTTGAATCTTTAAGGGCCGTGAGCCTTTTACATAATCAGGGTAGTAAATCATAAGCACCCAAGTAGCCGTACCTAGGTCACTGACACAAAGTGGTAGGTAAAACATATTATAGAAGAAAATTGTTAGAGCTGAAATTGTTTCGGTGATCACCGGATTTGTTTCGGATCAAATAGCTGAAAATGGTTTCACTTGTAATATCAAAACAATGCAACGAGTTTTATGAGAATGTTTGTTAATTAAAGTAATTAACAAAATTATGAATAAAAGAAATAAAAGAGATTTATTTAAAGATAAAAATGTGTTTATGCTAATGGGTAATAAATGCATGTAAGTGGAGAGGGAGTTTTTGTGAGTGGGAAGTGCACTAACATGAATGAGGCCGAGGTGGGGGAACCCTCCATGGATGGAGGCGATGCGCCCTTTGGATTCCCCTCCCCTACAAAAGGAGCCCTCCTCCTCCTCTTGAGATGGACCACCTCCTCGTGAAGGTTCTCTTCCCCCTCTAGCATTTTCCCCATGGCCTCGGATTAGCGAGGTACATGTTCTATTGGATTCTCGGAGTGAGGATTATCTACTCCTTTCACTTCTCTGCTAGAGTGGAGGCACTAAGGTTGTCAGGAGCCAGACGAGTGACCAAGGATGGATACACTGCTGGGTTGCGACGTTCTTCAACATGATCTTGAGATCGACAAATGATCGACTACATCACCAACGAAATCAATTTTCGTAAAAAGTCTTGGTCTTCGAGAGTAAGTTATTTTGTCTACCCTCATACTCGTTACTAGCCTCTAATAGTATACATCTTGGCGCATTTGGAGTTCTTGTCAAAAAAATTATATTGACCTATTTAATAGGCCCATGACTACAACTAATCAATGTCCCACTAGACACAACTCCACTCCTGTCGGGTGGCCTATGTACCGTTCAAACTATGGACTAACACCATAGTGATTCTTGTCTGAACTGTGTTTGTTGCAGAAGTTTCTATAACTATGGTCATATTGTGATATCGTGCTTATCTAAGCCCAACAGAACTCAAGTGTATTGCAAAAATCCTCAACTACAACATAAATAAAAGATATCATACTAGAGACCCGTACCCCCTCACCTTGTGCACTTCTACTACTGAATCCATCCGACATTTCTGAAACCCAATAACCACTCCATCATTATTCTACTCCAAGTTCTAGTAGGTTGCCTATGGAAATCTATCCAATTGACCCCACCCCCATGTCCCTACGGGCATGATCTCCATCCTTGGTGGGGACTTCCTCATCCATGGTGAGGAGTGGGCAATCGCTACTTTGGAGCCCAACACACCAACTGCAGGTTTTCTTAGATCAGTCGCCATCATTTGAGAACATCTTCATGGGCTAGGACTTTAGGTGAGAAGCACCTCAAAAGTTCCATGGGTACTGCTCTGTTTCATTTCTCCATGATCATAGCTCGATATGCTCACTACAAGAAAACTTGGATTTTACGACGGACGATTTTTGTGGTTGAAGGCCCGTTTTTCGTGGCTAAAAAGTCTTCCGCGATGGATGACCTTTGTGGTAAAAGCCCCGTCACAAATGAATCAACCAGGATTTTTCCGACCGTGGCAGATCGCACCCTTTGGACACGAAAACTTGTTTCGTCATAGATCTGTTCGCTAGCCGCACTGACTGTTGACGTCATGCAAAGTGCCACATGGCAGCCGCTGTTAACGTCCGGTTACTGTTGTTAACGGTCGAAGAAACCATGGTAGAAGCTAGGCCTAGACAATGCCTCCTAATAATAAAATGGGCCAGCCCATGTGGAGAGCCCAATAGGAATACGACCCTTTACTGTTTTGTCCTACACTGTCTGGAATCGGCCCAGTACTACAGCCAGCAGCGGCCCGTACAATTTCAGGCCCGACAATGTTTCGGCCTATTTAAGGCCCAAGTTACCCCAACACTATGCTCCCACTTGAGCCTGCACCAAGATTGCCCGGTACTGTTCAAGCCTGTTGCCAATCTATCTTTTCCTGTTCAGTCCTATTACTATTCCAGCCTTTTAGGATTTTTGCCCCATTATTATTTAGGCCCTTTAGAGTTTGGGATTTTGCCTATTCAGGCCGGTACTATTCGGTACTAGCCTGCCACCATACTGGCCTTTTACTGTTCTGGCTGTTTACTATTCCAGCCATTTACTGTTGAGACCATTCATGGTTCTGGTCTTCCACTGTTCAGGTCTTTCATAGTTTCGACCTTGCTCTATTCTGGTTTTCTACTGTTCTAGCCTTTTATTGTTCGGGGCATTCACTGTTTTGGTCTTTTACTGTTCAAGCCTTTTACTGTTCTCGCCTTTAACTATTCTGGTCTTCTACCATTTTGGCCTTTTACCGTTCTGGCCTTTAACTATTCTAGCCTTTTACTATTTTGGTCTTCTAACATTGTGCCCTTTTACCTTTCTGGCCTTTTACTGTTCTGGTCATTTTGGTCCGTCCATGTGCACGTTGTTTCAATGTTCGGCATGTTACTGTTTTTGCCTTTTTTTCTAGCGCCTACTTTTTGGCAGAATAGAGGAATTATCAAGACATCAATTAATAGACACATACAAATTAAAACTACTTACTACACAACAATAAAAGTTTATTACAACATGTTATAAAACCAAAATTCTGAAAGATTACAAAGTGTCGGTATCATCAATAAGAGATCGGTACATGGCGATTCGCTTTAATGTATCACATGTCCTCTTCTTCAACATTTCAGCTACAATTCTAAGAGCAGCTACACCCTTTCTTTCTGCATGCAATATAGCGTTTATATATTTATCACCTCTAGGAGTTGTTCTAGGTGCACTGTTAAGTAAGTTGTTTGCTTCGGAAATACAATGGGAGGATGAATGGGAAGAGGGTTCACAACTTTTAGTCCTGCCTTCCAAGGACTCCTGCTTGGTTTTAACTACAGCCTGCTAAAATATGGTGAAAGAGGTTAAAACAAAGAAGAATGAAAACAAGTAGTACTATATAAAGTTGAGATCATTAAAAGTAAGTATGAACTTACAGTAGCACGTTCAGGCTACCAGTAGATCCTTCTTGAGCGGGTGCGACTCCTGGCCAATCTGCTAGAAGAATCTGAGCTGAGCAGTTAGAAATCTGGTCCTTGTACTCCATTGTCATTTCTCTGCATTAAGGCATGACATTTAAAACCCAGTTAGCTGGTTTGGAAGGATGAAAACTCTTGAAAAACACCAAAAACATAGCATTAAAAATTACAAGATGTATGATTCAAACTAGATAGCTAGTTTGGAAGGATGAAAGCAGGTGAAAATACAAAAATATAGTATTAAAAATGAGCAGATGTATGATTCAAACTAGATGGACATTTTCTGAATTAAGCATTCACAGATAGAAACACAATAGATCATGAATGCAAATGTCATGGCAAGGTCTTAGGTAGAATGACTTATTAACTTATTAGGCATACAGGTTATACAACTTATTAACATGACAAGAAGCTGGCCTAAGTAACACAAGGAAACCTCACACTTGAGTCTTGCTGGGCTTCAGATTGTTAGTGTTGGATCCTCTATGAGCTGCTTGCATGACCCATACGAGCGCTCGGAAAGAATAGCATCTATGAGTTTGTGTTGGAGGATTAAACTGATAGTGCGAGAATGTAAGAAAGGGAATAAAAGCGAGAAGCTAATGATGTGGATCGGACCTACCAGATGTGGGATGCAAACAAAATGGCCATATCATGCAGGATATTGAGAAACATTTTAACAATTTTGTAGCTTACGAGTACCAAAAATATAGCAAACGGGCAAGATAAATTACCGCTGCGCGGCGAGGACAGGTGGGACGGGCAAGAGGGCGGCCGGGGCAGCGGCCCGACATTTCGGGGTCAGCGACGAGTGATTCAGTGAAGCGGCCCCCATAGGGTACATGAAGATGTTGGTGAAGAAGATCTAGTGCATCGAGGGAGTCCGTGTAATAGTTTCGGTGAAGAGAGCCGGTAGTGGAGGAGCTCCGATGTGGAAGAGAGGGCCGATGGTGAAGCAGCTGGAGGAAGGTCGAGGTTGGAGGCATGTGGGTGGGGAAGAGGCGATGGGAGGGATATAGGTAGGATGACACACATTTACCACCTATACCCCTCTATTATTGTAGTACTCCCATGTTCCTTCTTTCTGGAGCAGGGATACAAGAGGAATTTTGCATTTGCAAAAAGTGGGGCGGGATATTTGAATAGATGTGCGGATATTAGAATAGATGTGTGCGGGATGTTTTGGTGCCTTGTGGAAATTTTGAGGTTGAAGCTTCTGACGTACGCTACTCCGACGCGGCAGCTCTCACATGTTGACCCCGTCTAGACCCACATGCCAGGGACATTATGCTTACTAACATATAATGAGTTTCCACACATTTGTCGAAATTGATAAACATTATATATTGAAGGCTTTCATACAAAATGACCAAGGTCACGTCCATATCTCTGTCATAGTTTATGATAGCGTGTCAATATCTGGTAGATCGCTGTATCTTGGCATTTCAAAGGAAGATTCTTGATTTGATGCATAATACCCAACTTTCGTGAATTTCCAAACTTCCTAGCTAAATCTATGCAATAAAATGACTTTTTGACAATCTGAAGAAAGTACGTCTAATTTCGAACTACAAAGTGTGTGATATACCTTGCTCTTGAATTTTTAAAAATAATTGAAAGATACTAAGTAGTTAATTGGAGAACCACCGAGAGTTTCGCAAAATTCAACTTTTTATATGAATGGAAATTTCACCAAATTTCAATCTTTTTTAAAAAAATACATAGAAACAAAATATAAAATCAAATAGAACCATTCTTTTCTCTCTTCGTATATCAATATGTGCACTGCCTATTTTCCATGGAAAATTATAATCTTAAAATTTGATAACTTTTGAAAAAACAATTGTATCACAATATATGGAGTACAATGTAAGAATATGCATGGCTTTCAAACCACATGACCAAGGTCATGGCCATATCTCTACAGTTTATAATAACCTGTCCATATATTTGGTAGTTGGTGCGTATTGGTATTTAAAATATTATTTACAAAGGAAGCTTCTGAATTCAAAGGGGTTTAGGGTTCATGATTTAGGGTTTAGGGTTGTTTAGGGTTTTAGGGTTCATGATTGTTTAGGTTTTAGGGTTTAGGGAATTTTCAGTATTAATGTTCAAGCTTTATATATGTGGTTATATTCATGGAATAGAAATGCGTTATTGCAATTTAATAAAAGTATCTCAAATTTTGATCTATAAGTGCATTATACCTGCTTGGTAACTGTTTAGGGTTCTAGGATTAGGAGGTTAGGGTTCTAGCATTAGGAGGTTAGGGTTTAGTATTAAGGTTTTTTGATTTTCAATAATATTCAAGCTTTATGCTTATATTCATGGAATAGAATGGCGTTACCACAATTAAATGGAAGTATCTCAAATTTTGATCTATAAGTGCACGATACCTACTAGGTTTAGGGTTTATGGGTCGAGGATTTAGGGTTTTACGGTTTAGGTTTTATGGGTTGTTTAGGGTTTAGGGATTAGGGATTTTCAATAATTCTCAAAGATTTATGATTATATTCATCGAATAGAATAGCGTTACCCGATTTAATGAAAGTATCTCAAATTTTGATCTATAAGTGCATGATACCTGCTTGGTTAGGTTTTATGGGTCGAGGGTTCTGGGTTTTAGGGTTTTATAGTTTAGGTTTTATGGTTGTAGAGGGTTTAAGGTTTAGAGAATTTAGAATAATGCTCAAGCTTTATGATTATATTTGTCGAATAGAATGGCGTTGCCTAATTTATTGATAGTATCTCAAATTTTGATCTATAAGTGCATGATACCTGCTTGGTTATTTTTTATGGGTTGAGGGTTTAGGGTTTTAAGGTTTAGGTTTCGGGGTTGTTTAGGGTTTAGGGAATTTTCGATAATGCTCAAGATTTATGCTTATATTCGTCGAATAGAATGGCGTTACCAATTAAATGAAAGTATATCAATTTTTGATCTATAAGTGCTTGCTACGTGCTTGGTAAGGGTTTAGGGTTTGGAGTTTTAGGGGTTTAGGGTTTCGTGAATTTTCAATAATGGTCAAACTGCTTTATGCTTATATTCGTGGAATAGAATGGGGTTACATCAATTTATCGAAAGTATCTCAAAATTTAATCTATAATTGCATGGTACCTATTTGGTTAGGGTTTATGGGTCGAGGGTTTAGGGTTTTACTTTTTTACAGTTTAGTTTTATGGGTTGTTTAGGGTTTAAGGTTTAACGCATTTTAAATAATGCTCAAGATTTATGCTTATATTCGTAGAATAGACTTGTGTTAGCTGATTTAATGAAAGTATTTTGAATTTTGATCAATGGGTGCATGACACCTTCTTGGTTAGGGTTTATGGTTCAGGGTTTAGGGTTTAGGTTTTAGGGGTTGTTTAGGATTTAGGGTTTATGGAATATTTGATATTGCTCAAGATTTATGCTTATATTCGTCAAATAGAATGGTGTTATCCAATTTAACGAAATTATCTTAAATTTTGATCTATAAGTACATGCTACGTTCTTAGTGAGGGTTTAGGGTTATTTGGTTTATGGGTTTAGGATTTGGGTTTAAGGGGTTTAGGGTTTAGTGTTTCGGGAATTTTCAATAATGTTCACGCTTTATGCTTATATTCATGGAATAGAATGGTGTTACCCAATTTAACGAAAGTATCTCAAATTTTTATATATAAGTGCATGATACCTGCTTGGTTAGGGTTTAGGGGTTTAGAGTTTACGGTTTAGGATTCACTGAATTCTCAATAATATGTTCAGACTTTATGGTTATATATATTCGTGGAATAGAATGGTGTTACTGCAATTTAATGAAAGTATCTCAAAATTTGATCTACAAGTCGATGATACCCTGCTTGGTCGTATTTTTTGTTAAATACAACTGAAGGTACCCAAGTACTAAAACAAGGGAGAAACACCAAGAGTTCCATGAGATTTAGGAGCTATTTGGTTGGGATCTAATCACGGCTTTTAATTTTTGGCTTATAAAGCGAGGGACATGTTTTTGGCTTTTTTTATTTAGCTTTTACTCTGACATAGTTGAATGATGGTATAAGCCAAAATAAAAAAAATCTAAAGTGGCTTATAAAATAAAGCTAAAAGCTATAGATAAGCTTAACCAAACAACCCCTCGACTTCTTGATATGAATGCTAATAATGCAGCCTAATTCGGGACCTTTTGAAAGAAAAATCGAAATAAAAAATATAAAAATTGAAGCAATGACTTTCTTTTGCAGAGTATTTTGTTATGTGCACTGCCTAGTTTCCATGAAAAAGTATGCTAAAATTTGACAACTTTCAAAGAAACCCGTTTCACAATATGGCATACCATGTATGAACATTCATTGCTTTCAAACGAGATGACCAAGGGCATGGCAATATGTTTGCTATAGTTTAAGATAACGTGTCCATGTTTGGTAGATCAGTGCATAACTGCATATTGGCATTTCAAACAATGTTTACAAAAAAGTTGCACCCAAATTCAAAGTTAATTTAAATTTTCCAAGTGACAACAATGGCTTTCATTGTGAACATACTACAAAGACTATGTGGTTGAAAATCTCACCGCACCAATTTTCTCACAAAGTATAATTTTTTTGACGGATAATGCCCAAGTTTCATGAATTTTCAAGCATCCGATCTAGGTTCGATGATTTCCATGATTTTATCTCGGTTTAGCGAAAAATGTTTGAATTTTGAACAACAAGCGATGGGACTCTCTACTTCCCGTAATTCTAGCTTACTGAGTGGGTCCAAAAAGTTAGTGTATGTCGGAATGGGTGGGCAGGTAAATATTGTAGAAGGGCTGGGAAACGTCGATGGGGTGATGCACTTGGGAGAACGCAAATTTACCACCTATATCCCTATGTTATTGAAGTGCTCCTCGGATTCTTGTTATTAGAGTCAGGATAGAACATGAATTTTGCATTCTAGAAAGAGGTGAAGCATGTTTGAATGGATGCGCGGGATATTTTAATGGATGGGTGCGATGTTTGGGTGCCGTACCAAATTTTGAGGTCAAAGCTTCTAGCGTACGCTACTCCGGCGTGAGGCCTCTCAGATGCGCTTTCACTGTCTAGACCCACACGCCATCAAGAGTTGCTTTCCAGCATTTAATCGAGTTTCTAGGCATTTGCTGAAATTTTCAAACAATTTAAGGCTTTCAAGAAGATGACCATCGTCCAAAAAAATGTGACCAAGGTCATGGAAATAGTTTATGATGACATGTCCGCATTTGGTAGATCGGTGCATCTTGGCAAATCAACCAATATGTCTGTTTCCAAATTTGAAGTTTGTTTTCAAATTTCCAAGTAACAACAATGTGTTTTGTTGTGGAGCAACTACAAAGATGATGGCTCAAAATGCCATCGCCCCTTTTTTCACACAATGTATAACACCCTTTCAAGCTTCCATGCTAAATTTGTGCAATAAAATAATTTTTGGGGTGGTTGTTTGAATGGGTGGGCAGGATACTTCTGCGCTCTGCCGAAATTTTGAAGTTGAAGCTTCTAAGGTATGCTACTCCCACTTGGGATGCTGTCCCTGTCAGATAGACCCACATGACTGTATGTTTTCCAGCATTTAATGACTTCCTAGACATATGCCGAAATTAATGAACATTAATTCAAGGCTTTCAAACAAGAGGAGCAGGGATATAAGAGGAATTATGCATTCTAAAAAACGATGAAGTAGGTCTGGATGGATGCGCGGGATATTTGAATGGATGTGTGCGATGTTTGGGCACAGTACTAAAAATTTAAGGTCGAAGCTTTAAACATACGCTGATCCGATGTGGGGCCGCTCAGATGCGCTGTTACACTCTAGACCCACATGCTAATGAGAGTTGCTTTCGAACATTTAAATGAGTTTTTAGGCATTTGCAGAAGTTATCGAACAATTCAAGGCTTTTAAAAAGATGACCATCGTCCAACAAAAAAGGTGACCAAGGTCATGGCCATAATTTATGATGACATGTCCGCATTTGGTATATTGGTGCATCTTGGGAAATCAACCAATATGTCTGGTTCAAAATTTGAAGTTTACTTTTGAAATTCCAAATTTGGCCCTTTTTCAAAAAAAATAGGGACGAAATTAAATATATGTTGAAATAAAGCCATTCGTTTGCAAAGTGCAATGCTATGTGCATTAGTTTCCATGGTAAAACGTAAACATGTATTTTGACACCTTTTCGATCAATTTTGATCCATGGTTTCTGGTAGGTGGGCCACGTATATGGTGGTGCCCAAAGCAGGGTAGGTTAGAATTTCCAAAGTTATCCCTCCCCACCCCTTCGCGCTGTGTAATAACTTCCACCCTCCACCGCCTAGGTTCTCACCCTCTTGTGCACAAAACAGACAGCTCACGGCCGCTCCTCATCACCAATGTGAGCGAAGAAGCTTTCCCTACCCGTCGGTCTTCCTTAGATGCACCGGTGGGCTCGTCGATCCCACGGTAGTCCTTCTATCTCTAGCTCGATCTGGTTGGCATTTTATTGCCCTTTCACCCGATCTGCCTCCTCAAATACATAGCTTAATCTTAACTCAATCTGCATGGCCATAGTTTATTCTGTGCTTGATCAATGTTCCTAAATACCTTCGGCGATTTTTGTTATTAATACGTTTGGTGAAATGCATAGGCATATATAGTTTTTGTACTCCATCAATATGTTTCCTGCTTTTCTTTTAATAATAACAAACCTTGTAAGTCATAATTAAAAAGATGGGTTGATTTTGGATAGAGATTTATCCATTAGGCTACTCTAAACATATCCTTGGTGTTCTACAATTTATGGGGTTTGTTAAAGCTCATTGTGACAACTCAAAAGTATATTGCCCCTACCGGTTGTGTGTGAATCGTAGGGTGCTGCCTCAAAGTATAGTGGAAGACCATATTTTTACATTTTGGATGCTAAGCACATATGTTATTGGTATTTCATAGTGAACCATATGATCCTCCATATGAACGGGGCGAAGAACATCTTTATCATCAAGATCATGTAGGGGAAGCAGATGTTGATCAACCAGATCAACTGATAGACGCAGCTCCTAAGCATCTATATCAACTTGGAGAAGGGGGGGAGAGAAAAAGTGCAATATGCATGAAACAGGTTTCATTATTGGGACAACCACTATGCTAGATGACAAGGTATATCTGTAGAATGACAAATGTTCAGGTTGTGTGTCTTTGATGTTTCTCTATAAATGTATCTATTAATCTACTAATCGGAGAAGCAGACGATCAAAGAGGATATTAATGGTAATGACGATGACCTGTTCTGGATGGATTTGATGCAGGGGTACTGATCATCAGGGGTGTACTTTTGGTGTCGTATGGGTAGTCTCATGACCACTAGCCTAGCTGCAAAACTCTTGTGGTGTAGAGCTATCCCATGATTGGTCGGTACTATCGTAGTTCTATAATACGGACCTAGCTTATGATTTCTAGGCCTTTGTTAGCAGAAATGTAATTGGAAACTATTCTGTATATTAGCATATAGGTATTTCTATTTTTGTGCCCCTGGTTCGTTAGTTGTACTCAGTTTTCCCCAGCCGCTTAGTTTTTGCTCACTTTTCCCCTCCCTCCATACTGAAACCCTCACATGCGCTTGGACGGGAGATGCTGCCTGGTCAAAGGCCTAACCGTTACATGCTGATAGGTGGGACCGCGTTGGGCGGGTCATGCGTTGAGCGTTACGTTACGTCGCCTCAATCGTTACATGCTGACAGGTGGGGCCGTGTTGGGACAGGTCCTGCATATGTGGTGAAGGGTGGGGCCGCGTTGGGATGGGTCTTGCATACGTGGAGAAGTGTGGGGCCGCATGGAGACATGTTGGACCGGTCATTCCCGCTCCGACCTTGAACATCTCTGACATCGCCCCTCCGCTCCGCTCCCCCACCATCGTGCCCTCCTACCTGAGAGCCCCTCCTTCCTTATGTCGTCCTCGGCTCCACTTCCTCCCCTGCTAGATCAACCCCTTTCGTGGAACAGTATGCGACGCCGGCAGGTGTACCGGTCCTCCCCGTCGAGCGCAGAGAAGATTGGGTTGAATCGGAGGGATCTAACGCGTGGATTCCATCTTGGTAAGTATTGTTTCCTTTTGTGGATTGATTATAGGAAGTAATTGAGTGCGAATCGTTGATGCTCAGCTAGCTGCCTTGCTTTTCAAATAGGATTGATCCAGCGCTGGCATTTCGGCTGGCGGTTGAACTGGATACTAGCGTAATTCGTGGTTGTGAAGAGTATCTCTCTGGATTTTACTTCCTAGTGGTGGTTGCAACCTCCATAACTCTCAGAGATTTGAAAGATAAAATATATTCTAAATTCCCCTAGAGCAATGGCGATTCAGTTGATTTGCAATATTTCAACATTAGCGAGCAAAGATTGCTCCCACTAACTAGCGAAGCTGATATGGTAATGCTTTTCTCTTTGAATGCTGCCGAACGTTTTGGTCAAATTCGTGTTCATGTGCAACCTAAAGTCGAACACACAGGAAAGAGGGCTAAAGCATGATCTGGTGGTCAGGCATCATCAGGTGGTCATGCATCATGTGTCTTTGTTGTCTCTGCTAATCGTGTGTGCCCCGTGCTCCTTGTAGGTCCACATCAGTACCATCTGTTCACACTACGAGTGTAAGACAAATCACTCGTGCGGTCGATTTGGAGGACGAAGTAGAGCTTTCTGAGGGAGCACCTCCACTAGATGATGAGGATGAGTTGATGTTTCTTGAACTGGTAGATAGATTCAGTAAACATGCACTAGAGGATCAATACATGGAGGAATTTGCCCACGGTGCCAAATTTGATGACACTAATGAAGAAGAGAACGAGGAGAACAATGACAGTCTCATTTTAGCTGAGTACGGTGGTGAGGACTTGCCAGTAATTGAGTGGGACATGAACGATCCTAAGATTTCAGAAGGCACCGTATTTGAAATGGTGCGGAACTATCGTAATGCCCTA
The DNA here is from genome assembly GCA_910589775.1 of Avena eriantha. Lineage (NCBI taxonomy): Eukaryota > Viridiplantae > Streptophyta > Magnoliopsida > Poales > Poaceae > Avena > Avena eriantha. Next base: position 401,567,271 of record OU342743.1, on the reverse strand, counting down.
ACTACAGATTGCATTTGCACCAATAATGATTATGTTGTTATTAAGAGTGAGCCATCAAGGTTCACAGTGAAGTGCCCATACAAGAGGTGTAGGCGGAGGATGCACACATCCACTATGCTTAGGAGCAGTTTGGTTCAGGTATTACAACCATTTGTGTATTTTAGATCATTGTGTAGAATTTGTTAACTGTACCTGACATTTTCATTATGTTTCAGATAAAAGGTAACTGGTTCGAACATTCTTGTCCACCTCAAGGGGGACATCCAAAGGACAAAACAAAACTAGCAAAGACTAGGTGGTTGGCAGATGAAATCATGGATTAGATGAGAGCGAACCCATTACTTGGTGCAACATCGCTCTTAAAAAAGATTCTGAAAGGTTTAATATTACAGTACCTTACATGAGGATATTCTATGCAAAGTAAATGGCTCTTGATAGGATCAATGGTCCATGGAATGAAAGTTTTCAGTTTCTTTACAGCTTCAAAGCTGAAGTGGAGATGGCTAGTCCAGGTAGTGTTGTACAGATATACAGACATACAGTTCAGTACAAAATAAGAGGGAAGACAATGGAGGAGTGCTTTAGAAGGGTTTTGTTTGTTTCAAAGCTTATTGGCAAGGGTTTCTGGATGGTTGCATGCCTTATTTGGCCATGGATGCAACAGCTCTTCATGGCAGATTTAAAGGACAGCTAGTAGCTGCTACTGCAGTTGCTGGCCACAATTGGATGTTCCCTGTTGCTTTTGGAGTTTTGGAGATTGAGTAAGAGGAAAGTTGGACTTGGTTTCTGGAGAATTTGCGCGACCTTATAGGTCATCCACCAGGACTTACTATCCAAACGGACGCTTGCAAAGGTTTGGAGAAAGTTGTAGAAGCAGTATTCCTCGGAGTAGAGCATAGGGAATGTATGCTAGACTTAATGCAGAATTTTACAAAGAAATTCGAGGGTAAAGTTTATACTAACAACCTATGGCCAACTTCATACACATGCAGTTTGAGGAAGCATCTGTATCATTTGGAAGTTTTGTATAAAAAAAACCTGTGGTACAGGAGTACTTGGATGCACATCATGGAATAGTGTTGTCAAGAAGCCAATTCAATGAAATTTGCAAGGTAGACTATGTGACAAGTAGCCTTGCAGAGAGTTTCAATGAAAAGGTCAAGTCATTGAAAGGGCTTATGCTGCGGAAAATATTTGATAAGATTAGGCAGATGATCATGATAAAGATCGATTTGCGTCAAAGAATTGCATCAACAGTATATGCTGGCCATCTCATCCTCCCATCTTTGATTAAGGTGTTGCATGCCAGGGCAAAACAATTGAAGATGAAATGCATTAGAAAAGGAATGGAGGCTGAGGTAACATACACTGATAGTAAAGATAGGCAATGGAGGTATCCAGTGAGTTTGGCTGATAGGACATGCCATTGCAGGCAATGGTAGCCCCGTGGGAAACCCTGCATACATGCATTGTTTTTCATGGGTGTTCTAGGAGGTGAAGAGGGTGAAGTTGATCAGTACGTGTCGGAGTATTTTTCTGTTGCCAAATTTAGGGCAGCATATGCTCAGAATGTTCCAGCCTTGCTGGGAAAAGACCAATGGATGGAAGTGAATCCAGGCTTCAAGCTATACCCTCCAGTTTTTACTAGACCAGCAGGTAGGCCAAGGAAGAATAGGACAAGAGCTAGTGCATAGGGTAGGATGCATGGCTTTCTACTTAGTCAACCTCCAAGATAACCCATCCCAAAACATACTTTGTCTAAATGAGGCCAAATTTGGCACACTTGTGTATCTTTGAGTTGCAAACAATATAATGTTAGCCAAGATGGATTATTTTGTTCAAATAACACATTTTCCATTTGTTATGCCAAAAGCCTGAATTTCCCTTAGTCATTTTTTTATCTGAGTGCTCTTGTTTTCATTTGCTTTACTTAGTTTTCCCCTCCCGCTAAAGTTTTCGTCATTTTTCCCCTCCCGCTAAAGTTTTCCTCACTTTTCCCCTCTCTCATGTCTCAGTTTGGCTAGCGCTCTGATTGGTCGAGATGTATGTCACACGGATCTTGGCCAACCACCATTGGATACATCATGATCTGATGGGATGGAGGTCTCTCTCTCCCGATGAGCGCACCTAACCTTGTACGATGAGGAGAGCCCGACAGGTTGGGTGTCTCTCCCTCCATTTCCCTGTCGCACGTATACCAGCCGCATCAAGTAGCGCTCAGTTTGGCTGCGCTCTGATTGGTCGAGATGTATGTCACATGAATCTTGGACAATCACTATTGGATACATCATGATCCAACGGGTTGGAGGTCTCTCCCTCCCTTTCCCTATCGCACGTATACCATGCGCATCTTCCTCCCCTCCTATTGATGTACGATAGCACAGACCTACGCATGGGGGTCGGAACGGCTTGCAGCGGCACGGATCTAAGCGCGACAGCTGGAACGGCGTGCGGCAGTGAGGATCTAATCATCTGAAATTTCTATCTCTGTTTGTCTCACTTCTGATCACATCCTCAGATCCGTTGCTGAAGAAAGACACCAATGGAAGCCATCATCCGCAACATCAGTTCGACGTCGGTGGTGCCAACAATGGCCATCGATGAAAGACACAAATGGAAGCCATCATCTGTTCACATCTACGGCTGTTGTGCCGACAGTGGTCATTGATGCGACGACGATTGAAGCCATCATCCGCAACATCTACGGCTATGGTGCCAACAGTGGTCATTGATGCGAAGTCGATTGAAGCCATCATCCGCAACATCATTGCGACGGTGCAGATCAAGCCCTCGTGAACCGAAGCTTTGGGAGGCAGGCCGCGGCCACGACTGGCATGTCGAGGTGCATTCGACGGTGAAGATCAGATGGGAGCACTTTTCCTGTACTTCTTGGAGTACACATATGGTGGGGAGGGCAGCTAGCTCACCGTCCACTTAAAATTGGGACAAATTTAAGCCCAATTTGAAGCAAAATTCCATGACTTAAAATATATGTATGATTTGAATAAATTTGACATGTATTTGAGCCGTGAGACTGGTGGATATGCTCTAAAGCTGATTCATAAGTACTAGTACTTGCTTTCACAATCTCCGGTGGGCTTGTATAAATTTGACCAAAATATGTATGATTTGAATCAAAATTGATATGTATTTGAGCAGTGAGGACGGTGGATATGCTCTAAAGCTGATTCATAAGTAGTACTCCCTCCGACCCAAATTAGTTGATTTAGATTTGACTAGATTCGATTTTATCTTGAGGAATTTGAGTCAACTAACTTAGATTGACAATCTCAGCCACTAATTTGGAACGGGGATTGGATGCTTCGGCCAACGCTGCAACTGTACATGGCAGCCAGGATGGCAGCGACATAACAATCAAAACTGATAGGCCCCAACTTGACCCTCTAGGCATTTGGCACGCCAACTATGGGCAGCTAGATCCAATGGCAAGCAACTCGGGCCCTGCAATGCATTCTCTCGACAATTTTGGGACCACTAGATCCAATGGCAAGCAACTCGGGTACCGCAATGCATTCTCTCGACCACATTGGACCCCTAGATCCAATGGCAAGCAACCTGGCACCACAATGCATTCTCTCGACAACTTTGGGACCGCAAAGTGACTAAATTAGTAGGAACTCAGAACCAGCTATTGAATAACAATTCTACTCTCTGAATTAGCTATCTATTCAACTAATCATTACACGTGCCACCCTTCACCACAACCGTATATTGTAACTGCTAGGACGCGGATGACAACTACTAAAATTGCCCACATGAAATTACTATCCCCCCTTCACTTGAAGTTCATGTTTTAGATTTTCTATGACTTGATCAGATACGGCAAGATCAACCTTAGGTGTCAACTTCTCTTTGCGAATAAGCTCTGAATTCTTCCTCGACAGTACGCTTCAGCTCGAATATCAACAGGTTTTTACGGGCCAATTCATCACCTAACTTGTCAACCATCTCCTCCAAATCCATCATATGGCTAGACCACTGAGTTGATTCATCTTGGTATGCAATGTACCATGGACCATCGGCCTGCATAGCACATTGTAACAATCCCAAAACAAACTAAATTGGAATTAGGCTGACAGGGCATGTTAGAACTTCAAATTCAACGGTAGTATAAAGAGAACAAGCTACATTCACTTCCGACATGGTAGGAGAAGGAGAATGTGTCCACGATATGATTGATTCCCTACCCTCGCCGGTGTACCGGCTACGACCAGACATTGAGGACTAATTTGCACCTACAATATCGAGAAAATTATGCGAACCAAATCGATTAGGGTGGGTGGAGTAGGAGCGTAGGTCTTAGCAAGCACTACTAGCAATTGCTGCGACTGTTCGACGAGCTATGGCGGCGGAACCAAATCCCTATCGTTGTGGGCAGCGGACCTGCCTACGGTTGGTACTTCCCCAATGTTCAATGCATGCGGAAGAAACAGGTGCCGGAGTCGTGGTTGAGGTGCAGCACGACAGTCCATCCGATACCGCCTTAGGATAGATTTGGCGATGCGCCGACACGCCGATGATGGCTGCTCTGTCCGCTGGTGGGATAGGAGTTGCTCGGGGCTGGGGGCTGGGAGCGGATGGGAGAGAGAGCCCACGTGTCATACATGACCCCCCTTGTCAATTATTTCATATTTGCCAATTTTGCATATCTTCCAAACTCTTTCTTTGAAATTTGCATATTTTCCACAAGACCACCAGATGCCAATGACACACAAAATGGCAAATTTGAACGTTGCAAAGTAAAACGTGGCAAATATGCAAATCCCCCTCTAGCCCACATGACGGCCCCACCGGTCATTGGCTATGAAGGCTCCACAAAATGGCTCCACATAGCGGCACCATCGTTCATTGGCTTCGACGGCCCCACGGAACGGCCCCATTTGTCATTGGCTGCACCGACCACACAATCAGGAAAAACGGGGCCCACAAGTCAGCGAGAGATGGATGGCTGGTCCACCGTGTATCCTGGCCCCACCTGTCAGCATGTAACGGTCGAGGCGACGTAACGTAATGCTCAACGCAGGACCTGCCCAACGTGGTCCAACATGTAACAGTCAAGCCTTTGACTTGACGACATCCCTCCATCCTAGCGCATGTGAGGGTTTTGGAATGGAGGGAGGGGAAAAGTGAGGAAAAACTAAGCGGCTGGGGAAAACTGGGTACAACTAATGAACCAGGGGCACGGAAATAGAAATCCATAGTATATATATGTGTGTGTTTCTAGTCTAAAATCCGAGCTTATGCTTTTATCAATTCCTTAACGGTTTTTGAGGCCCCAACGCTGGTGCCCTATGCTGCTAGCCCTTCCCCTCCCTCAATGCTCCGTGACCTGAATCAGCAAAAGGATATACTATATAAGATGGGATCAATTTGATTCGAAGAGGGGCGATTTTCTCGGTCCTTGGAAGGAGTACCAAGGGAAGGAGGAGGTTGGCTCGGTCAATTATCTCACCCCCTTTATGTGGGACCCACTTTAACTGACCCCTGACGTGGGTCTCGCTTGAAACAACTATAGGCCCCACGTGATAGCTAGGATGGAAAATTCGGGAATTTCTCCCGGCAAAATGTTCCTGCCATTGCCACTTAAAGATACTTACTGTAGAAAAAGTGTACTTCCCAGCCCTACTACTACTACTAGTACTAATACTTCCCTGTCCATGCCTTTCTACTAACGACAATACAAGAAACCACTACTAGCTAGCTCCCATCAGCAAGCAACTATTGGAACTGGTGCAACCTCCGATTGGGAGTTCTTGCTGAAATAGGTGGGTGTATGTGCTCACCTCGAAATCCGTCTTTGTTTAATTTGCTTCCGAGGGCCATTGGGGGTACTATTAGTACTAGTAGTACTATTCGCTATGCTTTGATTGTGGAGTTCTTGCTTATTGCTCACCTCGGAATCACCTAATCAGGATATTTTACCTCTCCTCTAATCGATTGGGTGATTTGGGTGGGCGTGGGGGGGGGGGTGGTGGTGGGGGGTACTGATTTCATGCAGATTCGGGATGGGGGCATGGTTACCGCTGTTCTGATTGGGGCATTTGGTCGGGTTCGATTTCGGTGTTCTTCATTTCTGTAACCTTTAGTTGCTACTCGTAATGTGTAGTGGATTTTGCGTCAGATTCTATATGGAGAACTATGGGCCAGTGGCACGCACGGTCACTATGGACAGGGATGGTCCCATTAGTTCCCTTAAAAGTTACCTAAAAAGGTAATGTAGTAGTATATTCGTTCTGTTCTTCCATTCTTTCCAATGCTCAAAGTGGTTGGCCGCAACCTGGATGTATCCCTGTGCTAAAAGTTGTCTCTGTATGCATCCTGTTTTTGTGGAAGCTTTGTGACACCATCTCTTCTTTATTTACTGTAGCACGGTGGTACATACATGCAAACGTGCGGTGCTCTAGGTGCGGCAAACATGATGGTACCCCCACATGCCGCAGGATCCGGCCAGTACCACTCACCAAACAAGCGCAAGGCCAATGACCAGCTAGGAGGGCCCAACTTAAAGAGAAAGGTATTTTTCTTAATACGCTTATTACCATGGTGCAGTCTGATTTAATTATTACTTGCTTGGTGTCATGCATGCTTATCAGATGTTCAGAAAAATATGTGTGATTTTATTAATTTTGGCACTGTGTTTATGTGAATCCAGATCTGGATCCATCTAACTGTCTCATACAGTCAGTATATGACTACTATGTACTGTATTGAACTGTTGAGCTCTGTTGCTATTTATGCAGATTAAAGGTGCTGCTGCGGAGGCTGAGGCTGCTGTAGAGGCTAGTATATTGCTGATGCCCGAACCCAAAGCAGACATCGTCTACACGATGAGGAAGCGCCAACACAGTACCCAGGTGGGCAGTGACCTCTCTAAGAAGTGGGTATAATTTGGAAATCCACACTTTCACATGTTATGATTTGCCGTGCTATTATTATCAGCTAGTACTATATCTTTACGCTCATCAGAAGTTCACAAAAATCAAATATGTTTGCTTTACAGGCAATGGTTTTGTCTTATATTATTAGATTTACTTGCTCTTTACATAATTTAACCTTTCCACTTAATTTCAATCAGTACCACGCACTAGCTGCTCAGCGCTTTCTGCTACCATCCTGTTGTTAAGCTTGTGGATTGAAAGGGGGCCCTGTATGCCCTTCCAAAGGAAGAGGGAAGAAAAATGGTGCATGACCACCTGACATGGGTATACCCTACAGGTACTCGAGCTTGGCGTATATGGGCTGAATATGGCCGAAGCCACGGCGTTTCCAAGGCCCAAATGGAGAACTCGAGTAACCTACGGACTCTCGATTGCTTGCGGAACAAGGAGATTCTAAAGATAGAAAGTTTAAAGGGAAAACCCTAATCTGTAACTGACTCGACATGCTACCTGAGACCTGGCCTATCTATATAAAGGCCAGGAGGGGGCGGCGAGGAGGACACACGCAACCCTTGCCAGATTGCATCTACGCACCCTTGTAATCTTCGATTCCTTTGATAATTCCACGAGCAGACAAGCAGGAGTAGGGACCTCTACGAGGCCTGAACCTGGGTAAATCTTCGAGTCCCATGTGTGCTTGTTTGCTAGCCGATAGATGTCTCCAGCGCTCCCTCCTTCTCCAAAACCCAAGTCCATAACAATGGGCATTGATGAGTTAAACCCTCGTCAATTGGCACCGTCTGTGGGAAGTGGGAGTGCTGATGTTGCGGCTTCTTTGGCCCCATCAACTGCGATCTACAACTCTGCAATAGCGGAGATTCACCAGCTCTTCGGTGCATTCGACTTCACCGTCCACACGCTGGCCACTCGCCCGGCTTTCGAGTCCATGGGTGATGGGATCAGCTTGGCGATCGGGAGCTTCCGCTTCCAAGTTGGTCAGGTGGGCATGCTTCGCATGCCTGACCAGCCGACGACACCATCGATTGCTCCGGCATCGTGGTTCCCTCCGCCGATCAGCACCCTCAGTGAGCTCAATGCCTCGACAATAGTTGAGAATACGGACAGCGACAACAGTCGCGAATCCGATCTGGGCGATCTGGCAACTGAAGATGGAGCCTACGGTTCCAGATCTGAAAGTTGTGGGAGTGATGACCCACAAGTATAGGGGTGTATCGCAGTATTTTTGAGGGAAGTGAAACCCAATTTATTGATTCGACAGAAGGGGAGCCAAAGAATATTTATAAGCCTTAACAACTGAGTTGTCAATTCAGCTGCACCTGGAAACAATCTTGCTCACAGCAGTTTATTAGTAGCAACAGTTTTGTAGTAGGAATAACAAAGTAGCAGCAGTAGTAAAGTAAAGACAACAGTAACAATAACAGTAAACAGTGGGATTCGAGTGCGGTAGGCATAGGGATGGATGGACAGGCATTGCATGAACAACACAATTCACATAGCAATCCGAACATAGGGAATTGCAGATAAATAAGATAAAGCATCCAAGTACTAGATAATCCTAGTACGTGCTCGCAATGATAACTTGCACAACATCTTTGTCCTGCCAGCCCGTTTGCAACGGGGCCTCAAGGGAACTACTGGCAATTAAGGTGCTCCTTTTAATAGAGCACCGGAGCAAAGCATTAACACTCCATAAACACATGTGATCCTCACATCAAAGCCATTCCCTCCGGTTATCGCGATTTCTATCACTTCGGGGCCATTGGTTACGGACAACAACGTGTGCATACAACTTGCAGATAAGACCATAAACAATACTATCATAATGAATCAATAACATGTTCAGATCTGAAACAATGGCACTCGGGCCCTAGTGACAAGCATTAAGCATAACAAGTCGCAACAAAGTCATAAAGGACTAATAGCAGATACTAGGCACCATGCCCTCACAATCTGATGCCATTACATGAACAATCTCATCCAATCCCTACCATCCCCATAGCCTACAGCAGGGGGTTACTCACTCATAGATGGGGGAAACATGGATGATCGACGGAGAAGCCATGGTGATGATGATGGCGATGATCTCCTTGATGACCCTCAAGTATAGGGGGTGTATCGCAGTATTTTCGAGGGAAGTGAAACCCAATTTATTGATTCAACACGAGGGGAGCCAAAGAATATTTATAAGCCTTAACAACTGAGTTGTCAATTCAGCTGCACCTGGAAACAATCTTGCTCACAATAGTTTATCAGTAGCAACAGTTTTGTAGTAGGAATAGCAAAGTAACAGAAGTGGCAAAGCAAAGACAGTAGTAACAAAAGCAGTAAAGAATGGGATTCGAGTGCGGTAGGCATAGGGATGGATGGACGGGCGTTGCATGGAAGGGATAATTCACATAGTAACCATAACATAGGGCAATTGTAGATAAATAAGATAAAGCACCCAAGTACTAGACAATCCTAGGCATGTGTTCCATATATAGTCATACGTGCTCGCAATGAGAACTTGCACAACATCTTTTGTCCTGCCAGCCCGTTTGCAGTGGGGCCTCTAGGGAACTACTGGCAATTAAGGTGCTCCTTTTAATGGAGTGATGGGTTCGTAGCATGGAAAACAAAAAAATTCCACCGCAAGAACGAACAAAACCCAAATCTAATCTAGATAAAAGCCAAGATCTAATCTATTAGACATGTGCAACGAGATAGATATGTACTAACCCTCGTAGATCTGAAAGCGTTACGAGATTAGATCTCGTGGTTGATGTAGTCGATCACTTGCCGATCTCAAGATCGTGTGGACGATCCTTCCGGCGCCGCGTTCCGGCAGCGCTTCCGCAGTCGGTCACACGTGCGGAGTCGAAGAAGACCTTCCTCTCCTCGTTCCACCGAGCAGCGGAGGTAGTAGATCTTCTCCACGGAATCCCAGCAGCACGACGGCGTGGTGGTGGTGGTGGAGTAGAGAATTCTGCAGGGCTTCGCCTATGCCTGTGCAGAAGAAAGGAGGAGGAGAGAGGCGGCGGAGATTTGGAGTAGTTAAGGAGGGCCTGGAGGGGGTGCCCCTACCCCTCTATTTAAAGGGGGGAGGCGCCATGGGAGGGGGAGTCCTTGTAGGACACCCTTCCTCCTATGGCCGGCGGATTGGGAGGTGGGGGGAGGAGTCCTCCCCCCCCACGAATCCTTGTCTTACCCCACAAGGACTCCTTGATCCTTTCTTGGTTTTCAAGCAAACTCCAAGAAATCTTCCAGAACCTTCCGGAACATTCCGAAACCTTCTACAAACCTCATACAAATACTCTAGAACATTTCCTAACTCAGAAAATGATCCCCAATATATGAATCTTATTCTCCGGACAATTCCGGATCTCCTCGTGATGTCCCGGATCCAATCCGAGACTCCGAACGACATTCGGTCTCCAACGCACATTCCATATCTACTTAAAACAACTTCGAACCTTAAGTGTGTCACCCTACGGTTCGTGAATATGCAGATATGACAGAGACACATCTCCTATCAATAACCATCAGCGGGATCCGGAGATCCATAACGGCTCCCACATACTCAACGATGACTTCGTGATCGATAGAACCATTAACATACGAAACCAATTCCCTTTGTCACGCGATACTATACTTATCCGAGGTTTGATCGTCGGTATCTCCATACCTAGTTCTACCTCGTTACTGATAAGTACTCTTTACTCGTTCCGTGATATGTCATCCCTTGTGACCTAGTCACATGCTTGCAAGCTAACTAGATGACATTCCACCGAGAGGGCCCAGAGCATATCTATCCGTCATATGGATGGACAAATCCCAATCTTGGTTCATGCGCTTCAACACATACTTTCAGAATACCCAATGACACCTTTATGACCACCCAGTTACGAAGCGGTGTTTGATGTCATCAAAGTATCCATCCGGTGATGGTGATTAACATAACCTCATGGTCGAAGGATTAGGTTACTATGCATTCAAAAGCTTATAGCAATACGAACTTAATGACTTGATCTTTATGCTACGCTTACTATGGGTGTGTGTCCATTACATCATTCTCCTAATGATATAACCTTGTTATTAATCACATCCAATGTCCATGATTAGGAAACCATGATCATCAATTAATCAACAAGCTAGTTCAACAAGAGGCTTACTAGGGACTCTTTTATGTTTACAAAACACACATGTATTAGTGTTTCCTAATAATACAATTATAGCATGGGATGTAAACATTTATCATAAACATAAAGATATAATAGTAACCACTTTATTATTGCCTCTTGGGCATATCTCCAACAGTCTCCCACTTGCACTAGAGTCAATAATCTAGTTAAAAACATGTGCATTCAACACCTATGGCTTTCTGGTGTTGTATAGACACTATTGCTAGTGGTAAACATAATCTTCGGATCTGACACTTCCAGGTCCGTGTGTATTTGCATGTCCTTGCGTCTCTACGCATTACTCATTCTCCAATGAGATGGCATTGTATAAATTTGGTCCTTTGGTGAGACCTTTAGTTCCTTCGGCTCAAAATATGTTGATATTATTGTCACACAATATATCTTCATAGTATTAGCCCGCTAGGAACCACACCTAGTTTGATAACAAACTACTTGACGCAAATGCCCTTATTTACTGCTACAATAGTAGTTATATGCTTAGCCTTTTGTTGTAGTATCTGTTACAATGTTTTAACTTTGGTACTCAACCAAATCCGTTATGGAACTTCCTTTCCATTACATTGTGCGACCCATAGTTTAAATTGAGATAAATTTAATTTGTATCTTGTGACAAAATTAGTATCAATGTAACGCTTTACAATGAACTACCTTTAACTATTTATCACTTATACATGGTATATTCTTAGTTCTTCCAAAGCTCATAAGAATATCTTTACTATTGTCCAATGATCATCTTATGAATCATTCTGGTATATGCTCATAACATTTAGAACATAGGACATATCTGGATGTGTACATCTCAAAGAATGATTGATCAAAATATTCTTGTGATTTCACCAAGTGTCAAAACACTTGAATCTCGTGTCAACACACTCGAATCTTGATTCAGTCCTTTCCGTGCGTCAAGAACCTTTCTTGTTGTTTCCATATTGAACTCATTCAACGTCTTATCTATGTACATTTGGCAAAACCATATTAGCGCCTCAATCTATCCATATAGACATTGATGCCTAATTCTTGGGTTATGCCTAAGTCTTTCATCAAAATGAAATTCTTAACCCGTGTCAATATAAGATACATCATTTCCAATCAACAATATGTCCTCTACATAATGTATTAGAAATATGTCTCAGCGCTCCCACTTAATTTCTTGCAAATGCAAGCATCTTCATCATCTCCGATGAATTTAAACTCTTTTAACAGTTTCATCATGGTGAAGATTCCAACTCCACTATGCTTACTTCAACCATTGAAGTTTTGCATACTCTTTTAGCATCCTTTGAATTAACAAAACCCTTTGGATCGTGTCATTTACACGTCGTAGGTAACCATTCTATTAGAAGAACTTGTTTTGTTTGTTCAACTACCATATACCAAAATATATGTAGTGGTTGCTACATTAATCCGTCCAGACTAAATATCGCTATGAAAGATCAAATCTTATCATAGTCAATTCCTTGAACATTGTCGTAAACTCTTTCCGACATGTCGATTTCATAGATTTGAAACATCCATGTCTATTTCTTTATAGATCCAAACACGACCGATAGGCTTCACGCCTTTCCGGAGGGTCTTCAAAGTTCAGAAACTTGATTTCTCGTGTATGGATGCTATCACGGATTCCATGACTTCTAGTCATTTTATCGAGTCAGGGCCCATCATCGCTTCTTTGCATGTAGTCGGTTCATCATTGTCAAAACAATAACGACTTGCTTATCAAATCTTACTATTTGATTCTTACCGACCCACATGGTTCTATAGGAACTCTAATCTCCGAGATCACACCTTTTGTAATCACGAGAGCCATGAGCATTGTGGCCGCCACCGGGACACTTTCCGGCGCTGCGCTACTTAGCACATATAGCTAAGGTTCAACAACCTTATCAAAGTTCTATTGTCCTCCCACTTAACTTTTCACGAAAAATTCCTTCTCAAGAAACTTGACGTTCCAAGCGACAAACTCTTTTGTCCTCGGCGTTATGGAGAAATTCCCAACAAATTCTTTGGAATAACCTACAAAGACGTGCTTATCCGACTTTGGTTGTAAACATTTTACTTATGCATAGCATACCAAAATTTAAGAAAAGACAATTCGGGTTTTATCCCAAACCATAACTCATATGGTGTCATTTCAACGGATCACGATGGAGCTCTTTTCAGTGTAAAAGCGGTAGTCACTAAAGCTTTAATCTTTAATATATAATGGCAGTTTTTATAAATGACACCTTTGATCTTACCATGTCAAACAAGGTTTCATTACATATCTTGAACACTCCATACTCCTATGGTGTTTTGGGAAATGCAAATCCATGGAACGATTCCTCAAATCTTAGGCGTTTTGCTAAACTTGTAACTCAAACATCTTTCTTTATGATCCAATCACAAATTCTTTTATTTTCTTGTTACAATGATTGTCCACTTCATCTTGAAAGTCTTTGAACATTTTTCAAATGTTTCATACTTCTTCCTTATTGAGTAAGTATATACATATACTCACTCAAATCTTCGGAGAAAGCATATGAAGTTGAAATCCATCGCCCACGACTACACATAATGGACTATATACATCAATATGTACAAATTCCAATCAGTTAGTCGTCCGTTCCTCTTTTGGCCTACAAACGGAGTTTTAATTATCTCCAGGAAAGTATCACAAGCGTCATTTGATCAAAATCAAAGACTCCAAAAATCCATCAACATGGAGTTTCTTCATATATCCTTTCAATATAATTTAAACGGCGATGTCACTTCACAAGTGATCTTTCAATCATTTGTCTTGCGACATTTTAGCATTAGTTTTATGGTCGTTATTTCTCCAACCAGACTTGTATATTATCCATCTATTATGGAATACGGTAATTATTTGAACAACCTTTTGTCGTCATAATACCTGATCAAAATAACAATTATTGAAACAAATGTTGAAGGCAAGCTTTGATGTTAACGAGCAACACAACAACCCTTTGTTTGTTTTCGATGAACATCATCTCATTTTATCTTGCTAGTTACTTAGGCCATTGTAGTTCATGAATTGTGTTGTCCTGTATGACACTTCATACCAACCAATTCGGTATCCAATACCGGTATTCAATACATAAGAACCACATTGTTTAACAAGCAAGGAATACAACCATAACATGTATATCTTCTATATGCCTAAGTTGGACATCTCCAACCTTTTATTTTTTGCCAAATATTTTATAGATTCTCTTTCAGCAATTCCTTTTCTTTGAAAAGAATCTATCAACATCAATAATGGTGTCATCAACATGACACATGGTACAAAGCGTATATAGTCAACTACTAATACCTTTGGACTTGCACTTTGAGGCGGATCACCATCATCAAATGTTTGGTGTTCTTTCAAAAATCCATTCTTTAGTAATCTTTTAGTGTAGTAAACATTTTACTTACATCTTCTATTCATCCTTATCATGAAAACTTTCATGATCAAGCTGCTATAGCTTATAAAGGTGAATTGCGAGTATAATGTTTCTTTTTCAAAATCTTTTGGAGGATTAGGACGACTAGCGTCTCCAACCTTCACAAATTCTCATCAAATATGAGGACGTATACTGTATCATGTTGTAACCAACACATTGTTTTAGATATCGCAATACCTTTCACATATGATGGTTTCTGAAACATTGCTTTCAGCTCTTAGATAAACTTGATATTAAAAACAATCTTTTGAGTATCAAGAATCATGGAGGCAAACATGATACGTTAGATACTAACACTGGAATTGTTACTCTTGATTTAATACTACGTATTAAACTTCATGGAGCAAATAGAGTTTGCTGAAAGTTTGCAATAGGACTTATAAACTTTAAATTGACATTCAAAACAATACGATACCAGTTCGTAAAGTAAATATCCAGAATTTCTATAGTTCCACTATCTCAACTATAACTAAGCGTAAGGTGGTGAACGGATGCCAATGACTACAACAAACTATGCAAATTCACTTTGATTGTGTTTATGATAAATTGAGTTCGACTAATCCAAATTACAAATGAACTCCCACTCAAAACAACATCCCTCGAGTTGTTTTAGTGATTACACGAACCAAATCCACTACACCAAGTCCGATCATCACGTGAGATGATGTAGCTTTAAAGGCGAACAATCAACATGTTCATCATATCATCCATATGACTCATGCTTTACCTTTTGGTATTCCGTGTTTCGAGACCATGTCTGTACATGCTAGGCTCGTCAAGGTTAACCTTAGTTTCTGTATGTGCACATCTGGCTTGCACCCGTTGTATTCACACGTAGAGTCTATCACACCCGATCATCACGAGATTCTTCGAAACGACGAGTCTTAGCAACGGTGCCAACTAAGGGTGAACACTTTATTACTTGATATTTAGTGAGAGGGATCATCTTATAATGCTACCATTGCGATCTAAGCAATATAAGATGCATAAAGGATTAACATCACAGGCAATTCATAATTAGTGTGATATGATATGGCCCTTTCTTCTTGCGCCTTTGATCTCCATCTCCAAAGCACGAACATGATCTCCATCATCACCAGCATTGCGTCAAGGTCAGTGGCGCCGCTTCATGGTTGTCCATCATCACTAGCAACTATTACAACTACTTGGAATAAAGCTATTACAAGATGAATAGACACGCAGGTCTTAACAGAATTAAAGACAACCATTAGGCTCCTGCCGGTTGCCATATTACAATAAGGATCATTCATACATCAAATATAATCACAATCACATGATGGCCATATCACATCACAAAACCCCTGCAAAAAGAAGTTAGACGCCTCTAATTTTCTTTGCATGTTTTACGTGGTTTGGGGCTTTCGAACAAGAACGGATCTTACCTATGAAACTGAACCACAACGTTGATACAAGTGCTATCAAGTGCAAAGTGTAAATTAGATCTATACTATGGTGGGAGAGACAGACACCCGCAAAGCCACTTGTGCAAAGCAAGTTACACGTCAAGCGTGGAGCAAGTCTCATGTGCGATGACATGTAAGGTTAGCCCGAGCCGCTTCATCCCACCATGCCGCAAGATGCAAAGTACACAAAGCAAAAGACGGCACGAGCACCAACGCCCACAAAACCATTGTGTTCTACTCGTGCAACAGATCTACGCATAGACATGGCTCTGATACCACTCTTGGGTTCGTAGCATGGAAAACAAAAATTTTCTACCGCAAGAACGAAGAAAACCCAGATCTAATCTAGATAAAAGCCAAGATCTAATCTATTACACATGTGCAACGAGATAGATATGTACTAACCCTCGTAGATCCGAAAGCGTTACGAGATTAGATCTCGTGGTTGATGTAGTCGATCACTTGCCGATCTCAAGATCGTGTGGACAATCCTTCCGGCGCTGCGTTCCGGCAGCGCTTCCACAGTCGGTCACACGTGCGGAGTCGAAGCAGACCTTCCTCTCCTCGTTCCAGCAAGCAGCGGAGGTAGTAGATCTTCTCCACGGAATCCCAACAGCACGACGGCGTGGTGGTGGTGGAGTAGCGAATTCTACAGGGCTTCGCCTATGCCTGTGCAGAAGAAAGGAGGAGGAGAGAGGTGGCGGAGATTTGGAGTAGTTAAGGAGGGCCTGGAGGGGGCGCCCCTACCCCTCTATTTAAAGGGGGAAGGCGCCATGGGAGGGGGAGTCCTTGTAGGACTCCCCTTCCTCCTATGGCCGGCAGATTGGGAGGTGGGGGAGGAGTCCTCCCCCCCCACGAATCCTTGTCTTACCCCACAAGGACTCCTTGATTCTTTCTTGGTTTTCAAGCAAACTCCAAGAAATCTTCCAGAACCTTCCGGAACATTCCGAAACCTTCTACAAACCTCATACAAATACTCTGGAACATTTCCTAACTCAGAAAATGATCCCCAATATATGAATCTTATTCTCCGGACAATTCCGGATCTCCTCGTGATGTCCCGGATCCAATCCGAGACTCCGAACAACATTCGGTCTCCAACGCACATTCCATATCTACTTAAAACAACTTCGAACCTTAAGTGTGTCACCCTACGGTTCGTGAATATAGCAGATATGACAGAGACACATCTCCTATCAATAACCATCAGCGGGATCTGGAGATCCATAACGGCTCCCACATACTCAACGATGACTTCGTGATCGATAGAACCATTAACATATGAAACCAATTCCCTTTGTCACGCGATACTATACTTATCCGAGGTTTGATCATCGGTATCTCCATACCTAGTTCTACCTCATTACTGATAAGTACTCTTTACTCGTTTCGTGATATGTCATCCCTTGTGACCTAGTCACATGCTTGCAAGCTAACTAGATGACATTCCACCGAGAGGGCCCAGAGCATATCTATCCGTCATATGGATGGACAAATCCCAATCTTGGTTCATGCGCTTCAACACATACTTTCAGAATACCCAATGACACCTTTATGACCACCCAGTTATGAAGCGGTGTTTGATGTCATCAAAGTATCCATCCGGTGATGGTGATTAACATAACCTCATGGTCGAAGGATTAGGTTACTATGCATTTGAAAGCTTATAGCAATACGAACTTAATGACTTGATCTTTATGCTATGCTTACTATGGGTGTGTGTCCATTACATAATTCTCCTAATGATATAACCTTGTTATTAATCACATCCAATGTCCATGATTAGGAAACCATGATCATCAATTAATCAACAAGCTAGTTCAACAAGAGGCTTACTAGGGACTTTTTTATGTTTACAAAACACACATGTATTAGTGTTTCCTAATAATACAATTATAGCATGAGATGTAAACATTTATCATAAACATAAAGATATAATAATAACCACTTTATTATTGCCTCTTGGGCATATCTCCAACATGGAGCACCGGAGCAAAGCATTAACACTCCGTGAACAAATGTTATCCTCACATCAAAGCCTTTCCCTTTTGATTATCCCGATTTCTGTCACTTCGGGGCCATAGGTTCTAGACAACAACGTGTGTATACAACTTGCAGATTAGACCAAGAACAATACTATCATAATGAATCAATAATAAGTTCAGATCTGAAATCATGGCACTCGGGCCCTAGTGACAAGGATTAAGCACAACAAGTCGCAACAAAGTCATAAAGCACTAATAAAAGATACTAGGCACCATGCCCTAACAATCTGATGCCATTACATGAACGATCTCATCCAATCCCTACCATACCCATAGCCTACAGCGGGGGATTACTCACTCATTGATGGGAGAAACATGGATGGTCAATGGAGATGATGGTGGAGATCGATGGAGATGGCTCTGGGGGCACTTCCTCGTCCCGGCAGGGTGCCGGAACAGAGACTTTCTGTCCCCCGAATCTCCCCTTCAGTGGCGGCGCAGCAGAACTTTTCGTGGAAAAACATCGAACCCCCCCGAAGTTTTTAGGTCAGAAGGCTTCTTATAGGCGAAGAGGGAGACCGAGGGGGTACCTGGGGCCACCACACCATGCCCTGGCACGGCCAGGCCGAGCCCGTGCCTGGGGGTGGTGTGGCCAGGCCCTGGCCCTCCTCTGTCTCGTATTCTGGCTCCGTGAGTCTTTTGGAAAAATAGGCACTTTGGCTTTTGTCCCGTCCAATTCCGAGAATATTCATTTTCTGACTTTCCTGGAACCAAAACCAGCAGAAAACAGGCAGCTGGCACTGTGGCTCTTGTTAATAGGTTAGTCCAAGAAATCATATGAAAAGTACTCCAAAGTGTGGACAAAACACAAGAAAGTGGATAAAACCAAGCATGGAGCATCAAAAATTATTGATACATTTGCAATGTATCAACATCCCCAAGTTTAACTCCTTCTCGTCCTCGAGTAGGTAAGTGATAAAAAGAAAGAATAATTTTTGAGGTGACATCCACCATCAAAGACTTGACCAAAGTATTTGTAAACATTCATAGCTAGGATCATAGTAGTTCAAGCATAACATGAAAGACAAGGTTCTAGCAATAAGACAAAGAAACTATGATGCAACATGAAAAGGCACAAACAAAAGATTCATGAATAACAATGCTTTGCAGGACGTTTGTTTGTTCCACATAAAGAAAACATAGCATAGTGGCATCCAGTTGCCCCTCAAAGAGTAGCAAACATAAATGCATAGGACACCTTCAAAGTTCACAAGAGTGACTAGATACAAATAGTTTAAAACAAGCAATATCAAGGTATGCAGCAATCAACATGTCTTGGGACAATGCACATAGAACTAAGAATGGCCACTATACTCTCAAGAAAGTTCTCATAGAATGTGTGGAGACTCAACAAGTAAATGAAAAAGGTTTTGAAAAGTTTGAAAGGCTTCCAAATGCTGAAAGTATGGTACACATTAGCTTTGATCTCTCATTGCCCCTATCATAAGCATCTTTAATGTGGTTAAGGTTAAAGTGAGGTCCAATCTGAGTTATATGCTTGACATACTATAAACTGAAAATCTCAAGTCCCTTGAGTACGAGGGCCGCTCCTCATGCTACTCAACTTTAGTTACCGGTAAGTTCTTGTCATTGTAAGTATGTGCGTATCATTGAGAACCGCCAACGGGGTACCCCTTGCCCGATGATACGGAAGAATCCCCATATAAAAATGACAAGACAAGCAGACAATGAGTATCTCAGCAATCTTCTTATTTACCATGGGAAAATGGTGCTTTTTTCTCTCTTTCCTCTTTTCATAAATCTCTTTTTTTCTTTTTCTCAATAGCTATCTTTCTCTCTTTTTTTATAAGAAGAAACCTTCATAGATAGCATTATGGTTACGCTGCAGGTTTCCACCATGTCAGCATGGATTAGACCAGCGGCCCAGGCGTTTCTCTAACACACATACATAACTCCATGGACTTACAAGCTCCCCTTTTATTTCACAACGACGACATCCGCAAACAAAAGAGCAAGGTATCAACTGGGTATATATTTACAAGTGTTGAAAGCGTTCCCCGTGACAGCACAGTTCTGCTAATCCCCAGCCTATAAATAGCAAGCATATAACTTTCATGGAGAGTTCACAATGGTTCAGGTGTATTAAGTGGAGGAAATAAAGTGTGCCATCAAGTTCGTGAGAGCTTTACTAACTAACTTTCTCAAAACAAGCAAACATTTTATTCGGAAGAAAACAAGGCATATTGAATATGCACGGAAGTAACAAATGATGCTAATAGGTAGGTATGGTGGACACTTTGGAAATATTTGGTTTAGGGAGTTGGAAACTTGAGTAAAACATACTCAGTGAAGGTGAAGGCTAGCAATAGTAAGGGAGCAACAAACGAGAGAGTAATAATGGCCATAATCATGCAGAGCGATAAAACATAATTGATCAAAGCATAAAGTGATACTACAAGTTGAAAACTAAAGGATCATAAAGGCTATGGTGACTTGAGATAGTCATAACATGGTGTGAGCATGTGCCAAGTCAACCCAAATAAAGCATCAAAGGAGAATACCACTATACTATGCTTTAATATGCTCAAACAACACATGATTCATCCAAGGCACATTAAGCAATCTCAATTGTTTATAACAAGTCATGCTACAACAAAGAATACTAAGCATAAAGCTAAAACAATATCAAGTATGGCATGACAAAGCATAGGCCACAGTCAAAAACAAGCTCTCTTTACCACTTAAGCATGAGCTTTCCTACTCTTTTCCAAACCAACCAAACCAAACTATCTGAACACCAATATATGAAACAGGGGTCCAACCAATTTATTCAGCAAAATAAGCAAACCACGCAAACTAAAAACCAACATGAAAACGAAAAATAAGACGCTCCAAGAACAACACAATTGTGCATGAAACAATAAAAATGAAGTGTTTGGAAGAAACCTAGGATTTTTATTGATGAAGAAGGGGATGCCTTGGGCATCCCCAAGCTCTGACGCTTGTAATTCTTGGATATTTCTTGGGGTGACACGCGTGGAATCCCCAAGCTTGAGCTTTAGTCCATCCTTCATCTCATTACTCATTCCTTCCATACACCTAAATTTTTCCTTCATACAAAACTTCACACAATCTCATTAGCAACATTAGTGCACTCAAGATAAATAAGTCTCAAGGTTCAGTTATAACACCAAATAAACTTCCATTAGAACACTAGCTACTGTAGCACTTCCCTCAAAAATCTCAATTCCCTAAAAGAACTCAAAAAGGAACCAACAAGAAGCAAATGCAGAAAATGGCAGAAATCTGTCAAAACAGACCAGCAGCTAAAGACAAATTTTTCCGAAGTCCTTCTGTTGCTCAAATCAAAACGTATTGAACTAACGAAAGTTAGATACCAAACTGGGGAAGAAGCAAAAAAAATTACAGCTCAATCCTACATACAGAGCTCTCTCACGAATTTTTACGGTGAAGAAAATAAATCTGTTTCGGGACAGCAATTTTCCTAATCATTATTTCTCTCTCATTAGATGTTACTCTTGGCACAAAAAGCAAATAAAAAGGATAAGGAGCGGTTATTACTGAGGTAATAACTTCTAACACTCAACTAAAACTTTTGGGTTATCTCCCAATAAGTACTTTTCTTTAATGCCTTTAAGTTAGGCATAAGCAAAAACTAGAATGGATAGAATAGAAGTAAACATAAATAATCATGGTGAAAACATTGTTTTGTTCAAGGAAATCCTTTTGTTAACAAGGTTGATCAGTTATTGTTACCAAAACAATTCCATATGAGACAAAACTTTGTATCCCACTAATAATTATGTTACCTCAACCTTGATAGCAATGGTCCCAATCATAATAGTTTCAAAATTTTCTCTTGGTATCGGACAATATATTTCTCCAACTTGAATGCACTCAACATGTTCAATTGAATTCAAACCATAAGTCCTTTCAATCTTCGTGAGGAAATATACAATGTGTTCATTGAAGGTCACCTTCCCTTGATTATAATTAATAACAGCTCCTGCAATATTTAAGAAAAGGTCTCCCAAAAATAATAGACATAATATCATCTTCAGGCATAAAAGTTTGAGAGGATGCTCTCATAAGAAATATGAGTTGAAGTAAAAGAGAGCATCAAGTAGCAAATTCAAAACACATTTAAGTCTAACCCACTTCCTATGCATAGGAATCGTGTAAGCAAATAACAAAGTGATAGGCATAGGAAGATAAAACAAGAGGAACTTCAAAACTTTCAGCACATAGAGAGGTGTTTCAATACCATGAAAACTTCTACAACCATATTTTCCTATCTCATAATAATTTTTAGTAGCCTCATGAATAAACTCAACAATATAACTATCACATAAATCATGCTTTTCATGATCTACAAGCACTAGAGTTTTATCATAAACATTTTCAAGAGAATCCTCAGGAACGTAACAATCATCCTCCTTTAGTAAGCATGGAGGACAATCAAATAATGTAAGGGATAAAGATTTACTCTCATTAGAAGGTAGGCATGGGTAGCTAATACATTCTTCCTCCTTTTGTTCATCACTCTCCTCCTCTTTTTCATCTAATGAGATTTCAGTTTCATCAATTTCTTCTTCCATAGGATCCTGCAAGGCATTAGTCTCTTCCATTTGTGGAGAGCATCTATTAAAATATTCAAGAATATTGCCATTTTCATCCTTGTAATTATGAAAGCAAAATTTAAGTATACCATAAACCTCATACTCATAAGGTGAATCATCAATATTTCCAAGCAAACTAGCAAGTTCAAAAGCACCCTTCCAAGCAATAAATTCTTCAATTTGTTCCGCATCATAAAAGTCATAAATTCCTTTAGCATAGGAAGATATGGTATCATTATCAATATACTCACATTAAAAGGAGGTGTTTATACCTCTTTCTGCAACGAGATTCATCACAGCAATAAGTAACATTATAAGTAGAGCACACATTTCTAGCAATGGTATACAATCTATCAATTTGTTCCCATAAATGTTTCCCTTTATGTGACAAGCGGTGTTCCTTATAATAATATCTTTGATCTTCCGTGAACCCACCTTGCCAATAAGCTTTAGTTTCAAAGAAACCAACCATTGACAACAAGCATGATAAAGCAAGACAATAAAAGACCAACGAAAATAACAACTAGAGTAGGAACTAATTTTTTTTGTATTTTTGATAAAGAAACAAGCAAACAAGGAGAAAGATAAACTTAGCTTGAACAATAGTGATTCCAAGTGAGCTTGATACATAAAGCTATGCTCCCCGACAACGGCGCCAGAAAATAGTCTAGATGACCCACAAGTATAGGGGGTGTATCGCAGCATTTTCGAGGGGAGTGAAACCCAATTTATTGATTCGACACAAGGGGAGCCAAAGAATAATTATAAGCCTTAACAACTGAGTTGTCAATTCAGCTGCACCTGGAAACAATCTTTCTCACAGCAGTTTATCAGTAGTAACAGTTTTGTAGTAGGAATAGGAAAGTAACAGTAGTGGCAAAGCAAAGACAGTAGTAACGAAAGTAGTAAAGAATGGGATTCGAGTGCGGTAGGCATAGGGATGGATGGACGGGCATTGCATGGACAAGACAATTCACATAGCAATCAGAACATTGGGCAATTGCAGATAAATAAGATAAAGCACCCATGTACTAGACAATCCTAGGCATGTGTTCCATATATAGTCATACGTGCTCGCAATGAGAACTTGCACAACATCTTTTGTCCTGCCAGCCCGTTTGCAGCGGGGCCTCTAGGGAACTACTGGCAATTAAGGTGCTCCTTTCAATAGAGCACCAGAGCAAAGCATTAACACTCCGTGAACACATGTGATCCTCACATCAAAGCCTTTCCCTTCTGGTTATCCCGATTTCTGTCACTTCGGGGCCATAGGTTCCAGACAACAACGTGTGTATACAACTTGCAGATAAGACCAAGAACAATACTATCATAATGAATCAATAATAAGTTCAGATCTGAAATCATGGCACTCGGGCCCTAGTGACAAGCATTAAGCACAACAAGTCGCAACAAAGTCATAAAGCACTAATAAAAGATACTAGGCACCATGCCCTAACAATCTGATGCCATTACATGCACAATCTCATCCAATCCCTACCATCCCCATAGCCTACAGCGGGGGATTACTCACTCATAGATGGGAGAAACATGGATGGTCGATGGAGATGATGGTGGAGATCGATGGAGATGGCTCCGGGGGCACTTGCCCGTGCCGGCAGGGTGCCGGAACAGAGACTTTCTGTCCCCCGAATCTCCCCTTCGGTGGTGGCGGCGCAGCAGAACTTTTCGTAGAAAAACGTCGAACCCCCCGAAGTTTTTAGGTCAGAAGGCTTCTTATAGGCGAAGAGGGAGACCGAGGGGGTGCCTGGGGCCACCACACGATGCCCTGGCGAGGCCAGGCCCAGCCCACGCCTGGGGGTGGTGTGTCCAGGCCCTGGCCCTCCTCCGTCTCGTATTCTGGCTCCGTGAGTCTTCTAGAAAAATAGGCACTTTGGCTTTTGTCCCGTCCAATTCCGAGAATATTCATTTTCTAACTTCCCTGGAACCAAAAACAACAGAAAGCAGGCAGCTGGCACTGTGGCTCTTATTAATAGTTTAGTCCAAGAAATCATATGAAAAGTACTCCAAAGTGTGGACAAAACACAAGAAAGTGGATAAAACCAAGCATGGAGCATCAAAAATTATAGATACATTTGCAATGTATCACTCCTCCAATTCCCCATCCCGACGGGGTGCCAGAACATAGTTTCTAGTGCCGTTTCGTGGAATCTGGTGGTAGCGGCAGAGCGGAACTCCTTCTAGAAAAACGCCGAACCCCCCTGAGTTTTTAGGTCAGAAGGCGACTTATAGGCGAAGAGGGAGACCGAGGGGTAGTCTGGGGCGGCCAGACCACCCCCTGGCGCCGCCAGGCCCATCCCGCGAGGCTAGGTGGTGTGGCTGGGCCCCAGCCCCTCTCCGTCTCATATTCTGGCTCCAGGAGTCTTCTGGTGAAATAGGATTTTTGCCTTTTGCCCCATCCAATTCTAAGAATATTCATTTTCTGACTTTCCTGGAACCAAAAACA
The DNA here is from genome assembly GCA_910589775.1 of Avena eriantha. Taxonomy (NCBI): domain Eukaryota; kingdom Viridiplantae; phylum Streptophyta; class Magnoliopsida; order Poales; family Poaceae; genus Avena; species Avena eriantha. The sequence continues at coordinate 401,542,193 of OU342743.1, read as the reverse complement.
GCATAAAACAGGCAGCTGGCACTATGGCTCTTATTAATAGGTTAGTCCAAGAAATCATATGAAAAGTACTCCAAAGTGTGGATAAAACTTAAGAAAGTAGATAAAACCAAGCATGGAACATCAAAAATTATAGATATATTTGCAATGTATGAACATCCCCAAGCTTAACTCCTGCTCGTCCTCGAGTAGGTAAGTGATAAAAAGAAAGAATAATTTTTGAGGTGACATGCACCATCAAAGGCTTGATCAAAGTATTTGTAAAACATTCAAAGCTGCGATCATAGTACTTCAATCATAACATGAAAGACAAAGTTCTAGCAATAAGACAAAGAAACTATGATGCAACATGAAAAGGCACAAACAAAAGATTCATGAATAACAATGCTTTGCAAGACGTTTGTTTGTTTCACATAAAGAAAACATAGCATAATAGTATTCTGCTTGTCCCTCATAGAGTAGCAAATATAAATGCATAGGACACCTTCAAAGTTCATAAGAGTGACTAGATACAAATAGTTTAAAACAAGCAATATCAAGTTATGCATCAATCAATTAGTCTTGGGAAAATGCACATAGAACTAAGCATGGCCACTATGCTCTCAAAGTAGGTGCATAAAGATAGAAGGTGGAGACTCAATATATAAGTGGAAGAAAGGCCTTCATAGAAGGAAGTAGGGATTCAGGTCTCATAAAGATCTTCCAAAAATTATGGTACTTAATAGCTTTCAGCTCTCATTGCCCCTATCATAAGCATCTTGAAGGTGATTAAGGTTAAAGTGAACAAACTATGGTGTACATGCTTGACGAAGTATAAGTTAGAAATCTCATGTCCCTTCAATACGAGGGCCACTCCTCATGCTACTCAAGTTTAGTTACTGGTAAGTTCTTGTCATCGTAAGTACATGTGTCTCATAGAGAACCGCCAACGGGGTACCCCTTTCCCGATGATACGGACGAATCCCCATATCAAAATGACAAGGCAAGCTGACAACGAGCATCGTAGCATTCTTCTTATTTACCGTGGAAATATGGTGCTTATTTCTCTCTTTCCTCTTTTCATAATATCTCTTTTTTTCTTTTTCTCTTTTTTCTCAATATAGGACTTTTTTTATAAGAAGAATGCTTCATAGACAGCTCATTATGGTTATGCTGCAGCTTTCCTGATGGGTTCGTAGCATGGAAAACAAAAAATTTCTACCGCAAGAACGAACAAAACCCAGATCTAATCTAGATAAAAGCCAAGACCTAATCTATTAGACATGTGCAACGAGATAGATTTGTACTAACCCTTGTAGATCCGAAAGCCTTGTGCGAGATCGGATCTCGTGGTTGATGTAGACGATCACTTGCCGACCTCAAGATCGAGTGGACGAGCCTTCCGGCGCCGTGTTCCGGCAGCGCTTCCGCAGACGGTCACACGTGCGGAGTCGATGTGGACCTTCCTCTCCCCGTTCCAGCGGGCAGCGGAGGTAGTAGATGTGTCCATTAAATCCCAGCAGCACGACGGCGTGGTGGTGGTGGAGTAGAGAATTCTGCAGGGCTTTGCCTAAGTCAGAGCAGAGCGAAGGAGGAGGAGAGAGGCGGCTGGAGTAAGTAGTGGAAGGGGCAAAGGGGGTGGCGCTTCCACCCCTCTATTTATGGAGGGAGGGGTGGCGCCTAGGGTTCCCACCCCTAGGCCCACCACCTAGGGCTGGCGCACAAGGGAGCTTGGGGGGAGAGTCCTTGCCCCCCAAGTTTCCCTTTCTTGCCCCCAAGTTTTCCTTTATCCTTTCTTGGTTTTCAAGTAAACTCCAAAAAATCTTCTAGAACTTTCCGGAACATTCCAAAACCTTCTAGAATCCCCATATAAATACTCCGGAACATTTCCTAACCTAGAAAATGATCTCCATTATATGAATCTTATTCTCCGGACAATTCCGGATCTCCTCGTGATGTCCCAGATCCAATCCGAGACTCCGAACAACATTCGGTCTCCAACGCACATTCCATGTCTACCTAAACAGCATCGAACCTTAAGTTTGTCACCCTACAATTCGTGAATATGCAGACATGATGGAGACACCTCTCCGATCAATAGCCATCAGCGGGATCTAGAGATCCATAACAGCTCCCACATACTCAACGATGACTTCGTGATCGATATAACCATTAACATACGAAACCAATTCCCTTTGTCACGCGATACTTTATTTATCCGAGGTTTGATCGTCGGTATCTCCATACTAGTTCTACCTCGTTACTGATAAGTACTCTTTACTCGTTCCGTGATATGTCATCCCTTGTGACCTAGTCACATGCTTGCAAGCTAACTAGATGGCATTCCATCGAGAGGGCCCAGAGTATATCTATCCGTCATATGGATGGACAAATCCCAATCTTGGTCCATGCGCTTCAACACATACTTTCAGAATACCCAATGTCACCTTTATAACCACCAGTTACGAAGCGGCGTTTGATGTCATCAAAGTACCCATCCGGTGATGGTGATTAACATAACCTCATGGTCGAAGGATTAGGTTACTATGCATTTGAAAGCTTGTAGCAAAACGAACTTAATGACTTGATCTTATGCTATGCTTACTATCGGTTTGTGTCCATCACATCATTCTCCTAATGATATGATCTTATTATTAACGACATCCAATGTCCATGATCAGGAAACCATGATCATCCATTAATCAACAAGCTAGTTTAACAAGAGGCTTACTAGGGACTCTTTTATGTTTACAAAAACACACAAGTATTAATGTTTCTGGTTAATACAATTATAGCATGGGATGTAAACATTTATCATAAACATAAAGATATAATAATAACCACTTTATTATTGCCTCTTGGGCATATCTCCAACAGTCTCCCACTTGCACTAGAGTCAATAATCTAGTTAAAAACTTGTGGATTCAACACTTATGGCTTTCTGGTGTTGTATAGACACTATTGCTAGTGGTAAACATAATCTTCGGATCTGACACTTCCAGGTCCGTGTGTATTTGCATGTCCTTGCGTCTCTACGCATTACTCATTCTCCAATGAGATGGCATTGTATAAATTTGGTCCTTTGGTGAGACCTTTAGTTCCTTGGCATTAAATCATGTTGATACAATTGTTGTACAATGTATCTTCATAGTATTATCCCACTATGAACCACACCTAGTTTGATAACTAACTACTTGACGCAAATTCCCTCATTTGCCGCTACAATAGCAGTCATATACTTAGCCTTTTGTTGTAGTATCTATCACAATGTTTTAACTTTGGTACTCAACCAAATCCGTTATGGAATTTCCTTTCCATTACATTGTGCCACCCATAGTTTAAATTGAGATAAACTTAATTTGTGACAAAACTAGTATCAATGTAACAATTTACAATGAACTATTTGTCACCACTATATAAGTAATATATGCTTAGTTCTTGCAAAGATCATAGGAATATCCCTACTATTGTCCAATGATCATCTTATGAGTCATTCTGGTATATGCTCATAACATTTAGAGAATAGGACATATCTGGATGTCTACATCTCAAAGAATGATTGATCAAAATATTCTTGTGATTTCACCAAGTGTCAAAACACTTGAATCTCGTGTCAACACACTTGAATCTTGATTCAGTCCTTTCCGTGCGTCAAGAACTTTCTTGTTGTTTCCATATTGAACTCATTCAACATCTTATCTATGTACATCTGGCAAAACCATATTAGCGCCTCAATCTATCCATATAGACATTGATGCCTAATTCTTGGGTTATGCCTAAGTCTTTCATCGAAATGAAATTCTTAACCTATGTCAATAAAAGATACATAATTTCTAATGAACAATATGTCTTTCACATAATGTATTAGAAATATGTCTTAGCGCTCCCACTTAATTTCTTGCAAAATGCAAACAGCTTCATCGTCTCTGATGAAATTAAACCTTTTAACGGTTTCATCACGGTGAAGACTCCAACTCCGCGATGCTCACTTCAACCATTGAAGTTTTGCATACTCTTTTAGCATCCTTTGAATTAACAAAACCCTTTGGATCGTGTCATGTACACCTCCTAGGTAACCATTCTATTAGAAGAACTTGTTTTGTTTGTTCAACTACCATATACCAAAATATATGTAGTGGTTGCTACATTAATCCGTCCAGACTAAATATCGCTATGAAATATCAAATCTTATCATAGTCAATTCCTTGAACATTGTCGTAAACTCTTTCCGACATGTCGACTATTTCATAGATGTGAAACATCCATGTCTATTTCTTTATAGATCGATATACGACTGTATGGTCTTACACCTTTCCAGAGGGTCTTTCAAATTCAAAGCTTGAATTCTCGTGTATGGAATTATCACGGATTTTATGGCTTCAAGCCACTTAACGAAGTCAGGGCCTATCATTGCTTCTTTGCATGTAGTCGGTTCATCATTGTCAAACAACAATGATTTAACTCTCAAATCTTGGCATTTGATTACTTACCCGACCTACTTGGTTCAATAGGAACTTAGATCTCCGTGACCACAACCTTTGAGGCATGTGAGCCATGAGCATTGTTGCTACCTCCGGGACACTTTCCCACGCTGCGCAACTCAGGACATATTAGCCAAGGTTCAACAACCTTGTCAAAGTTCTATTGTCCTCCCACTTAACTTTTCACCAAAAATTCCTTCTCAAGAAACTCGACATTCTAAGCGACAAACACTTTTGTCTTCGGTGTTATGGAGGAATACCCAATGGTTATTCGAAATAACCTACAAAGACATGCTCATCCGACTTTGGTTGTAAACATTTTACTTATGCCTAGCATACCAAAAATTTAAGAAAGGACAACCTGGGTTTTATACCAAACCATGAATTATATGGTGTCATTTCAAGGATCACGATGGAGCTCTTTTCAGTGTAAAAGCGGTAGTCACTAAAGCTTTAATCTTCAAAATATAATGGCAGTTTTATAAATGACACCTTTGATCTTACCATGTCAAACAAGGTTTCATTACATATCTAGAACACTCCATACTCCTATGGTGTTTTGGGAAATGCAAATCCATGGAACGATTCCTCAAATCTTAGGTGTTTTGCTAAACTTGTAACTCAAACATCTTTCTTTATGATCCAATCATAAACTCTTTTATTTTCTTGTTACAATGATTTTCCACTTCATCTTGAAAGTCTTTGAACATTTTCAAATGTTTCATACTTCTTCCTTATTGAGTAAGTATATACATATACTCACTCAAATCTTCGGAGAAAGCATATGAAGTTGAAATCCATCGCCCACGACTACACATAATGCACTATATACATAAATATGTACAAATTCCAATCAGTTAGTCGTCCGTTCCTCTTTTGGCCTACGAACGGAGTTTTAATTATCTCCAGGAAAGTATCACAAGCATCATTTGATCAAAATCAAAGACTCCAAAAATCCATCAACATGGAGTTTCTTCATCTATCCCTTTCAATATAATTTAAACGACAATGTCACTTCGCAAGTGATCTTTCAATCATTTGTCTTGCGACATTTTAGCATTAGGTTTATGGTCGTTATTTCTCCAACCAGACTTGTATATCATCCATCTATTATGGAATACGGTAATTATTTGAACAAACTTTTGTCGTCATAATACCTGATCAAAATAACAATTATAGAAACACATCTTGAAGGCAATCTTTGATGTTAACGAGCAACACAACAACCCTTTGTTTGTTTTCGATGAACATCATCACATATTCTCTTGCTAGTTACTTAGGCCATTGCAGTTCATGAATTGTGTTGTCCTGTATGACACTTCATACCAACCAATTCGGTATCCAATACCTCAGAACCACATTGTTTAACAAGCAAGGAATACAGCCATAACATGTATATCTTCTATATACCTAAGTTGGACATCCCAATCTTTTCTTTTCTGCCAAATATTTTATAGATTCTCTTTCAACAATTCCTTTTCTTTTAAAAGAATCTACCAACATCAATAGTGGTGTCATTCACACGACACAGAGTACAAAGTGTGTATAGTCAAATACTAATACCTTTGGACTTGCACTTTGAAGTGGATCACCTTCATCAAATGTTTGGCATTCTTTAAAAAATCCATTCTTTAGTAAAATTTTCGTGTAGTAAACATTTTACTTACATCTTCTATTCATCCTTATCATGACAACATCCATGATCAAGCTGATATAGCTTATAAAGGTGAATTGCGAGTATAATGTTTCTTTTCCAAAACCTTTTGGAGGATTAGGACGACTAGCGTCTCCAATCTTCACAAATTCTCATCAAATATGAGGACATATACTCTATCATGTTGTAACCAACACATTGTTTTAGATATCACAATACCTTTCACATATGATGGTTTCTGAAACATTGCTTTCAGCTCTTAGATAAACTTGATATTAAAAACAATCTTTTGAGTATCAAGAATCATGGAGGCAAACATGATACATTAGATACTAACACTGGAATTGTTACTCTTGATTTAATACTGTTTATTAAACTTCACAGAGTAAATGGAGTTTACTGAAAGTTTGCAACAGGACTTTTAAACTTTAGATTGACACTCAAATCAATACGATACCAGTTCGTAAAGCAAATATCCAGAATTTCTATAGTTCCACTATCTCAACTATAACTAAGCGTAAGGTGGTGAACGGATGCCAATGACTACAACAAACTATGCAAATTCACTTCGATTGTGTTTATGATGAATTGAGTTCGACTAATCCAAATTACAAATGAACTCCCACTCAAAACAACATCCCTCGAGTTGTTTTAGTGATTACATGAACCAAACCCACTACACCAAGTCCGATCATCACGTGAGATGATGTAGCTTCAAAGGCGAACAATCAACATGTTCATCATATCATCCATATGACTCATGCTTTACCTTTCGGTATTCCGTGTTCCGAGACCATGTCTGTACATGCTAGGCTCGTCAAGGTTAACCTTAGTATCCGCATGTGCAAATCTAGCTTGCACCAGTCGTATGCACATGTAGAATCTATCACACCCGATCATCACGAGATGCTTCGAAACAACGAGTCTTAGCAACGGTGCCTACTAAGGACGAACACTTTATTACTTGATATTTAGTGAGAGGGATCATCTTATAATGCTACCGTCATGATCTAAGCAATACAAGATGCATAAAGGATTAACATCACATGCAATTCATAATATGTGATATGATATGGCCTTTCTTCTTGTGCCTTTGATCTCCATCTCCAAAGCATGGACATGATCTCCATCATCACCAGCGTGGCCTCAAGGTCCATGGCGCCGCTTCATGGTTGTCCATCACCAACAGCAACTATTACAACTACTTGGAATAAAGCTATTACATGATGAATAGACACGCAGGTCTTAAACAAAATTTAAAGACAACCATTAGGCTCCTGCCGGTTGCCATATTACAATAAGGATCATTGCATACATCAAATATAATCACAGTCACATAATGGCCATATCACATCACAAAACCCCTGCAAAAACGAGTTAGACGCCTCTAATCTTCTTTTCATGTTTTACGTGGCTTGGGGCTTTCGAATAAGAACGGATCTTACCTACGAACATGAACCACAACGTTGATACAAGTGCTATCAAGTGCAAAGTGTAAATTGATCTACACTATGATGGGAGAGACAGACACCCGCAAAGCCACTTGTGCAATACGAGTTGCACGTCAACTGTGGAGCAAGTCTCATGTGCGATGACATGTAATGTTAAACCGGGCCGCTTCATCCCACCATCCCGCAAGATGCAAAGTACACAAAAAGCAAAAAGACAACACGAGCATCAACGCCCACAAAACCATTGTGTTCTACTCGTGCAACAGATCTACGATAGACCTGGCTCTGATACCACTGATGGGTTCGTAACATGGAAAACAAAAAATTTCTACCGAAGAACGAACAAAACCCAGATCTAATCTAGATAAAAGCCAAGATATAATCTATTAGACATGTGCAGCGAGATAGATCTGTACTAACCCTTGTAGATCCGAAAGCCTTGTGCGAGATCGGATCTCATGGTTGATGTAGACGATCACTTGCCGATCTCAAGATCGAGTGGACGAGCCTTCTAGCGCCGCGTTCCGGCAGTGCTTCCGCAGACGGTCACACGTGTGGAGTCGATGTGGACCTTCCTCTCCCCGTTCCAGCGGGCAGCGGAGGTAGTATATCTCTCCACGAAATCCCAGCAGCACGATGGCGTGGTGGTGGTGGAGTAGAGAATTCTGCAGGGCTTCGCCTAAGCCAAAGTAGAGCAAAGGAGGAGGAGAGAGGCGGCTGGAGTAAGTAGTGGAAGGGGCAAAGGGGGGTGGCGCCTCCACCCCTCTATTTATAGAGGGAGGGGTGGCGCCTAGGGTTCCCACCCCTAGACCCACCACCTAGGGCCAGCGCACAAGGGAGCTTGGGGGGAGAGCCTTGCCCCCCAAGTTTCCCTTTCTTGCCCCCCAAGTTTTCCTTTATCCTTTCTTGGCTTTCAAGTAAACTCCAAAAAATCTTCTAGAACTTTCCGGAACATTCCAAAAACTTCTAGAATCCCCATATAAATACTCCGGAACATTTCCTAACCTAGAAAATGATCTCCATTATATGAATCTTATTCTCCGGACAATTCCAGATCTCCTCGTGATGTCCCAGATCCAATCCAAGGCTACGAACAACATTCGGTCTCCAATGCACATTCCATATCTACCTAAAAAGCATCGAACCTTAAGTGTGTCACCCTACGGTTCGTGAATATGTAGACATGATGGAGACACCTCTCCGATCAATAACCATCAGCAGGATCTGGAGATCCATAACAGCACCCACATACTCAACGATGACTTTGTGATCGATAGAACCATTAACATACGAAACCAATTCCCTTTGTCACGCGATACTTTACTTATCCGAGGTTTGATCGTCGGTATCTCCATACCTAGTTCTACCTCGTTACTGATAAGTACTCTTTACTCGTTCTGTGATATGTCATCCCCTGTGACCTAGTCACATGCTTGCAAGCTAACTAGATGACATTCCACCGAGAGGGCCCAGAGCATATATATCCGTCATATGGATGGACAAATCCCAATCTTGGTCCATGCGCTTCAACACATACTTACAGAATACCCAATGTCACCTTTATAACCACCCAGTTACGAAGCGGCGTTTGATGTCATCAATGTACCCATCCGGTGATGGTGATTAACATAACCTCATGGGATTAGGTTACTATGCATTTGAAAAGCTTGTAGCAAAACAAACTTAATGACTTGATCTTATGCTATGCTTACTATGGGTGTGTGTCCATCACATCATTCTCCTTATGATATGATCTTGTTATTAACGACATCCAATGTCCATGATCAGGAAACCATGATCATCCATTAATCAACAAGCTCGTTTAACAAGAGGCTTACTAGGGACTCTTTTATGTTTACAAAACACACAAGTATTAATGTTTCCTGATAATACAATTATAGCATGGGATGTAAACATTTATCATAAACATAAAGATATAATAATAACCACTTTATTATTGCGTCTTGGGCATATATCCAACATTTCCACCATGTCAGAATGGATTAGACCAGTGGCCCAGGCGTTTCTCTAACACATATACATAACTCCATGAACTTACAAGCTTCCCTTTCATTTCACACCGACGACATCCATATACAAAAGAACATGATATCAACTAGGTACAAAGTACCAAGTGATGTTGAAAGTGTTCCCCATGAAAGCATGGTTCTGCTAATTCCCAACAAATAAGTGCAAGCATATACAACATAGACGACATAATGGTTCAAGTTTATTAAGGGCAAGAAAAGTAAAGTGTGCCATCAAGTTCGTGAGAGCTTTAATCACTAGTTTTCTCATAACAAGTTTAATTTGGAAGGTAAACAAAAGCATGAATATACTTGGAATAGCGTAAACTAGTAGGTAGGTATGGTGGACACTTTGGAATAACTTGGTTTAAGGAGTTGGATGCATGAGTGGAACTCATACTTGGTTGTGGAGGCTAGCAAAAATCTGGGAGCGACAAACTAAGAGAGCAATAATGGCCATAATCATGCAGAGCGACAAAACATCATTGATCAAAGAATAAAGTGATACTACAAGTTGAAAACTAGAGGATCATAAAGGCTATGGTGACTTGAGATAGTCATAACATGGTGTGAGCATACGCCAAGTCAACCCAAATAAAGCATCAAAGGAGAATACCACTATACTATGCTTTAATATGCTAAAACAACGCATGATTCATCCAAGGCACATTAACCAATCTCAATTGTTTATAACAAGTCATGCTACAGCAAAGAATACTAAGAATAAAGCCAAAACAATATCAAGCATGGCATGATAGAGCATATGCCACAGTCAAAAACAAGCTCTCTTCACCACTTAAGCATGAACTTTCCTACTCTTTTCCAAACCAAACCAAACTATTTGCAAACCAATGTATGAAAGAGGGGTGCAACAGATTTATTCAGCAAACTAAGAAAACTAAGCAAACGAAAAACCAAAACGAAAACGAAAAAGAAGATGCTCCAAAAACAACACAAATGTGCATGAAATAATAAAAATGAAGTGTTTGGAAGAAACCTGGGATTTTTATTGATGAAGAAGGGGATGTCTTGGGCATCCCCAAGCTTTGACGCTTGTACTTCTTGGATATTTCTTGGGGTGACACGCGTGGCATCCCCAGGCTTGAGCTTTAGTCCATCCTTCATCTCATTACTCATTCCTTCCATACACGTGAATTTTTTCTTCATACAAACTTCACACAATCTTTATTAGCAACATTAGTGCACTCAAGATAAATAAGTCTTAAGTTTCAGTTATAACACCAATAAAACTTCCATTATAACACTAGATACTGCAGCACTTCCCTCAAAAAGCTCAATTCCCCAAAAGAACTCAAAAAGGAACCAACAAGAAGCAAATGCAGAAAATGGCAGAAATCTGTCAAAACAGACCAGCAGGTAAATACGAATTGTTTCGAAGGCCTTCTGTTGCCCAAATCAAAAAGTGTTGAACTAACGAAAGTTAGATAACAACCTGGGACAGAAGCACAAAAAATCACGCCTCAAAAAGACATTTAGAAATTTTACACGAATTTTTACGAAGAAGCACCAAAATCTGTTTCGGGACAACAACTTTCCCAATCATTACTTCTCTCTCATTAGAGGTTACTCTTGGCACAGAAAGCAAATAAAAAGGATAAGGAGCTGTTATTACTGAAGTAATAACTTCCAAGACTCATCTAAAACTTTTGGGTTATCTCCCAATGAGTACTTTTCTTTAACGTCTTTAAGTTAGGCATAAGCAAAAATTAAAATGGATAGAATAGAAGTAAGCGGAGATAATCCTTTTGTTCAATGAAATCCTTTTGTTAACAAGGTTGATCAGGTCTTGTTACCAAAACAATTCCATATGAGACAAAACTTTGTATCCCACTAATTATTCTGTTACCTCAACCTTGATAGCAATGGTCCCAATCATAATAGTTTCAAATTTTTCTCTTGGTATGGGACAATATATTTCTCCAACTTGAATGCCCTCAACATGTTCAATTGATTCAAAAACCATAAGTCCTATCAATCTTCTTGGGGAAATAGACAGTATGTTCCTTGTCATTAACATTGAAGGTCACCTTCCCTTAATTACAATTAATAACAGCTCCCGCAGTATTTAAGAAAAGGTCTCCCAAGAATAATAGACATATTATCATCTTCAGTCATAATAGTTTGAGAGGGTGCTCAGATAAGAAATATGAGTTGAAGTAAAAGAGAGCATCAAGAAGCAAATTCAAAATACATTTAAGTCTAACCCACTTCCTATGCATAGGAATCGTGTATGCAAATAAATTCACAAAGAACAAAGTGACTGGCATAGGAAGATAAAACAAGAGTAACTTCAAAACTTTCAGAACATAGAGAGGTGTTTCAATACCATGAAAACTTCTAAAACCATATTTTCCTCTCTCATAATAATTTTCAGTAGCCTCATGAATAAACTCAACAATATAACTATCACATAAAGCATGCTTTTGATGATCTACAAGCACTAGAGCTTTATTATAAACATCTTCAAAAGAATCCTTAGGATCATAACATTCATCCTTCTTTAGTAAGCATGGGGGACAATCAAATAATGTAAGGGATAAAGAGTTAACCTCATTAGAAGGTAGGCATGGGTAGCTAATCCATTCTTCCTCCTTTTGTTCATCACTCTCCTCCTCTTTTTCATCTAATGAGATTTCAGGTTCATCAATTTCTTCTTCCATAGGATCCTGCAAGGCATTAGTCTCTTCCATTTGTGGAAAGCATCTTTTAATATATTTAAGAATATAGCCATTTTCTTCCTTGTAATTATCAAAGAAAAATCTATGTATATCATAAACCTCAAGTTTATAAGGTGAATCATCAATATTTCCAAGCAAACTAGCAAGTTCAAATGCACCCTTCCAAGCAATAAATTCCTCAATTTGTTCCACATCATAAAAGTCATAAATTCCTTAAACATAAGACGATATGGTAACATTATCATTATACTCACATTGAAAAGGGAGGTGTTTATACCTCTTACAGCAACAAGATTTATCAAAGCAATAAGTAACATTATAAGTAGAGCACACGTTTCTAGCAATAGTATACAATCTATCAATTTGTCCCCATAAGTGTTTCCCTTTTTGTGACAAGCGGTGTTCCTTATAATAATATTTTTGATCTTCCGTGAACCCACCTTGCCAATAATATTCAGTTTCAAAGAAACCAACCATTGACAACAAGCAAGATAAAGCAAGACAATAACAGACCAACGGAAATAACAACTAGAGTAGGAACTAATTTTTTGTATTTTTTGATAAAGAAATAAGCAAACAAGACAGACATAAACTAAGCTTGAACAATAGTGATTCCAAGTGGACTTGATAAATAAAGGTATGCTCCCCGGCAACGGCGCCAGAAAATAGTCTTGATGACCCACAAGTATAGGGGGTGTATCACAGTATTTTTGAGGGAAGTGAAACCCAATTTATTGATTTGACACAAGGGGACCCAAAGAATATTTATAAGCCTTAACAACTGAGTTTTCAATTCAGCTGCACCTGGAAACAATCTTGCTCACAACAGTTTATCAGTAGCAAAAAATTTGTAGTAGGAATAGCAAAGTAGCAGTAGTAGTAAAGTAAAGACAACATTAACAATAACAGTAAACCGTGGGATTCGAGTGCGGTAGGCATAGGGATGGATGGTCGGGCGTTGCATGAACAAGACAATTCACATAGCAATCAGAACATAGGGAAATTGCAGATAAATAAGATAAAGCATCCAAGTACTAGATAATCCTAGGCATGTGTTCCATATATAGTCATATGTGCTCGCAATGAGAACTTGCACACCATCTTTTGTCCTGCCAGCCCGTTTGCAGCGGGGCCTCAAGGGAACTATTGGCAATTAAGGTGCTCCTTTTAGTAGAGCACCGGAGCAAAGCATTAACACTCCGCGAACACATGTGATCCTCACATCAAAGCCATTCCCTCCGGTTATCCCGATTTCTGTCACTTCGCGGCCATTGGTTCCGGACAACAACGTGTGCATACAACTTGCAGATAAGACCATAAACAATACTATCATAATGAATCAATAACATGTTCAGATCTGAAATCATGGCACTCGGGCCCTAGTGACAAGCATTAAGCATAACAAGTCGCAACAAAGTCATAAAGCACTAATAGAAGATAGTAGGCACCATGACCTAACAATCTGGTGCCATTACATGAACGATCTCATCCAATACCTACCATCCCCATAGCCTATAGCGGAGGATTACTCACTCCTAGATGGGGGAAACATGGATGATCAATGCAGAAGCGATGGTGATGATGATGGCAATGATCTTCTCCAATTCCCCATCCCGACAGGGTGCCAGAACAGAGTTTCTGGTGCTGTTTCGTGGAATCTGGTGGTGGTGGCGGAGCGGAACTCCTTCTGGAAAAACGTCGAACCCCCCCTGAGCTTTTAGGTCAGAAGGCAACTTATATGCGAAGAGGGAGACCGAGGGGCAGTCTGGCGCGGCCAGGCCCAGTCCGCGTGGCCAGGTGGTGTGGCTGGGCCCCATCCCCTCTCTGTATCATATTCTGGCTCCGAGAGTCTTCTGGTGAAATATGATTTTTGGCTTTTGTCCCTTCCAATTCCGTGAATATTTATTTTCTGACTTTCCTGGAACCAAAAACAACATAAAACATGCACTTGGCACTGTGGCCCTTGTTAGTGTGGACAAAACATAAGAAAGTAGATAAAACAAAGCATGGAACATCAAAACTTATAGATACATTTGGAATGTATCAGGGAGCAGCAGCTTCCCCAACCACTTCATGTGCGCCGTCATCAAGGCAGGTGACTCCTCCGCCAATCGCGACAACACGGGCAACGGTGGCCATGGAGCCGACCTGCCAAACGGCGGCATACCCAATGGCGGACCACCTAATGGCGGACCACCGCCAAATGGCGGCCCCACTAATGGCGCCCCCGTCAACAACGGAGGGCAGTCGAACCTCCAACTATGATAAACAAGCAAACTGGCGAACGCGTCGTGATCAGGCTCAACGACCTCGAGTGGGCTCGTTGCCAAGAAGCCCTACGAGGACACCCTCTACCCTTCGGCTCCCCGCAAGAACTTCTGATGGGTTACTATTGGGTCCTAAAAGAGGAATACAAGCGCCAACTACAAACAATCGTGCAACTCGAGGCGTGTAAAAAGATGGCTGATTAGTCAAGCCTCCGACGAGCCGGGCTCTCCTCCCACGGAGGATCCTCCTCCAAGTGGAACGAGTACATCGCCAACAAGAGGTGATCTCGACTCGCCCACCTCACTGAACAAGAACATATAGAAGCCTCCAAAGTCCTTGACTTTGGCTCCATGACGATGGATACGCGTGGAAACATGCTCCCAAAAATGCCGCAAGATGCGGTAACGGCGGCCACCATGTACCTCCTCAACAACCAGCCGCTAACTAGAGACCCTCGAGATACCATGCACCGATCTACGATCGCAGGCTTGGGGTTAATCGAGGCCGCCCTCGACAAAGAGCCGACACCAAAACCGAAGAAAGGCAAGGCTCTGGCAAAACGCTACTCCTCGCCTTCATCTAGCGACGACAGTCACGATCTGTCTCGATGTCGCCGGTCCCGGCGACACAACCACGACTACGATGCGCGCGATGACCTCACACAGTGCAAGATCGACAAATCAATGGCGCAGCGTGCTCGATCGACTGACTCAGAAGACGAAGATGTGGAGGTATGTGGCGCTAGATTCTTCAGCAGGGCCATTAGGCAAAAGAGAATGCCCAAGGGGTTTAAGCTCCCATCAGAGAACCCGAAGTTCGACGGTCTGCAGGATCCAAAAATCTGGTTAGAGGACCATATCTCCTTCGTCAGGCTCCACGGCGGAAGTCGAAGCACGGCTATGCAATGCATGTAGCTACAGCTATAGGGCTCCGCCCGAGCATGGCTCAACAACCTCCCACGCAGATCCATTCGCAGTTGGGAAGAGCTGGTCTACAGCTTTGTGTGCAACTTCAAGGGCACCTACAAAAGGACCGCGTCAATCGAAGAGTTGAGGTGCTGCCAGCAAAGATCGGGCGAATCACTACACTCGTACATCCAGAGGTGGTTCATCATCAAGAACTCCGCAGAAAATATCTCGGAGGACCACGCAATCAATGCATTCAACGGCGGCGTTCGCTGCATAGAGCTTAGGGAGGAGATGGGCCCCTCGAAACCAAAGACCATCGACCACCTGATGGAAATTGCAAATCGATGGGCCGATGGAGAAGATGTGGTGAAGAATCACGTTCACTCCGACGAGGAAGCAGAACTCGAGCATAGACACGACCGCCGAAGCAAACGTCGAATGCGCGTCTACGATGACCGCGACGACGTCAACATGGTCGCAGCCGGCTACACCGACAGACACGACGACAACCGCAACAGCGGCAACCGCAGCGGTGGATACAATGACTCCGGGAAAACCACGCAAGTATGGCAGCGCCGCACTCGCGATGAAGCTCCCGCCACGTCCATTAAAGACAAATTGTCCGGCCGTGCACCGTGCACTTCTACATCGCCAAGCATGACGGCAAAAAGAAATCCAGCCACCTCCTCAAAGACTGTCGCGAGTTCCTCAAACTCCATGAGGGCCTGGCTCGGATGAATCGTGACGCAGTCAATAGGGGCTACGGAGCCACCCCAGGCGCTGTGGCACATGAAGCTCCTCCACCACCACCTGGACTAGTGCCAAACGCAGCTGCACCCGACCAATATCACGGAGGCGAACCGTACCCGTGGGCCATGGGCACCATGATGATCCAAAAGGGTCGCCCCTCCAACTGGGTGCAAAAGGCCATCACTCGCCAAGTCAATCTGGCGACAAACTCGCCACCATCCACCACTGAGTACCTCAGTGAAAGTGAGTCCTGCATCACCTTTGACAAGCGCGACCATCCGCGCCAAGTACCTCGTCCAGGCCACTGTCCCCTCGTACTCGAGGCACAAATTGGAGGCTTCGACATGAGCCGCTTCTTCATGGACGGCGGAAGCGACATCAACCTTATGTTCGCGAGTACCTTGCGAGCAATGAGAATCCCTCTGACTTGCTTAGAGGCCTCAGACACAACTTTCCACGGCATCGTCCCAGGCAAGGGCGTATATCTCCTTGGCAAAATCAACCTCGACATCATCTTTGGCACGCCGAAAAACTTTCGGCACGAGCGCATCGACTGGCCCTCACAGTACCACTACATCCTCGGACGTGTCGCGTTTGCTAGGTTAATGGCAGTGCTGCACTATGCCTATCTGTAGATGAAAATGTCAGGCCCTAATGGCGTCATCACAATCAACGGGAGCTTCAAGAGGTCCGACAGTTGCGACAGGGAATTCAACAGAATTTCCCAGTCCTTCGGCATGCATGAAGAACTTGCGAGACTAAAGGAGTCGACAGACAACAGTCTGCCTCCCCTGAGCCGACCAAGTTCACCCGACCTATCCTTCGACTCATCGGTGCACACGAAGAAAGTTCAGGTCCACCCATCGGATCCCGCCAAGACGGCCCTCATCGCCAACAACTTGAGTCCCGCATAGGAACTCGCGCTCGTTTAATTCCTACGTGAGCACTGGGAAATCTTTGCCTGGTGTCCAGTGGACATGCCAGGAGTTCCTAGGGAATTCGCCGAGCATGCACTCAATGTCAACCCAGACGGAAGGCCAGCCAAACAAACAATTTGGCGACTGTCTAAACCAAGAGAAAAGGCAGTCGGAATGGAGATCAATAGACTCCTCGATGCCAAATTCATACGCGAGATCAAGGAAAGCAGTTGGCTCACCAACACGGTGCTAGTACCAAAAAAGGACACGGATATCCAGCGGATGTCCATGGACTTCACCTCTTTGAATAAGCACTGTCCGAAGGACCACTTACCATTACCGCGAATTGACCAGATCATCGACTCCACCGCGGGATGCAAGCGCTTCTGCTTCCTCAACGCCTACTCAGGCTACAACCATATTCGAATGAAGGAGGAAGATCAAGAAAAAAGGCGTTTACAACGCCTTTCGGTGTGTTCTGCTACAACACAATGCCCTCCGGGCTGAAGAACGCAGGAGCCACCTACCAGCAGTGCATGCAGGCTTGCCTCAAGAACCAACTTGGTCGCAACATCCAATTCTATGTTGACGACATAGTAATCAAGACCAAATAGGAAGCCTCACTAATCGACGATTTGCGTGAAACCTTCGCCAACCTCGATCGCTACCGGATCAAGCTCAATCCGGACAAATGCGCCTTCGGCGTACCATCTGGGCAACTATTCGGGTATCTTATCTCCACGAGAGGGATCGAGGCGAACCCGAAGAAAATAAAAGCCATACTAGCCATGGAGAAGCCAAAAAACATAAGAGGACTCCAGCAGCTGTCTAGGCGAATCGCGTTGCTCAGTTGATTCATCAGTCGAATGGGCGAAAAGGCACTGCCTTTCTACCAACTCCTCCGCAAAGCTGACAAGTTCGAGTGGACCAACGAGGCACAAGAAGCATTCGAAGACCTCAAGCGCCTACTGTCCACCTCGCTAGTACTGGTGATCCCACGCGAAAGGGAACCATTGTTGCTGTACATCTCCGCCACCAACCAGGTGGTTAGCACAATGCTCGTAGTAGAACGAGCCGAGAAAACAAGGTCCACGGGGTACAACACCCAGTCTACTACCTCAGCGAGGTGCTTACGCCAACAAAAAAGCAGTACCCGCACTACCGGAAACTGGCGTACGGCGTCTTCATGATAGCCCGATGACTGCGCCACTACTTCTAGGAACACCCAATCGTGGTAGTCAACGACGCCCCGCTGGGGCATATCCTCAATAATCCCGACGCCACCGGACGAGTCGCGCTTTGGGGAATCGAACTGTCTCCACGAGACATTACATATGAAAAACGCGATGCAATCAAGTCGCAAGTTCTCCTCGACTTCCTCGTGCACTGGATGGAGAACCAACTCCCCGAAAAACCAGATATGTCCTACCTTTGGACAATGCACTTCGACGGTTCGAAGCGAAAGGATAGGGCCGGCGCAGGTGTCATACTGACATCGCCCCAGGGAGACAAGCTGAAATATATCCTTAAAATGCAGTTCACCGCCTCCAACAATGAAGCTGAATACGAGGCCCTACTGCACGGGATGAGGATGGCAAAAGCCTGCGGCACCAAGAGGCTCATAATATATGGCGACTCCAAGCTGGTCGTCAACCAGACAATGCACGAGTGCGATGCACTAAACGACAACATGATCGCCTACCGTGACCTCTACGACACACTCGAAGGGGACTTCAACGGTTGCAAGCTACGACACATAGGCCGCGAAAGCAATGAAGAGGCGGACACACTCGCCAACATAGGCTCTACCTTAGCCCCCCATACCACCTAGGGTATTTCTCGAGCGCATCTGCGAACGCTCCATCAAGCCAAAGGCCGCAGAGAAGAAAACAAGCGCAACAACGGACTCGGGGGCTGCGCCGCCCAATGAGCGAATGGCACTCGACGACCTGGAGCTGGACACAAGACTCGAAGGACCAATGAGCGTCATGATGATCGAGCCATCCTGGACTCAACCATACATCATGTACCTTCTCAGCAAGAGGCTACCGGACGATCCGACTGACGCCTGACACATCGCACGGTGATCCAAGGCATTCGCTATTGTCAACGGCGAACTATACAAGCGCAGCATCAGAGGAGTACTCCTACGATGCGTCTCCACGGCCGGTGGAAGAGCTGTTCTCCTCGACATCCATGAGGGGACTTGCGGGCACCACGCCAGCATTCGCGCCCTCGTCACCAAAGCTCTACGAGCTGGATTCTACTAGCCTACGGCCATGCGTGACACCAAGGACATCGTCCAAAAATGCAATGCTTGCCAGCGATTCGCGGACAAGCCACACGCACCTAGCGTAGAACTCCAGCCAATTGCATTGGCCTGGCCCTTCGTGCATTGGGGACTCGACATGGTTGGAAAGCTCCCAAAGTCCTGCCGAGGAGGCTACGTCTACCTTCTGGTTGCAGTCGACAAATTCACCAAGTGGATATAGGCCATGCCAGTAACTAATCAATCAGGATACATCGCAGTCAAGTTCTTCGAGTCCATAGTCTATCGCTTCGGAGTGCCACACAGCATCATCACGGACAACGGGACGAACTTCACATCCAAGGAGTTCCAAGAATTCTGCGAAAATCTGGGAATCAACGTCAGCTATGCCTCCGTAGCGCACCCACAGACCAACGGCCAGGTCGAAAAAGCTAACAGGCTCGTCTACGGCGGCATCAAGAAACGACTCCTCAGGCCACTTGAATAGGCCGCGGGCTGCCAGCCAGATGAGCTGCAATCGGTACTCTGGAGCCTACGCACAACTCCAAACAGCGCCATAGGGTACACCCCGTTCTTCATGGTGCATGGGGCTGAAGCGGTGCTACCCGCCGAAGTACGATACAAAGCACCACATGTGGTCGCTTACAAGGATCAAGAGTCAACTCTTGCACTCAAAGACTCCATCGACCTCCTTGACGAGGCGAGGGAAATCGCCGCAGAAAGATCAACGATCTACCAGCAGAACATGCGCAACTACCACAACAGAAGGCTATGCCCCAGGCCCTTCGTCGAAGGCGACCTGGTCATGCGAGTGAAACAACAAGGGCATCTCAAGCGCGAGTCCCCCTGGGAGGGACCATACGTGATTACAGAAGTAATCCCATGTGGCACCTATGGCCTTAAAGATTTAGAGACAGGAGTCGCATACTCCAACCCTTGGAACGTCGTGCAGCTGCGGCGCTTCTACCCTTAGTCATTTCTATTTTTACATTGCAAAAAACGCTACTCAGCCAAGGCTACTTAGCCACACTTTGTACCTCGTACTATCCTGCGAATAAATAAAGCTAAGTGCCCCAAGACTCTGTGTTTTCTTTTATTTTTCGCAAATTATCCACTCGGGGGCTGCGCCACCCTATACACATCTTTTCTACGAACTAACGCGATATTCTGAGTAGCTGGCACACCAATCGAAACCCTTGACAAACACCAACCCAGTTGCAACGCATCTGACAGGTTGGCAAGGGGCTGAGATAAACACAAGTCAGGCTAACAAAAAGGAATCGCATAGTGCAACGCACTCCCAAAATATACACGCTAACAAGCTGTTTATATACATCAATGTTAATCAATTATACAGAACATATATGAACTTTACAACACTGGTACAACTATGTGCAGGATACAAACTACACTACTGTTGCAGCAAAGGAACGTTGGTCTGCTCGTGGAAGAAGTCGATGATTTCCTCTGCTAGGTGATTCACCGCCTGGTAGTGCGGAAGCATGTTCCAAGTTGAACCTGCTGGCGACGCTGGCGGTCCGGCCGCAATTGCTGCAACATCCACATCAGGCCTGTGCAGTCGCACCAGCGACAGAGGAGCCTTGGATAGAATAGAAGTAAGCGAAGATAATCTTAGTGAAAACATTGTTTTGTTCAATGAAATCCTTTTGTTAACAAGGTTGATCAGGTCTTGTTACCAAAACAATTCCATATGAGACAAAACTTTGTATCCCACTAATTATTCTGTTACCTCAACCTTGATAGCAATGGTCCCAATCATAATAGTTTCAAATTTTTCTCTTGGTATGGGACAATATATTTCTCCAACTTGAATGCCCTCAACATGTTCAATTGATTCAAAAACCATAAGTCCTATCAATCTTCTTGGGGAAATAGACAGTATGTTCCTTGTCATTAACATTGAAGGTCACCTTCCCTTAATTACAATTAATAACAGCTCCCGCAGTATTTAAGAAAAGGTCTCCCAAGAATAATAGACATATTATCATCTTCAGTCATAATAGTTTGAGAGGGTGCTCAGATAAGAAATATGAGTTGAAGTAAAAGAGAGCATCAAGAAGCAAATTCAAAATACATTTAAGTCTAACCCACTTCCTATGCATAGGAATCGTGTATGCAAATAAATTCACAAAGAACAAAGTGACTGGCATAGGAAGATAAAACAAGAGTAACTTCAAAACTTTCAGAACATAGAGAGGTGTTTCAATACCATGAAAACTTCTAAAACCATATTTTCCTCTCTCATAATAATTTTCAGTAGCCTCATGAATAAACTCAACAATATAACTATCACATAAAGCATGCTTTTGATGATCTACAAGCACTAGAGCTTTATTATAAACATCTTCAAAAGAATCCTTAGGATCATAACATTCATCCTTCTTTAGTAAGCATGGGGGACAATCAAATAATGTAAGGGATAAAGAGTTAACCTCATTAGAAGGTAGGCATGGGTAGCTAATCCATTCTTCCTCCTTTTGTTCATCACTCTCCTCCTCTTTTTCATCTAATGAGATTTCAGGTTCATCAATTTCTTCTTCCATAGGATCCTGCAAGGCATTAGTCTCTTCCATTTGTGGAAAGCATCTTTTAATATATTTAAGAATATAGCCATTTTCTTCCTTGTAATTATCAAAGAAAAATCTATGTATATCATAAACCTCAAGTTTATAAGGTGAATCATCAATATTTCCAAGCAAACTAGCAAGTTCAAATGCACCCTTCCAAGCAATAAATTCCTCAATTTGTTCCACATCATAAAAGTCATAAATTCCTTAAACATAAGACGATATGGTAACATTATCATTATACTCACATTGAAAAGGGAGGTGTTTATACCTCTTACAGCAACAAGATTTATCAAAGCAATAAGTAACATTATAAGTAGAGCACACGTTTCTAGCAATAGTATACAATCTATCAATTTGTCCCCATAAGTGTTTCCCTTTTTGTGACAAGCGGTGTTCCTTATAATAATATTTTTGATCTTCCGTGAACCCACCTTGCCAATAATATTCAGTTTCAAAGAAACCAACCATTGACAACAAGCAAGATAAAGCAAGACAATAACAGACCAACGGAAATAACAACTAGAGTAGGAACTAATTTTTTGTATTTTTTGATAAAGAAATAAGCAAACAAGACAGACATAAACTAAGCTTGAACAATAGTGATTCCAAGTGGACTTGATAAATAAAGGTATGCTCCCCGGCAACGGCGCCAGAAAATAGTCTTGATGACCCACAAGTATAGGGGGTGTATCACAGTATTTTCGAGGGAAGTGAAACCCAATTTATTGATTTGACACAAGGGGAGACAAAGAATATTTATAAGCCTTAACAACGGAGTTGTCAATTCAGCTGCACCTCGAAACAATCTTGCTCACAACAGTTTATCAGTAGCAACAGTTTTGTAGTAGGAATATCAAAGTAGCAGCAGTAGTAAAGTAAAGACAACAGTAACAATAACAGTAAACAGTGGGATTCGAGTGCGGTAGGCATAGGGATGGATGGTCGGGCGTTGCATGAACAAAACAATTCACATAGCAATCATAACATAGGGCAATTGCAGATAAATAAGATAAAGCATCCAAATACTAGATAATCCTAGGCATGTGTTCCATATATAGTCATACGTGCTTGCAATGAGAACTTGCACAACATCTTTTGTCCCGCCAGCCCGTTTGCAGCGGGGCCTCAAAGGAACTATTGGCAATTAAGGTGCTCCTTTTAGTAGAGCACCGGAGCAAAGGATTAACACTCCGTGAACACATGTGATCCTCACATCAAGGCCATTCCCTCCGGTTATCCCGATTTCTGTCACTTCGGGGCCATTGGTTCCGGACAACAACGTGTGCATACAACTTGCAGATAAGACCATAAACAATACTATCATAATGAATCAATAACATGTTCAAATCTGAAATCATGGCACTCGGGCCCTAATGACAAGCATTAAGCATAACAAGTCGCAACAAAGTCATAAAGCACTAATAGAAGATACGAGGCACCATGCCCTAACAATCTGATGCCATTACATGAACGATCTAATCCAATCCCTACCATCCCCATAGCCTATAGCGGGGGATTACTCACTCCTAGATGGGGGAAACATGGATGATCGATGGAGAAGCGATGGTCATGATGATGGTGATGATCTCCTCCAATTCCCCGTCCCGACAGGGTGCCAGAACAGAGTTTCTGGTGCTGTTTCGTGGAATCTGGTGGTGGTGACGGAGCGGAACTCCTTCTGGAAAAACATCGAACCCCCCTAAGTTTTTAGGTCAGAAGGCAACTTATAGGCGAAGAGGGAGACCGAGGGGCAGTCTGGGGCGGCCAGACCACACCCTGGCGCGGCCATGCCCAGTCCGCACGGCCACGGGGTGTGGCTGGGCCCCATCCCCTCTCTTTTCTCATATTCTGGCTCCGAGAGTCTTCTGGTGAAATAGGATTTTTGGCTTTTGTCCCATCCAATTCCGAGAATATTCATTTTCTGAATTTCCTGGAACCAAAAACAACATAAAACATGCAGCTGGCACTGTGGCTCTTGTTAATAGGTTAGTCCAAGAAATCATATGAAAAGTACTCCAAAGTGTGGACAAAACATAAGAAAGTAGATAAAACAAAGCATGGAACATCAAAAATTATAGATACATTTGCAATGTATCCGGGAGCAGCAGCTTCCCCAACCACTTCATGTGCGCCGTCATCAACGCGGGCGACTCCTCTGCCAATCGCGACAACACGGGCAACGGTGGCCATGGAGTCGACCCGCCAATCGGCGGCATACCCAATGGCGGACCACCTAATGGCGGACCACCGCCAAACGACGGCCCCACTAATGGCGCCCCCGTCAACAACGGAGGGCAGTCGAACCTCCAACTATGATAAACGAGCAAGCTGGTGAACGTGTCGTGATCAGGATCAATGACCTCGAGTGGGCTCGTGGCCGAGAAGCCCTACGAGGACACCCTCTACCCTTCCGCTCCCCGCAAGAACTGCTGATGGGTTACTATTGGCTCCTAAAAGAGGAATACAAGCGCCAACTACAAACAATCGTGCAACTCGAGGCGCGTAAAAAGGCGGCTGATGAGTCAAGCCTCCGACGAGCCAGGCTCTCCTCCCATGGAGGATCCTCCTCCAAGTGGAACGAGTACATCGCCAACAAGAGCCGATCTCGACTCGCCCACCTCATTGAACAAGAACATATAGAAGCCGCCAAAGTCCTCGACTTCGGCTCCATGACGGTGGATACGCGTGGCAACATGCTCCCAAAAACGCCGCAAGCTGCGGTAACGGCGGCCACCATGTACCTCCTCAACAACCAGCCGCCAGCTAGAGACCCTGGAGATACCATGCACCAATCTACGATCGCAGGCTTGGGGTTAATCGAGGCTGCCCTCGACAAAGAGCCGACACCGGAACCGAAGAAAGGCAAGGCTCTGGCAAAACGCTACTCCTCGCCTTCATCTAGCGACGACAGTCACGATCTGTCTCGACGTCGCTGCTCCCGGCGACACGACCACGACTACGATGTGTGCGATGACCTCACGCAGCGCAAGATCGACAAATCAATGGCCCGACGTGCTCGATCGACTGACTCAGAAGACGAAGATGTGGAGCTCTGTGGCGCTAGATTCTTCAGCAGGGCCATCAGGCAAAAGCGAATGCCCAAGGGGTTTAAGCTCCCATCAGAGAACCCAAAGTTTGACGGTCTGCAGGATCCGAAAATCTAGTTAGAGGACCATATCTCCTTTGTCAGGCTCTACGGCGGAAGTCGAAGAACGGCTATGCAATGCCTGCAGCTACAGCTATAGGGCGCCGCCCGAGCATGGCTCAACAACCTCCCACGCGGATGCATTAGCAGTTGGGAAGAGCTGGTCTACAGCTTTGTGTGCAACTTCAAGGGCACCTACAAAAGGCCCGCATCAATCGAAGAGCTGAGGTGCTGCCAACAAAGATCGGGTGAATCACTACACTCGTACATCCAGAGGTGGTTCATCATCAAGAACTCTGCATAAAATATCTCAGAGGACCATGCAATCGACGCAGTCAACAGGGGCTACGGAGCCGCCCTAGGCGCTGTGGCACATGAAGCTCCTCCACCACCACCTAGACCACCGCCAAACGCAGGCGAGCCGTACCCGCGGGCCATGGGCACCATGATGATCCAAAAGGGTCGCCCCTCCAACCGGGTGCAAAAGGCCATCAATCGCAAAGTTAATCTGGCGACAAACTTGCCACCATCCACCACTGAGTAACTCCGTGGAAGTGAGTCCTGCATCACCTTTGACAAGCGCGACCATCCGTTCCAAGTACCTCGTCCATGCCACTATCCCCTTGTTCTCGAGGCAGAAGTTGGAGGCTTCGACATGAGCCGCTTCTTCATGGACGGCGGAAGCGACATCAACCTTATGTTTGCGAGTACCTTGCGAGCAATGAGAATCCCTCTGACTTGCTTAGAGGCCTCAGACACAACTTTCCACGGCATCGTCCCAGGCAAGGGCGTATATCCCCTTGGCAAAATCAACCTCAACGTCATCTTCGGCACGCTGAAAAACTTTCGGCGCGAGCACATCGAGTTCGAAGTCGTCGACTGGCCCTCACAGTACCACTACATCCTCGGACGTGTCGCATTTGCTAGGTTCATGGCAGTGCTGCACTCCGCCTATCTACAGATGAAAATGCCAGGCCCTAATGGCGTCATCACAATCAACGGGAGCTTCGAGAGGTCCGACAGGGAATTCAATAGAATTTCCCAGTCCTTCGGCATGCATGAAAAACTTGCGAGACTAAAGGAGTCGACAGACAACAGTCTGCCTCCCCTAAGCCGGCCAAGTTCACCCGACCTATCCTTCGACTCATCGGTGCACACGGAGAAAGTTCAGGTCCACCCATCGTATCCCGCAAAACGGCCCTCATTACCAACAACTTGAGTCCCGCATAGGAACTCGTGCTCGTTTAATTCCTCCGCGAGCACTGGGAAATCTTCGCCTCGTGTCCAGCGGACATGCCAGGAGTTCCCTGGGAATTCGCCGAGCATGCACTAAATGTCAACCCAGACGCAAGGCCAGTCAAACAAACAATTCGGCAACTGTCTGAACCAAGAGAAAAGGCAGTCAGAATGGAGATTAACAGACTCCTCGATGCCAAATTTATATGCGAGATCAAGGAAAGCACTTGGCTCACCAACACGGTTCTAGTACCAAAAAAGGACACGGATATCCTGGGGATGTGCATGGAATTCACCTCTTTGAATAAGCATTGTTCGAAGGACCACTTCTGGCTACCACGAATTGACCAGATCATTGACTCCACCGCGGGATGCGAGCGCTTCTACTTCCTCAACGCCTACTCAGGCTACAACCATATTCGAATGAAGGAGGAAGATCAAGAAAAAACGGCGTTTACAACGCCTTCAGTGTGTTCTGCTACAACACAATGCCCTCCGGGCTGAAGAACGCAGGAGCCACCTACCAACGGTGCATGTAGGCTTGCCTCAAGAACCAACTTGGTCGCAACATCTAAGTCTATGTTGACGACATAGTAATCAAGACCAATGTGGAAGCCTCACTAATCGACGATTTGCGTGAAACCTTCGCCAACCTCGACCGCTACCGGATCAAGCTCAATCCGGACAAATGCGCCTTCGGCGTACCATCTGGGCAACTACTCGGGTATCTTATCTCCGCGAGAGGGATCGAGGCGAACCCGAAGAAAATAAAAGCCATACTAGCCATGGAGAAGCCGAAAAACATAAGAGGAGTCCAGCAGCTGGCTGGGCGAATCGCGGCGCTCAGTCGATTCATCAGTCTAATGGGCGAGAAGGCACTGCCTTTCTACCAACTACTCCACAAAGCTGACAAGTTCGAGTGGACCAACGAGGCACATGAAGCATTCGAAGACCTCAAGCGCCTACTGTCCACCTCGCCAGTACTAGTGACCCCACGCGAAAGGGAACCATTGTTGCTGTACATCTCCGCCACCAACCAGGTGGTTAGCACAATGCTCGTAGTAGAACGAGCCGAGAAAACAAGGTCCACGGGGTACAACACCCAGTCTACTACCTCAGCGAGGTGCTTACACCAACAAAATAGCGGTACCCGCACTACCGGAAACTGGCGTACGGCGTCTTCATGATAGCCCGATGACTGCGCCACTACTTCTAGGAACACCCAATCGTGGTAGTCAACGACGCCCCGCTGGGGCATATCCTCAATAATCCCGACGCCACCGGACGAGTCGCGCTTTGGGGAATCGAACTGTCTCCACGAGACATTACATATGAAAAACGCGATGCAATCAAGTCGCAAGTTCTCCTCGACTTCCTCGTGCACTGGATGGAGAACCAACTCCCCGAAAAACCAGATATGTCCTACCTTTGGACAATGCACTTCGACGGTTCGAAGCGAAAGGATAGGGCCGGCGCAGGTGTCATACTGACATCGCCCCAGGGAGACAAGCTGAAATATATCCTTAAAATGCAGTTCACCGCCTCCAACAATGAAGCTGAATACGAGGCCCTACTGCACGGGATGAGGATGGCAAAAGCCTGCGGCACCAAGAGGCTCATAATATATGGCGACTCCAAGCTGGTCGTCAACCAGACAATGCACGAGTGCGATGCACTAAACGACAACATGATCGCCTACCGTGACCTCTATGACAAACTCGAAGGGGACTTCATGACAGCCCCACGACTGCGCCACTACTTCCAGGAACACCCAATCGTGGTAGTCAACGACGCCCCGCTGGGCATATCCTCAATAATCCCGACGCCACCTGACGAGTCGCGCTTTGGGGAATCGAACTGTCTCCACGAGACATTACATATGAAAAACGCGATGCACTCAAGTCGCAAGTTCTCCCCGACTTCCTCGTGCACTGGATGGAGAACCAACTCGCCAGAAAACCAGATATGTCCTACCTCTGGACAATGCACTTCGACGGTTCAAAGCGAAAGGATAGGGCCGGCGCAGGTGTCATACTTACATCGCCCCAGGGAGACAAGCTGAAATATATCCTGTGAATGCAGTTCACCGCCTCCAACAATGAAGATGAATACGAGGCCCTACTGCACGGGATGAGAATGGAAAAAGCCTGCGGCGCTAAGAGGCTCATAATATATGGCGACTCCAAGCTGGTCGTCAACCCAGACAATGCACGAGTGCGATGCACTGAACGACAACATGATCGCCTACCGCGACCTCTACGACACACTCGAAGGGGACTTTGACGGTTGCAAGCTACGGCACATAGGCCGCGAAAGCAATGAAGAGGCGGACACACTCCCCAACATAGGCTCTACCTGAGCCCCCATACCACCTAGGGTATTTCTCGAGCGCATCTGCGAACGCTCCATCAAGCCAAAGGCCACAGAGAAGAAAACAAGCGCAACAATGGACTCGGGGGCTGCGCCGCCTAATGAGCGAATGACACTCGACGACCTGGAGCTGGACACAAGACTCGAAGGACCAATGAGCGTCATGATGATCGAGCCATCCTGGACTCAACCATACATCACGTACCTTCTCAGCAAGAGGCTACTGGACAATCCGACTGACGCCCGACACATCGCACGGCGATCCAAGGCATTTGCTATTGTCAACGGCGAACTATACAAGCGCATCATCACAGGAGTACTCTAACGATGCGTCTCCACGGCCGGTGGAAGTGCTGTTCTCCTCGACATCCATGAGGAGACTTGCGGTCACCACGCCGGCATTCGCGCCCTCATCACATCCATGAGGGGACTTGCGGGCACCACGCCGGCATTCGCGCCCTCGTCACCAAAGCTCTACGAGCCGGATTCTACTAGCCTACGGCCATGCATGACGCCAAGGACATCGTCCAAAAATGCAACGGTTGCCAGCGATTCGCAGACAAGCCACACGCACCTGGCTCAGAACTCCGGCCAATTCCATTGGCCTGGCCCTTCGTGCAATGGGGACTCGACATGGTCGCAAAGCTCCCAAAGTCCTCCCGAGGAGGCTACTTCTACCTCCTGGTCGCAGTCGACAAATTCACTAAGTGGATAGAGGCCATCCCAGTAACTAATCAATCAGGATACAACGCAGTCAAGTTCTTCGAGTCCATAGTCTATCGCTTCGGAGTGCCACACAACATCATCACAGACAACATGACGAACTTCACATCCAAGGAGTTCCAAGAATTCTGCGAAAATCTAGGAATCAATGTCAGCTATGCCTCCGTAGCACAGCCACAGAACAACGGCTAGGTCGAAAAAGCTAACGGGCTCGTCCACGGCGGCATCAAGAAACGACTCCTCAGGCCACTTGAACAGGCTGCAGGCTGACGGCCAGACGAGCTGCAATCGGTACTCTGGAGCCTATGCACAACTCCAAACAACGCCATAGGGTACACCCCGTTCTTCATGGTGCATGGTGCATGGGGCTGAAGCGGTGATACCCGCCGAAGTACGATACAAAGCACCACGTGTGTTCACTTACAAGGAGCAGGAGTCAACTCTTGCACTCAAAGACTCCGTCGACCTCCTTGATGAGGCGAGGGAAATCACCGCAGAAAGATCAACGATCTACTAGCAGAACCTGCGCAACTACCCCAGCAGAAGGCTATGCCCCAGGTCCTTTGTCGAAGGCGACCTGGTCCTGTGACTGAAACTGAAGGGCATCTCAAGCTCGAGTCCCCCTGGGAGGACCATACATGATTACAGAAGTAATACCAAGTGGCTCCTATGGCCTTAAAGATTTAGAGATAGGAGTCGCATACTCCAACCCTTGGAACGGCGTGCAGCTGCGGCGCTTCTACCCTTAGTCATTTCTATTTTTACATTGCAAATAACGCTACTCAGCCAAGGCTACTTAGCCACACTTTGTACCTCGTACTATCCTGCGAATAAATAAAGCTAAGTGCCCCAAGGCTCTGTGTTTTCTTTTATTTTTCGCAAATTATCCACTCGGGGGCTGCGCCACCCTATACACATATGTTCTACGAACTAACGCGATATCCTGAGTAGCTGGCACAACAATCGAAACCCTTGACAAACACCAACCCAGTTGCAACGCATCTGACAGGTTGGCAAGGGGCTGAGATAAACACAAGTCAGGCTAACGAAAAGGAATCGCATAGTGCAACGCACTCCCAAAACATACACGCTAACAAGCTATTTATATACATCAATGTTAATCAATTATACACAACATATATATGAACTTTACAACACTGGTACAACTATGTGCAGGATACAAACTACACTACTGTTGCAGCAAAGGAACGTTGGTCTGCTCCTCGAAGAAGTCGAGTTTCCTCTGCTGGGCGATCCACCGCCTGGTAGTGCGGAACTATGTTCCAAGTTGAACCTGCTGGCGACGCTAGCGGTCCGGCCGCAATTGCTGCAACATCCACATCAGGCCTGTGCAGTCGCACCAGCGACAGAGCGGACCGCACTCAAGTCCTGGAATTTAGCAAGAAGGGCCAGCAGGCTCGATGGAATGACGTCCAACGGGAAAATCGTCTGGTAAATATTCTTCAAGCACGATTGCAACTTCTTCAAGAAGTGAAGCACTCACGACGCATGATCCTGTAGGGTCGCCAGCGCGATTACACGATCATGATCCACCCAGAAGTATCCACTCGCCTGAAGCTGCTCTTGGGCCAGGTCATTCATGCGAATGGCAATCCTATCCTTCTCATCCTGCGGATGGCGCGCACTGACAACTATACCAAGCAAAGGCAAAAGTATGAAGACAACGAACTACTGCGAGTGACTAAAGGGAAAAGATAAGGAAGAAGAAAACTAACATTTTAATTGGTCGCCTAGCTGCGTCACCTCCCCCAGCAGATATTGTTCTCGGGCGATGGACTTCTCCGCCCTCGATTTCCATACATCCGCGTTACCACGGATTATGGGAAATTCATGCGCCAACTGCTTCACACGGTCATGGAGTCGCGAGAGCAGAGACAGCTCATCCACCCTTGAGCGCGGAGGTGCCAAGGTGTCATAAGGGGGTGGCGAATCCCGAGGTTCCCTCAAAGGATCACTCGATGTGACCTATCACAAGTCAAGCAAGAGACAATAAGAAGACTAAGGCGAGGCATAGACAAAAAACTCGAGTGCATTCAAGATTAACAAAGTATCAACAGATACACTCGCCAAAAGGCATGTTTTCGACAAAATAAATAAGCTATTTAACTATTACAAGACGCGACTACTGAGGAGCAACTGGCTTCTTCGACTTAGACTTTGGTTTTGGGGGCCTCATCGAGTCTGTGGCAGTATCAGACGCCACAGACTTCCCGCCGGCCCCTGACGTCGTAGCCTTTGCCGCCTTCTTGGCCCGCTGAAGCTCCTCAGAGTACTTCGCAACTGTATTGATCAGCTGCGGCCCGTACTTGCCACAAGCAGTTGCGAAAGGAGCAAATACTACCTGCTGGCCATCTGCGCTGACAGGCATCGCCTTGGAGACCGTTGGAGGATTAACTTCGACTCCATGGGATTGAACCATTACGAGTGACATTGAAGCTCCAGCCGCATGGAGCGAGTTCTTGAAGCTCGCAGGAATGCCCCCGGCAAGGGACTCCACTAGCTCATCCATATTCTTGATCAAATCAGCCTTGGGTGCCAGCTCCTCCCGGAGGCGACTGAGCACACCCTTGGCTTTGGTGAGCATCCCCTGAACAGCAGTGTTGCGATCTTCGACTGCCGAAATGGCACCCGCCAGGGCATCATCACGATGGAGTGCTTGGGGGTCGAAGCTCAGACCACTAGCATCTACACACGAATCAAGCATCGACACAAAAGTCAGCACGGCAGCAAATTTGAAAGAAGGGACACGACAAAAATCTAGACAAGGACATACCTGAGAGAACCTTGGCTGCGATGGAGGCGCGCAGATCCTCTTCGCGTTTCTGCGATTTGTCCTGTGCCGCGATTGCCTCATCACAGCTCTTCACCACCACGGCGAGCGTTTTCTCGAGGGAAGCAGTGCTATAAAGGAATGCATTATGCTCAGCTGTGACACAAACAAAGATAAATCGTTAGTCGAATATATCGCAAGGATGCAGAAGAAAAAGTAAAGAACACTCACTTTTAACCGCGCCATGGTGATTGTCCAGCATTGCATGCTGACGACCCATCGCGAGCACCTGCTCCGCTAGGCGAGCGCCTTCCTTCACAATGAGTTGTGACAAAAGACATAGTAAAAGGTCAACAGATGGCATAGATGAAAATTCGACTGCAAAATCAGAAGAAGAGATACTACACATACATAATCCTCTAATGACTCCAAAGTCGATGGATGCGCAGACATCTAGATAACCATCTCGTGCTCCACATTGTGTGGAGAACTTGATGAGTTATGGCCAGAGTGGGCCGCCAATGGAGGAGAAGGGGCACGCTCAGCCATTTTATTGGCTTTGAAGTTCGTGACTCCAGATTCCTTCAAAAAATGTACGTTGCCAGAGGATGACAACGCTGGCTGACTATAGAACAAAATCAACATCAAGAAAAAGCAACTTCCTTTCAAAGAAGAACCAGAGGGAAGACTCGCACACTTACCAATCAAACTTGTCAAAATCGACGGTTTGATTCCCCGACTCTAACAACGACTCCTTGAGCAGTCGCATCTTCTTGCGAGAAGATGGCGCCATGGCACTGACAGGAATGACAGGTATGGCGACTCTACACCAACAGTTGCACCTTTCGGAGTCGAAGGAGACGATCCATCCAAATCCTCGCTATGCGAACGCTTGTGAGTGCCCGGACCACTCGACTCGGGGGCTTCCTCCTCCACATCAGATGGAACGGTCGACTCTGACTCGTCCTCTTCTAGGGCTTCACGAGGGATAACCCCCTCAGGAAGAGGGGGCATACAGGGCGACACCCCCCAATCCTGCACACAGAAAACAATCTAGCACAAGTCAAAAGAAGCAGTTGACAAACAAAGCTACTACGTAGCACAACTGTACCTCAGGAGGAGGGTTAGTAGCGTCCAATGGAGGTACAACTAGATCATTGGGGAGCACATCCTTGGCGGTTGATACGTCAATTTTCCATCACTATTCTATGTCATAATTTACTGTTATTCATTGATATATTTCGTATTGAGAGGTGATACTTCTGTTATTTCATCTGTTTTTGCATGGTTGATGACTTTTGGAGCATAAAATGCTATAGTCAGGATTCTGATGGAAAAGGTGTTGTTTGGAGGCAAAATTCGCGAAGCTCAGAAAATCTAGGAAAATATACAGAAAATCCTATTTTTCCAAAAGACGAAGGAAGCCAAAGGGGGGCTAGAGATGGGCCATAGGGGGCCCACACCACCCCCTTGCGCGAGCCACCCTAGGCCGCGCCACCAGGTGGTGCGGCCACACTGGTCCACCCCTGGCACTCCCCTCTGGCGTATATTATCCTCCCGAAACCCTAAGACTCGGGGAGCGACCACAGAAAGATTCCGCCGCCTCTGCGAGGCGAAAAACACCGAGAGAGAAAGATCTCTCCGGCAGACAGATTTCTGGCGGGGAATTCCTTCCCGGAGAGGGGAGATCGTCGCCATCAACCCCATCATCAAGCTGGACTTCATCATCATCACCACCACCATCATCACCATGAGCACCCTCATCGTCATCTGCATATTGTTGTAACAATTGGGTTGAATCTTGCATAGTACATAGGGGAAACTTTCCCAGTGTTCATTACTCTTTGTAGTTGATGCTATTGAGTGAACCATTGAATTATTGTTTATGTTCAGATTGTTATACATCATTATTCCATCTCTGATCCTGATCCATATGAAGTCTTGTGAGTAGTTCATTTTGTTCTTGAGGACATGGGAGAAGTCATGTTGTTAGTAGTGGAATTGTGTTGAGAAAGATTCAATAGTTTGATATTTAAGTTGTGGTGTACTTCTTCTAGTGGTGTCATGTGAACGTCGACTACATGACACTTCACCTATATGGGCCTAGGGGAATGCATTGTGTATTTGGCTACTAATCATAGGGGCTGCCGGAGTGACAGAAACCTGAACCCCCGTTAGGAAACCATTGCACAAGGGACGTAAGGGTCTTAGAGTTTAAAGCCATGGTTAGGTTTCTACCTTAATTACTTTCTTGTACTTATGGATGTTTGCAAGGGGTATAGTCACAAGTTTGTATTAGTCCTAGGAAGGTCGGCACATTAGCACAGGTTCACCCACACAACACTTAGCAAGCTAAAGAAGATTAATCAACTATATGAAGCGAAAGCACTTGACAGTCTTCCTATGTGTCCTCGAGAACGTTTGGTCATCTTAAGTAATAAAACCGGCTTGTCCTCTGCTGCATAAAGGATTGGGCCACTTGCTGCATTTATTCCTACTGTCTTTTGTTTACTCGTACTTTGTTTACTTGCGTTATCAAAAACCCCTAAAATCCGTTTGCTAAGTATTTGCAGAGAATTCCTGATCCATACCACTAGCCAACACCTTCTTCTCCTTGTTGGGTTCGACACTCTTACTTATCGAAAATACTGCGATACACCCCCTATACTTGTGGATCATCAAGACTATTTTCTGGCGCCGTTGTCGGGGAGTGAAGATCTATTGGAGAGTGGAACTGGTAAAGGAAACTTCTACTGTGAGTAATGTTTACTTCTGTTATTTGCTTTATTTTCGTTATGGATAATTCGTTGAGTTTCTTATTTGGTAATGCTACTACCACTGCTAAGGTAGTAGATAAGCCACCACCTGCTGACAATGATGTTTTTAAAATACCTACAAGAATTATTGATCGTGTTATGGATAACTACTATGTTGGGGATGGAACTGTCCATCCCGGTGATCATTTACTCTTTATACACGAATTATGCGGGTTGTTCAAGTGTGCAGGTATTACTACAGATCAAGTTAAGAAGAAGTTATTCTCATTATCGCTGAAAGGAAGAGCTGAGGAATGGTATAAGCTGCTGAAGAATGGTCAAGCTTTGGAATGGGAGGAAATAGTGCCTCTCTTTTATTCAAAGTTTTATCCTCCTAGTGAGATTCATAAAGATCGGAATCAAATATACAACTTTTGGCCTCTTGATGGAGAGAGTATAGGTCAAGCTTGGGGGAGATTGAAGTTACTAATGCTCAAATGTCCCATTCATGAGCTCCCCAACAATATTATTATCAATAACTTTTATGCAAGGCTCCCTCTACATGACAAGGATTTATTGGATGCTTCTTGTGCTGGATCATTCACTCGCATGGAAGAAGAAGCTAAATGGGATCTTCTGGACCATATTCAAGACAATGCTGAAGCTTGGGAGAATGACAAAGGTAGAAAGTCAGGTATAAATTATGATTATGAATGCATTGAATCTTTTATGGGAACTGATGACTTTCAAAATATTAAAAATGCTTATGGTCTAGACTCTCAAGCTATTGCTTCTTATTTTAAGGCTTTTGCTTCCTATATTGAAGTGCCTAAAAAGAAGTGGAATAAGTATCATGAACCTTATAAATATATTGCTAAGTGTGTTCCTGTTAGAAATACTGAAGTTTATACTGCTAATTATGTTTTACCTGAACCTTACATTGAGAAAATGCCTTTCCTAGTTAAGATAAAGGAACATTCTATGATAGCTAGTATGGTTAATGAAAGTACAAATAAAGCTGCTAAACCTGATAAACAAAAGGTTGATGAACCTATTATAGCAAATGTGAAAGAATTTGTTACTAAATATGAAGAAGAGGGACACACTATCCTTTGTAAGGACACCTCTAATATTGTTTCACAAAGTAGTGTTATGAGAGCTAGTATTCCTATGTTTTCTGTTGGAATAACTGATAATTGTTACGATGGCCCTTGTAATAGTTATATTGTTAAGTTTATGCATGATACTAAAAGTTACTATGAGAGAGGGGAAAATGTTCTTATGCATCTCAATAATATCAAGTTTCCTCGTTTTATGCTGAAAGTTTTTATGTTGCACTTCTTTTGCCTTCCTATGCTAGTAGCCTCTGGTTTCAACAACTTGTTTGTTTACAAAATTCCCTTGCATAGGAAGTGGGTTAGACTAAAATGTGTGTATTTTTGCTTCTTAATGCTCTCTTTCACTTCAATTCATATTCCTATGTGAGCATCCCCAAAATTATCACGCCCATCTTAATGGCTATAAAGAAAGAGCTTTTTGGCAGACAACCCAATTTGTTTTTGCTTTCAGTTTTTTTTGTTTCTTTGAGTCTTGGAAGTTATTACTTCGGTAATAACCGATCCTTATCCGTTTTGTTTGGTTTTTGTGTCAAGATCAACCTCTAATGAGAGAGAAGTAAGATTTGGGGAGGTTGTTGTCCCGAAATAGATTTTTGTGCTGCACCGTAAAAATTCGTGAAAGATCTCTGTATGTCGGATTGAGCTGTAATTGTTTGTGCTTCTGCCCCAGGTTGTTATTTAACTTTCGTTAGTTTTGCATGTTTTGATTTTAGCAACAGAAGATTTTCAAAAAAATTGATCTTTACCTGCTGGTCTGTTTTGACAGATTTTGCCACTCTTTCATTTGCTTCTTTAATCGATTTCCTTTTTGAATTCTTTTTGGGTTTTTGGAAGGAGTTGCTACAGTGGATTATGTTTTGATGGTTTTCAGTTGAAGTTGGGCTCAAAAGGTTTTATCACTTCATATATATACTAATGTTGCTAATAAGAATTGTGTGAAGTTTTGTGTGAAAGAAATTTCCAGGAAGTGGAGATAATGGTGTAATAAGGAAGAGAAAGGTTTTATGACTCAAGTAATAAGTGTATGAAGATGAAGATATTGATATTATTCAAGTGGTGAGTCCGGAAGAATCTACTAGATACCAAATTCAGGGACCTGCAGAGTCCACTTCCAAATAGTTTTCAGTCAATAAGGAAAGCTACAAAGAGAAAGAGGGACGGAAACGGAGCCAGGGTGGCTCACACCACCCTATGGCGCGGGCCCTCCCCTGGCCGCGCCACTAGGTGGTGAGTTCACCCCGGACTTCGCCTCCGACTCATTTTCTCTTAGTACCTTTCTTTTGTCATGAAACATCATAATATATAATCCCCCGGATCTCCCGAGGTTCATATATTGTGTTTTCATCGTGTTTTCGTTTCGATCTGTTTCTGCCAGGAACCACCCTTGAAGGTTTGGAAGCACAATGGTGTCCGCCAAGGATAAAGGGAAGGATCCTATGGAGGATGACCTCCAAGACCCCGGGCAGGAGAAGGAGATCAAGAGTGAAGATGAAGAGGAGGCAAAGCACACCGGCACTACCATTGCAAGCATTTGAGTGGTGGCAAACCATGCCAGGAATATGTCAATTGGAGGGAAGCCTCATCATAACCGTTCAGATCCCTAGTCACTTCCCCCACGTGCCAAGAATCCTTTGCATACCCTTATCCACGAGCATCAATACCAGAATATGCCCAAGGAGAAATTACCATCCAATTGGGATTTGCCTCGTTCTAGCCATGCAGGAAAAGAAGACTTCAAGGAGGAAGAGTGGGGAAAGGATCACAAGAGCTGGAATTCGCGACCCGACATGATCATGAGCCGCATGGAGCAAAACTCGCAGCTTATTCGCAATCTCACCTTTGAGATCGAGGACTTGGGGAAAATGATCAAAGAGCTCATCAAGAGGACACCACCATCACCGAAGGAGTAATTCGTCATCAGGTTTGGCATCCCCTTAGTTTGTTCCAAGCTTGGGGAAGTGTCGCGGTATCACATCACTATCTTCTATCTTTTTACCTTTTTAGTGGAGTCATATCATGAATAGAGAAGTTATTATGTAGGATGGTTTGCATTATGGAAGTGTCCCCTCTCTCATTAGATATGTATACCTTGGTGTGAGTTGCCGTTATGGAATATTAATAAGAAGTTCTATCATTTACTCTTTTGCATATCTTATATTAATTTTAAATTCGTGGTTATATGATTGATCTTGTTGTTAGTATTGGTATCACTTTGGGATCATTGAGTTAATCTAGTTGGTTTTGGCAAACCTAGCTCGGTCAGTAGCAACACTATTTTTGAGAGTTGAATGAAAAAGATAGAAGTACTCTAAAGAAAAATAATTCCATCATCTTTCTTTCTTGATTTGCTAATAAGTTTAGTATTCTCTAGTTAAGATATTTTGTGCTTCCAAGGAAGATTGCATGTTTGTCTTTATCACTTGTATGTTTGGTTGTTTCCTTCAACTCTTATACTTGCTACCCAGCCTTGCTAGCCAAAAACCTATACTGAGAGGAATTCTTCTCGTGCATCCATCCCTTAAACCAAAACCTATGCCATTTGTGACCACCATACCTACCTACTAGCACTATTGCTATTCCAAGTAAATTCTTGTTTTGTCTACCTTCCAAATTAAACTTGTTATGTGAAAATTAGTGATTAAAGCTCTCACGAACTTGATGACACACTTTAATTTTCTTGCATCTAATAACCTGAACCATTGGGTCCTTCTTTGTTGCGTATATGCTTGCGCTTTATGAGTTGAAGTTAGCAGAACCATGTATCATGGGGAATGATTTCAACACTAGATTGGTACTTTGTACCTAGTTGATATCATGTTCTTTTGCTTATGGATCCCGGTGGTGTGAAATAAAAGTGGACCTTGTAAGATCATGGACTTTATATGTGTGTTAGAGAAACGCCTGGGCCGCTAGCCTAAGCCATGCCTAATCATGGTGGAAACTTGCAGCATAACTATAGTGAGCATTCTATGAAGCATCCTCAATAAAAACCTATGCAAATAGCAAATAAAAAGATCACCGAGATGCTCCCTGTCTACTTGCCTTGTCATTTTGATTATGGGATAGCTCCTGTGTCATGTGCAAGGGGTACCCCGTTGGCGGTTCTCAATGATACATGTGTATTTACAATGACAAGAGCTTACCCGTGACTGAAGTTGAGTAGCATGAGGTTCGTTATTTGTAAGTAAGGGGCATGAGATTTCAACTTATAACTTGTCAAGCATATCCTCTTAGTTGTGTCACTTTAACCTTAATCACCAAAAGATGCCTATGATAGGGGCAATGAGAGCTGAAAGCTAGTAAGTATCATAATTTTTGGGAGCTCTTTATGAAACTTGGAATCCCTGCTTCCCTCTGTGAAGGGCCTTTGTTTTACTTTGTAGTTGAGTCAGTAAACATATTCCTTTCTATCTTAGCAAGTATTTTGAGTTGTTGTGTTTCATTCATTCATATGATGATTTATTCAATCATGTTTCTTGTTTCTTATGTTCCTTTGTTTTGCACATTGCTCCTATCTTGATGTTTACTACTTTGAAAGCTATCATTGAAAAACCAGTTATTTGTGAACTCCAGCAAATTATCAAATATTCTTCGACCAAGAGCTAAGTTTGCCATTACCAATTATGATTCACTTTATGTATCTTTATTGTGTTTCCTTTACTTATTGCAAGTTAAGTTATATAATAGTGAGTTGTCTTCTATTATGATCTATGTATTGATGAATGTGATGCTTCTTGTCCGTATTCTTTTATCGACTCTTCACTCCATAAACCTGAGGCCATGTTTATTGAGCTCAGTTTCGCTTGGGGACAAGCGAAGTCTAAGCTTGGGGGAGTTGATACATCCATTTTGCATCACTATTCTGTGTCATAATTTACTGTTATTCATTGATATATTTCGTATTGAGAGGTAATACTTATGTTATTTCATTTGTTTTTGTATGGTTGATGACTTTTGGAGCATGGACCGCTACAGTCAAGATTCTGATGGAAAAGGTGCTATTTGGAGGCAAAATTCGCG
Organism: Avena eriantha; assembly: GCA_910589775.1. Classification (NCBI taxonomy): domain Eukaryota; kingdom Viridiplantae; phylum Streptophyta; class Magnoliopsida; order Poales; family Poaceae; genus Avena; species Avena eriantha. Next base: position 401,502,043 of record OU342743.1, on the reverse strand, counting down.
AAGATCATAAAATATGGGAAAATATACAGAAAATCCTATTTTTCTAGAAGACGAAGGAAGCCAGAAGGGGGGCTAGAGATGGGCCACAGGGGGCCCACACCACCCCCTGGCGCGGGCCACCCTAGGCCGCGCCACCAGGTGGTGTGGCTGCCCTGGTCCACCCCTAGCACTCCCCACTGGCGCATATTATCCTCCCGAAACCCTAAGACTCGAGGAGCAACCACAGAAATATTTTGCCGCCTCTGCGGGGCGGAAAACACCGAGAGAGAAAGATCTCTCCAGCAGACAGATTTCTGCCGGGGGAATTCCTTCCCGGAGAGGGGAGATCATCGCCATCAACACCATCATCAAGCTGGATTTCATTGGGATCATCATCATCATCATCACCATCAGCACCCTCATCATCATCTCCATATTGTTGTAACAATTGGGTTGAATCTTGCATAGTTCATAGTGGAAACTTTCCCGCTGTTGATTACTCTTTGTAGTTGATGCTATTGAGTGAACCATTGAATTATTGTTTATGTTCAGATTGTTATACATCATTATTCCATCTCTGATCATGATCCATATGATGTCTTGTGAGTAGTTCATTTTGTTCTTGAGGACATGGGAGAAGTCATGTTGTTAGTAGTGGAATTGTGTTGAGAAAGATTCATAGTTTGATATTTAAGTTGTGGTGTACTTCTTCTAGTGGTGTCATGTGAACGTTGACTACATGACACTTCACCTATATGGGCCTAGGGGAATGCATTGTGTATTTGGCTACTAATTGTAGGGTTGCCGGAGTGACAGAAACCTAAATCCCCGTTAGGAAACCATTGCACAAGGGACGTAAGGGTCTTAGAGTTTAATGTTGTGGTTAGGTTTCTACCTTAATTACTTTCTTATACTTACGGATGTTTGCAAGGGGTATAATCACAAGTTTGTATTAGTCCTAGGAAGGTCGGTACATTAGCACAGGTTCACCCACACAACACTTAGCAAGCTAAAGAAGATTAATCAACTATATGAAGCGAAAACACTTGACAGTCTTCCCATTTGTCCTCGAGAACGTTTGGTCATTTTAAGTAATACAACCGGCTTATCCTTTGCTGCATAAAGGATTGGGCCACTTGCTGCATTTATTCCTACTATCTTTTGTTTACTCGTACTTTGTTTACTTGCTTTATTAAAAACCCCTAAAAATCCGTTTGCTAAGTATTTGCAGAGAATTCCTGATCCATATCACTAGCCATCACCTTCTGCTCCTCGTTGGGTTCGACACTCTTACTTATCGAAAATACTGCGATACACCCCCTATACTTGTGGGTCATCAGCGGTGTACTTGGTGACCAGTCACACCCTTTTATCTACCTCACTCGCGGAAATGCCATCGGTAGATACGCGAGTGACATCGTTCGCACTAACCCACTGGAACATAGGATGGACTTTGGCCTGTAGGGGCTGGACGCGATGGCGCAGCCACGTGCGAATGAGGGTGCATCCTCCCTCCTCTTTCCCCATGCGACTCTCAAGGTCGCAGACGCGCTCGTACAACACATCTGTCTCCGTGGATTCGTCAGACATCACTACATTCTTCCAGGAGCGCCTCCTCTTGCACGGCGTCGCGGGATCGAAGGGCGCAAGTCCGTAGTGATCTCCGTCGGCCTTCAGGTCGCGGATGTAGAACCACTTGTCCCTCCACCCTTGGACGAATGCCGTGAGTTTGATGTCGAAGTACGTGGCGGAGGAGTCGACGTGGATACCACAGCCTCCTACATCATAGACTATGGAGCCAGACGCTGACTGGTGCTTCAGCTTGAAGAGACACTTAAAGAGACCGAAGTCCGGCTCGATTCCGAGCCAGCACTCGCAAAGAGAAATGTAGCAAGCTACATGAAGGATGGAGTTGGGGGACAGCTGATGCAGCTGGAGCCCATAGAAACAGAGAAGGCCCTTGAAGAAAGGATGCAGGGGCAACGAGAGACCGCGGATGGTGAACGCGAGGAACATCACCTTAAAACCGGCAGGAGGAGAGGGGATTACCTCCCTGCTAGGGACATGCGCGTCAGTGACTGCGGAAGACAAAACTCTGTCTTGGTGTAGGAGACGAAGTTCAGAAGACTTGATCACGGATGCCCACCACGCGCCATTGGTGACGCGAGTGCCCGTGCTCTTCTTTTTCCCGGCGGTGGTGGTGCTGGTGCCCACAGCGGCAGAGCCGCCCTTCTTCTTCGCAGCAACTGTGGCGGCGGCGGAATCGGCCGCGGCACCTCCTTTCTTCTTCCCCATTCTACGGTGGCAGTGTGACCGGAGAAAGTAACTGGGGAATACGCGGAGCTGGTCCAGCACCGCGAGAAAGACGAACACAAAGGAGCAGAGGAGCAGCAGCAATGGCGACGGAGTCAAAGGCAGAGAAAAGAAGTAGATGTGAAAAATTACCATCGCAACATCGCTACTTAACGCCCTGGAAGATGCAATCTAACGGCCAGAAAAAACCCTACCAGACACGTGGCGTTCATCGTGCTCGACACGTGGAAGACCTGAAGCGTGAATCATCCCCCACTACCCCATTACGCGCGGAAATCGAGGAGGCACAGTTAAAATAGAGGTTACGCATGCCCGGTCAAGTCAGAGTCAGAAAATGGGACCCACCGATCGTCATGTCCCGTCAAACTCGCTCACGCGGGCAACTGAGGTCATCACATCGTCAGCACTGACGTCATCCAAAATTACGCAGCAGAAGACTTCTACTACTTTAGTCCTTGCTCGAGTCTTCGACTCCACCAAGCACTCGGGGGCTACTCCCATAGGGAGCGCTGGTCGCGCACCCTACGATTTTTTCTTTTTCTTTTCTATATAGGAACATGGACAATCAAAGCAAACCCAACCACTCGAATCCGCAATTCGACTATGGACATGGGTTACTCCCATAGGGAGCACCGGAAGCAAATTCGACTGAAACAAGCAACAAAAGTCGACAGCAGTCGCAAAAGTTATTTAGTCCCTGCCTAAGTCTTCGACTCAACCAGGCACTCGGGGGCTACTCCCATAGGGAGCGCTGGTCGCGCACCCTATGATTATTTGTACATCATACTGCATGTTGATAACATCCACACTCAAAGTTTATGGTGACACCGCCTCATATTTTTCCCTACAAAGAGACTGCATCTCGTGGGTCACCCGAATCATCTCCGCGATGACAAAAAATTTGGATGCCGCGCTTGCAGCGTGAAGATAAGACCTGAATAAGGCCTGGCAACGCATTTGCTGTGCACTACCAGCAATATGTCCGTGCCTACAGGTACGATGAACATGCCTTGACAGACGTGTCGAGTGCTCGCACCTGTATACTGGAATTCGACTCCTGTAAGACCTCCGCGGCTTGAATCGAATTACACCAGCACTTTTCTAGACTCGAGTCCGGGGACTCGAGTTTGAGTAGATTGCATTATGTTGCCCTAAGGCAGTTAACTGATACCGATACATCGGTCAAATCAGGCACACATATCAACAATCCCTATGACATAAACAAAGCAGACAAAAATACTCTATCAGGCACTCGAAAGGCTTCATAAAGTCTCCAATCGAATCTGTGATTCTACTGGATACTCAAGGGCTACTGACATGGGTATACCCTACAAGTACTCGAGCTTGGCGTATATGGGCTGAATATGGCGGAGGCCCACGGCGTTTCCAAGGCCCAAATGAAGAACTCGAGTAACCTACGGACTCTCGATTGCTTGCGGAACAAGGAGACGCTAGAGATAGAAAGTTTAAAGGGAAAACCCTAATCTGTAACCGACTCGACCTGCTACCTGAGACCTGGCCTATCTATATAAAGGCTAGGAGGGGGCGGCAAGGAGGACACACACAACCCTAGTTTCCACAACCCTCGCCAGATTGCATCTGTGCACCCTTGTAATCTTTGATTCCTTTGATAATTCCACGAGCAGACAAGCAAGAGTAGGGACCTCTACGAGGCCTGAACCTGGGTAAATCTTCGAGTCCCTTGTGTGCTTGTTTGCTAGTCGATAGATGTCTCCAGCGCTCCCTCCTTCTCCAAAACCCAAGTCCATAACAATGGGCATTGATGAGTTAAACCCTCGTCACCCCCCTTTGCAAAGGGTACCCATGGTATCAGGTATGGATTCCAAGTGGTTTAGACCGACTTGATGTAAGATCTTGTATCTCACATTTTTTTGTTGTTTCCTTACTTCTCTATAAATTTTCTCATGAAGGTTGTCCCTTGTGTCTCTTACCCCATTATAAACAAGATGTTCGGAAACGACAAGTTTCTAACTCTGTATAGCGAGGGCCCTAAAGGCATGCGACAACTATATGATGTGTATGTCTTCCCGATGATGGCCACCACCTATTTGGGTGGCTGAGGTTGAGGATGTCTATGAGAATGGTCTGAAGCAGGGGGACGAGGTAACATTCAATTTTAGCAAGCCTAGGCAGATACTTGCACGCCATCGTACACTTGTTGACCTAAGGACAAAGAATAGAGATACTACTAATTAATTTGCTTCTGTACTCATCACAACCTCTAATGATTTTCTTGCGACTAACTATTTTGCACCATTGTCTTTACTCATCATATGACCCTGACCACTTCTGTAGTCCACTACCCTTATGTACCCCTAGAAGGCTTCCAGCATCAAGCTACTGGGATCCGCACCGGCCCCAGTTCCTGCAATAACACCTGTTGACCTCGGTAGGAGAAAGAATAGAGGTAGTAACTTAATTCACTTGTATACTCTCATATATGTCTAGGAGTAACTATTGTATAAGAAACCATTTTGCTTGTACACATCTCATATGCCTCTTTGACCACTCCTGTAGTCCCCTTGCCTACCACGCAGAAGGTAACCACTATCAAGGTGCTAGCACCCACACCGGCACTGGCCCTAGTTCCTGCTCCAACACCTGTTGACCTAAGGAGAAAGAATGGAGGAAGTAACTTAATTTGCTTGTATACTCATCATATCCAATGATCACTGTCTTTTGAGTAACTGTTGTATAGGAGATCATTTTTCCCGTACACATCTCATCTACCTCTACCATCCTTGCAGTCAGCTTAGCTAGCCCTCAGAAGGAATCTACCATCATGCTGCTGGCGCCGACACTGGTTCTAGGCCTTATAGCTCCTGCACCAGCCCCTCTACAATTAGTGCCACCATCTCCGACACTAGCACAAGCTACCGCACCCACCCCAGCATAGGCACCGGCACAAGCTCCTTCATCACCCCAGGCAGTGCCTGCTTAGAGCATATCCTACACTTGTGTCATCACAAGGTCGCAACGGATTATGTTTGTGGGTATATGGCGGTAGATAAACTGCTCTGAATGTCCTCTCAAGTTTCACATGATTCAATGCATTAATCTTAGTAATTATGTGTCTATATCTTGCTTTGACTCAAAAATTTCCTAAGAGTGCCACAAAGCAGACGAAAGGGCACAATAGTCTTCACGATGCAGAGCGAAGGACTGCAAATCGAGGGATGATATTCCATTAACTCGACTGATGGGCGCTTAGCAGCTACTTCCAGGTGGATCAAGTTCCCGAAAGCAGCCAAACTTACCATTGGAAGAACGATCAAGGACGATGTATCTGGCTGCCCTAAATGCTGCATGCTGTTCATGAACTTGCTAGCTATCTAGCTGTTTGGTGGCATGCTATTGTAATTAATTATGTGGTTGTCTTATCTCCACTAATCATATATGGGTGGTAAAACTGTGATAACCTTTTGCTGGATTGGAGCTATGAGTAGTATGTACTAGTATGGTATATCTGTATCTATATGATGGTTCCCTATATGACCAAATATTATGAAAATGACTATGCTCCAGTGATCGAGTGTGTTTGGAGAAAATGGCAAACTAATCGTGTGACATGGTTTTTAGAGCTGAAACAAGAACTTGCTTGCTCTGTACTACTATTAAATTTCAGTGTCTGTATTGCTGAATCAGTCACTTTGAAATACTTCTGAATTGGTCAAGTGCTGCTGAATATGAACTAGAAATCTGGCGATATTTTTGATGTCTTATGATCCTGTACTCCTTAATCTTTTAGATGCTACTGAATTTGTCAAAAGTTCTGTCGTTGCTGCTGGCTGTTTGCTCTAGAGCTTTTGCCTATGTGTCATTGAAACTGTTGGATGTGTTTTGGACAGAGATTAGAGTGTAAACATATACATCGTGATTTCACCAAGTGAAGTCATTGGATACCAGCCCTGTTTTTGCGCACATGGTGTCTATTCTTTAGATATTTTTACATGAATATATGTCAAAGGCATTATCCCTTTTTTCCTCCCTCGGTGAGGTATGTGTTATCCTGTGAGCCACAGACCTGTGAAATTTGAGATAGGAGCCCATTGACCATAGCCAAAAAACTTTTTAATTTGTCTTTTTTGGCATTGCCCCCCACATCTAAAAAAACTCGGCCTACCCATGTTTTTAAGAAACTAATCAATGAGATGGCTTTTTATAAGCCGAGGTTCTAGTAGCACTGCCCTTTTATTTTAAGAGAGATAAATATGGACACAGAAAATATTTTTAAGAAGACTAATACATAAGTTATAAGTACTATAAAACTTTTAATGATAATTTTCGTCCGATTTGTTTTATGTAGTGGCAACGCATACAGTTTATATTTGTTGGGGTTTTGAGTTTGAATCCTATGTGCTTGACATATAATTATTTGGGTTTACTATTTTCATATAGCAATATTGTTTTCGGAGAGGCTGACATCACGGACCCACCAGCCTGCAGCGTCCCTCGTTTAATGGGTGGGTTTGAAAAAAGAAGTTAAGTACTTGTACAGAGAGGATGGCATCAGGGACCCACAAGCCAGAACATACCAGGTAGGCTGACATGCACAAGCCAGAACATACCAGGGAGGATGACATGTGGGCCCTAGCAGCAAGACCACAAGCGGCTACAACATCGAGCAATGTATCCAAGGTCAAAACAGTAGAGACAACCAAAAAAAGTCAATCATACACACGTTTTATTTACAGAGAGACTGACAAGTGGGACCTAGTAGCGATACCTTATATAGGTGCTACATCAAGCAATGTTGCCAAGTTCGAAACAGGAAGGCGCAAGCGAGGAAAAAGTCCAGCATGGACACTTTTCTTCTAATGAGAGGGACATGGGGACTATTTTTTAAGAGAGAGACATGGTGGAATGCTGAGCACAGCCTAGAGAAATTTGAGAAATAAGCCCATGGAGCATAGCCTATGTAGTATAGCCTATGTAGAGTAGCCCATGTTGATAGGCAAACTCTTTAATTCGGCCTTTTGGGCATTGCCCCCACCTCTCAAAATAAAAAAACTTTGCATGCCCATGTTTTAAACTGCTCCATTATGTGGCATTTTATAAATTGAGATGCCTGAGCGCTGCCATTTTATATTTTAATAAAATAGATGAACGTAGACACACAAAATATTTTTTTAAAGACTGATACATAAATTGTAGTACTAATACATGTGTAGTGGCAAAGCACTTAGTTTACGTCTATGTAATTTCATTTGAAGGTCTTTAGTTCGAATCCCCTGTGTGTACATATTTATATATATCTTGGGTTCACATTTTTTAGAAAGGGTTTACATTTTAATATCACATAATGGAAAGGCTGAAATCGCGGACCCACCAGCCTGCAGCATCCCTCGAGTTGAATGGTCGGGTTTGAAAAAAAGTTAAATACTTGTACATAGCGTCTGTCATCAGGGACCCACCTGCCAAAACATACAAGGCTGCATCGGGGAGCCACAAGCCAGAACATACCAGAGAGGCTGACATCGGGGCCTCAACAGCAAGACCATACATGGCTGCGGCATCGAGCAACATTGCCAAGGTGAAAACAGCAGACGCGGCTGAAAAAAAGTCCATCATGTGCAGGTTTCATTTACAGAGACACCGACATGTGGGACCTAGTAGCGCGGCCTTATACAGGTGCTACCTCGAGCACCGTTGGCAAGTTCGAAATAGGGAGGTGCGAGCAAGAAAAAGTCCAGCATGCACACGTTTCTTCTAATGAGAGGCTCACATGGGGGACCTAGTAGCCTGAAAAAATGGTTGATGCATCGAGCAACGCTATCAAATTCGAAAAACAGAGGCTCGACCGAGGGCAAAAATTCTATCATACACACGTTTCTTCTAATGAGTGGATGACATGTGGGGCCCAGGAGTGTGATTAAACGGTAGATGCAGCGAGCAACACTATCAAGTTCAGAAATAGGAGGCGTGACCGAGGGAATTTTTTTATCATACACATGTTTCTTCGAATGAGAGGATGATATGTGGGGTTCAGGAGTTTGATTAACTGGTAGATGCATCGATCAACGCTATCAAGTTCGGAACAGGATAGCGCAAGCGAAGAAAAAATTCAATCATACACACGATTCTTGTAATGTGAGGCTGACATGGGGGACCCAACAATGTGACTAAACGACAGATAGATCGAGCAACGTTATCGAGTTGAAATGAGGGAGGCAATAGCCAAGGAAAAAAATTCCATCATGCACACGTTTCTTCTAGGAATTTCTATTTTTGTACCCTCGATTCGTTAGTTGTACTCATTTTTCCCCAGCCGCTTAGCTTTTCCTCACCTTTTCCCATCTCCTTTTACGAAACTCTCACACGGTCTGAAAACTCGTTGTCCGTCAATCTTGCCATTACATGCTGACAAGTGGGGCCATGTTCAGTCGGGTCTCATAGTGGACCCTCGCCGTTACGTGATGACAAGTAGGGCCACATTCTGTCAGGTCCTGTAGTGGACCCTTACCATTACATGCTAAAAAGTGGGGCCATTTTCTGTCGGTTCTCATAGTGGACACCTCTCTCCACTTATCCAGATCAGCATCGGACCCACAACTAATCCACATGAGTGCCTAACCCACAGCTTACCCAGGTTGGCAATGCAAGATGGGACCCCGAGCCAGCCCCGTGCCTGCACCTGTGCTGTTGCCTCCCCTCTCTTCTTCTTCTCTAGTGACAGTGGCCCTTTGTCTAGCTTCATTTTCATATAGTGAAATGTAATGCATGTACGAAAATTATACACCTTTGAACTCATTGAAATCGCACTTAGGACATGATAATGTTGTGCTAATCAAATCCTAATTAATTATTTTTCCAAGGAGTGAAATATAATGCATAAACTTGCGTATACGAAAATTATAAAGCTTTGAACACTGTGCAATGGCATTTATACGTCATATTGATGTGCTAACAATTTTTTTAGAGATTATCATTTTCTCCCTCATTTTCATAGAGTAGAATTGAATGCATAAACTTGCATATATGAAAATTATACACCTTTAAACTCTTTGAAATCGCACTTAATACGTGATAATGTTGTGCTAAAAAATCTTGAGAGATTATCATTTTCCTAGAGAGGAATGTAATGCATAAACTTGCGTATACGAAAATTATAAACCTTTGAACACTATGCAATGGCACTTAATATGTGATAATGACGTGCTAACAAAATTTTGAGAGATTATCATATTCTCAGCCATTTTTATAGAGTAGAATTTAATGCATAAACTTGCATATGAAAATTATACACATTTGAACTCTTTGAAATCGCACTTAACACGTGATACTGTTGTGCTAAGAAAATCTTCAGAGATTATCATTTTCATATAGTGGAATTTAATGCATAAACTTGCATATACGAAAATTATACACCTTTGAACATTGTGCAATGGGACTTAATACGTGATAATGAGGTGCTAACAAAATTTTGAGAGATTACCATTTCTGCCCCATTTTCATAGAGTAGAATTTAATCATAAACTAGCATATATATGAAAGTTATACACCTTTGAACTGTTTGAAATCGCATTTAATACGTGATAATGTTGCGCTAAGAAAATCTTGAGAGATTATCATTTTCCTAGAGTGGCATGTAATGCATAAAATTGCGTATACGAAAATTATAAACCTTTGAACACTGTGCAATGGCACTTAATATGTGATAATGATGTGCTAACAAAATTTTGAGAGATTATCATTTTCTTCCCCATTTTCATAGAGTAGAATTTGATGCATAAACTTGCATATACGAAAATTATACACATTTGAACTCTTTGAAATCGCACTTAACACGTGATAATGTTGTGCTATGAAAATCTTCAGAGATTATCATTTTCATAGAGTGGAATTTAATGCATAAACTTGCATATACGAAAATTATACACCTTTGAACACTGTGCAATGACACTTAATACGTGATAATGAGGTGTTAACAAAATTTTGAGAGATTATCATTTCTCCCCTATGTTCATAGAGTAGAATTTAATGCATAAACTTGCATATTTATGAAAGTTATACACCTTTGAACTCTTTGAAATCACACTTAATACGTGATAATGTTGTGCTAAGAAAATCTTGAGAGATTATCATTTTCATAGAGTGGAATGTAATATACAAATTATAGACTTTTGAACACTTTCTCTTTAAATTATATTCAAATTCATTTGTTTATGGAGTTAAAGTACCGGTGGCAAACTCGTTATTTTGCATGGATGGAGGGGTGCCCCTGACAGATATTGGGGTTATCATGTTCGCCAAATCACAGAGGATCAACGGTTGGTGGGCACGATCCGCGTGAAAACTGTCTCAACCAATCAGAGCGTAGCGGCCAAGGTGAGCACATGTGAGAGAGATTGTGACTAAGAGAGGGGAAAATTGAGTAAATCTTAAGAACCAAGGGCCAAACTGAGTAGACCTTAAAAACCAAGGGCAAGACTGACATAGGGATTTAAATAGAAAATAGAAAGAGATTTAAAAATGGAAAATGTGTATTTTATACAATAAAATACATCTTGTCATAGATCAAACTATTTGCAATTCAAATATACACCAGTTTGACAATTATTGCATCATTCAGACATTCTGTGTTTTGGGGAGGGATGTTTTGGGAAGAGGCTTGAGTAGAAAGCCATGAACCTTCATAGATAGTAGGTGATTTGATAAGTGGTGATTTAGGTTAAAACTTGATTTATATACATTTCTTATCGTGGAAGGTCACAAAATAAGACTCTATGGGTAGATTCCACTATGTTTTGATCTTTTGAATTTGTTGTGCATAAAATGACTCAATTAGCTAGCTATAACCCATTTGTTGACTCTCTGTTGACCAGCCACTGGAGGGTAAAACTGAGTATATTAGACACGGTAGTATTAGTACTGGAGGGCAAAATGAGTACAACCAAACTACGAGTGTTACACTCGAGGGTAAAACCGAGCACAACTAAGTTGCCAGGGTTAGACACGAGGGAAAATATGTGACTCACGGTACGCGTGTGTGGTGCACGGGGTGGTAGCGGACACGTGTGGCTGTGCACGGTGCATTAGTGTACGTGGTTATGCGATGTACGGTGGTGCAACAAAACGTTGCTTCCTTTCTCCTTTATAGAGGCCTCCTCACTCTCGCTCATCACTCACTCAACCGTCTCCATTTTCCCATCACCTTCTGTAAACCCCCAAGAAAACCCCAACCACGCCGGCGATGGAGAAGAACGGTGGTGGCCATCGGCGCCTCCAAGGCCGCCGGTGAGGAGGCCCCCATTGAGGCATCGAAGGCAGCCACCGTCCCCGTCCAGACCCCCGCCCCCTCTTCCGCCGTAGCTACCGGCAAGGAGGCCCCCGCCTGTCTCGAGAAGATCCCGCTAGGCTGGGAACCCTACGAGGAGGTTGAGTACATAAGGCCGGAGAACCCCTATGACACCAGCATCACCGACCCATGGTCAGAGGTAACGAGGGTTTTCTCCCCTTCCCTTGTTCTTCCCCAAATCCCATCGTTGGATGCTAGATCGAATGTTACTAGGGTTCGGCTGTTCGTATTTTTGCAGTAGCTAATCTTCTTGTGTGAGATCTCGTATTTTGATGAATCCCCCTATTCATATTTCACTGAATCCCCCTGTTCGTATTTGAACCCCCTGTTCATAGTTGGGATCAGTATTAGATTTTGTTCGAGATTTGGGGAATAATCAGGGGATCTCAATTTGTTCATTTATGCAAATAATCAATCCCGATAATCAAGGTACCTCAATCATGTCCTTATTGCACTCTACTGTTTTTTCCAATAGGAGGATAGCAGCAACGTCCGCAATAACGAAGAGTCCATAGACACCAAGACTCGTCATGTGTTGAGAAGGCTGAAGTCCGGCAAGTACGACAACTTCTTTGCTGGCGACGTCTACAGGTGCCCCTTTAGCACCACCAGGAAGCTCCATGCCACCGACTTCAACTCCCTCGTGAAGCATGCTGAGGAGGTGAGGACCTACGGCGAGTCCGTGAATGTCCACGACTTCATAGCCAAGCACCAGGCGCTCGGTCTTCACCTCCGCGACCTCTAGAAGGTGGCCATCGAGGAGGGTCGCATGCCTCGATCAAGCCCAAGGCGCCCAAGGTCAAGGGACTGGGCGACAAGAAGTGGAGGAGGCGGAGGCCATGAGGGGCCACTGATCCTTTGCTGCTGCTGCTGCTCTAATGCAGCTTCTTTTGTCTTGTCTGTGTTGACCTTGTCCGCTGCTGTTGCTGAGCAGGCTAATTGTCGAACCTCGTTCAGTACAATACTATATATCCTATATTATCTTCTTTATCTATATCTGCTCTGTTTACTGAATTTATTTATGTTCCTGGTTACATTTGCTTCTCTAGATTTTCTACCAGATTGGGGAAAACGAGGGCCAAAAGGAACAATGAATGAAGAGCGAAGCTGCCCTAGATTCGCTACCTTTTTGGGCAACTGTTAGCGAGAGAGAGAAGAAAAGGCGCTCTTAAAAAGACCAATCATAAAAATAACAAAAAAAGAACTTCCAATTTAGGTGACAGGGCGCACGTAACCACCAAACGTGCCACACATGGTCCCACACCACGTGCCCCATAACGCGTTCCTAACAAACCGGCCCCACGCTCAACGCAGGACCCACCTATCAGCATGTAATGGTCAAGCCTTTGACATAACGATATCCCCCCGTCCGAGCGCCTGTGAGGGTTTTGGAATAGAGGAAGGGGAAAAGTGAGGAAAAACTAAGCGGCTCGAAAAACAGAGTACAACTAACGAACCAGGGGCACAAAAATAGGAATGCCTTTCTTCTAATGATAGAATGGCATGTGGGACCCAACAACCTGATTAAACTGCAGATGCATCAAGCAACGCTATCAAGTTCGGAACAGGGTAGCGCGAGCAAAGAAAAAAATTTCCATCATACACACGATTCTTCTAATGAGAGGCTGACATGTGGAACCCAACAGCCTTACTAAATGGCAAACGCAACGAGCAACATTATGAAGTTCAAACCAGGGAGGCGCGACTGAAAAGTATGGCCCGCTAGAGACACTGACATCTGGTACTCACACGCCTCAAAAGACTTCAGCGAGTCAACACCGCACGAGGAACCAAAAATCTTGCTTCTGCCACATGCCAGCCGAGCTTCCTGCATTTTTTTAGCGGTTCCTACATAGTAGAGGGCCGCGAAACCGGAAAAAAAGTTTTCCATCGGCCACGGTCGAGCTAAGAATTTAGTCGCAGAAGACGCGCCTTGTACGACGTCCGTCAGGCCAAGTTGTTGCGGAAGGAAACATTTATTGTAGAGGCTATTGCCGATGGAAGACCATATTTCATTGGTGATTATGTCTATATATTGTCAATGAACATCAAGGTACCAACCATAGATCCACTGTTTTTCTCATGACATATGGTGCATTCTCCTAAACTATCCTTAGCAACTTTGGGATCCTAAGTTAGTGATGAAGACATTTGTGCCTTTTGGTCGATTTTTAGTTTGGAATAAGGATATGTTAGATATAGCACATATTTTGGTTAAGTTTCATGCTCATAACATTGATAAACTTTCATTTAGTGTTGTTATGGGGAAAATATTGCTAATGGTGGTAGTGGTGATCCTTGGACTTGCCCAATATTCCTACTGAAGATAAGTCTTCTAGGTGTACATGCTGGAGATGAAGACCCACTCCCCTTGATAGTGCCAATGCCCACCCAATGCATGTGTTCCATGAGGGAGGATTTTGGCATGACGTACAAGATCTGAATATGCATGATGCTATTGTTGCTCCCAATTTGTTTCAACTTGTTGTTCTAGCAACTTTACTAGGAGCACATGTTGTACCTGCAACTACGAATGATAACATTGTCCCTAGCACAGATCCTTTGTAGCAAGACAACCCTTTCATGGAGCCTGAACTTGATGCTACCCATAACTTGACAAATATGATTGCAAAAACCCGACGAGAAAAGATGATCAAGATTTTTGATATAAAATAGCCGGCAACAAATTACAAGAGGATTAGTTGAGCTAGTGGAAGAAGTAGTTGATGGTATCAGCAATTCTAAATGCATGCTCCAAATCAATACTGCTCCACTACATTTAGCTGCACACTTTGATCCTTCTTTCAGTAATGATGGACCTAGGTTTATCCTAGTTCCTCACCCAAGTGGATAGACTGATAGTGATCTAATGGTTATTAGTAAACCATCCAACTTTCATAAAATAAAGTGCAAGAAGGTGGGGCCCTAGACTAACAATGTTGTAAGGAGAAGTAAAAGGATTGCTGGTTTTAAAAACAAGGTGCAGAAGCATTTGATGAATGCTATAACACCTAACAATCCGGCCAACCAATTTGATGTTGTTGTGATGGACAAACAACAGGCTCCACCTCCTATTGTACCTGTCAACATAATCAAGATCATTGGGACTAGCTTCTGGAATATTTCTCCAAGAGTGGTATCAGATGCAAACCTGAACTAGGATAGTTCAGATCATAGTGTGTAATCCTACATACTACAGGTCAAAGAGCAAGGACTATTATTTCTCTATTATCCTAGATCCTACTTATTTCCCCTTTTACTTCCCACAAAGTTGGCCTATTTTGAAATTTCTATCTATTAGTCTTATCTATCAGAACAATTTACTTGTCAACCGCATGTCAGTTGCTAGGGCAAACTATCTGCATCAGCGTATTCTATTTCAAGGACAATGTTGCTTGTTTATTGTTAATGTGTTCAGTTATATTGTTGTGAACATATGATCCTATTTTCTTCATGGTACATTATTTATCAGTGTGAGATGAATACCGCATACTCTTTATTCCCATACAATCTGTGAATTGCCATGAGCGCAATACCTATTGCGCATTCACTGTTTGCATACATATTACTTAATGGATAGAATCATTAATATTATGGATTTGGATATGAGAGGCATTAATTCCGAAGATATATGTGATGACCTCTTAGACAAAATCAACTAGAGAAACTATAATATCATCTGTCTTCTAGAAACTAAGAGGGAGCATTTTGATAATTCTTTCATTAGAATGTTTTTCCCTAGAAGATTAAATCAATATGCATTTCAAACATCAATTGAAAATTTTGGTGCTCTGATAACTATTTGGAATGGAAGCATTTTCACTGATAATAATGAGATTCAATAACATTTTAAGGTCACTATGAAATTGGTTTGCAATTTAACAATGACAACTTTGTACCTCACGAATGTTTTTGCTCCTGGTAACATTGATGGAAGGCAAATTTTTATAGACTAGATGTTGCAACTAGACTCATTTTTTATGAACTCTGGATGATTATGGGGTATTGTAATATGATAAGAAACACTGAGAGCATGAACAATCCTAGTAGTAATCGTAATAACATGTTATTATTTGATACCATCATTCGGGAAGATAACCTTCCGACTAAAAGGAAGAGCATACACTTGGTCAGATATGGAGAAAACAAGGGAGGATACGGTGGTCAGGCGCATGATTCCCGAGGCATCTTGTGGCTTTGAGGCAACTCCTGGTCTCGGCCTCCGGTCCTCACCGGCGCCACTCCGGCGTCGGTGCCCACCTTTAATGGCTTCTCCGGTAGGAAGATGGAAGGCCTCTTTCATAGGGCTAGTACTGGTGGTAAGTTTCTCGAAGGATCTTTGCTTCACTCTTCTGAGGATTGGCTGGTTTTACTCAACTCTGAGGGTATTCCTTTGGATGGCAAGAATCTTGAAAATGGGGTGAAGATCATGGTTGGATCTGTCATGAGGTTACCCTCTCACTTGGCTCGTGCAAATGAGACCCTAGTTTATGCAGATGGGTTCTTTGGTAGATGTCCTTCAACTCTTGGATCTGATGAAGAGTGTTCTTTGAAATGGCATGCTCTCTGTTCTTCACAAGGTAAGCAATTTACGGGGGTTTTGATTCTTAACTCTCGTGCCAAGAGATTGGTTCTTCTTAATCAAAACTAAGTTGTTATTGATGCTAGATACCTGCTCTAGGATGAAAAGGTTTCTCCAGGTGGATCATTGGATTTACCAGTGCTGAAGGTTACTGTTGGATCTCAAATTCTAGCTAAAGTAAAAGAAAGAGCACCCATGGACAAGAAGAAGGTTAAGGTTGAAAAGTTTCTTGAGGAAAAATTTGTTCCCAACAAGCCTGTTGAAAAATTGATAGATTTGAAGGATGGAAAGGTTGCTAAGATCACACTAGTACTATCTCTCTAGATTTTAATGTGTGGAAAAAGTTTGATCAGAATATCCGGAATAAAACTAGCCTCTCTACAAATTTCAATGTGTGGAAAAAGTTTTCGAAGAAGGGCTTTCTTCATGGTTTGTTCATTTCGTAGAGCTGATTTCAAACTTGATGTTCATACTGTTACCATTGCTCTTCAATCATGTTTTGGTGGTTTGGCAACTCTCTTTCAAGTCAAACACTTACAGATCTTTCAGATTTTCGGTTGCTTCTAGAGTTGTTGGCTTTGAAATTTACAATATCTCTAGATTTTCCAATGATCATTTTGTTATGATCATCAACCTTTGGGGTGAAGGTGACCCAAATTTGCAAGCAGAGTAAAAGAAGTATTATCGTGAGCAAGATCAAGAATGGAAAAAAAATTCTCACAAAAAGAATTCTCCCAAAAATTTGTTGCTTTCCAATGGTTAAAAAATAGCCATCTGGGCACTATCTCAGTCTTTGACCGGTTACAGTTTCCTACATCGATGGTGGAACCTCCCCCATGTAGGAGCAGACAAATCGATTCGGCATTTAATTCGCATTCATTTACTGAGGCGGTTATTAGGGGCAAATCAACCTAGGGAAATTCTCTCGCATAATCAATTAGTGCGATAAATCTGGGGCAATTAATTTTCTCAGACTTCTTCCTTTCCTGCGCTACCCTTCCTTCCCAAAACGAGACTGGCCCAACGACACTTACCATAATTTGTTCAAGGCCATGCATCCCGTTCCGCGATTACACCCCTAGGTCTTCTCCTATCTCAAGGATTTGGTAAATTTTTATGCAAAGAAAAAACTCGACTGCCCTGTCTCCTCAACTCCCTCACCTGTGAAAACCCCAACTTCCCCTTCTCCCGGCCTGGTATCATCGTCGCTGGTGATTCGTGTGGAAATATCCAACATTCCCATTTACCCTATCCCCTTTCTGCCACACGGATTTGAGAATATGCATGTGGAGGGAAGAGTTGGCCTTAGAAGGGTGGTGGTTCCTCATCTGTAGTGTCTCCATGAACAGTATGTCATCACAACTATTGAACCCATGCCCCCTAGTCAGGTACCTTTCCAAAATGTACGAGATGATCTTCTTGATTGCCTTCACAATGAGGCTAGAGTTGGTTTTGGGGACATTCGGGACTGCCCCTTTGCTGCAGCATATGTCCAGTTCACTCATGTCAACGACAGAGATAGGTTGATCCATCAATGTAGAAGAAATCTCTAGATACCCTTATTTTGGCCTGCCTAAAGAAGGTGTGACAGTGAATGTTACTACTTGGGATGGAGAGATTGATTATGTGGCTGATCTGCAGGAAGTCTGGCTCCATCTCAGAGGGCTTCAACCTACTTGGTGTGACTAGAAAGTGCTTTACCAATTTGCATCTGCATTTGGGATTCTGCTAGAAGTTGACTGGCAAGGCATGTCTCAATGTTTTTTTGAGGTTGTTAGAGTTAAGGTTTAGTGCAGAGATCATTTGAAATTCCTGATTCTAGGATTTTCAATGTCAATGGGAAGCTTTATCAATTGGGTGTCACTGTGGAGGGCCCTATACCTGTTACCCAAACAGAAAATGGGTCTGCTGAGGACCCTCATATGCCTAGTGACCATTCTGGGGATGCTAGCAGCGAAGGGAATGTTTCTGAGGACATGGATACAGACAAAAATGCTGGCCAAGGTGCCTCCAACAGTGCCCCTGGCCCAAGTAAGTCTGCTCCCAGGAAACCTACTCCTCAGGGACAAAAGAAAAGCTCTTCTCTATCAGACAAAGTTCCTGAGGTGGCTTTGGCCTTTATGCAGAAAAGAAATCTGCCCCCCATAGAGAGTGTTCTTTCTCCTATTCCTGAGGTTCTGAAGAGTGATCATGCTCAATGCTGGTATAAGGAAAATCCAGTTGCTGAAGAAAACTGCATCTCTTATCTGAGGGACATGGAACTGGTTCAAGATGAAGAGGATGAGATCTTTTTTACTGATTTGGGTGAGGAGACTGAAAATGCCCATAACACTGTGCTTCAGAAAAGTTTGGGGACTAGTCTGTAACACAAGAAAAAGTGCAAGATTAACTAACAAAGGCATGACAGTCATACTGCTAGCACAACAAGTCAAGATGAAGGAAAACCTTGAAACTGTCAAGCCAGCAGCCTCAAAGCTCAAAGGTATTCAAAGTCAGACTTTTAATCCTTTCCAAATTTTATACTCTGCTAATTTTGATAAGGTAGCTAACACTATGGGTGTGGTGCTACCTGATAGTGTTTCCTTAGATAGTTTTAATCCTATTGGTTTAAATGCTTCTATTGGTTCCTTTATAGACAGTAGGTTATCTTCTGCTCATAATTCTTGTGATGTTTTTTGTCCTGTATCTTTTGTTCCTAACTCTACTTGTAATGGTCATACTGATGAAAGTATGGATCCATCACCTAGTTCCCCCACACATCTGCAGGAGAATGAGGGAGATATAGGTTTTGATTTCTCTTTATGGACTAAAGTAGGAAATAATAGATGGGGCAAGCACCCCAAGAAAAAAAGTCCCTTATGATTACCTCTTCTTGGAATATTAGAGGTATTCAAGCTGATGGCAGGAAAACTGCCATCACGGATAGGTTTAATAAATACTGTCCTAACCTCATTGGCTTCCAAGAAACCAAAAAAGAGGTTATCTCTGATAATTACCTAAATTCCATTGTAGGAGATAGGATGTTTGCTTGGAATTATCTCCCAGCCAAAGGCTCTGCAGGAGGCATTTTGGTTGGGGTGGACCTTGCTATGTTTGATATTATTAGTTGGGAAATTAGGAGTTACTCTGTTTCTTTCATAGTTAGGTACAAAGCAAAAGATCTGGTTTTCAGATTTATTAATGTCTATGGATCTACTTACGAAGATCAAAAGGAACTTTTCATTTCTGAGCTGCATAGTCTCTTTGTAGATTACCAGGGCCATACTCTCATTTGTGGAGATTTTAATCTGGTAAGATATCAAAGTGACAAAAGTAATGGTGTAATAGATCATAGGTGGAGTGATAAGTTCAATGCCTGGATAGAAATTTGGGCACTGCTTGAGGTCAAACTCAGTAGCAGAAGATTTACATGGGGAAATAATCAGGAAAACTTGATTATGTCTACCATTGATAGATTTTTACGCAATCCTGAATTTGACAGCATTTTTCCTCTTGCCAGGATTAGCTCCCTCCCTAGATTGTCTAGTGATCACACTCCCCTTATTTGGAATGCAGGGTTAGGTGTGGTCCCTAGATAAAGCTCTTACAAATTTGAGAAATGGTGGCTCGTGAGAGCTGAATTTCCTGATGTTGTAAGGAAATCCTGGAACAAGCCTGTTAGATAAGGGAATTCCATTGACATGTGGCAACAAAAAATTGGGAGGCTTAGAGCTGACACTAAAGGCTGGAGTAGAAATATTGAGTCTAAGCTTAGGAATCTCAAGAGAAATCTAATGGTAAAATATGATTATCTTGACATCAAAGCTGAAACTGAAGATCTTAGTGAGGTTGAACATGCTAGGCTTAGGGAAATCTATGCAGAAATGCATGCTCTGTGGTTAAAAGAAGAAGTTAAAGAGAAACAAAGGTCTAGGGATAGAGATATCAAGGAATGGGACAGAAACACTCCCTATTTTCACACTATGGCCAATTAGAGGAGGAGGAAGATGCAGGTCCATTGCTTAGATGGCCCAGATGGAACAGTGTCTGAAACCCATGAGATGTTAGAAGTTGCTACTAACTTTTACAAAGATCTTTTTAGAAAAGAGGATAACTTAGGTTTTGTCATCAGTGAGGATTTTTACTCCCCTGGTGAAAAAACCACTCATGATCAGAATGAAGGGCTTGAAGCTCCTTTTTCTGAATTAGAAGTTAGAAAAGCTATCTTTGAATCCTACTCTGATGGGGCACCTAGCCCTGATGGTTTGCCTTTTCTTTTTTATCAGCATTTTTGGGATTTAGTTAAAAATGATATCATGGTCATGTTTCAGGATTTCCACAAAGGGAAACTAGACACTTATAGATTGAATTTTTTTGTTCTCACTTTAATCCCTGAAGAACCTGATGCCACATCCATGAAAAAATTCAGACCCATTAGTCTTCTTAACTGTATTTTTAATTTTTTTACTAAAGTCCTCACTAATAGGCTATCCCTGCTCATGAATGATATTACTGCTATTAACCAGTCAATATTCATCAAGGGTAGGTTTATTCTCGAAAGTGTGGTGACTGCCCATGAAGTGCTACACTCAGTTATGAAAAATCAAAATAAAGGTGTTATCCTCAAGCTGGACTATGAAAAAGCTTTTGATAAAGTTAATCTTGAATTTCTACTAGACCTTCTAGCTAAAAGAGGTTTTGGTAAACATTGGATTTCCCTTATCAGATCTATTGTGTTTGGAGGCTCTGTTGGAGTCTAACTAAATAATGTAGTAGGTAATTTTTTCCTTACTGGTAGAGGGCTCAGACAAGGTGACCCCCTATCTCCTTTGCTCTTTATCAAGTAGTTGATGTTTTATTTAGAATGCTCTCCAAAGCAGCTAATGCTAATTTGATCAAAGGCCTTTGTTCAGATATCTGTCCAGGGGGTGTCATTTTCTTGCAGTGTGCAGATGATACAATTATTTTCTCTGACAGTGACCCTAACATGGCTTTGCACCTGAAGAGCATCCTCTCCTATTTTGAACAAGTTTCAGGCATGAGAATTTACTATCTTAAAAGTGAGTTGATCCCTCTTTGTTTAGATAATGATGAGACTGATAAACTCACTAATATTTTTGGATGCTCTTTGGGTTCCTTCCCAATCAAGTATTTAGGGATTCCACTACACTATGACAAGTTGAGGAGGGAAGATATTCAGCCTCTGATAGATAAGATTCTTAAAAGAATAGCTGGGTGGAGAGGCAAGCTGCTGTCTTATGTAGCTAGGCTGATTTTGATCAAAACATGCCTCTCTAGTATTCCCATTTACTTACTTTCATTTTTTAGGTTCCCCAAGTGGGCACTTGATCTTATTAATACTCAGCTTGGTAACTGCCTTTGGAATGACTTTGAAGGACACAAAAAGATGCATCTAACAAGCTGTAAACTAGTCTGTAGGAAAAAGGATTTTGGTGGTCTTGGTATTCCAGACCTAGCAAATGTAAATCTTTGTTTATTAGGTTCCTGGATTAAGAGGTATTCCTAGGATGAAGGAAAACTTTGGAAAACCTTAGTAGATAACAAATATAGCACCCACCACCCCAACCTCTTCTGTAGTGAAGATGTTGGAGTCTCCCACTTCTGGAAGGGAGATATGTGGGCTGCTCAGGCAGTTAAATTTGGGTATAGGTGGCAGGTTGGGGATGGAAAAAATGTTAGGTTTGGGAGGACACTTGGTTTGGTACCTCTCCCTTAGCTGTACAATTTTTCAATCTTTATGTTCTTTGCAATGAATCTGGTAAAACAATTAACCAGGTTTGGGATGGTTCCTAGCTCATGCTAACCTTTAGAAGGAATTTCTCCCCCTTAATGATGAATGGCTGGTATGAATTGGTGGAGATTGCAAAAAGTACTAACCTTTCTGCAGAGTGTGATGCTCTCATCCGGCAACATAATGCTAATGGAAAATACTCTACCACCTCTTTATATAACATCATTAACTTTGGGGGGGGTTGTTCTTGTTTATATTCCTTCAGTTTGGAAGTTGCATATACCTCCCAGGGTCCACATTTTTCTTTGGCTCCTTTCGTAGAACAGAATTATGACCAGGGATAATTTGAAAAAAAAAATATATGAATAAGCCAGAGGATTGCACCTTCTGCTCAGAACTAGAATCTGTGCATCACCTGTTCTTTGATTGCATAGTTGCCAAGCAGATCTAGGCAAAAATTTCTCCTTTCTTTGATAAACCTGTTGGTGATTCATATGAATCCCTTGCTAGGCTATGGATTGCCAATAAGAAATATTCCCTGTTAAATTTGGTTTGTGCTGTTGTTTTATGGAGTATCTGGAAAATGAGGAATGACCAAATCTTCAATGGTCACCCCTGGATGAATATTTTTTAGGTGTGGAGGAGGATCTTGTGCTCGATCAAGCGATGGTGGTTGATCTTCAAGGACCACATGCTGGAGGGTGCGGATGCTTTCTGCCTGTTCGTGACCTCGATCCTGCAGGAACCACCCCAGCTGGAAGGTGGCTGAGAGATGCCCCCCTGCACCATGATGAGGGCATGGGTTCCGGTGTGTAGAAGAAGGTTGCCGGCCCGGGCACCTGGACAACTCCTACCTCCACTCTGGACTCCGATATCGTCTTGGTGTAGGAAAGAAAAAGAAGTGCAGGAGCTCATCTTCGGGTATGTAGCAGTCATCTGCCTTTTGGTAGTTTTCGTCTCTTGGCCTAGCTGTTAGATTTGAGTGGCCAAAAACCTGGGTTATGTCTGTAGCTATGCTGATTCTTTTGTTCTGCTCCCTTCTTGCGCTTGCTGTATTGAAAAATGTTGTTTTGTTCCTAACTCTTATTTGGCTAGGGTTTCGTTTCAATGAAATGGAGCCAGGGGCGGGGCCCTTGTTATTCGAAAAAAAACCTGATGAGATCTTCGATGGTTTGTTGTCGTGCTGTAGTCGCCAAGGCCAACTCGTCGACAAACCATCTCGATGATGACATGTACATCATGCCACCGGAAAACCATGGTGTCTAGCCGAAGTTTGCCACTAAGAGACGGACGCCAAGAATTCAACATGGAAAGCATATGCAATGATACCGGGCCGACAAGGTCTCCAACATGGATCGGAAGTACCTCCGAACCAGGATCTGAATACCAAACCCGAAGACCCCGGAACCCAATCTCGACGAACCCAAAATCTTCGACCCTAAATGTGTGAACCCTTCCCGATACCCTATTTTGATAAATATAATATAACTTGTTCATAT
Organism: Avena eriantha; assembly: GCA_910589775.1. Lineage (NCBI taxonomy): Eukaryota > Viridiplantae > Streptophyta > Magnoliopsida > Poales > Poaceae > Avena > Avena eriantha. The sequence goes on along the minus strand of OU342743.1, from coordinate 401,478,620 downwards.
TAAATCATTCATGCTTACATACATGTCATCTTGTGGATTGGGTTAGATAGGCGATTCATCTAATAATTAAATATGGAGATTATATGCGGGATAATCTTGTCTTATCTCGACTCCATTTAAATTTGTGTAGCGAACCGATGCCTTGGTCTTCCTTGTTAATTCAACATTTAATTTGCGAGGTAGATAAACAATTTAAACCTTGTGTTTAATTAGCAGGATCCCGATTCCTCTTAGTATTGCTAAGTTAGGCTGCATATTTTCCATGTCATGCATCATATTATAAACATGCCGGATCTTCCTCCGTACTATTAAATATTGCATCCGGTGTTTCTTTATAGTGCTTTCCTTCTTCATCGGATATGGAAATGAGTAGATGTGAGATACGAAAAGCCTCTAGTTATCGAATTTGTCTAACATGCGAGCATTCTCCCCCTTCTACATATTTTACATTTATAGTATTTACTTCCTTCCTTTGATCTATTGCTATCCTTATTATCAATGCTCTAGTACTGTTCCATGTATTTACCTGCTCCACTATATTGCCTTGGTTATCCCAATGCATTTGTTTGAGTAGCTAGTTTTTCCCTTGCGAGTCATAGACATGCTTAGTACCGCTCTCATACAGGTGATCCATGATACTTGGATATGGTTGATACCATGATAACTAAATTGGTGTTGTTGGTTACGATTATGGATTTACCTAATGATAAGAACCCGGCAGGGACCACCTTTGGGAACTGCTTGAGCTGACCTAGGACCTGTTCGTTCTACGCTACCAGTTCTAAATTGATCGCGCTAACCAAACACGGGGGCCTCTGGATCCCTCTTACTGGGGATATTCGTTTATCTAGAGGGTCACAAATTTGTTTTCCATTTGGTGCATACGCATAATATGTCCTTGGACATGGTGACTATAATATGTCTTTGGACATGGTGATGATATGATATTTTGGTGGATAGCACCTGCATTGCATACATAAACGCAGAATGGCTGAGTGGTTGTCTTCCATAGTGGAGCTCCGATTCTTCTTGACCATAGGAACAAACGTTGTACCATCCTTGAGAATCATCATGCGTCTTGGTTGGGTTAATACAGTAGGTGATACCTCTGGATATGCACATAGTTATGGGACAGTTCTTCTTTTGAGATTCGGAAGGAACGGTATTATGTTGCCAAAAGTGTTGAACGTGCGTTTGGGTACAATAGTGCACCCCTACTGGGTAAATCTTTTCGAGAAGTCATGTGTCCACGGTTATAGAAGCCTCAGGAGTACAGTGTCATGATCATAGAAAACACCACTAATGATTTGATTCTAATAATATGGTTAGTAATTAGTCTTATCAACTAAACACCTACTTAAATAAAATTTCCACCTTGTGTGTTCCGCCAGAGGACTTCCTCGTCTGGCCTTCGAGGGTGAAATCTTTGGATGGGTTATGCTTTGTGTTATACTCCTGTTACCGGATAACGCACTCTTCTCTTGCTCTAATTGCCGAAGTTGTAGTGTGTCTCTATAAGTTAGATAGTGCAAGATTTGCCGCCGTTGAGCCCACCATATTTCCCTTTTTGGCAAGGACAGCCAAATTCTAGACTCAACGTGTACTGGCCGTAGTACTGACTGCTCTCCTTCTATTTTCCTTTGCCTTTTTGTCGGCACCCTTTGGCTTTGACTGGTATGAGTTTTACGATGTTAGCAAGGTTACCCTTCCGGATTATCTTGGGCAGGGTTTATGGAGGCTACTTGGTTATTCTTCAGGACTCTTAATCCCATTTGGTTCTTATCCGTAGTCAGATATGGAATTGCTTTCTTCATGATTTGTATCTTTCTATTCTTGACTCGTTGATTCATTGTTGTATATATAATTTCTTGTGGATTCTATTGTAAACTAGTGTGATGTAACTACTTGTAACAAAATCCACCCACACGCAAATGTCTGGTGGACGTCTTTGAATCGCTTCTATGCGGATTTTGGGGGGAATGCTGAGATCTGCATAGACCTCATTCGGGGGCGTTGCACGTTGCCTTCGGAGAGACCTACGGAGGCTAGGAGCGGGGCTAGTGAGTCCGGCCCTTGGGAGGCGGTTGGTCGGAAACGCGCTAGGTCGCCCACCCTCGAGGGTGCCGGAGGGGAGGTTCATTCACTTTGCGAGACCGGTGTGAGCGGGAGTGGCACCTCAGGGCCGTTCAAGGCCTTCATGCCGCCCAGTGCAAAGCGAGGGAGTTGGGGCTCCCAGCTCCTATCCGCCGGTACTCGTAGGTAAAGCTCTACTAACCCGAGGGAAAAGTCCCGCCTCTCTTGATTGCGCTCTTTCCTAAGCAAACTATCTTGTGGCTTGAAGTGGAGATCCTCCCCGAAAGAGGAAGGTGAAAACAAACTCCTCTCGGAAATCCCACCTGGTTCCTCTCGGTAGCAACCTCGGAGCCCGCTCCGCAGACGAGTCTGCCCCATCGAAGGCCTCCTAGGAGAGTGACGTTGTCGGGCTTGCATGCGCTTCCCCCCGCCACGCTTGCCGGTCCGCAATAGGTTGTGAGTCGGGTGGATCCCCAAAGCTGAGCAGCCCCTTGGCTGTTGCCGCCCTCACGGAGGGATCCACGCGGGCGTCACCCCTGCGGTCGATGATGCCATCCCTCAGGTGTCCCTGGGAGGGGCGACTCCCGATGCCGCGGTGGAGGTCACACACTTGCATCAGGAGGCCCCTTCATTTGAGGGCTCTGCCAAGGGAGGAGCTTGCGGGGCGGTCTTGGCGCCTCATGCTCCTTTTGACTCTAGCCCCTAGCGCTCTACCGAGGCATGGATGGCCTTTGAGGCTAGTCCTGCTGAGTCCCGGGCACTGGTTCTATCCATACCAGAGCTTCCGGGCTTGGGTCTGGTCGAACACCTAGGGAGGCTCATCTCCGGTGGTCGAGTGGAACTGGACCGGTTCCTTGCGGATGCCATGAGGGAGGACCTCCAGCTGACGCTGGACTAGGATAGACTCAGTGAGGCCTAGGGGATGGCGGCCTTGGAGCAACAGAAGACCTGCCTCTCCATGGAGGTGACGCTCCCGGATGCCTAGGCACGAGAAACGAAGGTTATCTCCAATGCAATGGCACATGTTTCTTCCTAGGAGCAAGCCTTAGACGTACGGGAGGGGTCCGTTTCCGTGAAGGAGGCAGCCGTGGCCTAGCGCCAGCTCGAGCTCAACGGCCAGCTCCGCGAGGTTAACGCCAAGCTAGAGGAGGTCCAAGGCTCCCTAATTAAGGAGAGGTGGAAAATTCAGAGTTGTGCTATTGGGGATATGCTAAATGGGTACCACCATAGCACGTCCATAATCCGGATAAACCCATGTGGCCCATAGTTGATAGCAAGGCCTATGGCCTGCTAGGCAGCCCAGTTAGATGGATCTAGAAGGGAGGCCCATGCCGGATGAAGGAAGGCTACGCAGGAGTCACCGACGTACTCAGAGCCTTCGAGTGCAAGACATGAAATACTAGTTAGTATTAGTGTAGGACTCTTTACCTTGTCCGACAAGGTCCTTTCCCTGTGCCCCTAGGTTCTGGTGCCTTTATAAACCGGACCTATGGGAGCCTTTAGGGCACAACCAATCAGATTGCTACATACAACGTGCAACACCTCGCACAACGAACTAATCTCTGTAACTCGGCGTATTGCCATTATAGTGATTTATAGTAGGAGTAGAGTTCCGCCACTATTGTGGGACTTGAACCTGGGTAAGCTGTGTTACCTCGTACCCACCAACTCTCCGCTTTACCCCACGTTCTAAACACGCACTATGAGGACCACTCCATGGTGTACTCGTCGGCAATACCATGACAGTTGGCGCCCACCGTGGGGAAAGAGGCGCTTCGAGCTCTACACCAGGTGAGGTCCAATCTCTTTGCAGGAATCAGCGACACCATAGCCATCAGACACGTTCTCTTCTCCGGCAACGTCCCGATCGTCCCTCTAGATGAGTTCTAGGTGCTAGCAAAGACGAACCCTACGCGCTTCTCCATCATCCCCTTCGGAGACATCCCCATCTTCATCGGTGAAACTGACTCGGGTCCTAGCTCCTAGGAAGTCGGAAACTCGTCAAGCCTCGCACAGACAACCTACGGGCAGGACACATGCGCGGAAGGATCTGGGTTGTACCTCTCTCTAGAGTATGGTATCTCAGATCAGGAAAATTCAAGGCCCACCCAAACTGCCCATGTGCAGGATATAATGGTGGAAGGACCCCATGAATCCGCCCGCCTTCCTCGAGCGTATGAGACACAGAGGTCACACTTTGTTGGCATCATCACCATCTTTGATCTGGCTAGATGCGTTCAAAGGGATGGAGAACCTCCCCGCGAATACCTCGCCAGATGGATGAAGGTGAGGGAAACCCTAGAGGGCGACCGTGCCGACGAACCCGTGTAACACTTCGTGGAAGGGCCACACCCGGAACACTCCTCCGGCATACCCTTCGAAGGCGGCATGCTGCGGGTCCACTCATGCTTGGTGAGATGGTCACAATCGTCAATGAATACACGTACACCAATGAGGAAGCTGAGGCCACGGTCGCCGTCATAGCCGGAGGAGGCAACAATAACAACGGCCCACCACCATCACCCTCTACCTCCGCCATCGACAACACCGAAGCCATCTCTGACTCCGTCCTTAACACGCTATACACCGACATTAATATGGATGGCGGTGGCTCGGACGCTAACTTGGAGGAATACGATGCTATTATGAGGGACATCGAGAAGGAGGAGCGCGCCAAGAAGGCCAACACATCCCAGCAGGTGCTAGTCACCATTGGGAGCGTGATGGAAGAAGACAGACAGGAACCGAAAACGTGAAAGAGCTCCACCCACACCTGCGGTTACAAGAGCGGTAGTAGCCAAGAAAGCCACCGAGCCTCCGGCTCCGGCCAAAGTCATTCCCCCTCCAGTTATCCGCCCACAACAGGTGCATGAACTCACCACCGCCCCTAGTACTGCCAAGCAGTCAAATCAGCTGCCACCTGGCAATCCATTGGTTACCCCCGCCGACAAGGAGATCTACTGTGCACTCCTCTTGAGCCTATTACCGTCACCCATATCTAGAGTGTTATGGAGCTTGATGAGAAGCGTGCAACAATCCTAGGGGAGGCCAAATGTACCACGGAGCAGGGCGCTAAGCTAAACGAAGACATGGCCAAATTGCATCAATCTATCAAGGCAGCAAGAGCTATGGAGGCTAAGTATAAGCAGTTGCTGCTGAAGCACAAGGCAAAGAAAGCACCAGCTCATGTTGTCGAAGACCCCAACATTTGGTGCAAGTAGGGATATGGCGGATCCAAACCAAGCAAAGCCACCCCATACATTGATTAAGTGGGGAGGCAAGTAATGCCATCTTCCCGTCACCAAAACCCTCCACATCACCGTCGCCAAAACCCTCCTGGAGCAGGACAGGCCGCCAGAAGAAGTTGCTCAAGTGTATGACCTCGTCGCCAAGGCATGCAAGCAACAGGAAAAGGCTACCCCGCAAAGGCTTCAGTATAACCCAGAGCTTTGCCAGTCAACCCTGAATAGCCGCAGAAGATCTCCCCGTGACGAGGGATCCCATACAGGCTCCACCGAGCGAAGATGGAGGGACACACGCAACAGGGCTGACGCCATACCCATATCTTCGGATCACAGAGAAAAAGTTCGCCCTCGTCGGTCATCGCCTCCACCACCATCCTAGCATCACGAGGAACCACAACCGCGCCACCGTATAAGCATGCCACCGCCTAGGCGTCCCCAGGTTGACATCATTATACACGACCAGGGCGAGCAGCCCTGACATCCCGGAGAGCGCAGCGGCATTGAAGGACATAGGAGCATATCCTACAAGGAACCGCCACGTCCGACAAGCAACTGCGATAGGCATGAGGAGTCGCAGGAGGGTAACAGTAAGAAGGCTAACCCACCGCCTCCACCGCCACCATCGCCACCTAGCAGCCATCATGGTGGAGGACACGGTGGATCTCATAAATTGCACGATAACTCTCCTCCCCATGACGAAAAAGGGAAGCAACCAGAGCTGTACGACGCATGTTCACGGCTGGACAAGATCCAAGAAGCTCGAGAGCTCCCATACCTTGGGCCACGTTGTTTTGGACAAGTAATACAGGCAATAACCTACCACCAGGGCCTCCGGATAGACAACACTATCAAGCCCTATGATGGCACCGCTAGACTAGTTACATGGTTGCTGGACTACAGCGAAGCGATTCACACCTCAGGGGGAAACCCTAATGTGACTGTCAAGTACCTCCCACTTATGCTCACGGGTACCGCCCGAACAAGGATTGACATGCATGAAGCGTTCACCAAGAACTTCGAGGGTACATACAAACTTCCCTGCACTATTAGAGACCTACAACGGTGCATACAATAAAAGGATGATACTCTCGTTCCTACCTCTCTCGCTGGCTGTATATGAAAAATTCCCACGCAAGGGTGTGATACGTTGCAAACGTATCTATAATTTTTGATGTTCCATGCTTGTTTTATATCTACTTTCTTATGTTTTGTCCAGACTTTGGAATATTTTTATACACTTTCTTAGACTAACCTATTAAAAAGATGACATAGTGCCAGTTGCTTGTTTTCTGCTATTTTTGGTTCTAGAAAAGTCAGAAAATGAATATTCTCGGAATTGGACAGGACAAAAGCCAAAGTCAATATTTCACCGAGGGGAACACAGAGCCAGAAGATGAGACTGAGAGGGGCCAGGGGCCGGCGACACCACCTGGCCACGCAGCTAGGCCTGGCCCGCGCCTATGGGTGGTGCCGCCACCTCGGGCAGCCTCTCGGCCTCCCCTTTCGCCTATAAGAAGCCTCCCATACAGAAACCCTAAGTACCCAATCAAAATTCTACGAAAGAGTCTGTAGCTGCCGTCATCTCCATCCCTATATCGGAAGGGATCTAAAGCTCTTCCCGGCACCCTACCGGAGGGGAGAGATCACCCTAGAGGCCTTCTTCATCACCATGCCTGCCTCTAGTGTGATGCATGAGTAGTTCATCCCTGGACTATGGGTCCATGTAGTAGCTAGATTGTTGGTTTCTTCTCCTTTGTTCTACCATGTTTAGATCTTGTGAGCTCCGTTCATGATCAAGATCATCTATTTGTAATCATACATGTCGTGTTTGCGGGGATTCGATGGATATTGAGATGCTATTTCAGATTGATTATTGATTCTATCATGTCTTTGTTATTTGTGATCTTGCATGCTTTCCGTTGTTAGTAGCTATCTTGGCCGAGTAGATGCTAGCAACTCCAAGAGGGAGTATTTATGCTTGATAGTGGGTTCATGCCTCTAGTAATCTAGGGAAGTGACAGAAGTATCTAAGGTACTAGATGAGCTGTTGCAACTAGGGAGAAAACAACAATCCTTTGTTCATAGAACAATTGTATTTTTTACTTTACACACTTTGCTTAATGCAATTATCTATTGCTTGCAACTTAATACTGGAGGGTGTTCGGATGATAACTAGAAGGAGGATTATTAGTGATAGATGTAGTTGGACTACGGTCTATGTATAATGTTGTAATGCCCAATCAAATCTCATAGGAGTCAAGATGATTAGTATATGCATGTATGCTTTCTCGATGTTTGTCAATTGCCCCGCTGTAATTTGTTCACCCAACATGTCATCTATCTTAAGGAGAATCACCACTAGTGAACTATGGACCCCGGTCCTTTCTTTTGCCATCAATTTAGAATCTATTTACTCTTTTCTATTTACTTTCTGCAAGCTATTACTATCTTCCACACAATATGTTTAATCCTTTGTTTTCAGCAAAACCGGTGAGATTGACAACCTCACTGTAAGTTGGGGCAAAGTTTTGTGGTTGTGTTGTGCAGGATTCCAAGTTGGAAACAACACCTTGGAGGCGTTTCCTTGCTCCTACTGGTTCGATGACCTTGGTTTCATAACTGAGGGAAAACTTGCTGATGTGCTCATCATACCTTCCTCTTGGGGTTCCCCAACGAGCTCGATATATTTTGAGCCATCAAGCCATTTTTCTGGCGCCGTTGCCGGGGAGTCAAGGACATCTTCACAAGGGAGTCCCTCATAACCAATCTCTTTACTTTATTATTTTTGTTTTGCTTAGTTTATTTCTGCTTTGTTTGCTTGTTTCTTTATCAAAAACACAAAAAACTTAGTTGTACTAGTTTGCTTCTTTATATCAAAAACACAAAACATGACTACTCTTGAAAACACTAAGTTGTGTGACTTTACTAGCACTAATAACAATGATTTCATGTGCACGCCTATTGCTCCACCTGTTCCTGAAGCTACTTTCTTTGAAATTAAACCTCCTTTACTCAATCTTGTTATGAGTGAACAATTTTCTGGTATTGGTACTGAAGATGCTGCTGCTTATCCTAATAACTTCGTTGAACTTTGTGAGATGCCAAAACAAAGGGATATAGATGGAGATATTATTAAGCTTAAATTATTTCCTTTCTCTTTGAGAGGAAAATCTAAAGAATGGTTCCAATCCCTAACTAGAAATAGTATTGATTCTTGGACTAAATGCAAAGATGCTTTCATTGGGAAATACTACCCTCCTACTAAGATTATATCTATGAGAAGTGAAATAATGAAATTTAAACAATCTGATAATGAACATGTTGCTCAAGATTGGGATAGAATGAAATCTTTGGTAAAGAATTGTCCCACTCATGGACTGACTGCTTGGGCGATTATCCAAACCTTTTATGCAAGACTGAATTAATCTTCAAGAAATCTGCTAGATTCTGCTGCTGGAGGTACCTTTATGACCATTACTTTGGGTGCTTCAACAAAGATTCTGGATCATATGATGGTTAACTATTCTGAATGGCACACTGAGAGAGCTCCACAAGGTAAGAAGGTAAATTTTGTTGAAGAAACCTCCTCCTTGAGTGATAAAATTGATGTTATTATGTCTATGGTTGTTAATGGGAGAGCTCATATTGATCCAAATCATGTTCCGTTAGCTTCTTTGGTTGCTCAAGAAGAGCAAGTTGATGTGAACTTTATAAGAGCAAGTTGATGTTGAACCCTAAGAAGTGCGTCTTCGGGGTACCATCCGGCAAGCTGTTGGGCTTCATCATTTCGCACCGCGGATTCGAGGTGAACCCTTAGAAAATCAAGGCCATCCTTGACATCAAACGTCCAACGTGTTTGAAGGACATACATAGGCTCACACGCTGCATAGCAGCGGTAAGCCGATTGATTAGCTGACTTGGAGAATAGGCTATGCCACTATACAAGTTACTCAAGAAGGTGGACAAATTCGTATGGACGGACGAGGCTGACACAGCACTTCAGGAGTTGAAGAGAATACTCTCCTCCGCGCCAACACTTGCAGCACCGGTATCACGGGAGCCTATGTTAGTTTACATGGCGGCAACCAACCGAGTAATCAACATCGTCATCATGGTGTAGCGCAAGGATCCAACGCATGAATACGGAGTTCAGCGACTAGTTTACTACATAAGCGAGGTGTTGAAGGAATCCAAGTAGCGTTACCCGCACTACCAGAAGATAGCTTACGGAGTTTTCTTTGATTCACGGAAGCTAAGGAATTACTTCCAAGAGCACCCTATCACAGTAGCGAGCAAAGCTCCACTATCCGACATCATCAACAAAAGCGACGCTACGGGGAGAGTGGCAAAGTGGGGCATGGAACTTGCCGCCTTTGAGATCATGTACAAGAGACACGACGCTATCAAATCATAGGTATTGGCAGATTTTATTGCATATTCGATAGAGCTGCCAGAAGACACCCCTGTACCAGAGCCAGAATTTTGGGTCATGCATTTTGACGGATCCAAGTTAGTCAATGGTTCGGGGGCTGGTGTATTACTACAATCACCAACTGGGGAGAAGCACCAATACGTCTTGCAGATCCACTTCAACGCGACAAACAACATGGCGGAATATGAGGCCCTCATTCATGGACTTCGTGTGGCCAAGGATATTGGCATCAAGCGCATAGTTTGATGTGGAGATTCTGACTTGGTTGCCCAACAAGTGGCTAGAACCTGGAATGCGCAGAACCCTATGATGGTGGCATATCGAGGCAAAGTAGACGAAATAGCAAGTGCTTCGACGGCTATGAAGTCAAGTACGTCAAAAGGGAGGAAACTGAGGCGGCGGACCTGCTGTCAAAGTTTGGGTTAGCTTGCCGACCACTTCCGCCAGACATTTTCCTGGAGCATTTACAGACCCCATCCATGAAAGGAGCGGACCCTGACAACCCGGATAGAGTGGACTCATTTGTTAATGCTGTAACAGTGACCCCTCTGGCTTGTACGAGACCGTTCATGGATTATCTAAAATATGGAACTTTGCCCGCCGACGAAGTCGAAAGAAGGCAGATAGTACGCAGAGCAAAAGGCTATTTCATTATTGATGTACAACTATAAAAAAGAAGTACCACATGAGTTTTCCTTCGATGCGACTCTCAGCAGCAAGGTATTGAAATCCTTAGAGAAATACATATCGGAGATTGCGAGCATCACGCCACTCCCCGATCGTTGGTGGCAAAACCTTTCCGACAAGGATTCTACTGGATTACTGCCAAATAAGATGCCGAAAACCGGTACAAACCTGTCTCGGGTGCCAGTTTTATGCAAGACAACCCAGTGTTCCAGCAAAAGAGTTGCAAACAATACCAATAAATTGGCCATTCGTAGTCTGGGGGCTTGACATGGTGGGGCCTTTGCAAAGAACACCTTATGGATTTAATCACCTGCTAGTTGCAGTTGATAAGTTCACAAAATGGATTGAAGCTAAACCCATTAGAAAGATCGATGGGGAAACAACCCTAAAATTTCTCTGTGATCTAGTGGTGAGATTTCGTCTCCCACATAGCATCATCACCGACAACGACAAAAATTTGTCTCTCAGAGAAGTTGAGGAGCACTGTCGTGAAAAATGCATCCGCCTTGACCTAGCATCTATGGAACACCCACAGTCAAATGGGCAAGTTGAAATGGCCAATGGACTAATTCTGCATGGAATCAAGCCATGCTTAGAAGCACTGCTACGTAGAGCAGTTGGAGCTTTGGCGACAAAATTAGCATCTATCTTGTGGAGTTTACGAAAAACACCCAAAAGATCTACCGGCTTGACTCCTTTCTTCATGGTTTATGGAGCAGAAGCTGTCCTTCCATCCGATATCCTTCACGATGCACCCAGAGTCATCGTCTATGTGGAGGATGAAGGTCAAGAATCTAGATGCTTATATGTGGACCTACTCGAAGAAGAGCACATGCTGGTATGCCAGAGATCCGCCATCTACCAGCAGAAGCTACGTGGCTACCATAGTCGCCGTGTTAAGCATCACTCATTTAAAGAGGGGGATCTGGTGCTTAGACTCAAGCAAGAGAAATCAAAAACTAACCCCATCTTGGGAAGGAACGTACATCATAAGAAAAGCATTGCTCAATGGTTGCTATTACCTTGTCGATATTCGCGAGTTGAAAGATAGGCCCCAAAATCGCAAGAGCAAGCAACATGACTCCAATGATGATTACCCGGAGACAGATCGACCATGGAACATAGCACAGCTACGTCCCTCCTACACTTAGAACATTTATATTATGTAAAAAGTTTCTTATATGATCAATGAAATAAAGTATTTGGTTCACTTATATTTTCTGAGTCTTTTACCTCCTTTAGTTTCATTTTTGGATCATATAAATGTTGGGGTTCTGCGTATGAAAACAATAAATTTTACTCTACGCCCCTGAACCCCTGAAGCTGCCAGGGCCTATCTATTAGTAATACAGTAATGGGAGGGGCTTTTCGCGAACTTACCCTTGAGGACTGAAAAGCATTGTCAACGCTCAGGAGAGCATGGTTGATGTAGACGAGCTGAAGCCGAACTCAAGGTCGTGATGAAGTCCTTGCGCTCCTATGGCTCCAACGATTTGAGTGCCTCAAGTGTGACACCTCGCGGGGTGTTACACATGTCCGGTGCCTGACGATGACTCCCGCTTCCCCAATCCAGCAGCAGTTGCGGAAGTAGAGCTCCTGGATCCGAATCCCGCAGCGCGACGGCGCTCCGCGGTGAAGATGGTCTCTCGTTCGCGCAGTCCAGACTTGGGACCATGGTCACGGGAGAGAGAGGGAGAGAGAGAAAGTATCAATTAGAGGTATTCCCAAAACTGAAGACCTTTATCGATTATTGGGTGTATTTATCTGGCCAAATACCCCCACTATATATAGGGGGAGGGGAGGTACTACCTCCCTCAAAGTCTCGGGGTGGGACTAAAGGAGAGGAGGGGGAGGGGAAGCCGTCGGCCGGCCCTAGTGGGCCCCGCGTGGGGGGAGGGGGGGCTTGGCCCAGCCAGCCACCCCCTTGCCCCTTCTCCCTCTCTCCTTTCCCTAATGGGTCTCTCCCCTCCGGGAATTGGCCCATTAAGACTTTTGACCTTTTAAATTGATTTTCTCTTTATTAAATAATTATGAATAAATTATTAACATTCATTCACATATTATTCAACCTCCGTGGCTATGGAACACCTTCCACCTCCACTCCGGGCATTCTCTGGACTTACTGAAACCCTTCTGGTTTTCTCTCTAGTATTCTTCGGCGATTCTACCGATCCTATAAGAACTCTCTAAGCATCCTCAATCCCTTAAGCGTGATGCCACACGGTTCGGGAACACTCCAGACATGGTCGGGACACTCCCGCACCAATGATCAATAGAGGGACCTGGATGGCCATGTGACCCCTGTGCGTTCCACGAAGATCTTTCGTCGTTTGAACCGGGACAGTCGTGTCTTATTCCCTTTGTCTCTCGATACTTGCATTGACCGAGATATGATCAATGACATCACCATGTCGTGTTAAATCTCATTACCGAACAAATATACTTGACTTGTTCCGACAAGTGATATCCCTATGATCAAAACACACGCTGTGCAACTATTGGGTATAACCTCTCCGAGTGGGCCCTTGAGTATCTTCCCGTCACATGGACGGACAAATCCCGCTCTTGACAGATATTGCCTCTACGGTTTCCTACGAATACCTGAACACACCTTTATAACCACTATATTACCATGTGGCGCTTGATGCTATCTAAGCACTCTCGGGAGACAATGATTGATATAGCCTCATGGTCTAAGGAATAGTCTACGAGGATCCATTTCTAATCAGCATAACTTGAACTTCGTGACATGATCGGGTCACGATGCTTAGGTTGGGTATTGGTTCATCATCTCATTCTCAGAATGAGTTGACTCCATTTCCAACTGGCATAAATGCCACATGATTAGGAAACATGATCATCTGTTGACCAATGAACCAGTGACTAGAGTTTCACTGGTAACCCCTGGTTGATTATATATCACATGTGTATTGATGTTTCCACTCAATACAGTTATAGCATGATATAAAACTTAATCATAAACTATATGAAATATGATAATAGTCCTTACTACTACTTGTCTCTAGGTCATATTTCCAATAGTCTCCCACTTGCACTAGAGTACAAATACACTAGCTGCATTTGTTCTTTAATCATTGGCAACATATATCCGGTACCCTGGACATGCTTGCTCATGGAAGAGGCTGAGTGTTAGGTCTGTACTTTTACAGTCCCAAATCCTTTGCAACTTACTAATGTCACCTTAATTGACATTAATACTTTATCATCACATGATAACATCTGTGTGTATGCATCGTCTCTATGGCAGTAGAACGAGGCCTGATTCCAGGAGCCTACAGTGACTTTAGATCAACCTTGAGGGCTTTCTCATGGGCACTGTGCCCTGGGACAGATCCTTCTATGTTATGAGCGAACTAGCCCCGCCATAACATTATACAACACTTTAGATGGTACCCTTATCTATTATTATAAATGTAACCATCAAAAACACAAATGCACTCTGTGCAATTTTTGATGTTTTGTGCACCTCGCTTCCTACTTGACTTGAATCGGTATTTACGGGAGTTTCCAACATATTCCCTTATAACATAACCCTTTATGTTTTAAGATATGTCATCGTTTATGGATTTGGAAAACATGTCTGCAATTCTCTATTAGACACTACGGACAAATTTAGCTCAACGTTCTGTGATTCGAACTTAATCACTTTTAAATGTTCCTTATTGGATCATATATTATGTTAAGTTATCATCAAGGTTTTCTAAGATAGAACCTATGTCTCAACATAGTGGATGATGATCATCCTTTTCTTTCTTTCAACCATTGATGTTAAACTTAATACTATTCCTAACTTGAGTTATTAAGAACTAGCTCCTTAATTAACTTCTGTTCCGAAACTCTTTTCAGAATCCCTTAAGGAATATTACATAACATCATAATACACTTATTATCAACTTCTACACCTCATAAATCATTATTTATTAGTGCTTGCGCTTTTATTCTTTACATACTTAAGAATTACTCCTATAAGCTCCCACTAAAAATATGTTCCTTCCATATTTGAGTATGCGTCACTACTCTTACTCAAAATATGTTCTTACATATTTGAATTTGAGACTTATATTGCTCCCACTTAAAAATATGTCAATCACATATTGTTTTAGGAAGAACTTTTATAGCTCCTACTCAATTTTATGCAAATTGCATATGTACTGACTATTTTTGAAAAATTTCAAAATCCTTTGATCAAATATCAAACTTGGAGATTTACTATGAGATACTAGTATTTTTACTAGTTTTAAATCCACTAGACATTTAGCACACTTGAATCAAATTCATTTGAATTCGTCCAATACTTGACAAATTGTGCTTTTGTCATTCACCCCCTTTTCCACTATGGGTTTGCAATCATTTGGGAAAATTCAAGTAACCCATTGTTCTAATCTCAAGGGAATTTTGCTTTTAGGATTTCTTATTACTCTAGTTTACCATTATTTCCTTAGTAGTTCGTAGGTATGTCATATTCCAAGAAACATGACAAATGATTCACAAATTTCTCCATACAAGATATGGATTACATTTTGAATCATACTTCATGTAGTGAAAACACAAGTGGGGAACACACAATGATCATTATCATTGATTCTTTCCTTTGTGAAGAGAATCATTTAGGAACATTTTCTGTTGCGTTTCTCAACACTCTGATGCAGGGATATGAATCCTCATCGTGTTTTTCACTATCTTCCATTTGCTTCATAATCGGGAAATATCACTAAAATTGAGCTTTCTCAAGAATGCACCAAAATCCAAGCAATATTGGTTTTGCTTCTCTTTTGGTTTTAGATATGGACTTCATATTCAAAGTTTCCAATGAATACTCTACAAGGACTTGTTCGCTATTGTTTTGGTTATATCGAATAACCCCAAAACTTTTACGACGATCCATACTAGATATGGAGCCGCTTTCATGAATCCAGATGGTTCACTATATGTTCTAATTGAGTGCTAACTATTTCTAACTAATGGTCTCTACATCTAAACTACAATGATTTATTTGGTGCCATCTATTTACCCACTTTGATATCTAATATCACATTGTGATGCTTTGCACTTTGATGTTTCAAAATGCTTTGCATTCCACAATTTCTTTTATGCCAATCTTATAAAGTCGAATTTCATTATTATTGATCAAATCGTAGAAATTAGATTCTTTTTAATATTTATACTCTTCTATTGATGAAACACTTTGATCAAATCAAATAGCTTCATATTCATTTTTCCTTTTGGTAAACTTATTTACGCATTTAAACAATCATATAATGATAATTACCATTTTCATTAAAACACAATACATCGAATATGTATTTACTTGTAACAATTCATTAAACACTTTGTATTCAAGTAATACACGGTGTCCAAGTTATTTTGCCGAACTTAGGAATGATTTATATGTGATAAGAAATCGAATGACTTTCACATATTATCATTATACCTTTGAATTTAAACAATGGTTTTCATTCATTAATGAACATATCATTAAGTTGGTATTTTTAAGGCATTTCAATATTTTACAAATTTTCATGCATTATCAATTAGTTTCAAACAACAAGGATAATTCACATATAATCAAACATGATATGAACACGAATAGAAATCATTCATAAAAGTAGAACAACTGTTTGTTACAAACTCATATGAATAACCATCTCACAAAGTGTGAGACACACTAAATAAGTTCATAATATTTTGATTGCAATAATCATCCTAAAACATAAACTAAGTGATAAATGTCGAGGGAGAGTGTCGTCGGCCATCATCATCATGCTCGCCATCAACACGCAACGTCACCTCCTCTCCAGCAAGCACCTCTCATGTAGAAGGACTTGTTTTTAGAAAAACAGAACAAGTATCAAATATACTTAACACTGCAAATGTGTTTGCAAGATTACATTTATAAAATTGTATATCAAATATATACCTTTTTCATCGATGACCTCTCCGATGATTGGTTTAACCTTTACGTTCCTGAAATGTAATATGAACTCTTGGAAATCCAATGTTTCTGTATCACCACTCATGATGTTACTCCGGATATGTCCTTCGTAGCTGGGAGGCAACGATCGAAGCAGTACGCCTATTGCAAAAAGATCATCCATCCAGTAACCCACGAAGTGAACCAGTCTCTTGTGTGCATCAAGCATGTGCCCCAAGTGACCCTTCAGACATGTGTGCTCCTCCATCTGTATGGAAAGGAACTCTCCAAGCAGCTCGTGCTTCCACATGCGCACATGGTCTATGAACTCTGCTCTCAGCTGATCCACCATTGAATATGGATCAATATCACCCATGAGCGGATGGAGTTCATCCACCATCCCATAACGCATTATTATCTGAATGTAGGTAGACATCTCTTGACGATAGTAGCGGTCTGCCAGCTCTTGTGGGGTTTCATAGTGGTCTGGCTTAGTCAAATCCATCGTGCGGCGTATGTAATCTACCACATGATTCCTTGTAAGGAGATTATTCAGGCGCACAAGCCAACTAGGGAAGTTGGATCCATCAAGTCTAAGTTTCTCACCCTTTACCCATTCCTCAATGACAAAGTAAGCTTCACGGTGAGCCATCTCTACAATTATAATTGCAAAAGGAATTTAGACTAAGTTTATAATTAAATGAGTTAATAATAACTCCACTCATAAACACCTATCCCCATAAGGGTTCCTAGTGATAACACGACCCCTATCAACCACATCTCCCCCGATCGTCACTGCCATCAATGTGGGTTCAAGGGTGGACGCTAAACGTCGGTCACATCATTCATGCGACTTGTGCTCGATCTTTCGACCATCCGCATTTCGAGGCCACGCTTGTATGGCGTGCTAGGCTCGCCAACTCAACCTTAGTGTATTTGCTGCGCAACATGGCTTACACACACTTTATGCGAATGTAGATATGTCTGACACTCATGCATGTACCATGGATCACCTCATACCGAAGAACTTTCTTGGTGGTTCTCACTAAGGGGGAACACAATCGTTGGTAATTTTAACAGGGATCATCTTATTAGGCTATCGTCGAGTATCTAATACTAGCACACAATAAGATATACAAACAATAACATTGAATGTAAATGCGATGTGATATGGTCCTTCACGTCGTGATCTCCATCCATTGTCACCAGATTCCGGTGCCAGGGTTCCGGCGCCATAGACACCCGGGCACCGGTGTCATTCCGGCGTGGTAGTTCGTCACCTCCGTGACTAGCTACTACTACGTAACATAAGGTAATCACTTTACCTTTGCCACAACCATATCACAAAGCAACACCCCCTGCAAAACAAAGTTAGACGCCTCTACTTTATCTTTGCATGTTTTACGTGGCTGAATGGGCTTTCGCACAAGAACCGTTCTTACCTACGAACTTTTAGCACAACGCTGATCAAGTAGTTATCGCTACTACACCCCTTTCGGGGCCCTCCATTGAAAATGGTATACCAACTAATGCAAGAGAGATATACACCCCCTTAAGCCACTTTATACGGTACAAGCCGTATGTCAAGCATGGACCAGTCTTGCGAATGAACGCGTAAAGTCGGTTGGGGGCTGCTTCATCAAGCATTGCTACGGTATATCCAAGTACACGTGGGAGGGTAACAACTAAATGATCAACGCCCACATGCTACATCTCATGTGTTCTAGCCGTACTAGCATTACTATGCATAGATCTAGCTCTGATACCACTGTTGGGGTATGAAAATAATAAATTTTACTCTATGCCCCTGACCCCCTAAAACTGCCAGGACCTATCTATTAGTAATACAGTAATGGGAGGGGCTTTTCATGAACTTACCCTTGAAGACCGAAAAGCGTTGTCAATGCTTTGGAGAGCGTGGTTGATGTAGACGAGCCGAAGTCGACCTCAAGGTCGTGATGAAGTCCTTGCGCTCCCGTGGCTCCAACAACTTGAGTGCCTCAAGTGCGACACCTCGCGGGGAGTTATACACATCCGCTGCCTGACGATGACTCCCGCTTCCCTGATCCAGCAGCAATTGCGGAAGTAGAGCTCCTGGATCCGAATCCCGCAGCGCGACGGCGCTCCACGGTGAAGATGTCTCTCGTTCGCGCAGTCCAGACTTGGGTCCGCTGTCACGGGAGAGAGAGGGAGAGAGAGAAAATATCAATTAGAGGTCTTCCAAAAAGTGAGAAGACCTTTATTGATTATTTGGTGTATTTATCTAGCCAAATACCCCCACTATATAAAGGGGGAGGGGAGGTACTACCTCCCTCAAAGTCCCGGGGTGGGACTAAAGGAGAGGAGGGGAGGGGTAGCCGCCGGCCGATCCTAGTGGGCCCCGTGCGGGGGGGGGCTTGGCCCAGCTGGCCACCCCTTGCCCCTTCTACCTCTCTCTCCTTTCCCTAATGGGCCCTCTCCCCTCCAGGAATTGGCCCATTAAGCCTTTTCACCTTTTAAATTGATTTTCTCTTTATTAAATAATTATGAATAAATGATTAACATTTATTCACATATTATTCAACCTCCATGGCTATGGAACACCTTCTACCTCCACTCTGCACATCCTCCGGCCTTACCGAAACCCTTCTGGTTTTCTCTCTACTATTCTTCGGCGATTCTACCGATCCTATAAATACTCTCTAAGCATCATCAAGCCCTTAAGCGTGATACCCCACGGTTCGCGAACACTCCAGACATGGTCCGGACACTGCCGCACCAATGATCAACAGAGGGACCTGGATGGCCATGTGACCCCTGTGCGTTCCACGATGATCTTTCGACTTTTGAACCGGGACAGTCGTGTTTTATTCCCTTTGTCTCTCGATACTTCCGTACAGTGAATGCTTTCCCCGTGCGTGCCGTGTGAGGATTATCAAGCATCAAGAACCGTTGCCAGGTGACTTGCCGCCAGAGCTAGTCCATAAGTCAGAGATCAACACTTTAGGACTTAGTGTTGACCTAGGGTGGCGCTGGCGACATGCACCATTCCTAGCCGCCACTCACATGACTCGCATGAGGGAATAACACCACAAAAAAATGAAGAAGCACTGAATACCATAGCGCAGAACACCACAAAAGCGTTGACTGCTCTCAAGTCTTTTAGATGGCATAGAAGGGGAACTGGGGGGAACCGAAACAATGCGGAGGAACAGAGGGAATAAAAGCAAGGCTGGATGCCAGCTCTAGTAGGGCTCAGGATTATAACTTACAGAGGTGATGGATGTTCCACGTGTTTGGGATTGGCACCCCTTATTCCGTCTCCAGTCAGACCGCCCCAAGTCTTGAGACATGGTGACCCGAAAGGGTCCATCCCACATTGGGGAGAGCTTGTGGAGGCCCTCGTGAGGGAGAACCCGTAGGAGGACTAGGTCCCCCACCTCCAAGGTGCGGGCTCGCATGTTGCAGGAATGGTAGCGGCGTAGCGCCTATTGGTATCTAGTTGCTCGAATGTTGACCTTGTGGTGGGCCTCTTCTAGGAGGACTAGGTCTTCTTGCGGGAGCTCCTCCTGTGCCGCCTAATTTAAGGCTAGGACCTGCGGGGAACCGTGCTTCAGCTCAGCAAGGATGCCGGCATCAGCTCCATAGATGAGAAGAATGGGGTATCGCTAGTTGGCTTGGTCGTAGTGGTATGGATGGACCATAGGAGACCTAGTAGCGTGTCGATCCAGCCTCGGCTGCACTCCTTAAGCTTGCGGCGAAATCTCCTTGTCTTAGGGCCCCTCAGTACCTCCGCATTGGCCCACTCCGCCTGCCCATTATTACACTAATGGTCGTGGAGGCGTATCTTGGTTCCGATGTCTTCGCAATAAGATTTGAACTTCCCACTCGTGAACTCGCTGCCATTCTCGATGATGATGTGATTTGGCACACCGAAACGGCACACCAGGCAGTGGACAAACTTGACCGTTGATCCCTCGGGGATGGTTCGAATGGGCTCTACCTCAGCCTACTTGGTGAATTTGTTGATGGCGACGTAGAGATACGGGTAGCCCACAGGCGCCCAAGGGGAAGGCCCCAGGATGTCCAGCCCCCAGACCATGAATTGCCCTGAGAGTGTAGTGATTTGCATCTGCTGAGCTAGTTGGTGAATTTGCTTCATATGGAATTGGTAGGCCTCGCATGACTTGACTAGCTCTATGGCATCATCAAGCATCGTGACGCATTAAAAGCTGATGCGGAAAGCCTTCCCCACGAGGGTGCGTGCCGAGGAGTGGTGGCCGCATTTTCCGGCATGTATGCCAACCAACATTTCATGGCCTTCCATGGCCAGGATGCACCACAGGGTGAAACCATTTGGTCTGTGACAATAGAGTTCCCCATCCACTAGGCAGAACTTCTTAGCCCGATAGATGAGGCACTCTGCCATGTCTTCGTTGTCTAGTAGGGAGGGATCCCTTAGGTAAGACTTGAGCTCGGAGATCCAGTATGTATACTTAGGGGCAAGCGGCAGGACAAGGTGGTCTCCTGAGGATATCCTATAATTAGGGCGCCTATCGAGGGGGGTTGGCGGAGGGGCCTTGCGAGGGCTGTCCTGGCCCTTGCTTGGCAGCATAGCCGACGGTTCGATGAGCCTTTCCTCGACGGGACGCGCGTTTGGCGATCTCGTCGGCCTCCTGGTTTTCCCCCACGGAATGTGGAGGAGGTCCATGCCCAGGAAGTGCTTTTCCAATCTCCAGACTTCCTCCAGGTAAGTTTCCATATGCTCATCCTTGGGTTTGGTGCTTTTGTTGCATAAGTTGATGAGGAGCAAGGAGTCTCGTTGTATCATGACCCGCTTGATGCCGAAGGCGATGGCAGTCTTGACCCCCGCGATTAGGCCCTCATATTTGGCGATGTTGTTGGATCGCTTGGTCTCGTCCTTGAACCGCAGTTCTACGACATAGTAGATCTTGTCACTAGTGGGGGACGTGAGTACCACCACTCCTCTAGCCCCGTCACCATTGAATGCCCCGTCAAACTTCACTGCCCAACGTCCCGAGTCCAGCTTCTCGGGTAGTTGGGACATCTCCTCCCTGGCATCGCTGCCACCAGGATCCGTCCATTTCACAGTGAACTCTGTGAGGGCCCTCCACCGGATGGTGGGAGTGGTATCGAATGTCAGCTCAAAAGCCTGCAGCTCGATGGCCCACTCCGCGACGCATCCCGTGTCATTAGGGTTGCGTGATTTTGTCTCTAGGGGGAACTTGGTGACCACCCTAATGGGGTGGCCTTGCAAGTAGTGACATAGCACATAGAGGAATTTCTGCTGCATTGGATATCTCTCTCAGACGTCTTAGAGCACCATGCTGACGAAGTAGATCGAGATTTGCACTAGATCCACGGTCCACGTCGGGGCTTCATGGGCATCCTCCTCCCAGCACTTCGTTCCCTCGTCTCCGGGGGCGTTTCCTGGCATGCTGATGTGCTCCTTAGGAGACTCAGCCCCCAATCCCTCGTGAGGCACATAGGGTTGGGTGTTTTGTGCAACTTCGTCTTTCTGCTCGGGGAGGAGGATGGCGCTCGCCGTCTGTGGGGTTGCTTCTAGGTACAGCAATAAGGGCTCACGCTCCCTCAGTGCCACCATGATCGGGGGGCTGGTGAGGTACCTCTTGAGAGCCTCAAAGGCTTTGTCCACCTATGGAGGCCACTGGAAGCTGCCTGTTTGCTTCATGATCTTGAAGAAGTCTAGAGCCTTCTCGCCATGATTTGAAATGAACCTCCCGAGGGCCGCTAGGCACCCTGCTAGGCGCTGCATGTCCTTGAGTCACTTGGGCAGCAACATCTCTTTGATGTCTTGTACCTTATTTGGGTTTTCCTTGATGCCCAGTGCGATATTAGGAAACCGAGGAGCTTCCCCGACGGAACCCCGAATACACACTTAGCGGGATTGAGCTTGATGTTCACCCGGCGTAAGTTATCAAAGGTTTCCATTAGATCCGCTACCATCGTGACCTTCTCGTGGCTCTTGACCATGATATCGTCAACGTAGGCCTCTCTATTTTTTCCCATCTGTGTACCCAGGGAGATGTGCATCAGCCTCTTGAAGGTGGTGTCAGCGTTCTCGAGGCCAAATGGCATGCAGGTGTAGCAGTAAACCCCACAGGGAGTAATGAAATCCGTCTTCTCCTCGTACTCCCGAGCCATATTGATCTTGTGGTAACCCGAGAATGCGTCGAGGAAGCTAGGCTTGATTGTACCCCTAGTATTAGTTGAACTGCTTGGAAGATGAATTGCCTTGATCTATTGTTTGACTGGTTTTGTTAGGAAGTAGTATGAGCTAACCTATGAGCTCATTCACTAGGAACCAACTAACATAAGAAATACAAACCCTTAGAAATGTGTCCAAGCTTGATCTAGTCTGTAGTTAATAGAGTGACCATCTAATCCCTTAACTAGTTCAATTCATAATTAATCCTTCTAGTATCTCCCTAAAGCACTAAAGACCAACTATAAGCATGGATCATGTCTACTCGATCTACACCTCAACCTCATCCACTTGATGACAAGTTTGGAACCTTGCATTCTCTCAAAACCATCCCCTCTTGCATCCTAGTAAAAAACCCCAAAACTGCCAAACATGACCATGTCTGGAACTATATTCAATATCACATCTTTGGGTCCCTCTCTTTCTCAAACCTTGTGAATTTTTGGAAATGCACTTGAACCATATTGTAAACCATCTTAAAGATTTCCAATTCCCACTCTTTCCCATGGCTGGATTATCCTCTAACCCACTTGTTCTTGATGGCTTTGCAGGCAAGAAAATAATCTTTTCTGCAAATCTTATCGACATGCCTACTTTGGCGGAAGCTCACACCACCATGATACCTTATTTTTACCAACTACTTGTGTGATTGTGCTCTACACATGAAGGTCCATCCCTCCCTACTTCATGTGTTTCAATTGGAGCGTTGTGCTTAAAATACCCACATGGTTTTTGAAGCTAAATAATAATGTGCTTTGACACCCTTATTTTTAGCTAAACTTGGCATTAATCATAGGGAAGATCAAATTTGATCAGCATCAAAATTATGTAACACGGTTATCTACATCACTTGGTCTATCTATCCATCTATCCTATGATCTAAGGGGAGCTCTGAGCTGCTCGATCCAACAAGGTTTTGTTGGTATAAAAATAATAGTGCCCAAGATCCTTTACTCCATGCTTTATCCCAAAATCAAGTTTGATTTTCAAAACCCAAGGTTGCAAATGATATATGCGTGATGTTTACATCACCGACCTTGAGGATAAACATTTAGCAAATATTTTCCATAATAATTTTTTGCCCAAAAGGTATTTATTTCTTTTCTTTTACAAAAACCTCAAACCTCCCTCTATAAAAGAAAGTTTGTTTTTATCCAAAAACACTTTGCAAAATTTAGGCACAATTGAGGCCGATATATTATACCATATCTTCCCACTTAAAAAATAAATATATTTGAAGAGTTTTATTTTTTGTATTTGCCTATTTTCTTAAATGGCAGAAATGTGCAAATAAATGTTTTAAATACTTTTCTTATTCAAGAAAACTTGGGAAAATTCTCCAAAGTGTGAATTCATATCTAGGGCCATCTCAAACCAAAAACTCACCTTATACAATTCAAAAATATCAAATGAACTCAGTAAATTCATTTCAACACTTTTTGAACAATTGATATAAAAGGAACCTAAAATTATCTAAAAAATCCCAAATAAATCAAAGGCATGTATCTTGAGCATATCCACTCACTAGTGCCATTGCAGCATCTTGCCTTATTCAATTTTTGGAAGATGTCACATTACCTTCTCACTAGTCAAATATGAACATACACCACAAAATACTATCAAAACCCCTCCTACCTCTTTCAAATCTTTCCAAACACTACTCCTCAACACCAGAATCACCCCTAGTCGAGCTACACTATAGAATACCACCGTAGCTCAGCCCCTGGCCCTAGTATTTTGTGTTTGGAGAGGAGTGAGAGAGAGAGAGAGAAACTAGACCCTTGCAAGTCTAGGGCCATAAATTGGAGCAATAGACGAAGCACCCCCTCTACCCTCCTATGAATGCTCCAGGACCCCACTTGCACCTCCCTCAACGTCCTCGCGACCAATACTGCTCTTCCTCCCCTCCCCTTTGTCCAAAAAGGTCCACCATTAGCCACTCCTCCATGTTATAAGCACCATGCCTACCCTCTGCCAACCAAGCTCACTCGTACCACTCACCTACCATATCCTCTTATTCACCTAAGTGTCGTTCTAGACACAAGCTATCACTTTGAGCGTAGAGCTCATTTCCGGCCTCAACTCCGATGATAAGAAACAAAGGCTACGGTAACTTTAGATCTCCATTGTCTCCTCTCTCTGGAGTTTCCTCTTTGTATTTACTCCCTTTCTTTTTGTTCTATAGAATCCCTAGCCTTCGTAACCCCTCCACCACCGACGAGCTCACCATTGGGGGCATCATCTACGCGGCCACCTGGACATCCAACCACCATCCATGCACTTCTTCGGGACTGCGGAGGGACACCTAATCACCCCCAACGCCTCCTCGCTGGCATGCAGATGTTCGAGAGCTCCCTGCGAGCACCTGAGCAAACACCACTGGCGTGGACACACGAGATACCTTCCCGACGTGAAATCTACCACTGCCGCCCATCACTGTACTTGCAGCGGTGCGCCACGTCGCCTTCCCCGCTCCATGATCGCCGTCGAGCCACTGGTATGCCACCGGATCGCCTCCCTGACCCTGCTAGCATTTTTGTTCTGTCGGGCGTAGCCAGAGGAAGACGACGGTGCTGCACTATCGATTTCTATTTAATGTGATGGTCAACACGCCTCTTTACCATTTCAGCCCCCGACGTTGCTAATGAACGGGCCCCACCTGGGCCATTCGAAACCCTCCTTTCCCGTGCACTAAGTCGTGGATCTGGGCCGTCCAGCCTCTGTGCGACCCACGGCTAGGAGGATGTGGCCAATGTCCCCTCTTTTCCTTTTTATTCCTATTTTGGCAAATCTGCTATTTCTTTGACCTACAAAAATAAATGCCAAATAAAATGAAAAAGAGTGGAAATACTCAGATCCAAATTTTTGCACATACCACTATGTTTTCTGCACCATAGAGAATCAGAGCCAAGCCAATTAGATAAATACTTTATCCCTATGAAATAAAATACTAGAAACTGCTCAAACATAGATCTAGAAAGTTTTATGGCTTTAAATATTTAGGCACCAACTATTCCTGAAAGCTATCTTGGGTACCTAGATTGTGCCCTTGATCTCATGCCAAAAGGCCGTATAATTTTACTTCAATAAGAATAACAAAATATCACCATATCTAACTTTGGAAATTTCTCTAGGTCAATCTACACTAGATGTTGATTTGATTCCAACTCCCAGGGAAGTGGTACTACAAATCCTACAACCCTAGAAGACAAAGATTTGTTGAGCCATTATTAATTTTTGGTGAATTAAACTCTTATGTTCACAGTTGTTTCACCAAATAAATCACAACATAAGCTTTGCAACTCCAAAATTGGTGAATCCAATTTCCACTGAAATGTATTTTAGATTCCTACCATGTGTAATTGGATTCATTAGAAAAGCCTATGTATATTAAATCTAGTGAAAAAGATAAATAGTCAGAAGAACTGGAGTTTGCATTTCCCAAGGGAATTATGGTAATTAGTTTGAAGTGATTCGAACTCTCAAAAATCACAAACTCAAAGATATAAAAAAACCATGAGGATATATTTATTGGAGCTATAGATATTTTCTAGTGATGTACTAACCAAAATAAGGGTTATTTACACTAGAAAATTCATCAATAAATAAAGAAAAGTGATTAAATCATGAAACCACTTTTGTTGTCTTTGTTATTTTAATACCTATCTGATGATATCATTTTTTCACCTTGCTATCATACATACCCAAGCCTTGGTTCAAAACCCTTCATTAAGTGGGATTTGACCATTAAATCATAAAAGTCAACTAAAGTACTTCCATTTGTTTTGATCCAAACATATCAATACTTACTGAATAGTTGTGACTTTTGTGTTCTATTGGATTGGTGCTTGTATGCCTAGTGTTGATGGTTGTCTTATTTGTTTGCATGTGTGATCCTTGCCGATGATAGTTGCGATATTATCGAAGCTCAAAAGGAGAACATATTAGTTATTATGGTATTCTAAGAATAAGCCCAGGGACATATTGCCAATTTTTTGGTCAAAGGCAAGTCACCTAATTACTCAAAAGCCTTGTCCTACTATTTTACTTATGCTTGTTTTACCTACTTGTTTATGAAAATTGCATTGCTTTACTATATGATGATCTAGTGGATTGGCTCCTCCAAACCATTACACTTTGGTACTACTAAGTACAACCCCCTTGATGGCACCTACTTGCCCCTAGTATAGTAAGTGGTGTATAAGACCATACCCCTTTGGAGACCCCGTTTTAGCCAAAGCAAAACAATAGGTTGGAAAGACCTAGAAAAAAAAAATTCAAATTTTTTTATGGTAAAACCTTGGTGAGGTTTGACCCACCAAGAGAGTTTGAGAAAAAGAGTTTTTGGTTTTGCAAAGTGATGATGAAGTGGAGAAGGCGGAAAAATGTTTATGAAAATGCACCCAGTTCTCTGCAGCTTTAGTAATAACAACTTAACCCGTGCAACCACACTACTCATATATGGGAAGGGCTGGAATCGAAGTTTGTTTACTCTGGTATAAGTTTCTTCACAACTACTATAGGGGACAGCAATCTCTAGAGGATGGGTCTTCTCCTCTAATGGTCCATGTGAAGCATCGACTAGGAGAAGAAACGAACTGTCTACCGACAACCAGGCGTTACTATGAGCCTCTCATTGGAAGTGCACACTTTGTGAAGTGGAAAAGGCTCTCCGGTTGGTCCTTGGTACCCGATGTCCCAGTGTTGAGAGGAATGACTCATAGGGTAGGCGCTTATACTAGAGTGGGCATCCTAAGGGTCTTGACCGGTTACTCGACCCACGATCCGTGAGAGATCAGGGCAGGGTACCCGTATGGTGTGGATAAAGTGTACAACCTCTGCAGAGTGTAAATCTATTCGAATAACCGTGTCCAAAGGTTATGGATGGTTGGACAAACTACCATAGAGTGGTGCTGGTTTTAATTTCAAAAAGGACTTCAGAAAAGCAAAGGCTTTGGAAATGTTTTGACCATGGAA
This sequence comes from Avena eriantha, assembly GCA_910589775.1. NCBI lineage: Eukaryota > Viridiplantae > Streptophyta > Magnoliopsida > Poales > Poaceae > Avena > Avena eriantha. The sequence continues at coordinate 401,451,048 of OU342743.1, read as the reverse complement.
TGGTCGGAAAGGAAGGAAATGAGTTTCGTCATGGAATGACCGAACGAAAGAAAAATTGGTGACCCAATCCTAGTGTTTTTGCAAACTTTTCAAATGTTTCCAAAATGTTTTACAAAAGTTTTCAGAAAAGATATAGACATGCTATATCTACAAGATAAACTATTATAGAAAATAACCTCTCATGGAGCCCTTCCGTTTGCGAGTACATTCAAAGTACTCACTAGCATTGTCCCTTGCTATTAACTTGGTTAGATTCGACAAGTATTGTTATGAAGAACGTGACATTGGCGACTATGCAAGCTAGGACATTCTCCAAGTCAGCTGCCTATAGGTTAAGGCATGGCTCAGGCTCGACGCTTGATAAAGTTCCGCTGATGATGATCAATGTAGCCATAATGGAAATTGAGGTATGACTTTTATCCACTTCTGCAATGGATGTTTACTTTGATACTTCTCGGTTATGTGCCACGACAAACTGATCATGGGATCATGGTGGAATGCATAACAAGGATTCTCGGAGGATTAATCTAGGGGTCCCACAAGAGGGACGAATCTGCTTTAGCTTCTTCAACTTCACCATCCATTCACGGGTATGCGGATGACTTTTGACTCCCTCGGCGAGGGATCTGATATGTCGAGCAGTGATCTGAACTTCCAGGTACAAAAGATCGGCACTCTGCGCCATCCGGTCCAGGTTCATTTGGTCTTGGAGCAATCGACACCACCATTTGGCACCCTCAACGAGCTCAATCCTTCTTCCTCATCCTACGGCCAGATAGCAACAGGAGTTGCGACTCCGATCTAAGAAACCAACTCGAAGAAGGTGACGGCATAGGATCTGATCTAGAAAGTTGTGGGAGCAACGTCAACCACTATCACTATACCATTATCAAAGCCAACAGCAGCAATAACACCTTCACCAAACCCGAAGATGGGAACATCGGCAACCACAACGACCCCAATGAACTCCCATAGATCCATCTCTTGAACGACGAGTGGGAAATGGTCAAGTTATCCCTAAAGGGAACCCCCTCTAGTAGAGGTGTCACGCGATATGCTGATGGCATATCGTTGGTACCTGGACAAGGAGTTTTGTCACTAGCAAGCGCTACACACTCAGCTTGAAGAACACAGGCGAGTTGATGAATCAAGCGCCCAACCGGCGGAACCTCGACTTATCGCATGTTGGTGGATTTGTGGGGCTACATGGTGCCCAAAACTCCGCAAGCCACTGTCATCGCGTCTACTACTTACCTGCTATCCAATCCACCTAAATCAGGGTCCACGATCCACCATCCACAGATCTGCCATTGCCTAGCTTGACATGGATGAAGCGGCACTCGTAGGAGAACCACTGGCCATCTCGATACGACGCTCCTCCATGGTGACACTACAACCCGTGACAGAGGGATCGTTACTACGACACTCATGACGAAATCATGAAGCGAAGATTCACTAAATCACGCGCGAAATGTGCCTACTCCACCGAGTCCGACGACGAAGAAACCCAGCTTTGCGGTGCTAGATGCTTTAGCCGTGCTGTACGACAAAGTTGGATGCCAAGGGTTTAAAGCTACCTTTGGATAACACGAAATTCGATGGCCTCTAGGAGCCGAAAACATGGTAGAATGACAACCCTCAGTCCAACATGTGTCATTGGAACCAAAACACAACCATGCAGTGCCTGCAACTACAACATAAGGGCGTCACGTGCGCCTAGCTCAATAGCCTCCCCTCCAGCTCCATTCGTAGTTGGGATGAATTTGTGTACAACTTCATCTGAAACTTCAAGGGCATGTACAAGCGCCCTGCATCCATCGAGGAGCTACGAGCGAGCATCCAGAGATCCAGCAAATCCCTCTGCTCATATATCCAGTGCTAGTCCATCATCTAGAACTCCACAAAGGAAATCCTCGAGGAACATGCGATCGACATGTTCTATGGTGGGGTCTGCCAGTGCAAATGCAAGGAAGAATTGGGACGCACCAAGACAAGCACCATAAGTCACCTGATGGACATTTCTAACCGCTGGGCAGACACCGAAGATTCTCTCCATAGCAGCCGTCCACGCTCAGATGACAAGGATGACAAAGGTCGCAAACGCGACTGCCGAGCAAAGCATAGAATGCGTGGCTACAAGGACAATGATGGAGTCGACATGGTCACTGCTAGATATGCCAACAAATGCGATGACGACAATCGCGGAATCGGCTACTGTGGCTAAGGTTACCGCAATGATAGGAACACCATCAAAACCACTAAAATGTGGTAATGCCGCACCCGCAAAGATGGGCCATACCTGATGCAAAAACTGTTAGTACCATGCAACGTCCACTTCTACATTGATAGCGAGGACGACAAGCGCAAGTCTATCCACCCCCTCAAGGAATGGTGTTAGTTCTAGAAGATCCAAGATGCCAACACCCAGCTGCAGCACGAGGCAACAAGTCAAGGGTACGGGAGAACCCCAGGACCCGTAGAATACGTAGCACCACCACCACCACCCCTTCCAGCTAACGCACCACCATCACCCGTGGTTGTGGAGACTCCTAATAATGGGGGAGACTAGTACCTGTGACCGATCCATAATATTAGCATGATACAGATGGGGCGCCCCTCCAACTAGGCCCAGGAGACAAACACCTGACAAGTGAGCATGGCCGTATCCTTACCCCTCGAAACTCGTCAGTACCTTAGTGGATTCGAGTCCTGCATCACCTACGACAAAATCTGACCACCAGCGTCAGGTCCCACGACCAGGACACACCACCCTTGTGCTTCAAGTGCAAATCGGCAGGTTCGAGATGAGCAAGGTCTTCATGGATATCGGTAGCAGTATCAACCTCATTTTCGATAGCACCCTACACGCATGAACATCATCTTGACTAGCCTCGAGCCATCTGAGACAACTTTCCATGGTATAGTGCGTAAGAAGCCCATCTACTAGTTGGAAAAAATCTCCCTTAACGTAATCTTTGGCAAGCCCGATAACTTCAAACACGAAAGACTCGACTTTTAGGTTGTCGATTGGCCATCCTAGTACCATGTCATATTGCAGCGTGTCGCATTGGCCAGATTCATGGTGGTACCACACTAATCTTACCTCACACTAAATATGCAAGGACTCCATAGTTTCATCACCATTTGTGGAGGCTTCATGCGATCCGACAACCACGACCGGGAGTTCAACCTCCCAATATTTCGGATTGCAATATGATCTTGTGGAGTTCAAGGAGTCGATGAACCATATTATTCCTCCTATGAGCCAATGTACTTCTCCTAAGCAATCTTTCGACTCCATAGTCGACACAAAATTGGTCTAGGTCCATCTGACGGACCCCACGAAGACCGCCCTCATTGCAAGCAACCCGAGTTTGGCATATGAACTCACGCTCATCAAATTCCTTTGTGACGGTGGGATATCTTTGCCTAGTGTCCTGCGGACATGCCAGGAGTTCCTAGGTAATTCACTGAGCAAGCACGCAACATGTACCCAGAGACTAGGCTAGTCAAGCAATCTATGTGTTGCCTCTTCGAGCCGAAGGCCAAAGCTATTGGTGTGGAGGTCAATAGACTCCTAGACACCAATTTCATCTGTGAAATCAAGGAGAGTACTTGGGTAGTCAACCCCGTTCTAGTCCCTATGAAGGACACAAATACACTCCGCATGTGCATGGACTATACATCCTTGAACAAACACTGACCGAAAGACCACTTCCCCTGCCACGGATCCACCAAATTTAGACTCCACTACCGGATGCAAACAACTCTCGTTTCTTGATTCCTACTTAGGCTATAATCAGATTCGACTGAAAGTGGAGGACCAGGAAAAAATGCCTTCATCACACCCTTTGGAGTGTACTCCTTCAACACCATGCACGTCAGGCTGAAGAACACGGGTGTCACTTACCAACGGTGCATGTAAAACTACCTCGAGGACCAAATGGGCAAAACCAAAGAAATTACCTCACTCATCGATGATCTCGGCAAGAGCTTTGACAACCTTGACATATACAAGAACAAGCTGAATCCGCTTAAATGCGTGTTCGGTGTCCCAACCCTACAACTCCTTGGAGACCTCATCTCCAAAAGGGGAATCAAGGAAAACACGAAGAATAGAAATACCATATTGGCAATGCAGAAGCCAGAGAACCTCAAGGGCATCCATCTACTAGTTGAATGCATAGCAGCACTCAACCGATTCATTATTTAGATGAGTGAAAAGTGTTGCCCTTCTACTAGCTCCTCTCCAAAGTGGACAAACTCGAGTAGACCGTTGAATCACATCGAGTGTACCACAATCAATACAAGGACACGAGCAAATGCAATAAAATAAGCAATTGACAAGGCATTACTACCATTCAGTAGGTTTGGATAGATGGGTGCCACTCAAGTGGCACTACTTTAAATGGATTAGAGGCATTTCTATTATTATTTATTACCCCAAAACTACTTCTATAAGGGGTTTTTAACCAAGGACATCTTCAGTATGATATCTGTGGGCCCCCCGGATTAATCCATTGAGAATCCCTATTATGCACACCACCACGATCCCATAATCAGTTAGTCGTGGCACATAACTGACAAGTATCAAAGTAAACATCCAATACTTAAGCAAATACAATTCATACCTTAATGCCATTATGGCTACATCACTCAACATCAGCGGAACTTCATCAAGTGTAGATCCCGAGCCATGCCTTAACCAACATGCAACTGACTAGGAGAAACGTCCTAGCTCGCATATCCTCAACTTCACCTTCTTCTTGTTATCTGACCAAGTTAATAGACAGGGACAATGCTAGTGAGTAATTTGAATGTACTCACAAACCACCTTAATAGAATAAAAAATACAAGAGGAAATGCAACATGGCCGTGGTAGTAGGCGGGCTCCAAGAGAGGATCTTTTCTAAAATAGTTTCTCTTGTAGATATAGCTTCTACATATATTTGTTGAAAACTTTTGTAAAACATTTTGGAGACCTTTTTGAAAAGTTTTGGAAAACACCTTTCATGCATTTCCAACCATCCCATGGTCAAAACATTTCCAAAGCCTTTGCTTTTTCGAAGTCCTTTTTGAAAACAAAGCCATCACCTCTCTACAGCATCCTTCCCAACCGTCCATGACCACGGGCACAACTATTTGAATAGATTTACACTCTGCAGAGGTTGTACACTTTACCCACACCATACGAATACCCTTCCCTGATCACCTACGGATCGGGGGTCAAGTAAACGGTCAAGACCTTCGGAATGCCCACACCGGTACAAGTTGCTAACCTGTGAGTCGTTCCCCTCAACACCAGGACGTCGGGTACCGTAGACCAATCAGAGCGCATTTGTATGCTTTCAATGAGAGGCTCATAGTAACGCATGGAGGCTTGTAGACCCTTTGTTCCTTCTCCTGGTGTGAGGTACATTATAGGGATCCAGAGAAGGCCCACCCTCCAGGGATATAAATCCCATGTAGCCCTTGTGAGACAACTCATACCAGAGTATACAAACTTCCAGCCCAGCCGCTTCCCATATAGGAGTAATGTGGGTGCACGGGTTAATTGTTCTAGCAAACTACAAAGAACCGAGTGCATTTTCGAAAACATTGTTCCTCCTTTTTCCTTCAACATCATTTCTAATAGAAATACCTATTTCTTTCTCAAAGATCTGTTGGTAGGTCAGACCTCACCAAGGTTTTATGATAAAACATTTTGTAAAACTTTTCCGGGGTCTTCCCATCCTATAGTTTTGCTTCAGCTAAATCAGGGTCTCCAAAGGGGTATGGTGTTGCACACCATCTACCATACTAGGGACAAGTAGGTGTCATCACGGGGTTGTAGTTAGTAGTAAAAATGTGTAGTGGTTTGGAGGAGCCAAGCCATTACCAGGCATAGATCATCATATAGTAAAACAAAGCAGTTTTCATAAACAGTAGGTAAAACATGCAAATGTAAAATAGTAGGACAAGGTGTATGAGACAGAAGGTGGCTTTCCTGTGATCAACAATATGGCAATATATGTCTCTAGACTTCTTCAAAAACCATAGATATCAATAATAAATATCTTCATAGGGTCTTCAATGTTAATACAACTATCGTCGTCAAGGAGAATACATGCAAACAAACAGAGGCCACAATTAACACAAGGCATACAAGCATAAAAAGATATATCAAGCAAACATTAAACACATTACTGACTTCACTGGTCCTTGATATATTGAGAGTGTGACACTTGGAAATATTATAATTGCTTTTGTGGAATTTCCTTTATGATTTAATTGCCAAAACCAGCTAAATGAGGGGTTTTGAACTAGGGCCTGGGTCAATATTACATCAATTTATAAAAATTATTTCAAAATATAGGTATTGAAATAATAAGGCCAACAAAAGTGGTTTCATGGTTTTATCAATTTGCTTTATTTAGATATGAGTTTTCTAGTGAAATAAACCCTAGTTTAGGTGAATAATTCAACATAAAACCTCTAGAGCTCAAATTTTTACCTCAAAGGGTTTTGAATATAATTGACTTTGTGAGTTTTTAGAGTTGGAATCACCTTAAAATAATTACTAGAATGCCCTTGGGAAAATCTGAAAGTCAGTTCTGTTGCTAGTTTGTCTTTTTCACCAGAATTATTTTTATAGGTCCAAACACTACGAGACAAATTATAATGGATAGGTATTATTAATACCTTCCAGTAGAAATTATAATCATCATTTTTGGAGTTATATATTTACTGTGAGGATTTATCTAGTGAAAATACCCCATGGAGAAGGTTTTAAATCCTTAAAAATCGTTAGAGGCTCAATAAATTTTGAACTCCTGGGGTTCGGTAGGTTTTGGTGTAACACCTCACTGAGAGTTGGAAACAACTCAATAGGTGTGATGGGTTTACCTAGGGAATTTTCTAAAGGCATAAATGGATGGATTTTGTTACTTTTACCAATATCAAACTGTGGTTCACCTTGATAAGAGATAAAATCTAGCTAATAGGTATATTAATATACCTTACACATGAACTTTTATTTTTCCCATTTGGTTATGTAAAGCTGATTGAGAAATGTATTTAGGGAAATAGATACTTTCTAGTATAATTATTAGCATAAAGTAATTTAGATAAAAATTGTCAAGAGGCTAGGTCTGCATGGTAGAGAAAACTCAAGGGTACTTGATTTAATTTCTATCTAAATTCTTGGCGTTATTTTCCAATTTCAAAATGAATTAAAGCTGAACACTTAGATCTGGATTTTTAGGAATATAACTAAAATAAACCGAGGAGGGGCGTGTTGGCGAGATCAGCCAGGGATTGGGCCGCTCGAAGGGAAATTGGCCCACCTGAGAAATAGCTAGTGCAAGATTGAGGGTTTTCAAATCCCGTGGCGAGGCCCACTTGTCATAGGGCACAGGAGGTGAAGCAGTAAGAAGGAATCCCATGGATCGGATCAAGTGTGATCGAACGGGCGCGGGTCGTCTTCCTCCGTGCGACTCAAACACGAGAGACAAAACCCTAGCTGCTCGAGCGGAGGGAACAGGGGCTCATCGAGGGCTCGCCGGTGACCGGGAGGTAGCGGAACAAAAGTGGCGCTGACGACGACTCCGTTGAGGGCGACAAGGTGGGGTTCAACGATGGGTGGTGTCGCGTGAATCTACACCGGCGGAGATGTATCGGGAGCTCGTCGGAGCTGCTACATGGGGCCTTCCTGAGCAAAAACAGGCACACTGGAAGATATAGTAGGGTTAGGGTACCTGTAATACACAAAAAACAGAGAGAAAAATGGGTGGGAGTCGATTTACTTTTCACCATTTGCATGCAATCAAGAGGTTGATTTCTGTCTCCCCTAGTCGATGGAAAGGAAGGGGAAGACCAGGCATAGACCTGGGGTGTGTGGTGGATTGGGGGAGGTGAACTGATGGCAGGGAAGGAGTTGTGGTGGTCGAGAGAGGGTCTTGCGAGCAGGTTCTTGAGGAAGGTTGAGCTTCCTTCCTTTCTCTCTCCATGGGTAAGGAGAGTCAGGAGCAAGGTGTGGAGGCTTCTGGGGAGCAAGGTGAGGCTAGGAGAGTGGAATGAATGAGCAGGGGAGGAGTATATTGGCCTCTGGCCTTATATCCTGAAGCTTAGGGTCCATGATGGACATGGTACATGGGCATGCAAGGAAAGGGGGTCGTGGATAGTGATAGGGAGCTTGGGCGGTGAAGAGAGTGTGTGAGGGCCCTATGGTCACGTAGGGTTAGAGAGGAAGTGGGGTGGCTGCTTCTATATTTACAAGCTTTGTCATGTGGTGCTTGTCTCTCTCTCCCTCTCTTGCAAACACCGAGAACAAGAGGCATGCTGGTGCTACAGTGATGCTACAGAGCTGGTCGACCAGAGAGGGAGGGGTGGTTCTATGGAGAACTATTGGAGAAGTTTGAGGAGGTTTGGGCTTGGTTTTGATCATAGTTTAGATTAATATCAAATCCTGACCATAGTAGTGTTTATGCAGGAATTTGTCCAACTTGGTCTTGCAAAGAGGATGCAAGAGTACTTGTAGATAGGTATGGTCAAGGAAAGGTTTCAGGATTTAATGGGGATTTATTGGATCATATTAGACCACATTTATATTATTTATTCAGAAATTTTTGAAGCTGTTTTATTAAATTTATTTGAAATTTATTAATTTGATAGTTTGGGTCTTTGGTTTGGGATGGTCCTGATGATGAAGTCACACCTTGGGGATTTGTCCCAAGATTTATTGGAGAAGGGAAACTATTCAAAACATTTATTTTCTTGTTTCTGCCATTTAGGAGAATAGGCGAAAAGAATTATTAAAACTATTCAAAAATATTTTTTTTCAAGTGGGAATATAGGGTATGATATATAGGCCTCAAGTGTGCCTAAATATGGCAAAGTGTTTTGGAGAAAAAAAACTTTCTTTTATAGGGAGAGTTTTTAGGTTTTAGTGAAAGAAGGAATTTAACTCTTTTTGGTCAAAAGAATTATGGATTGTAGTTGATAAATTTTTATATCCAAGGTAGATGATGTCCAACATATGTATACATCACTTGCAACCTTGGGTAATGAGGACCCAACTTGATTTTGGGTAGCAAACAAGGAGAATAGGGTTTAGGGCAATGTTATTTTTATACCTTCAGAACCTTGGTGGATCTTGCAGCTCAGAGATCCTCTTGGGTCATGGTCAAAATTGGATGGATAGATAAAGTTATGTATAATACCATGGTATAGAGGTTTGAGGTTGATCAACTATGATCTCTCCAAGAATTAATGCCAACCTTTGAATAAAATAAGGGTGCTAGAACAGATTATCAAATAGGCTTCAAAACCATGTGGGTTTTAGAAGCACATAACTCCAATTGAAACAAGTGAACTAGGGATGGATAGACCTTCATGATTAGAGCACAACCATACTAAGATTTGGTTAGAAGAATATTGTATGATGATGTGAGCTTCTGCCAAAGTAGGCACGTGGATAAGATTTGTAGGAATTATTATTTTCTTGCCTGCAAAAACATCAAGAACAAGTGGGTTAGAGGATGGTCTAGCTAAGGTAAAGAGTGGGCCTTGGTAGTCCTTAATATTTTCTACAAGATGGTGCAAGTGCCTTGCAAAAAATGCACAACGGTTGGAAATGAGGGAGACTCAAAGATGTGATGTCGATAATGGTTTTCTAGACTTCAAGAGTTAGTGTTTTTGATAGGTTGCAAGTTTCCAAGGCATCATCAAGTGGATGATGTCGAATTGTAGAGTGAGTAGAAGGTATCCATGTTTGGAGTTGGTCTTCATTGACTTGGAATCTTCTAGAAGGGATAATTTTAGAAGTGATCTGGTTAAGGGGTTAGAAGTCGAATTAGTGACCAGAGGTTAGATCAAGCTTTGGTAATTTTCTTAGGGTGTGTTATCTTTGTTTATCTTGATCCTAGAGGATGAGCTCCTAGGGTAGCTCATACCATTCCTAAGGAAACTAGTTAGACATCAGATCAAGGCAATTCAGCTTCGAAGCAATATAGACTACTACTAGGGTTACCATCAAGCCTATCTTGAGATAAGGATCGGTATTTTGAAAGGGGTTGAAGTTTGAATGAGGTAAGGTCCTTGGTACTTCTACAAAGAGTAGAGTTTAAAAGTTTTAAAAAAGGTTTTAGAGAAACCTAGAGGTAAGAGTAGTTGAACATCCTGCCTTGAAGACATAAGGAGATTATATCATATAGATCTCCATAATTTTTATAATAGAAGCTAATAAAGTAATTTTGTTGTCAAAGCATCTTGGCTCAGGTTTTGAAATGCCATAACATTTGAGAATATGTAAAGCAAACCAAGATAGTGTTGTTAAATAGCTTTTACAAACTTGAGGGAAGGGTGGAGGAGTATATCATATGGTATACATCCATATGCACAAGCACAAGCAAACAACAAGCACTGCATCAGTAAACAAGAAAAAGTTTTGTCCCCCCTAATTTTTACATTCCGGACAACAAATCAGGGTTGCTGAAATTGGGATGTTACAGACCTTTCCCCTTAAATGAATGTCGTCTTGAAATTCTGGAGAGTAAGTTTAGGGAATTTGGTGCCAGCTTAGTACTATGTGCATAGAGTTTACTAGATTAAGGTCTTTTTATTTGATCGAGGTTACTCTATCGGTGAAGTTGAACTTTAGTCTTCTTGGATGCCAGCGAGTTGAGCAAGCTTCAGACCTGGTTGCGATGGATGATCTTCTTGTCCTTTAGGACTTGATGTCTTGAGGTACTAGGTTGGGCGAACTACCTCTAACTTAGAACTTTGCAAGATATTCTTATGAGGATAGAAACTACAGCTTGATGTTTCTTGTATAAGTAACCACTGCGTTTCCTACAGGCTTATCGCGTCCTATTTAACGACTTAGGGTCAAAACTCCTAAGGTGACTTTCAGCGGATGGGTACTCTATTTTTGCTGGAAAGACGCAGTCTTTCCCCCTTAGGGTTAAACTAGGGTAGCTTGGAGACATGTTGTAGTCCTTCCTTCTTGGAGTCATCAGGTGATGCTTGGACACTATTATCAACCTTCCTTATGGAGTTGGAATCTTCAGATGATGTCCGCTAGTGGGTTCTTCAAGGGTCATATACTACCTTAATCATACTTAGCGTATTCGGGTCTGTTGAGTTCGTAGATCGACCAAACAGGTTAGAATTGATGGGGAGGTTAGAATTGATGGGGTTAGTGATTCTACGGTCCTTCATGGGGGTCTTCTCTTCAGCGGAGGTAACCAAGGAGGATCTTCGTGTGATTTTCTTAGAGGTTGACTCTTTTGTCTGCTTTGAACCCTTGAGAGAGATAGTTTGGTTGGCTTTCATAGCCTTGTTCACTTTAGGGATTCTGGTTGTCTTGATTTGGGGCTTCTTTGGTATTGGAAGATTGAGTAGGCTTCTGACGACTGTTGACGAGGTCTATCCTCTGAGATTTTGATGACTTTCGAGTTGCTTCATGGAGAAGGACATTAGATTTGGAAATCTTCCTTAAGTATCTTCCGGCAGACCATCTTCAAAGTTTGAGTGGGAAAGACGCTGTCTTTGCACCTTAGAGCTTCACTAAGATTCTTCGAGAGGGTGTAGATCTTCCGTCTTGAGGTGCTGACATGATGCTGAAGAAGGTCGTATCTCCTTGGGTCTTGAGTTGAGGTCTCAGGTGACTTCCTATTGCGTAAACCTTGTCGGGGGTAGTTTCCTAATGAGTCCTGAAGGGGTTAGCTCTAGGTAGGTTAGTGACGCGTATTTATAGCCTTTCGTCAGAGTAGAGGCATCCAGATCCGGAGGAGCTATCTTCACTTGAACTCTTTCTATTGCTTTTGCTCGACGGAGTAGACATCGTTGCCTTCATGCATCCTGATCTTCAAGATTTTGGAGTATTCTAGCCTTCTGGTGAGGAACTTCCCGTTGGTTTGGGTAGGGTCGACTAAAATACTTAGTCTCTCGAGGTGGTCGGAAGCTCTAATATACCAAAGGTTAGTGTAGTAAGATCTTCACTTCAGGTCTTGGTTAGTAAGTCTTGTGGTTTCTTGCGGATAGTGAGTGTCGAGGGGATTGTCCCCAGGTACCCCAAAGACGCATCCAAGACAGGCAAAAAAGGAAAAATAGACAAAAGAATAAAGAAGACAGCCGTCATAGGCGTCCTGGGCCGACTAGGAGATTCCCAGTCGGCCTGCCTCGCCCTTTCTTGCTAGGCCTCCACCGCTAGGTTCCCTATGCTCCCCAGGCCGGCCTGCCACTCCTTCCCCCGGATGGGCCGCGGTGCCACACTGCCCCGACTGGACCAGCCTCCCCCGCGCCCGGCTGGGCCTCCCCGGCCCCTGGGTTGCCCTGGCTGGGCCGGCTCCGTGATCCCGGCCCATGCCAGCTACCTCCTCGCGCCACCACTAGGCCTTGATGGCTCCTGCTCAGCGCTCTAGTCCGGCTGGCGCTTGGCGGGTAGGCCAGCTGGCCCATCCGGCGCCCAATGCTTTCCAGGACAGGCTCGCTGCTCCGCTCTCTGATCAGATCGATCGATCAAGGGCTGGCCGGTTCCCTTCTCTAGTCGGAAGCTGCCGAGCCGCTGCCCCTTCCGGCCAGGTGCTGATGCCCAACTCTCCATCAATCAAGACTAGCTACCCAGGCATTGGATTCCAGGCATCGAGAAGATAGGAACGAGGATATCGACAAGACTGAGAAGACACATACCATGCTACTAGTCAGATGAGGTAATAAACAGTGTGGCACTATGCACTGTACTTGTACCGTGCACACTATGCATGACACCTTGTACTATTAGGTGATACATGCAATTGTGTAGTTTGGCACATGGGCCCGCCCTTGTCCCTTGGCATGTAGTATAAATGACCAAGGGGGCCTCTCTCATTCAGATGGGCATACATGCACGAGCACTTGGTTGCTTGGTAGATAGCTAGCTCCTAGGGAGCTATCTCACTCTCACACACCATACACTTCTAGTTAGCTGATTCAAAGATACAACTCTAGGAGCACGTTTGTAGTCCGGACATATCCACATATACTATCAGACATGCAAGAGTAGGAGTTTTACCTCACCACGAGGGCTCCGAACCTGGGTACTTCCTATGTCCCGCTACACTCGCTTATACCTAATCCCGCCTGCGGACACCGTCGCAGTCGCCCTGATCGTTCCCACACCTCTATCTAACCTTCTTAGGTAATGCCGTTCCCAATACAATGACATTTGGCACCCACTGTGGGGTCGGTATGGCTGCGGCCGGAGCCTGTTCCGCATGGGACCTCTTCATCGCCATCGTCACCGACGCTGTTTCGAGTTGCCCTGGGGCTCCCCGCCTCTGCCAGGCTGTGGTCACCAACTCCTACTCCGATCCGTCAAGTTTCCCGAGGGCTCGCCATGGCGTCGTCACCGAATCCGCTTCGTCAAGTTTCTCGGGGGCTCGTCGTGGCCACCGTCTCGCCGTGAGGCATGGGGGCTCGCCTCCGCTGCCACATCGTCGCCTTCGCGTCGGCGCCGCCTTCGCCTCGCCATGGTCTCAACGAGGGGCCCGGGGCTCGTCATCCTCGACCATTTTGGCATGCCGGCGTCCGGGCCCGGCACAGACCTCCTCCGTCCGTACCCTCGCCTCCCCGTCCGCGAGCAAGCCTCCGCGAGCTCCTCTCGTGCCCGTACGCTGCCGCGCCCGCAGCTGCCTCTCTCGCTTCGCCTCCTCGCGTGCGGCAGGCCAGCAGCACCCCCACGTGAGCTAGAAGTAGCAAAGCAGCAGGCCAACGCGTGCGCATGGGCGAGCCTAGCAAAGCAGGCAAGCAACAATTCCCGTGTAATTACGGTTGTATGCGTACGTACATACGTACTTGCCTACGCATACCGCCGCAAATTCCATGCTTGCTTGTCCTCAGCCTCTACGGCTCGGCCGCTCGTCCGCGTGCGCCTCCGACGACTCCCCCTACGAGATCCACCGCACCGCTGTGCTCCTCCAGAGCCACCGCTACAGTCCTCGCGAGCCCGTCCGCACTGTCAACCCCGTCATCCGTATCATCGTCAACCTCGCTGTCTTGTCCGCCTCTCCCGCGTGTCTGTCTGTGTCTCGCACGCCCACGCCGTTTGCAGCACCGCCGCGTGCCGGCATGCCCGCCTTTGGCCTCTTCAGCGAGCCCGCGCTCACACGCGCCCGGGTGTGTCGGTGCACACGCTGCCGGCCTCGGCCGCCGTCGCACGCTAGGCTGTCTCAGCCCTGGTACCGCATCGCACGCGTGTTTTCCACCTCGCGCGCAGATGCTCCTCGGCGATCGTGCTTCGGCGACCTCCCTGGCGGCGAGGCCTCTTCTCCCCCAGTCCCCACGAGCCCGAGCTCGTCATCCTCCCAGGACCTGCCTCGCCGCCGCAGCGAGCTCGTCTCCCTCCCGTCGGGCACCACCGCCTCCCTCCCATGAGCTTGAGCTCACGCCACCACTCACGCGTTCCCCTACGCCCTCTCCGCCGCGCGTCGTAGCACCGCCGGCCACCGTGGTGTGCCGCACCTCCTTCAATGCGTCTGCCCAATAGCCGCACATTTCCTCCTCCCGCATGCGGCCGACCATCCTCCGGCTCACCGCCTAGCGCTCGTCCGGCTCTAGCCGTCCTGCCAGCTCGCTTCCCCATGGCCGCGCGCGCCCCAGCAGGCTCCGTGTACGACCGTGCCGACTGTGGTTGCTGGCTCCACCCACCCGTGCTGATCTGGCTGCCCGTGTGAATTTTTCCCCGGCAAACGGGAGAGAGGGAGTGGGCCGGCTAAGGAAGGAAAGAAAAGTGAAAAGAAAAGGGGGAAAAGTGAGATGGTGGGCCTGCCGGCTGAGAAAAAAAGAGAGAGTAAAAGAAAAAATCGAGAGGAAAAAATGAAGAAGAGACGGCCAGTTAGGCCATTCGGTAAGAGAAAGGAAAGAAAAGGTGGGATCCGGCTGGGAAAGGAAGTGGAGAGGCCGGCTGATTTCAGTCGGTTTGAGAGAAAAAGAACGAAAGAAAAAAAGAGAGAAAAAAGGGTAGGGCCGGCTAGAGTTTGTCCGGTTAGGAAAAACAAAAAAAAGATGTTCGGTTGAGCAAAGGAAGGGAAAAAAAAAACGCAAGGTTGGCCGGTCAAGACAGTCAGCAAAACTAAAAAAGAAAAAGTGAGAAAATAGAGAGAAATCCGGCTACGCCCATCCGACTGTACTATTTCGGCCTGCCTGATCCCGTTTGTTTGTCCAATTCTCCCGGTTCAGACCCATTCCAGCTAATTCACGCTGACTCCGCGCGACTTCATTCTGTTTGGATGTCGGTTGGGCCGACTGAACCCCGTTTCGGCTGGGCCACGCTGGCTCGACGCGTCCTGGCGCTTTGGTTGTCCTGCTGGCTAGGGACCGAATCTGGCTACGCCCTGTTTGGTTACCTATCCGGCTGAAACGCCTGTTGGACTTTTTCAGTACTCGCAATGACTATGGAATCGCGTCTCCGACCCTACTGCGTCAGCTGCAGTAATGTGATTGTTTTTCCACCTCGAGCAACCCTCGGGGGACTCGCCAGATGTTGCTTTGTTTCCTGCTTTCAGTTTTCCAGTGCTGGCAACCCCTACCCAGGGGCTCGCCGGTTGGCCTGACCTGCTAAATCTGTAAACCGACTGAGTAGTGTGTGATAGTGTCAGAGGCCCACTCTTTGTCTCCGCTACAGACCGCAACCCATCTGTCTGGCTAGCAAGACCAAAAGCCCGAGGCATCCCACATGACAATCCGGCCTTGTGCCTAGTTGGTATTTTCCGGCTGCCAAGCCTCCAGCACCGTGCGCAATGTATTGTCAGCTCCCCCTTCAGTTCCGGCTACAGACCGCAACCCGGCTGCCCGGCAAGGACATAGCATAAAAAACAGAGCACATGAGAAAGTGACTAAGTGTTCAGAAAAGCACGAGCTTGTTTTTGAAAACAAAAACTGTTATCCGGTTGACAGCATGTGTCTGTATGTTAATGTACTGACAACAAATTAATTTCTATTTGTTTTGCATGACTGCACCGAGTCAGATTTCAAGTGTAGAGAAGATTCGAAGGACCTGTCTCTGTAAGCTACTCTGAATCTCATGGGCTACACCAAGTGGGTGCGCCCGCGCGCCCCCACTGGTGTTCTGTTGCTTCCCGGGCTGGAGGTATCCAGCTGGACGCCATTCAAGAACTTCATCTAAAATGACAACGTCAAGTTTGTGTGGAGCTTGTGCAAATTTCCCCCTCCAGGTGAAATCAGCGTGTGCTCGGGGGCTAGCGTCGGGGGGATTTGTTGGGTTCGCAGCATAGAAAACAAAAAATTTCCTACGATGAGAACTATTCTACGCCAAGATCTATCTAGTAGGTACAAGCAACAGGTGGATATACATCCAAAGAGAACACACCCTTGAAGACCGACAAAGTGTAACGAGATTGAACTCGTGCATGATGTAGACGAACGCTTGCCGATCTCAAGATCATGTGGAAGTCCTAGCGCCACAAATCAGCAGCGCATCCGTCCTCGCACACACGTTCATGCCACCGAACAACCTCCACCTCCTCGCTCTAGTGAAGCAACGAAAGCATCAACTCCTTCCAGACGAAATGCCACCGGGAACATGTATCTCGCTAATCTGAGACCATGGGGGATAATTCTAGAGGGGGGAGAGATCCTACATGAGGGGGTGTGAGTGAGAAGGAGTGAGAGGGGGCTTTATATAGGAGAGGGGGCAGCCCCTCCCCATGGCCGGCGCACCATGGGAGGGTGCCCCCACCTCTTCCTCATTCATGTGGAGGGAGCTCCACTCACATAAATTGCCCCTCCATTTTCTCCACTCAAAAATCCCACTGATATGTATTAAATTTCCACCAAATTTAATACACCTCTCATTTAATAAAACACTTTTATTTATTTTAATCAGTATTTTGTTAACTACTTTAATTAACAAACATTCACATAAAACCCCATGCAATATTTCAATATCACATGCAGAACCAATTTCAGCAATTTCACCCGAAACAATTCCGGTGTCTATTGAAATAATTCCAGCGCTTTGTAATTCTTTCGTCTACAACACATTTTCTCCAAATGGTGTTGTCAACCCTTAAGTGTGTCACCCTACGGTTCGTGAATAATGCAGGCGTGATCGAGACCCCTCTCAGATCAATAATCAGAAGCAGGACCTAGAGATCCATACTGACTCCCACACATTCAACGATGACTTCTGTGATTGTGAGAACCTTTAACCATAGCAACTAAATCCCTTTGTCTCGTGATATATTACATGTCCTAGATTCGATCATCAGTATCTCAATACCTAGTTTGATCTCATTACCGACATGCACTCTTTTCTCGTTCCGGTGATATAACATTCTGGTGATCACATCAGTTGCTTGCAAGCTATCTTAATGTGATATCACCGAGAGGGCCCAGAGTATATCTATCTGTCACCGGGATTCACAAATTCCTCTCTTGATCCATGAGCCTCAACATAACACCTTTGGAGTATCTGAACCCACCTTTATAGTCACCCTTTTACGGTGTGACGTTTGATGTTATCAAGTCACTCTTCTGATGTTAGCAATTAACATGATCTCATGGTCTAAGGACTAAGATTACTTCGTATGATGTTATAGCAATATAAACATGATGCCTTTGATCGTAATGCTATACTTCGGATGAATGTTCATCACATCATTTCACAAATGTTGTTACCTCGTTATTGACAACATCTAATGACCATGATTAGGAAACCTTGATCATCTTGTTAATCAACGAGCTAGTCTATAAGACAGGCATAACTAGGAACCTTTTATTTTTTTTATTAAATACACATGTATTGACGTTTCCAATCAATACAATTATCGAATGCAAAATAAACATTTATCATATACAAGGAATACATAATAACAACTTTATTATTGCCTCTCAGGGTATATTTCCTTCAGTCTCCCACTTGCACTAGAGACAATAATCTAGTTTACAAAGTGATAAATCTAACACCCATGGAGTTCTAGTGTTGATCATGTTTTGCCCTAGGGAGAACTTTAGTCAACGGATCTACTACATTTAGGTCCATGTGTACTTTACCAATCTTTATTTCTCCATCCTCGACATGCTCGTGGATGGAGTGAAACTGGCGCTTAATATGCTTGCAATTCTTGTGAGACCTTGGTTTCTTGGCGTTGGCTATGGCTCCATTGTTGTCACAATAGATCAGCATTGGGTCCAATGCACTAGGAACCACACCTAGTTCCATTATGAACTCCTTCATCCAAACCGCTTCCTATGCCGCTTCTCAAGCAGCAACTTATTCCGCCTCCATTGTTGATCTAGCCACCAAAAGTACGCAATTCGTCCTTGGACTCTATAGACTCTCTCTTGATGGTGAAAAAGTATACAAACATATCTAATCTAGGTTTGATTCCTAGATATCCTTTGCACAAAGCTATGAAATTGCTAAGGACGAGGATGCTGTTAGGAGAGAGGTTGTGGGGAAGTACCTAGAAGTGTTGGAGGACATCCAGGAAGAAGTCAGAGACTGACAGGCTTACGCCTCGTACTAGCTAGGCTTTGAGGTACACCTTCTCTATGTCTTGGGGAGAAGGAGTCACCTTGCCAGCCGGCGCCGCCCGCCAGACCAAACCCTCCGCCGCTGGGAGATACCCCTCGGCGATGAGTTCTTGCAGATCCTCGGCAGAGAGGTCAGAACCCCTCCACACTCCTTTGTGAGAGTCATTGTCCCCTTCGGAAGCTTCTAGCGCCGCCCGTCCTTGGTCGTCGTGCGTGGTTTCCACCACGGTGGTGACAGAGACGATGGCCCCTCCGGTGGGACCGTCACTCCCTGAGATGGCTCCAATGTAGCCTTGGGAGTCGCCACCATCAAAGGGGCAGAGCTGCTGGAGGCCATTGCTCGACTGGGAGTGGATGTAGAGAAGGGTGAAGCCCTGGCTAGGGTTTTCCGATGAGGAGCTCGAACGGCCATGCGGCTGGAGGAAGACGAAGGCGCAGGAGCGAATGCATGTAAAAGAAAATAATCTTGCCGTAGTCAAATTATATAGACCTAGCGTCAAGATTTGTGCAAAGGGATCCAATGGACGAAACGTTTCCGAAGTGGAGACGAACGTGCATGGTAATTCCATCTTTGTCGCTTTACCATTTCGGATTTTGCACTCGTGAAAACAGCTAATGATTAATTCCATGCCTTTTGTGAGTTTCGATGTAGCGTAGGTTGTACCCTACGTCATCCTCTTGATAGTTGTAGTGGAGAGTCACGTATGAAGTTTTCATCGAAGGCAGAGATTATCTAGCTCTCGAAATAAAGACTTGAGGAATCTCCGGCTACATTGCGAAGCTGGAGAGGATTGCAGGGTTCTTTGGGAGACCTTTGAGATATTATTGACGGATTTCCATCATCACATAGACGGAGCATTCAAGATTAATAAGCAAGACGGCGCAAGATCTCGAAGTCCTCCGGGAGCTACTGTGGGGGATATGCTAAATGGGTACCACCATAGCATGTCCATAATCCGGATAAACCCGGGTGGCCCATAGTTGGTAGCAAGGTCTATGGCCTGCTGGGCGGCCTAGTTAGACAGATCTAAAGGGAGGCCCATTCCGGATAAAGGAAGGCTACGCAAGTGTCACTAACGTACTCGGAGCCTTGGATTGCAAGACACGAAAGACTAGTTCGTATTAGTGTAGGACTCTTTACCTTGTCTATCAAGGACCTTTCCCTGTAACTCTAGGTTCTGGTGCCTTTATAAACCGGACCCGTGGGAGCCTTTAGGGCACAACCTATCAGATTGCTACGTACAACGTGCAACACCTTGCACAGCGAACCTATCTCTATAACTCGGTGTATTGCCATTATAGTGATTTATAGCCGGAGTAGAGTTCCGCCACCATTGTGGGAGTTGAACCTGCGTAAGTTGTGTTACCTCGTACCAGCCAACTCTCCGCCTTACCCAACCTCTCTAAGAACGCACTATGAGGACCCCTCCATAGCATACATGTCGGCAATACCACGACATGCGTCAGGACCTAGAGGCTGAGGGGAAACTCCGCGACGCCTGTCTCTGCGAGGTCGATGATATGAAGGGCGAGATCTTGACCTTGAAGGAAGATGCTGCCGCCAGTGCCACGGTCTGCGAGGAGAGAGATCGGTCAGCTCACCAGTCACTAGAGGCCCAGAGGAAGTCGTTCTCCGCCCTCGCTAAGCGGGGCTTGGCCATTCTCCCCGCCCTTGGCGTCGAGGGCTTCCGTATCCTAGACCTATCCGCCAGTCACGAGGTGGAGGCGTTCCCCAAACTTACCTATAGGATCCTCACTCCACTAGACGGGGTGGCGCAGGCCCTGGATGGCTTCATTTCCCGGGAATGTCAGGCGATGCTAGGTGTCGTGGGGAGGGTGCTCTTCACCAACCTCCTGTAGCTTGCTCCTGATGTGGATTACGCCCCGGTCATATGACCGGATGACACCGTGGCCTACTTGGAGCCCATGGTTTCGGAGCACATGGATCTGCTGATCCGGGGAATCCCCCGCCGGGTGGACGAGGTGGGAGATGGCGAGTTGGATGACGCTGAAGGCTATGCTACCCCGGGTGTCGATCCAAATGCTTTGGATACTGACGCCATAGTCCGTGAAGCTTGAAATTCATTTGTCGAATGCATGTAAAACACCTTCGAACTATCCTTCCCTGCCGGGATTTTGTGAGCACTTAATCTATTTGCCCGGTCTTGTTCGCACCCTCTTGCTCCTTGGTCCCTCGGGAAGGTGACCCTTTGCTAGCCCGTCGACCCCTCGAGGAGGTGGTCTTCGAGTGTGGCATCATTTGAGCCGCTTGAGGTGGGGTTCATCGTGGGCTGGCTCGCATCCCCCTCCACGAGAGGTCCGTGAGGCTTGTACCTATCTTGTAGGCTCCCTGGTGTCAACCCATAGGCTCTATACATTATGATCCGTCCCGGGTATAGTTCGTCAAGGAGGAGCCATAGGTTCCGTACATTGAATGCTTTCCCGTGCGTGCTGTTTGACGTTATCAAGCATCGAGAACCGTTGCTAGGTGACTTGCCGCCAGAGCTAGTCCATAAGTCACAGCTCAACACTTTAGGCCTTAGTGTCGACCGAGGGTGGCGCTGGCGACATGCACCGTTCCTAGCCGCCGCTCACATGACTCGCATGAGGGAATAACACCATAAAAAACAAAGAAGCAGCGAATACCATAACGCAGAAAACCACAAAAGCGTCGACTACTCTCAAGTCTTTCAGATGGCATAGAAGGGGAACTGGGGGAACCAAAACAATGTGGAGGAACAGAGGGAATAAAATCAATGCTGGATGCCAGCTCTAGTGGGGCTTAGGGTTAGAAGTTACGGAGGTGATGGATGTTCCACGTGTTTGGGATTGGCACCCCTTATTCCGTCTCCAGTCGGACCGCCCCTAGTCTTGAGACATGATGACCCGAAAGGGTCCATCCCACATTGGGCAGAGCTTGTGGAGGCCCTTGTGAGGGAGAACCCGTAGGAGGACTAGGTTTCCCACCTCCAAGGTGTGGGCTCGCATGTTGCAGGAATGGTAGCGGCGTAGCGCCTATTGGTATCTGGTTGCTCGGATGTTGACCTTGTGGTGGGCCTCTTCTAGGAGGACTAGGTCTTCTTTCCGGAGATCCTCCTGTGCCGCCTAATTTAAGGCCAGGACCCGCGGGGAACCGTGCTTCAGCTCAGCTGGGATGCCGGCTTAATCTCCGTAGACGAGAAGAATGGGGTCTCGCCAGTTGGCTTGGTCATAGTGGTACGGATGGATCATAGGAGACCTGGTAGCATGTCGATCTAGCCTCGGCATCACTCCTTAAGATTGCGGCAAAATCTCCTTGGCTTAAGGCCCCTCAGTACCTCCGCATTGGCCCGCTCCGCCTGCCCATTATTACACTGATGGTCGTGGAGGCGTATCTTGGTTCCGATGTCTTCGCAATAAGATTTGAACTTCCCACTCGTGAACTGGCTGCCATTGTCGGTGATGATGTGATTTGGCACACCAAAACGGCACACCAGGCGGCGGACAAACTTGACCGTTGATCCCTCAAGGATGGTTCGAATAGGCTCTACCTCAGCCTACTTGGTGAAATTGTTGATGGCGACGTAGAGATACAGGTAGCCCCCGGGCGCCCGAGGGGAAGGTCCTAGGATGTCCAGCCCCTCAACCATAAACGGCCATGAGAGTGTAGTGGTTTGCATCTGCTGAGCTAGTTGGTGAATTTGCTTCATATGGAATTGGTAGGCCTCGCATGACTTGACTAGCTCTATGGCATCATCAAGCGTCGTGATCCAGTAAAAGATGTTGCGGAAAGCCATCCCCATGAGGGTGCGTGCCGAGGAGTGGTGGACGCATTCTCCGGCATGGATGCCAGCCAACAGCTCATGGCCTTCCATGGCCGGGATGCACCGTAGGGTGACACCATCTAGTCTGTGACAATAGAGTTCCCCATCCACGAGGCAGAACTTCTTAGCTCGATAGACGAGGCACTCTGCCATGTCTTTGTTGTTTGGTAGGGAGCGATCCCTTAGGTAAGCCTTGAGCTCGGAGATCCAGTATGTATCCTTAGCGGGAAGCACCAGGACGAGGTGGTCTCCTGAGGGCATCCTATAATATGGGGCGCCTATCGAGGCGGCTAGTGGGGGTCCCTTGCGAGGGCTATCTCGGCCCTTGCTTGGCAGCATAGCCGACGGTTCGATGAGCCTTTCCTCTAAGACTCCTAGTTGCTATAGCTCCTGACGGGACGCGCATTTGGTGATCTTGTCGGCCTCCTGGTTTTCCCCCACGGAATGTGGAGGAGGTCCATGCCCAGGAAGTGCTTTTCCAATCTCTAGACTTCCTCCAGGTAAGTTCCCATATGCTCATCCTTGGGTTTGGTGCTTTTGTTGCATAAGTTGATGAGGAGCAAGGAGTCTTCTTGTATCGTGACCCACTTGATGCCAAAGGCGATGGCAGCCTTAAGCCCCGCGATTAGGCCCTCGTATTTGGCGATGTTGTTGGCTCACTTGGCCTCGTCCTTGAACCGCAGTTCTACAACATAGTAGAGCTTGTCACCAGTGGGGGATGTGAGTACTGCCACTGCTCTAGCCCTGTCACCATTCAATTCCCCGTTGAACTTCACTGCCTAATGTCCCGAGTCCAGCTTCCCGGGTAGTTGGGACATCTCCTCCCTGGCCTTGCTGCCACCAGGATCCGTCCATTTCACAGTGAACTCTGTGAGGGCCCTCCACCGGATGGTGGGAGTGATATCGTATGTCAGCTCAAAAGCCTGCAACTCGATGGCCCACTCCGTGACGCATCCCGTGGCATTAGGGTTGCGTGATTTGGTCTCTAGGGGGAACTTGGTGACTACCCTAATGGGGTGGCCTTGGAAGTAGTGACATAGCTTCCGGGACGCCCCGAGGAGCACATAGAGGAATTTCTGCTGCATTGGATATCGCTCTCGGGCGTCTCAGAGCACCGTGCTGACGAAGTAGATCGAGATTTGGACTAGATCCATGGTCCATGTCGGGGCTTCATGGGCATCCTCGTCCCAGCACTTCTTTCCCTCGTCTCCTGGGGCGTTTCCTGGCATGCCGATGCGCTCCTTGGGAGACTCAGCCCCCAATCCCTCATGAGGCGCAGAGGGTTGGGCGTTTTGTGCAACTTCCTATTTGTGCTCGGGGACGAGGATGGCGCTCGCCGTCTTCAGGGTCGCTTCTAGGTACAACAATAAATGCTCATGCTCCCTCAGTGCCACCATGATCAGGGGGCTGGGGAGGTACCTCTTGAGAGCCTCAAAGGCTTTGTTCGCCTATGGAGTCCACTAGAATCTGCTAGTCTGCTTCATGATCTTGAAGAAGGCTAGAGCCTTCTCGCCATGCTTTTAAATGAACCTCCCGAGGGCCGCTAGGTACCCCCCTAGGCACTGCATGTCCTTGAGTCACTTGGGCAGCAACATCTCTTTGATGTGTTGTACCTTGTTTGGGTTTGCCTTGATGGCCAGTGCGATATTAGGAAACCGAGGAGCTTCCCCGAAGGAACCCCGAATAAACACTTAGCGGGATTGAGCTTGATGTTCACCCGTCATAAGTTATCAAAGGTTTCCATTAGGTCTGCTACCAGCATGACCTTCTCATGGGTCTTGACCATGATATTGTCAACGTAGGCCTCTCTATTTTTTCCCATCTGCGTGCCCAGGGCGATGCGCATCAGCCTCTTGAAGGTGGTGTCGGCGTTCTTGAGGCCAAATGGCATGCAGGTGTAGTAGTAAACCCCACAGGGAGTGATGAAAGCCGTCTTCTCCTCATACTCCCGAGCCATATTGATCTTGAGGTAACCCGAGAATGCGTCGAGGAAGCTAGGCTTGATTGTACCCCTAGTATTAGTTGAACTGCTTGGAAGATGAATTGCCTTGATCTATTGTTTGACTGGTTTTGTTAGGAAGTAGTATGAGTTACCCTATGAGCTCATTCACTAGGAACCAACTAACATAAGAAATACAAACCCTAAGAAATGTATCCAAGCTTGATCTTGTCTGTAGTTAATAGAGTGACCATATAATCCCTTAACTAGTTGAATTCATAATTAATCCTTCTAGTATCTCTCTAAAGCACTAAAGACGAACTGTAAGCATGGATCCTCTCTACTCAATCTACACCTCAACCTCATCCACTTGATGACAAGTTTGGAACCTTGCATTCTCTCAAAACCATCCCCTCTTGCATCCTAGTAAAAATCCCCAAAACTGCCAAACATGTCCAAGTCTGGAACTATATTCAATATCACATCTTTGGGTCCCTCTCTTTCTCAAACCATGTGCATTTTTGGAAATGCACTTGAACCATCTTGTAAACCGTCTTAAAGATTTCCAATGCCCACTCTTTCCTTTGGCGGGATTATCCTCTAACCCACTTGTTCTTGATGGCTTTATAGGCAAGAAAATAATCTTTTCTGCAAATCTTATCAACATGCCTACTTTGGCGGAAGCTCACACCACCATGATACCTTATTTTGACCAACAATTTGCGTGATTGTGTTCTACACATGAAGTTCCGTCCCTCCCTACTTCACATGTTTCAATTGGAGCCTTGTGCTTCAAATACCCACATGGTTTTTGAAGCTAAATAATAATGTGCTTTGACACCCTTATTTTTAGCTAAACTTGGCATTAATCCTAGAAAAGATCAACCTTGATCAGCCTCAACCTTCTGTACCATGGTTATCTACATCACCTGGTCTATGTATCCATTTATCCTATGATCTAAGGGGAGCTCTGAGCTGCTCAATCCAACAAGGTTTTGTTGATATAAAAATAATAGTGCCCAAGATCCTTTACTCCATGCTTTATCCCAAAATCAAGTTTAATTTTCAAAACCCAAGGTTGCAAATGATAGATGCACGATGTTTATATCATCGACCTTGAGGTTAAAAATTTAGCAAATATTTTCCATAATAATTTTTGCCCAAAAGGTATTTATTTCTTTTCTTTTACAAAAACCTCAAAACTCCCTCTATAAAAGAAAGTTTGTTTTTCTCCAAAAACACTTTGCCAAAATTAGGCAAAATTGAGGCCTATATACTATACCCTATCTTCCCACTTAAAAAATAAATATATTTGAAGAGTTTTATTTTTTATATTTGCCTCTTTTCTTAAATGGCAGAAATGGGAAATAAATGTTTTAAATACTTTTCTTATTCAAGAAAACTTGGGAAAATTCTCCAAAGTGTGAATTCATATCTAGGGCCATCTCAAACCAAAAACTCACCTTATACAATTCAAAAATATCAAATGAACTCAATAAATTCATTTCAACAATTTTTCAACAATTGATATAAAAGGAACCTAAAATTATCTAAAAAATCCCAAATAAATCAAAGGCATGTATCTTGAGCATATCCACGCACTACTGCCATTACAACATCTTGCCTTATTCAATTTTTTGAAGATGACACATTACCTTCTCACTAGTCAAATATGAACATACACCACAAACTACTATCAAAACACCTCCTACCTCTTTCAAATCTTTCCAAACACTACTCCTCAACACCATAATCACCCCTGGTCGAGCTACACTATAGAATACCACCATAGCTCAGCCCTGGCCCTAGTATTTTGTGTTTGGAGAGGAGTGAGAGAGAGAGAAACTAGACCCTTGCAAGTCTAGAGCAATAAAGTGGAGCAGTAGCCGAAGCACCCCCTCTACCCTCCTCTGAATGCACCAGGACCCCACTTGCACCTCCCTCATCGTCCCTCTCGACAAATACTGCTCTGCCTCCCCTCCCCTTTGTCCAAAAAGGTCCACCATGAGCCACTCCTCCCTGTTATAAGCACCCTGCCTACCCTCTGCCAACCAAGCTCACTCATACCACTCCCCTACCACATCCTCTTATTCATCTAAGTGTCGTTCCTAGACTCACGCTCTCACTTTGAGCGTAGAGCTCATTTCCGGCCTCAGCTTTGATGATAAGAAACAAATTCTACGGTAACTTTAGATCTCCATTTTCTCCTCTCTCTGGAGTTTCCTCTTTGTATTTACCAGATCTTCCTGACCATCCCTTTCTTTTTGTTCTATAGAATCCCTAGCCTTCGTCACCCCTCCACCACCGACGAGCTCACCGCTGGGGGCATCATCTACGCGGCCACCTGGACATCCAACCACCATCCATGCACTTCTTCGGGACCACAGAGGGCCACCTCATCACCCCCAACGCCTCCTCGCTGGCATGCAGATGTTCGAGAGCTCCCTGTGAGCACCTGAGAAAACTCCACTGGCGTGGACGCACGAGATACCTTCCCGACGTGAAATCTACCACTGTCGCCCATCACTGTACTTGCAACGGTGCACCACGTCTCCTTCCCTGCTCCATGATCGCCATCGAGCCATTGGTATGCCACCGGATCACCTCCCTGACCTTGCTAGCATTTTTGTTCTATAGGGCGTAGCTAGAGGAAGACGACGGTGTTGCACCATCGATTTCTATTTAATCTGATGGCCAACACGCCTCTTTACCATTTGAGCCCCCGACGTTGCTAATGAACGGGCCCCACCTGGGCCGTTTGAAACATTCCTTTCTCGTGCACTAAGTCCGTGATCTGGGCCGTCCAGCCTCCGTGCGACCCACGACTAGGAGGATGTGGCCAACGTCCCCTCTTTTCCTTTTTATTCCTATTTTGTCAAATCTGCTATTTCTTTGACCTACAAAAATAAATGCCAAATAAAATGGAAAAAGAGTGGAAATACTCAGATCCAAATTTTTGCACATACCAATGTGTTTTCTACACCATAGAGAATTAGAGCCAAGCCAATTAGATAAATACTTTATCCCTATGAAATAAAATACTAGAAACTGCTCAAACATAGATCCAGAAAGTCTTATAGCATTAAATGTTTAGGCACCAACTATTACTGAAAGCTATCTTGGGTACCTAGATTGTGCACTTGATCTCATGCCAAAACGCCCTATAATTTTACTTCAGTAAGAATAACAAAATATCACCATTTCTAACTTTGGAAATTTCTCTAAGTCAATCTACACTAGATGTTGATTTGATTCCAACTCCCAGGGAAGTGGTACTACAAATCCTACCAAACCCTAGAAGACCAAGATTTGTTGAGCCATTATTAATTTTTGGTGAATTAAACTCTTATGTTCACAGTTGTTTCACCAAATAAATCACAACATAAGCTTTGCAATTGCAAAATTGATGAATCCAATTTCCACTGAAAAGTATTTTAGATTCCTACCATGTGTAATTGGATTCATTAGAAAAGCCTATGTATATTAAATCTAGTGAAAAAGATAAATAGCCAGAAGAACTGGAGTTTGCATTTCCCAAGGGAATTAAGGTAATTATTTTGAAGTGATTCGAACTCTAAAAAATCATCAATAAATAAAGAAAAGTGATTAAATCATGAAACCACTTTTGTTGTCTTTGTTATTTTAATACCTATCTGATGATATCATTTTTTCACCTTGCTATCATACATACCCAAGCCTTGGTTCAAAACCCTTTATTAAGTGGGATTTGACCATTAAATCATAAAAGTCAACTAAAGTACTTCCATTTGTTTTGATCCAAACATAGCAATACTTACTGAATAGTTGTGACTTTTGTGTTCTATTGGATTGGTGCTTGTATGCCTAGTGTTGATTGTTGTCTTGTTTGTTTGCATGTGTATCCTTGCCGATGATAGTTGTGATATTATCGAAGCTCAAAAGGAGAAGATATTAGTTATTATGGTATTCTAAGAACAAGCCTAGGGACATATTGCCAAATTTTTGGTCACAGGCGAGTCACCTAATTACTCAAAAGCCTTGTCCTACTATTTTACTTATGCATGTTTTACCTACTTGTTTATGAAAATTGCATTACTTTACTATATGATGATCTAGTGGATTGGCTCCTCCAAACCATTACACTTTGGTACTACTAAGTACAACTCCCTTGATGGCACCTACTTGCCCCTAGTATAGTAAGTGGTGTATAAGACCATACCCCTATGGACACCCCGTTTTAGCCAAAGCAAAAGAATATGTTGGAAAGACCTAGAAAAAAGTTTTCAAATTTTTTATGGTAAAACCTTGGTGAGGTTTGACCCACCAAGAGAGTTTGAGAAAAAGGTTTTGGTTTTGCAAAGTGATGATGAAGTGGAGAAGGCGGAAAAATGTTTATGAAAATGCACCTAGTTCTCTGCAGCTTTAGTAATAACAACTTAACCCGTGCAACCACACTACTCATATATGGGAAGCGGCTGAAATCGAAGTTTGTTTACTCTGGTATAAGTTTCTTCACAACTACTATAGGGGACGGCGATCTCTAGAGGATGGGTCTTCTCCTCTAATGGTCCATGTAAAGCATCGACTAGGAGAAGAAACGAACTGTCTGCCGGCAGCCAGGCGTTACTATGAGCCTCTCATTGGAAGTGCACACTTTGTGAAGTGGAAAAGGCTCTCCG
Organism: Avena eriantha; assembly: GCA_910589775.1. Classification (NCBI taxonomy): domain Eukaryota; kingdom Viridiplantae; phylum Streptophyta; class Magnoliopsida; order Poales; family Poaceae; genus Avena; species Avena eriantha. The sequence goes on along the minus strand of OU342743.1, from coordinate 401,422,132 downwards.
GTTGGTCCTTGGTACCCGATGTCCCAGTGTTGAGAGGAACGACTAATAGGGTAGGCGCTTATACTGGAGTGGGCATCCTAAGGGTCTAGACCGGTTACTCGACCCACGATCCGTGATCGATCTGGGCAGGGTACCCGTATGGTGTGGGTAAAGTGTACAACCTCTGTAGAGTGTAAATCTATTCGAATAGCCGTGTCCAAAGGTTATGCACGGTTGGACAAACTACCATAGAGTGGTGCTAGTTTTAATTTCAAAAAAGGACTTCGGAAAATCAAAGGCTTTGGAAATGTTTTGACCATGGAATGGTCAGAAAGAAAGGAAATGAGTTTGGTCGTGGAATGACCGAAAGAAAGAAAAATGGGTGACCCAATCCTATTGTTTTTGCAAACTTTTCAAATATTTCCAAAATGTTTTACAAAAGTTTTCAGAAAAGATATAGACATGCTATATCTACAAGATAAACTATTATAGAAAATAACCTCTCATGGAGCCCTCCCATTTCCACAACCATAATGCATATCCCTATATTTTTATTCTCTTAAGGTGGTTTGCGAGTACATTCAAAGTACTCACTGGCATTGTCGCTAGCTATTAACTTGGTCAGATTTGACAAGTAATGTTATGAAGAAGGTGACATTGGCGACTATGCGAGCTAGGTCGTTCTCCAAGTCAGCCGCATGTAGGTTAAGGCATTGCTCAGGCTCGACGCTTGATAAAGTTCCGTTGATGATGATCTATGTAGCCATAATGGCAATTGAGGTATGACTTTTATCCACTTCTACAATGGATGTTTACTTTCATACTTCTCGGTTATGTGCCACAACAAACTGATCATGGGATCATGGTGGAGTGCATAACAGGGATTCTCGGAGGATTAATCCAGGGGTCCCACAAGAGGGACAAATCTGCTTTAGCTTCTTCAACTTCACCATCCATTCACAGGTTATGCGGATATGGCGAGGGATCTGATATGTTGAGCAGTGATATGAACTTCCACGTACAAAAGATCGGCACTCTGCGCCTTCCGGTCCAGGTTCATTTGGTCTTGGAGCAATCAACACCACGATATGATTGCACCTGCCTCGTGGAACCCACCACCATTTGGTACCCTCAACAAGCTCAATCCTTCTTCCTTATCCTACGGCTAGATAGCAAGAGCAGTTGCGACTCCGATCTGAGAAACCAACTCGAAGGAGGTGACGACATAGGATCTGATCTAGAAAGTTGTGGGAGCAACTTCTATATCAACCACTATCACTATACCAACATCAAAGCCAACACCGGCAATAACACCATCACCAAACCCGAAGATGGGAACATCGCCAACCACGACGACCCCAATGAACTCCCATAGATCCATCTCTCGAACGACGAGTGGGAAATGGTCAAGTTATCCCTAAAGGGCACCCCCTCCAGTAGAGGTGTCACGCGATATGCTGATGGCATATCGTTGGTACCTGGACAAGGAGTTTTGTCACTAGCAATGGCTACACACTCAGCTTGAAGAACACAGGCGAGTCGATGAATCAAGCGCCACGGCGGAACCTCGACTTATCGTTCATGTTGGTGGATTTGTGGGGCTACATGGTGCCCAAAACTCTACAAGCCGCTGTCATCGCGTCTACATGGTGCTAGATGCTTTAGCCGTGCTGAACGACAAAGTTGGATGGCAAGGGTTTAAAGCTACCTTCGGATAACATGAAATTCGATGGCCTCCAGGAGCCGAAAACATGGTCGAATGACAACCCTCAGTCCGTCATGTGTCATTGGAACAAAAATACAACCATGCCGTGCCTGCAACTGCAACATAAGGGCGTCACGCGCGCCTAGGTCAATAGCCTCCCCTCCAGCTCCATTCGTAGTTGGGAAGAATTGGTGTACAGCTTCGTCTGAAACTTCAAGGGCATGTACAAGCACCCTGCATCCATCGAGGAGCTACAAGCGAGCACCCAGAGATCCAGCAAATCCCTTTGCTCATACATTTAGTGCTAGTCCATCATCCAGAACTCCACAAAGGACATCCTCGAGGAACGTGCGATCGACATGTTCTATGGTGGGGTCCGCCAGTGCAAATGCAAGGAAGAATTAGGACGCACCAAGACAAGCACCATATGCCACCTGATGCACATTTCTAACCGCAGGGCAGACACCGAAGATTCTCTCCATAGCAGTCGTGCACGCTCAGATGACAAGGATGACAAAGGTTGCAAATGCGACTGCCGAGCAAAGCATAGAATGCGTGGCTACGAGGACCATGGTGGAGTCGACATGGTCACTGCTGGATATGCCAAAAAATGTGATGACGACAATCGTGGAAGCAGCTACTGTAGATAAGGTTACCGCAATGATAGGAACACCATCAAAACCACTGAAGTGTGGTAATGCCGCACCTGCAAAGACGGGCCATACATGATACTAGATGACAAGGATGCTGTTAGTTCTAGAAGATCCAAGATGCCAACACCCAGCTGTAGCACGAGGCAAAAAGTCAAGGGTACGGGACAACCCTAGGACCCGTAGAATACATAGCACCACCACCACCCCTTCCAGCTAATGCACCACCATCACCCGTGGTTGTGGCGACTCCTAATAATGGGGGAGACTAGTACCCGTGACCAATCGATAATATGAGCATGATACAGAAGGGGCGCCCCTCCAACTAGGCCCAGAAGACAACCACCTGACAAGTGAGCATGGCCATATCCTTAACCCCTGAAACTCGCCGGTACCTTAGTGGATACGAGTCCTGCATCACCTACGACCAATGTGACCACCTGCGTCAGGTCCCACGACTAGGACACACCGCCCTTGTGCTTTAAGTGCAAATCGGCAGGTTCGAGATGAGCAAGGTCTTCATGGATATCGGCATCAGTATCAACCTCATTTTCGATAGCACCCTACACGTCATGAACATCATCTTGACGAGCCTTGAGCCATCTGAGACAACTTTCCATGGTATAGTGCGTAAGAAGCCCATCTACTAGTTGGAAAAAATCTCCCTTGATGTAATCTTTGGCAAGCCCGATAACTTCAAACACGAAAGACTCGACTTTTAGGTTGTCGATTGGCCATCCTAGTACCATGTCATATTGGGGCGTGTCGCATTGGCCAGATTCATGGCGGTACCACACTACTCTTACCTCACACTAAATATGCGAGGACTCCATAGTTTCATCACCATCTGTGGAATCTTCATGCGATCCGACAACCACGACCGGGAGTTCAACCTCCCAATATTTCGGAATGCAATAAGATCTTTTGGAGCTCAAGGAGTCGATGAACCATAGTCTTCCTCCTATGAGCCAATGTAATTATCCTAAGCAATCTTTTGACTCCATAGTCGACACGAAAGTGGTCTAGGTCCATCCGACGGACCCCATGAAGACCGCCCTCATTGCAAGTAACCCGTGTTTGGCATAGGAACTCACGCTCATCGAATTCCTTTGTGACGCTGGGATATCTTCGCCTAGTGTCCTGCGGACATGCCAGGAGTTCCCAGGGAATTCACCGAGCAAGCACGCAACATGTACCCATACACTAGGCTAGTCAAGCAATCTATGTGTTATCTCTTTGGGACGAAGGCCAAAGTTATTGGTGTGGAGGTCAATAGACTCCTAGACACCAATTTTCATCTGTGAAATCAAGGAGATCACTTGGGTAGTCAACCCCGTTCTAGTCCCTATGAAAGACACAAATACACTCCGCATGTGCATGGACTATACGTCCTTGAACAAACACTGACCGAAAGACCACTTCCCCTGCCACGGATCCACCAAATTTTAGACTCCACCATAGGATGCGAACAACTCTCGTTTCTTGATGCCTACTTAGGCTATAATTAGATTCGACTGAAAGTGGAGGACCAGGAAAAAATTACCTTCATCACACCCTTTGGAGTGTACTGCTTCAACACAATGCATGCCAGGCTGAAGAACACGGGTGTCACTTACCAACGGTGCATGTAAAATTACCTCAAGGACCAAATGGGCAAAACCAAAGAAAGTACCTCACTCATCGATGATCTCCGCGAGAGCTTTGACAACCTTGACAGGTACAAGAACAAGTTGAATCGGCTTAAATGCGCGTTCGGCATCCCAACCCTACAACTCCTTGGAGACCTCGTCTCCAAAAGGGTAATCAAGGCAAACACAAAGAAGATAAATGCCATATTGGCAATGCAGAAGCCAGAGAACCTCAAGGGCATCGATCTGCTAGTTGAATGCATAGCAGCACTCAACCGATTCATTAGTTAGATGGTTGAAAAGTGTTGCCCTTCTACTAGCTCCTCTGCAAAGTGGACAAACTCTAGTGGATCATTGAATCACATCGAGTGTACCACAATCAATACAAGGAAACAAGCAAATGCAATATAACAAGCAATGGACAAGGCATTACTACCATTCAGTAGGTTTGGATAGATGGGTGCCACTCAAGTGGCACTACTTTAAATGGATTAGAGGCATTTCTATTATTATTTATTAGCCCAAAACTACTTCTATAAGGGGTTTTTAACCAAGGACATCTTCAGTATGATATCTATGGTCCCCCCGGATTAATCCTTTGAGAATCCCTATTATGCACACCACCACGATTCCATAATCAGTTAGTTGTGGCACATAACTGACAAGTATCAAAGTAAACATCCAATACTTAAGAGAATACAAGACATACCTTAATGCCATTATGGCTACATCACTCAACATCAGCGGAACGTCATCAAGCCTAGATCCCGAGCCATGCCTTAACCTACATGTAACTGACTAGGAGAAACTCCTAGCTCGCATATCATCAGCTTCACCTTCTTCTTGTTATTTGACCAAGTTAATAGACAGGGACAATGCAAGTGAGTAATTTGAATGTACTCGCAAACCACCTTAAGAGAATAAAAAATACAAGAGGAAATGCAACATGGTTGTGGTAGTAGGCGGGCTCCAAGAGAGGCTCTTTTCTAAAATAGTTTCTCTTGTAGATATAGCTTCTACATATATTTGTTCAAAACTTTTGTAAAACATTTTGGAGACCTTTTTGAAAAGTTCTGGAAAACTCCTTTCATCCATTTCCAACCATCCCATGGTCAAAACATTTCCAAAGCCTTTGCTTTTGCAATGTCCTTTTTGAAAACAAAGCCATCACCTCTCTACAGCAACCTTCCCAACCAGCCATGACCACGGACACAACTATTTGAATAGATTTACACTCTATAGAGGTTGTACACTTTACCCATACCGTACGGGTACCCTTCCCTGATCACCTATGGATCATGGGTCAAGTAATAGGTCAACACCTTCGGAATGCCCACACTGGTACAAGTTGCTACCCTATGAGTCAATCCCCTCAGCACCGGGACGTCGGGTACCGTGGACCAATCAGAGCGCCTTTGTATGCTTTCAATGAGAGGCTCATAGTAACGCATGGAGACTTGTAGACCCTTTGTTCCTTCTACTGGGTGTGAGGTACATTATAGGGACCCAGAGAAGGCCCACCCTCCAGGGATAGAAACCCCATGTAGCCGTTCTGAGACAACTCATACCAGAGTATACAAACTTCCAGCCCAGCCGCTTCCCATATAGGAGTAATGTGGGTGCACGGATTAATTGTTCTAGCAAACTACAAAGAACCGGGTGCATTTTCGAAAACATTGTTCCTCCTTTTTCCTTCAACATCATTTCTAAAAAAAATACCTTTTTCTTTCTCAAAGATCTATTGGTAGGTCAAACCTCACCAAGGTTTTACGATAAAATATTTTGTAAACTTTTCCGGGGTCTTCCCATCCTATAGTTTTGCTTCAGCTAAAACTGGTTCTCCAAAGGGGTACGGTGTTGCACACCATCTACCATACTAGGGACAAGTAGGTGTCATCACGTGGTTGTATTTAGTAGTACAAATGTGTAGTGGTTTGGAGGAGCCAAGCCACTACCAGTCATAGTCATGGTATAGTAAAACAATGCAGTTTTCATAAACAGTAGGTAAAACATGCAAATGTAAAATAGTAGGACAAGGTGTATGAGAAATAAGGTGGATTTCCTGTGATCATGAAGATGGCAATATATGTCTCTAGACTTCTTCTTCAAAAACCATAGATATTAATAATAAATATCTTCATAGGGTCTTCAATGTTAACGCAATTATCATCGTCAAGGACAATACATGCAAACAAATAGAGGCCACAATCAACACAAGGCATACAAGCATAAAAAGATACATCAAGCAAACATTCAACACATTACTGACTTCAGTGGTCCTTGATATATTGAGAGCATAGCACTTGGAAATACTATAATTGCCTTTGTGGAATTTCCTTTATGATATAATTGCCAAAATCAGCTAAATGAGGGGTTTTGAACTAGGGCTTGGGTCAATATTACATCAATTTATAAAAATTATTTCAAAAGATAGGTATTGAAATAATAAGGCCAACAAAAGTGGCTTCATGGTTTTATCAATTTGTTTTATTTAGATATGAGTTTTCTAGTGAAATAAACCCTAGTTTAGGTGAATAATTCAACATAAAACCTCTAGAGCTCAAAATTTTCCCTCAAAGGGTTTTGAATATCATTGAAGTTGTGTGTTTTGAGAGTTGGAATCACCTTAAAATAATAACTAGAATGAGCTTGGGAAAATCTAAAAGTCAGTTCTATTGCTAGTTTGTCTTTTTCAACAGAATTATTTTATAGGTCCAAACACTACGAGACAAATTATAATGGATAGGTATTACTAATACCTTCTAGTAGAAATTAGAATCATCATTTTTGGAGTTGTATATTTACTGTAAGGATTTATCTAGTGAAAATACCCCACGAAGAAGGTTGTAAATCCTTAAAAGTCATTAGAGGCTCAATAAATTTTGAACTCCTAGGGTTCGGTAGGTTTTGGTGCAACACCTCACTGAGAGTTCGAAACAACTCAATAGGTGTGATGGGTCTACCTAGGGAATTTTCTAAAGGCATAAATGGATGGATTTTGTTACTTTTACCAATATTAAACTGTGGTTCACCTTGATAAGAGATAAAATCTAGCTAATAGGTATATTAATATACCTTACACATGAACTTTTATTTTTCCCATTTGGGTATGTAAAGCTGATTGAGAAATGTATTTAGGGAAATAGATATTTTCTAGTATAATTATTAGCATAAAGTGATTTAGATAAAAATTGTCAAGAGGCTAGGTCTGCATGGTAGAGAAAACTCAAGGGTACTTGATTTAATTTCTATCTAAATTCTTGGCATTATTTTCCAATTTCAAAATAGATTAAAGCTGAACACTTAGATCTGGATTTTTAGGAATATAACTAAAAGAAACCGATGAGGGGGCGCGCTAGCTAGATCTGCCAGGGAGTGTGCCGGTAGAGGGGAAATTGGCCCACCCGGGAGATAGCTAGTGTAGGATCCAGGGTTTTCAAATCTCGTGGCGAGGCCCACTTGTCATAGGGCGCGGGAGGTGAAGCGGTAAGAAGGAATCCCATGGATCGGATCAAGTGTAATCGAACAGGAGTGGGCCGTCTTCCTCTGCGTGACTCAAACGAGAGAGACAAAACCCTAACTGCTCGAGCGGAGGGAATAGGGGCTCATCGAGGGCTCGCTGGTGACCGGGAGGTAGCAAAACAAAAGCAGCGCGTGACGACGACTCTGCCGAGGGGCGGCAAGGTGGGTTTCAACGATGGGTGGTGTCGTGTGAATCTACACCAGCGGAGATGTATCGGGAGCTCATCGGCGCTGCTGCATGGGGCCTTCTTGAGAAAAACAGGGACATAGGAAGATATAGTAGGGTTAGGGTACCTGGAATACACGAGAAACAGAGAGAAAAATGGGTGGGGAGTCGATGGACTCTTCACCATTTGCATGCAATCAAGAGGTTGCTTTCTATATCCCCTAGTCGATGGAAAGGAAGGGGAATACTAGGCACATACCTGGGGTATGTGGTGGATTGGGGAAGGTGAAATGATGCCAGGGAAGGAGTTGTGGTGGTCGAGAGAGGGTCTTGCGAGCAGGTTCTTGAGGAAGGTCGAGCTTCCTTCCTTTCTCTATCCATGGGTAAGCAGAGTCAGGAGCAAGGTGTGGAGGCTTATAGGGAGCGAGGTGAGGCTAGGAGAGTGGAATGAATGAGCAGGGGAGGAGTATATTGGCCTTTGGCCTTATATCCTGAAGCTTAGGGTCCATGATGTACATGGTACATGGGCGGGCAAGGAAATGGGGTTGTGGCTAGTGATAGGGAGCTTGGGCGGTGAAGAGAGTGTGTGAGGGCCCTATGGTCACACAGGGTTAGAGAGGAAGTGGGGTGGCTGCTTCTATATTTACAAGCTTTGTCATGTGGTGCTTGTCTCTCTCTCCCTCTCTTGTAAACACCGAGAACAAGAGGCATGCTGGTGCTACAGTGATGCTACAGAGCTGGTTGCCCAGAGAGGGAGGGGTGGTGCTATGGAGAACTATTGGAGAAGTTTGAGGAGGTTTGGGCTTGGTTTTGATCATAATTTAGATTAATATCAAATCCTGACCATAGTAGTGTTTATGAAGGAATTTCTCCAACTTGGTCTTGGAAAGAGGAGGCAAGGGTACTGATAGGTATGGTCAAGGAAAGGCTTCATGATTTAGTGGGGATTTAGTGGATCATATTAGACCACATTTATATTATTTATTCAGAAATTGTTGAAGTTGTTTTATTAAATTTATTTGAAATTTATTAATTTGATAGTTTGGGTCTTTGGTTTGGGATGGTCCTGATGATGAGTTCACACCTTGGGGATTTTAACCAAAATTTATTAGACAAGGGAAACTATTAAAAACATTTATTTTCTTGTTTCTACCATTTAGGAGAATGGGAAAAAAGAATTATTAAAACTATTCAAAAATATTTTTTTTTCAAGTGGTAAGATAGGATAGGATATGATGTATAGGCCTCAAGTGTGCCTAAATATGGCAAAGTGTTTTGGAGAAAAACAAACTTCCTTTTATAGGGAGATTTTTTAGGTTTTAGTGAAAGAAGGAATTTAACTCTTTTTTGGTCAAAACAATTATGGATTGTAGTTGATAATTTTTTATATCCAAGGTAGATGATGTCCAACATATGTGTACATCACTTGCAACCTTGGGTGATGAGGTTCCAACTTGATTTTGGGCAGCAAACAAGGAGAATAGGATCTAGGGCAATGTTATTTTTATACCTTCAAAACCTTGGTGGATCTTGCAGCTCAGAGGTCCTCTTGGGTCATGGTCAAAATTGGATGGATAGATAAAGTTATGTATAATACCATGGTATAGAGGTTTGAGGTTGATCAACTATGATCTCTCCAAGAATTAATGCCAACCTTTGAATTATTATTTTTTTGCCTGCAAAACCATCAAGAACAAGTCGATTAGATGATGATCTAGCCAAGGTAAAGAGTGGGCCTTGGTAGTCCTTAATATGTTCTACAAGATGGTGAAAGTGCCTTGCCAAAAATGCACAAGGGTTAGAAATGAGGGAGACTCAAAGATGTGATGTCAATAATGGTTTTCTAGACTTAGTCATTTTGGGCAAACTTAGGTTTTTCTAGTAGAATTCAAGAGTTAATGTTTTTGATCGGTTGCAAGTTTGCAAGGCATCATCAAGTGGATGATGTCGAATTGTAGAGTGAGTGGAAGGTAGCCATGTTTGGAGTTGTTCTTCATTGACTTGGAAGCTTCTAGAAGGGATAATTTCAGAAGTGATCTCGTTAAGGGGTTAGAAGTTGAATTAGTGACCAGAGGTTAGATCAAGCTTGGGCAATTTTCTTAGGGTGTGTTATCTTTGTTTAGCTTGATCCTAGAGAATGAGCTCATAGGTTAGCTCATACCATTCCTAAAGGAACTAGTTAGACATCAGATCAAGGCAATCTAGACTACTACTAGGGTTACCATCAAGCCTAGCTTGAGATAAGGATGGGTATTTTGAAAGGGTTGAAGTTTGAATGAGGTAAGGTCCTTGGTACTTCTACAAAGAGTAGAGTTTAAAAGTATTAAAAAAGGTTTTAGAGAAACCTAGAGGTAAGAGTAGTTGAAGATCCTGCCTTGAATACATAAGGAGATTATATCATATAGATCTCCATAATTTTGATAATAGAAGCTAATAAAGTAATTTTGTTGTCAAAGCATCTTGGCTCAGGTTTTGAAATGCCATAACATTTGAGAATATGTAAACCAAGCCAAGATAGTTTTGTTAAATAGCTTTTGCAAACTTGAGGGAAGGGTAGAGGAGTATATCATATGGTATACATCCAGATGCACAAGCACAAGCAAACAACAAGCACTGGATCAGTAAATAAGAAAAAGTTTTGTCCCCCCTAATTTTTGCATTCCGGACAACAAATCAGGGTTGCTGAAATTGGGATGTTACAGACCTTTCCCCTTAAATGAATGTCGTCTTGAAATTCTGGAGAGTAAGTTTAGGGAATTTGGTGCCAGCTTAGTACTATGTGCATCAAGTTTACTAGATTAAGGGCTTTTTATTTATCGAGGTTACTCTATCGGTGAAGTTGAACTTTAGTCTTCTTGGATGCCAGCGAGTTGAGCAAGCTTCAGACCTGGTTGCGATGGATGATCTTCTTGTCCTTTAGGACTTGATGTATTGAGGTACTAGGTTGGGCGAACTACCTCTAACTTAGAACTTTGCAAGATATTCTTATGAGGATAGAAACTACAGCTTGATGTTTCTTGTTTAAGTAACCACTGATGTTTCTTGGGCAAACTACCTCTAACTTAGCGTCGGGGGGATTTGTTGGGTTCGCAGCATAGAAAACAAAAATGTTCCTACGATGAGAACTATTCTACGCCAAGATCTATCTAGTAGGTACAAGCAACAGGTGGATATACATCCAAAGAGAACATACCCTTGAAGATCGACAAAGTGTAACGAGATTGAACTCGTGCATGATGTAGACGAACGCTTGCCGATCTCAAGATCACGTGGAAGTCCTAGCGCCGCAAATCAGCAGCGCATCCATCCTCGCACACACGTTCAGGCCACCGAACAACCTCCACCTCCTTGTTCCAGTGAAGCAGCGAAAGCAGCAACTCCTTCCAGACGAAATGCCACCGGGAACATGTATCTCGCTAATCTGAGACCATGGAGAATAATTCTAGAGGGGGGAGAGATGCTACATGAGGGGGTGTGAGTGAGAAGGAGTGAGAGGGGGGCTTTATATAGGAGAGGGGGCAGCCCCTCCCCATGGCCGGCGCACCATGGGAGGGTGCCCCCACCTCTTCCTCATTCATGTGGAGGGAGCTCCACCCACATAAATTGCCCCTCCATTTTCTCCACTCAAAAATCCCACTGATGTGTATTAAATTTCCACCAAATTTAATACACCTCTCATTTAATAAAACTCTTTTATTTATTTTATTCAGTATTTTGTTAACTACTTTAATTAACAAACATTCACATAAAACCCCATGCAATATTTCAATATCACATGTAGAACCAATTTCAGCAATTTCACCCGAAACAATTCCGGTGTCTATTGAAACAATCCCGGTGTCTATTGAAACAATGTCCATGATCAGGAAACCTTGATCATCTTGTTAATCAACGAGCTAGTCTATAAGAGAGGCATAACTAGGAACATTTTATTTGTCTATTAAACACACATGTATTGACGTTTCCAATCAATACAATTATAGAATGCAAAATAAACATTTATCATATACAAGGAATACATAATAACAACTTTATTATTGCCTCTTAGGGCATATTTCCTTCAGTCTCCCACTTGCACTAGAGACAATAATCTAGTTTACAAAGTGATAAATCTAACACCCATGGAGTTCTGGTGTTGATCATGTTTTGCCCTAGGGAGAACTTTAGTCAACGGATCTGCTACATTTAGGTCCATGTGTACTTTACAAATCTTTGTATCTCCATCCTCGACATGCTCGCAGATGGAGTGAAACTGGCACTAAATATGCTTGGAATTCTTGTAAGACCTTGGTTCCTTGGCGTTGGCTATGGCTCCATTGTTGTCACAATAGATCACTATTGGATCCAATGCACTAGGAACCACACCTAGTTCTGTTATGAACCCCTTCATCCAAACCGCTTCATGCGTCGCTTCTGAAGCAGCAACATATTCCACCTCCATTATTGATCTAGCCACCACAGGTTGTTTGGAACTCCTCCAACTAACTGCTACTCCGTTAAAGAAAAATACATATCCGGATTGAGACTTAGAGTCATCCAGATCGGTGTCAAAGCTAGCATCGACATAACACTTAGCGACCAGCTCTTCTTCACCTCCGTATACAAGAAACATATCCTTAGTTCTTCTTAAGTACTTAAGGATATTCTTGACCACTATACAGTGTTCCGAACCTAGATCAGATTGGTACCTACTAGTCAAACTAATAGCATGTGCCACATCCGGTCTTATAGATAGCATGGCGTACACTATAGAGCCTATGGCCGAGGCATAGGGGATCTTATCCATTATCTTTCTTTCTTCTGCTGTAGCCGGAGTTTGAGTCTTACTCAATGTCTTGCCTTGCAACATAGGTAAGAACCCCTTCTTACTTCCGTCCATATTAAACTTCTTTAATATCTGATCAAGGTATGTACTTTGTGATAGCCCAATTAGGCGCCTTGATCTATCTCTATAAATTTTAATGCCTAATATATATGCAGCTTCACCAATGTCCTTCATCAAAAATTTGCTGTTTAGATAACTTTCAACACTGTTTAAAAGATCTATATCATTTCCAATCAATAATATGTCATCCACATATAATATCAGAAATGCCACATTGGTCCCACTCACTTTCTTGTAAATACAAGTCTCTCCATAGGTTTGGACAAATCCAAACTCTTTGATCATCTCATCAAAGTGGAGATTCCAACACCGGAATGCTTGCTTCAGTCCATAGATGGATCACTGAATCTTGCATACCTTATCAGCATCCTTAGGATCAACAAAACCCTTAGGTTGTATCATATACAACTCTTCTTCAATATTACCATTGAGGAACACCGTTTTGACATCCATCTGCCATACTTCATAATCGAAATATGCATCAATTGCTAACATAATCCTAACCGACTTTAGCATCGCTACGGGAGAGAATGTATCATCGTAGTCAACTCCTTGAATTTGTCGAAAACCTTTTGCGACAATTCGAGCTTTTCTTTTGAAAATCCATTTATTCTCAACGGCCTTTCGATCGTGAGGTAAGTCCACCAAGTTGAAGATGTCAATCTTTGGAGGCTGGGTCTTCCCATGTAATGGTCCACAAAGCGTTGACCAGGTGAAGCAACGAAAAGTCTGCGGCCCGCCAAGCATTACTATAAGCCTCTCATTGAAAGCACACACTGTGTATAGTGAAAACGCGCTCTGGTTAGTCCACGATACCTGACGTCCTGGTGTTGAGGGGAACGACTCATACGGTAGGCTCTTATACTAGAGTGGGCATTCCGAAGGTCTTGGTCGGTTACCTGACAAATGATCAGTGTAGATCAGGGAAGGGTACTCGGATGGTGTGGGTAAAGTGTACAACCTCTTCAGAGTGTAAATCTATTAGAATAGCCGTGTTCGTGGTCATGGGTGGTTGGGATGGTTGCTGTAGAGCGGTGTTGGGTTTGATTTTAAAAATACTTTTAGGAAAGCGAAGGCTTTGGAAATGTTTTGACCATGGGATGGTCGGAAAGGAAGGAAAGGAGTTTGGTCATGTGATGATCGGAAGGATGGAACAAATGGGGGACCCAATCCTAGTGATTCCCAAAACTTTTCAAAAATGTTTCCAAATAGGGTTTACCAAAGTTTTCAACAAAGATATGTAGATGTTATATATACAAGAGAAACTATTTGAAAAAAGAACCCCTCTTGGAGCCCTCCTACTATTACAGCCATATGGCATATCCTCTTGTTATTATTATTCTCTTAAGGTGGTTTGGTGAGTACATTTAAAAGTACTCATTGGAATTGTCCCTAGCTATTTACTTGGTCAGATATCGAGAAGAAGGTGAAGTTGGCGACTATGAGAGCTAGGACGTTATCCCAGTTAGTTTCCTGTAGGTTAAGGCATGGCTCGGGCTCTACTCTTCGATAAAGTTCCGTTGATGATGATGCTTGTAGCCATAATGGAAGTTGATCTCTAACTTGTATCCACTTAAGTAATGGATATTTATTTTGATACTTGTCGGTTATGTGCCACGACTAACTGATCATGGGATCGTGGTGTATTGGTAACAGGGATTATCGGAGGATTAATCTGGTGGGCCGATAGACTTGGTATTAGAGCCATCCTGATTGTAGGAGAACCTTAGTTAGCATGGTTATTAGACGGGAAAAACTATCTCTAGAAAGACCGGCTTTCGAAAAGTACTTTCTCAAAATCTTTTTAAAATGTTCTACTTCTTATCCTCTCCTAATTTAAAGGATTTCGAAAATGGTTTCCTCTATCCCTCGTCCAAGATTCAAACCTATGAATTTCAAATAACTAGGACCTAGAACCCGGTGGGGACGATAAGGACGAGATGAGGAGAGGCAACTACCAGCAAACACAAGGAGACTACAAGATCGCCCTACCAACGAAATCCTCATAATTAGAAGGAATCAAGTGTTGCACTATCAAGATTCTTCATAGGACTCGGAGAAGGCTTCATACGCAAGATAGTGACTCGGACCCTAAGAATAATGACATCTAGGATAACTAGTCCTAAGATAGGATCCCCTTCTACCGCGGGTAGTTAACTCCTTGGTCCCCAGTAGGCTATGTTTGCTTGCCTAAGTGCATGATGGTTGCTTGATGTGTGATGTTTGCGAAGAACATTGCTACCCCCCTCGCTTTCTTTACCCTATATGTATGTTCTGGCCTGACTGACTGAAGTAAAATGTGTTTTGAGGACCAATACACCACCTACGAACTTAGGCACCCCATGTTAGTGATCGCTAACGAGAACCCATACTAACCTCGGGATTTTTGGGAGGAAAATCCTCGTAGGAACCAGGAGTTCGACATCGTCAACAGGTTGGCCTACATCGTCAAACTCAATTCTCAAGACTCGGCATCAACACGGTGCACCATCATTCACTCGCCAACAGTAGCAAGAATCTCGTCGAAGCCGGAAGTCTACCACCGAAGGACCTTCACTATCCCCAAGGAACCAAAATATTAGCTAACCAAGACAAGAAGTGAAGACCTAACTACACTAACCTTCGGTATATGAGAGCTTTCAATAGCCCTAATAGACTAACTATTCTAGTCGACTCTACCCCAAACCAACAGGAAGTCTCTCATCAGAAGGCCGGAATACCCCCCCCCCCCAAACGTAAAGACAAGGATGCGTGAAGACATCAAGTATAATCTGCTAATGAGCACAAGCAACACCAATAACTCAAGTGAAGCAGTTTCCCTGAAGCTGGATGCCTCTACTATGATGGAAGACTAGCAAGAAGAGCCATTAACCGCTAACTGGCCTCGAGCTAAATCCATAAGGCTTGTTAGGAAACCACGTGACAAGGTTTCTTGCAAGAGGACGTCACTCGTGGATCTCAACACAAATATAGAAGATCTACACTAGTCTCGACAAACCTTATTAAAGCTCTAAGGTGGAAAGGTCTTTCCACTCAAATCTAGAAGACTGTTTACCCGATGATGCTTCAGAAAGATTTCTAGATCCGACGTCTTTTAGCCAAGCATCAACTCACGAGTCATCAGATAAGACAATAACCGAAGATTTTTCGAAGCCTTCCGACTACTTCAGCTAAAGACCCACCTGAAGAATCTCCAAATCGTGAACCCCGTTAGTTCTAACCAGTCTGGAGGATCCGCTTATTCAACTACTCCGATAGGCTAAGTACGATTAAAATTAATATATGAGCCTAATAAAACCTAGTTCCCAGATGACATCTGAAGGCTCCAACTCCGGACAGAAGGTTCGCGATAGCTTTCAAACCTTATCTGATGACTCCAAGAACGAAGGACTATCGCTACCACCAAGCTATCTTAGTTTAATCCTAAGGCGGAAAGACTACGTCTTTATCACAAAATAGTCTAACCATCTACTAGAAGCAACCTTAGGAGTTAGAACTAAAGTCGTGAACTAGGATACTATAAGATCTTACGAGAAACGTCATAAATCCTTGCAAAAGGAAGATCCCGCCTCGCAATTAGGACTTAAGCATGCTCAACTCTCCGTGCATCCAAGAAGATTGAAGTCCAACTTTACTGACAAAGTAACCATGTTCAAAGACGAAATCCGTAAGTTAGTACGTTGGAAACACATAGCGCAAACCTTGATCAAAAATCACCTAGCTTTACTTTCCCGAATCTCGGGATGAGATTCTTTTAAGGGGTAAAGGTATGTAACATCCCAATTTCAGCAACCCTTATTAGTTGTCCAGAATGAAAAAATCACGGGTAAGAAAAACTTTTTCTTGTTTAATGATGCAATGTTTGCTTGCTTGTTGGTGTTTATGCATCTGGCTATGTAGCAGATGATATACTCCTTACCTCACCCTAAGGGACAAAAGCTATTTAACAAAAGAAGTGTCTTGGCTTATTTACATATTATCAAATGTTCTAGGATCTCAAAAACCTGAGCTAAGATTTAATTTGCAACCCTAAACCTTTTAGTAGATTCTATTGACCAAACTATGGAGAGCTACATAATATAACCTCCTTATGTTTTCAAGACAAAACTTTCAACTACCCTTACCTCTAGGTTTCCTAAACCTTTTTATAGATATTTGGAATTCTACTCTTGGTAGAGATACCAAGGATCTCACCTCATTCAAACTCCAATTTTCAAAATACCCATCCCTGCCTCAAGATAGGCTTGATGGTATCCATATAAGTAGATTGTTTTGCTTGGAAGATGAATTGCCTTGATCTAGTGCTTGGCTTGTCTGCTTAGAAAGTAGTATGAGCTACTCCATGGGCTCCTCCTCTAGGATCAAGATGTGTTTATGATCCCAAACACTAAGCAAGATTACCAATACGGATCTGATCTCTAGCCACTAGGTTCTCATCAAAACCCTTAATCAAATCAGTTTAGCACTAATTCTTTCTAGAAGCTTCCAAGTCAATGAAGACCAATATCAAGCGTGGATCCTTTCTAATCAAGCTACTGTTCAACATCATCCATTTTATGATGCCTTGTTACCTTGCAACCAATCAAAAACATCCCCTCTTATACTCTAGTCAAAAATCCCAAATCTGCCAAAATATGGCTAAGTCTGGAAATGTTTCCAAGATGCCATCTTGGAGTCTCACTCCTTTCCAACCCTTGTGATTTTTTGGAAATGCACCTGGACCATCTTGTAGTCAATAATAAGTACTACCAAGGCCCACTTTTTCCCTTGGCTAGATCATCTTCCAACCCACTTGCTCTTGATGGTTTTGCAGGCAAGAAAATAATATTTTCTAGAAATCTTATCAACTAGCCTACTTTGGAAGAAGCTCACATCTCCATACTATCTTCTTTTGACCAACTCTTGGCATGATTGTAATATAATCCCTCCGTTGGAAAATGTAAGGAACCTAAGCTTTAGTGAAAAGTCAACATCTTCTAAGTTTGACCAAGTTTATATAAAAAATACGAATATCTGCAATATCGAATGGACATATTGGGAAACTATATTTTATGGTGAATCTATTGATATTGATTTGATATTGTGGATGTTTATATATTTACATATAAATTTGGTCAAACTTAGAATATGTTGACTTTTGACTAAAGCTTAGGCGCCTTACATTTTGGA
This sequence comes from Avena eriantha, assembly GCA_910589775.1. Lineage (NCBI taxonomy): Eukaryota > Viridiplantae > Streptophyta > Magnoliopsida > Poales > Poaceae > Avena > Avena eriantha. The sequence goes on along the minus strand of OU342743.1, from coordinate 401,404,428 downwards.
ACGGAGGCAGTACTAATGAAGGTATGTCCATACCTACTTCACTTGATTCAAAGGGAGCTTTGTGCTTCTAGAACCAACATGGTTTTGGAGGTTATTTGATGATTAGTTCTTGAACCCTTATTTTATTCAAATTATGGCATCAATCCTTGGAGAGCTCAATCATGGTAAACCTCAAAACTCTGTTCCATGGTGATCTAACTCACTTTGTCTATCCATCATATAACACATGACCCAAGGGGAGCCCAAAGCTCCAAGATCCAGCAAGGTTTTGATGGTATGATGTTAACTTTGCCCAAGATCCTCTTATCCTTGTTTTCTACCAAAATCAAGTTGGATTCTCAAAACACAAGGTTTTAAATGATTGATACAGCTTGTTAACATCATCTAACTTAAATATAAATATTCATCAAATATTATCCATAATTATTATGGACCCAAACCTATTTATTTTATTTAATGAACAAAACCTCCAAAACTCCTCCTATAAAGTCAAGTTTGTTTTTCTCCAAATTACATCTCCAAAATTAGGCTCATTTGAGGCCTATATATCATACCCTATCTTCCCACTTCAAGAATAAATATTTTTGAAGAGTTTTAATAATTTTTTCCTTTTTCCTTAAAAGGCAGAAATGATAAGATAAATGTTTTGAATACTTTATTTCATCAATAAATCATGGGAAAAATCTCCTAAGTATGTAATCATATTTTGGACTATGCCAAGCCAAAAACCATCTTTGACAAATTCAAAAATATCAAATCAAACCCTAAAAACCATTTTAGCACTATTTGAATAAATGATTTTTAGTGCTCTAAAAATCCTTGGAAAAATCTCAAATAATTCCAGCAGGGATATCTGGACCCTACCTATCCACTGGTATCAATGCCCTAGCTTGACATTGTCATAAATCAAGAGTTGCTTCATGATCCAATAGTTTGGCCAATATTTAAAATTCTTCCAAGTCATCCTTTAAACCTCATCAATCCTGGCCATCTGAACACCACCAGCACCAACACTCATGCTTTGGTAGAGTACCATCTCCCCGCAGCCCCACATGGCCCTGACGGGGCTCAAAGAGAGAGAAGGAGATAAATATTGGGAAGTGATCCTCCATCTCTTACCCCCACTCATCTCCCTTCTTTTTCGGACAACTTTGACCAACCTCTACCCTTCCTCTGCATATCTCCTAGTACCCAGGCATGCCTTGTCTGCCCTCTACCCCTCCCAACGCCCCTGAGTACCCCCAACCGGCTGTGAGCATATCACCCTCGAACCACTCCAGCCCTCTACCCCATGCTCTACCCAAGTTGTCCTCTACCATGCTGAACAATGGAGAGACCACCCAACACCCTCCCACATGCTCCGACCACCCCTCTCCACCAATGCAGCCCTGCGCCCCTTCTCCTGGTCCAAAACAGACTCAGTCCATCGTGCACCCCCATCCCATGGGTAAAAAGACAAGAGGCCACCTCGAGCCCCCTCTGCCATCCTACTTACCGCCACAGAGCTCCCCAATCCTCCTTTGTCCCTGCATCGCCATGGAGAATGAGAGAATGCTCTCTCGGGTATCTCCATAGTGGTTCACCATGAGCTCTCCAACGACCACCTCCGTCCATTCTCCTTACCGCAACATGATCTCCGCTGCCTAACTCACCCCTCCTTCCGTCTATTTTCCTGCAGGAGCGCCTAGGCCTCGCCGTCGGCAGCCTAACCGAGCGTGCATGTAGGCACAGACGTGCGGCTCTTCATCCTAGCACCAGATCCAGCACTGTCGCCCATCTCCGAACTCACCTCGTCAAGCCGCATCGCCTCGTCTACTCCCCAGCATCTCTCCCTGACCCGGGTGAGCTCCCCACACGCAACCCTCCGCCCCTAGGGTTCTGTCTCGCTACCGCTCAGTCTAAGAAGGACGAAAACCTCACACCGTCGATCCTGCCTTAGTCGGATGGTCGAGTTCGCCTCGTACCGCTTCGGCACAGCGGGCCGCTAACGGCCGGGCCCTGCCAGGTGGCATTTGAATGCCCTCTCCCATGTAGATTCTTGCCAACTGGGCCAGAACACCCCGAGCAGCCTAGTTCTGGTTAAATCCGGCCGGTTACCTTCAGTTCCTTTTTATTTTTTTAAATTCCAGTTTCAGACCTGCTAGTATTGCAAAATGTTTTATATCCATATCAAAATGGAAAAAAATTTACTTTCCTAGATCCAAATTTCTCTTTGTGCAGGAATGTTTTATGCAACATGCAGAGCTCGCCCTTTGCCAAAAATAAATTTCATTTACCTCAATTTTTTTCATTATTTACTAGCATTTAATCTACTAAAAGGTGTCTTTTGAAATCCATAAATACCTCAATGAGATTCACATCTCCAATTTGACCAAATACAAGTTCCTCTGGAATATATTGGACATACCTATCTAGTGCCATTAGTCTCATGCCAAGTGGAGCCTTGGTTTTCCTTTAAGAAAAATAACAAAATTATTTCAATTTTGAATTTAGAAATTTCCCTACACCAAACCATGAGATTATTTGAAATCATTCCAACTCCAAATGAAATGGTACTTCAATAAATATCTGAAACCAGGATATCAAGATTTATTGACCCTATGTTGATTCATGGTGAATTAAACCTCTCTATCTAGGGTTATTTCAGTAGATCAATCACTACAGGCATTTTAAAATTCTAAAATTGATGACTCCAATTTCTAGAGAAAGGTATTTTATTTACCTACTACGTGCCCTTGGATTCATATCAAAAGACACTGTAGTTTTAATTTGGTGAAAACCACAAAATGATTATAGAACTTACTTTGGGATTTTCCCAAGGGAATTCTGTTAATTATTTTGAGGTATTTCCAACTATCAAAAATCCCAAACTCAAATATGTACAATACCCACTGAGGAAAAAATTTATTTGTGCTCCAGATATTTTCTGGTGAATTAATCACCTAAACTAGGATGATTTCCACTATAAACTTTATAGAAAATTAAAGATAAGTGTCAAAATCATGAAACCACTTTTGTTGGCCTTGTTATTTCAGTACATATCTATTGATATCATTTTTGCACATTTATATCATACAAAACCAAGCCTTAGACAATTAAACTATAAAGGAAATTCCACCGAGGCAATTATAGTAATTCCAAATGGTATGAACTCAGTCTATAAAAAACCTACTGAATTGAATGATGTGTTGTATGTTTGTTTGCTATATTGTAAAGATGCTTGTATGCCTTGTGTTGACTATGGCCTTGTTTGCTTGCATGTATTATCCTTGACAATGATAGTTACGATTATATCAGAGACGGAAGAAGATGGTTATTATTATTGGTTATTGTGGTAATATAAGAAGTCCAGGGACATGTATTGCCAGATTGCTAATCACAGGCAAGACACCTTCTTGATCCTAAGCCTTGTCCTATTGTTATACTTATGCATGTTTTATCTACTGTTTATGAAACTGTATTGTTTTATTATATGATGAGTTATCTCTAGTAGTGGCTTGGCTCCTCCAAACCATTACACAATGGTACTACTAAGTACAATCCCCTCCATGACACCTACTTGTCCCTAGTATGGTGTCAACACCCGGATTTTTAATCCCAGATGCTTGTTATGCCATACCTCGCAATCCCAGGATTACCATTTTTGCGAGACATAACAGAATTGGTACCACAGTACATCATCCATTACAAACCATAATAAAGGTCTTACAAATAAAGGATCTCATGATCCAGTGTTAATACAATCAAAGCAGCGGAAAGTAAACGTAGTAGGGGCTCCATCTTCAGGGTCACAGTATGCTGACGATTTGAGATGATCCTAGTTGGCATAGACCTCTTGTTGTCCATCTTCCTGGTAGTCCTCCTCATAGTCCAGCCACGGGAATAGCCAGGGACAAAGCCATGAGTACTCTTTAAGTACTCGCAAACTATCACTAACAAGTAAGGTAATTCTAGTAGGAATCTTAAGCTCTAGGTTTATTTGCAAAAAGCTAGGTTTATTTTATAAGGAGTTCAAAAGTAAAGAACCTAATTTAATTTTCTACATCACCTAAGTGGGAACCTAGTTTTCATGTCCACAGCCCTGTTGTACTCAAGTCAAGGTCATAGTTCAATTCACAAGTCATTTTTGAAAACATCTGCCAATGGAACAGTATGGCCACAACTGTTCATGACCGTGGACGCGGCTATTCGAATGGTTTGACACTCTGCAGAGGAGGTACACTTTCACCACAATATTCGATACATCCATCAGGGATAACCCTGAATCATCATACTTAGTATGCGGATAATCAATCATAACCTTTCAATTACACACTCTAGTATAGGCACCTCTGCTATCATCTTGGCCTTCCAGCCATGGCCATATGCCATCCTGTGCACTTCATAGGTGGACATTCACAATCACGAGGTAGCCTCAGCTCAACCTCTTTCCGTGAGGGAACCCATACTAAGGCATATAAACTTCCAATTAAGCCCTACCCAATTCAGGTATTGCGGTTGTACGGTAAAATTGGAACGGTATCGCATCCAAACCCAACCATCAGTTTTTATCAAAACTAAGGCTCATGCCTCAAGAAGTTTCATCATCAAACCATTGTGTTTTAGAGCATATGTAAAAACATTTCAATAGAATGAATCATCATTCCAAGGTTTTCATAATCATTTTCTCCAAGTATTCCAATCTAAAGTGACCGGTAGTAGTTTAGCACTAGCCACTATCAATGGGGGTGTCCCTAATAAGGGGTGCTAATCAAGTGTAACTATCCAAATCTAGTTTTATGCTTTTTAGGGCATCTAAGTATAACTACCTAGGCCTAGTTTTATGCTCTTTATGGCATCTATCCTATTTTTCCAATACTCACAATTCACTAACTAAAGGTAAAGAACTTTGGAAGTAAAAGAATAAAGCTTGCAAGTAAAACTTGGGATTAGTATAATCAAGGTTACATAACCAAAGCATGCCTACTGCATCTTGCATAGGTTATCTTCCAAGGATGGCTTGCATAGTTAACTAGTGTTAGGCTTGCCTTGAGTAGTGCAGTGGTTGAAGTTCTCTTCTTCTTCTTCATAGTACTCCTCCTCCTCGTAACCCGGGTAAGTACTAGCGTCTATAAAGGAATACAAGGTACACAATCACCAAACAATACTTAACTACTTCTATTTAGCACACTAAGGCTCACACTTGATGATCTAGCATCATCACAAACATCACATGAAATAAAGACCTAGTCTTATTTATCTTATTTTGGAAAAGTAATTTCTACTCATTGAAAATACTTAAGATTTAATATTCTCCAATTAAAATATGGGATCATGTTGACACATGTCATCACCACATATTATAATACTTGGTAATGTTATTTAAAGTGGTGGTCACATTTTATAAAGTTTAAAATTACTATTTAATAAAATTAAAGTGACTAGAAATGCCTATATAGCATTCTTTTAGTACTAGTCCAAGATCACTTTATTTAAACCTAAATATTTTTACATATTCAAATAGATCTTGTAAAGTGTGATTTTTGATAGTTGGAATCAACTCAGAAGCATTTATGGTTGGTTTTTGAAAAATGTTTGAAATGGCAAAAGCCTATGCCTTGTTATTTTTACTATAGGTGATCTATAATTTAAAATGGTTAGAATCCAATGGGATTGGGTAGATATTTTTAATACCTTTCAAACGAAATTGGAATCATGCAATTTGGTTCAGTAGATCTCTTTGAAATTAATTTCAAAGTAACTGACAGATTAGGGTTTTGAAAATAAAAGAAAAATCTAAATTTGAAGGTGGGGCGAGTGCGGGAACGATACTGGGCCGGCCCAACTACACAGTGTGCATAGCGGGCTGCTGACAGGCGGGTCCCATGGTTTAGCGACTAAACTAAACCGAAACGGTACGCCCTATCTGGGCCGTACGATTAGAGCGCGATCGACGGATCGTCGTCTCCGCCGCATAGCGCCGACGAGAACTGAACCCTAACATGATGGTGGGGGTATGTGGGGGCTCACCAGGGATCTAGCTAGACTTGGCGATGGGGTCGATCGAACGTGTCAAGGCCGGCGAGTCGAATGGTGGTCACGGCGGCTCCTAGGGCAGCTCCTAGCTCCAGTTCCTCTTCGCCTCTGTAGCGGCGGGCTACGGTGAAATTCCGGCGGGCTGGTGCTCGCCTTGCTCTAGGGAGAGGTGTGTGAGGTTTCTGAGAGAGAGGGGAGTGAGCTGGTGTGGCAAATGAGGGCTGGGGTGGCCTCTATTTATACACTGGCGAGAGGGGCAGAGCAGCATGGCCTGGGCTCATCGGCGTGTCGTTGCCGTGAGCTATGGCATGGCTTAGGGTAGGGGTCGACGTGGGGCTTCAGGGCAGTTTTCATGCGAGTGATGGCGTGGCAAGGGGCGGTCAAGAACGGTTGGGAGCGGTCCGTGCTCTGTGTGGGAACGGCGGCGTTCAAGATGGTGGACAGTGGCCATGGTTCGCGTGGCAGCGAACATGCGTGTCTGGGGGTAGCTAGGGTCACGGTGAGTGCGGGCACGTGCAGTGAGGTGAAGGCATGGCGTATGTGCGCGTATCGGCTGCGGAGCATTGGCGCGCTCTCGGCATGGCAGCCAGAGAAGTGGGCGCGGAGATTACGGCTGGTCCATGGCATGTCTTCGGTCGAGGGGTCGACGGGGGTGGCAGTGAAGTGTTGCCTATCATCTGGACATTGTGGGAGAGGGCGATGCGGTTTGTGGCGCGCGGTGCTTGGTCGACCGACATGGTGAGCTCGAGTGGCGTTGCACCAGTGCGAACAACAAAGGGGGAGCTTGTCCACTGCGCTGTTGGGCACTAGGGGAGACCGGGGGAGATAAATGGGGCATAGTGGGGAGAAAAATACTGCTCAGAACAGTGATTGTTAGGCAAGGTTTTACTGTTGTCTGCCAGGTGCTCGACTAAATGGCTGCATGAATTCAAGATTTGAATTTTTGGTTGAATTTTGGTGAGTGTGTGTGCCACATGCTTGGGTGTCTAGGGTTGCTGGGAAAAGTCAAGGTGAATTGATTCGAGTGGGTTTTTGAAATGTGGTGATCTTAGTACATACACTTGATTCAATTTTGAAATGTCTCTCAAAGGGGTTTAAAAATAGTTTTTGTCTTTTTGTAATGTTTTCTTGGATTCACTTTTACTTGGTGACAAGGGTTTAACTCATCAATGACCATTGTTATGGACTTGGGTTTTGGAGAAGGAGGGAGCACGGGAGCCATCAGTCGGCTAGCAAACAAGCACACTGGGATGCAAGTTTTACCCAGGTTCATACCTCATAGAGGTCCCTACTCCTACTTGTCTGCTCTTGGAATTAATGGAGGAATCGAAGATTACAGGGGTGCGCAGATGCAATCTGGCGAGTGTTGTGGAAGCTAGGGTTGCGTGTGTCCTCCTCGCTGCCCCCACCCAGCCTTTATATAGATAGGCTAGGTCTCTGGTAGCAGATCGAGTTGGTTACATATTAGGGTTTTGCCTTTGAACTTTCTATCTTAAGCTTCTTCTTGTCTCGCAAGCAATTGAGAGTCCGTGGGCCACTCGAATTCTCCATTGGGCCTTGGCAACGCCATGGGCTTCCGCCGTATCTGGACCGTATATACCAAACTCGAGTACCTGTAGGGTATACCCATGTCACTTGGTCTAGCAAGGGGTGAAAATATTTGGAAATGTTTCCATTAGAAATCTTTTACTAGGAATACTCAAAGTGGTCTAGTGGATAATTTTAGTCAAAATGACCATTTGATCATATGATTCATATTTGATTTTCTTTTCTTTTGATTTAGTTTGTACATGGCCTAGATGATGTAGTATTCATCTTTAAACCATTCCTTATCATTTGTAGAAATCAAACATGGCAATTGCACTCATTCATACACTAATGCAATTCACACATACACTCCTATGAGATTTAATAAGAAAAGTTTTTGTTAACCCTAAACTTGGGTGATTAGAACTTGCTAATCTTGTTTAATATTTATGGGGTGTTACATATGGTAGATGGTGTAATACACCATACCCCTTCGGAGACCCCTATTTAGCCGAAGCTAAGCTATAGGATGGGAAGACCCTGGAAATATTTACAAAATGTTTTATGATGAAACCTTGGTGAGGTTTGACCTACCAAGAGAATTTTGAGAAAGAAAGGGTTTTGTTTTACCAAATGATGAAATAAGATGGAGGAAAAAGGTTTATGAAAACGCACCCGGTTCTTTGCAGGTTTGCCATAACAATTAACCCGTGCAACCACTTTTCTCCTAAATGGGAAGGGGCTAGGCTTGAAGTTTGTTTACTCCGGTATGAGTTGCCTCACTACGACTATAAGGGATGCCAATCTCTGGAGGCTAGTTCTTCTCTGGTAATGGTCCATGAAGCATTGACAAGGTGAAGAAACGAACGGTCTACGGGCCTCCAGGAGTTACTATGATCCCCTCATTGAAAGCGCACACTTTGTGAAGTGAAAAAGGGTCTTCGGTTGGTCCACGGTACCCGATGTCCCGGTGTTGAGGGGAACTACTCATAGGGTTGGCACTTATACTAGAGTGGGCATTCCGAAGGTCTTGACCGGTTACTCGACCCATGATCGGTGCAGATCAGGGCAGGGTACTCGGATGGTGTGGGTAAAGTGTACAACCTCTACATAGTGTAAATTTATTCGAATAGCCGTGTCCGTGGTCATGGGCGATTGGGAAGGTTGCTGTAGAGCAGTGCTGGTTTTGATTTCAGAAAGACTTTCAGAAAAGCTAAGGTTTGGAAATGTTTTAACCATGGGATGGTCGGAAAGGAAGGAAAGGAGTTTGGTCATGGGATGACCGGAAGGAACGAACAAATGGGGGACCCAATCCTAGTGATTTCCAAAACTTTTCAAAAAGTTTCCCAAAAAGTTTTAACAAAAGTTATCAACAAAGATATGTAGATGCTATATCTTTAAGAGAAACTATTTGAGAAAAGAACCCCTCTTGGAGCCCTCCTACTACTACATCCATATTGCATATCCTCTTATTATTATTATTCTCTTAAGGTCATTTGCAAGTACATTCAAAGTACTCACTTGCATTGTCCCTGACTATTTACCTTGTCAGATATCGAGAAGAAGGTGAAGTTGGCGACTATGCGAGCTAGGACGTTCTCCTAGCCAGTTGCCTATAGGTTAAGGCATGGCTCGGGCTCTATGCTTTGATAAAGTTCCGCTAATGATGATGCTTGTAGCCATAATGGTAGTTGGGGTATGACTTGTATCCGCTTAATTAATGGATGTTTACTTTGATACTAGTCGGTTATGCGCCATGACTAACTGATCATGGGATCGTGTTGTATGCATACCAGGGATTCTCGGAGGATTAATCCGGGGACCCGAGAAGTGGGATGAAGCAACATCGAATAACTTTACATGTCCAAGGACATGAGACTTGTTCCACGCTTGGCATGTAACTTGTTTTTTCACATGTGGACTTGCAGGTGTCTAACTATCCCACTATAGTTAAGATCTAATTTATCACGGATTGCTAATAACTTCTTTATGACTATTGCGTTTTTGTGTTCGTAGGTATAAATGGTTCTATCTTAGAAATCCCTAAACCTTGTAAAACATGCTAAGATAAATTAGAGGCGTCTAACTTGTTTTTATAGGGCATGTGATGTTATATGGTTAGTGTTACAAATTTGATGTATGCCATGATCTTGTTTGTAAATCATGACAAAATGGAAGGCATGCGTGTTGGATATCCATGTAATATGTTGCATAAGTGATGATAACCAAGATGGAGATGCCATGGACCTTGGCTCCATGATGATTGGAGTTATGGAGATCATGCCATGATGCACAAGATGGATATCAAGAAGAACCATATCATATCACATTCTCCATGAATGTGATGTTAATCCTTTTTATGCATCTTATTTTTCTTAGATCACTATAGTAGCATTATAAGTTGATCCCTCACACTTAATATCAAGATAATAATGTGTTCTTCCTTAGTATGCACTGTTAAGAAAGTTTGTTGTTTCGAAGCACCACGCGATGATGGAGTGTTATAGACTCAACATTAGAATACAACGAGTGTAGTCCATATTTACACATGCCAATACTTCGGTTCTACTTGAGATCCTAGCTTGTACATTTAAGGCATCAGAACACGTAACCGAAAGGTAAAGCATGATTCATATGAATGATATGATGAACATCTCGATGTTCGTCTCTACAGCTACACCATCTCATGTGATGATCAGGTTTGGTGGAGTGAATTTGGTTTGTGTAATCACTAAAATGACCAGAGGGATGTTGTTTTTGAGTGGGAGTTCATGTAGAAAATTTTGAATTACTTGAACTTAATCTATCATCAAATCAGTCTAAATAGTCTTTGCAAATATGGTGTAGATCAGGGCACCACCTGATTTGAATTTCAACATGTTCATGGAGAAAAAATTAGCAAACAATGGAATCAACTTTACCAACTAGGCCCTTACACCGAGGATTCTCCTCAATGTTGCACAAAAGCTCTATGTGCTTGACGCACTTCTAGGTGCCCCGCCTGCGAATTATGCTCCCGAGGAAGGGAAAAATCTTTTTTTGACTCACAAGGAGGACCAGAATGTACTTCACTGTGGCATTCTATATGGTTTAGATCCAGAGCTTCGAAAGTGTTCCGAGAACAACCATGTCTATGATATAATGGGTGAATTGAAAACTATTTTCGATACCCATGCTGCCGTAGAAATTTATGAAGCTTCAGAAGAGTTCTTTTGCTGCATGATGGAAGAGAATAACTCCAATAAAGAGCACATGCTCTAAATGTCTAGGTACGTCGATAAGATCATAGCTCCAGGAATAACAATCCCCAACTGAACGGGTTCCGTAGTAGAAAATAAAACATTTCCTAACAATGAGAACACCAAAGCCAAGATCTACCCTATGTAGAGGTAAGGTAATGGAGGGATTCAGTGTTCATACCTTTCAATAACGAAAAGTGGGATTACATTCCCTTTCAAACATTTTTGATATAGTCGTACGGTGTAGCCAACCTCAAGAACTTAAAAAATTGGCTTTTACAACAGACGATTTTCATGGTTGAGGCCCGTTTATGATGGTCAAAAAGTTTTCAACGACAGACGGGTATCCGTGGTAAAAGCCCTGCCACCAAATAATCTACCATGGATTTTTTGTGACCGTGGCGGATCGCACTGCTCAACCACGAAATCTCATCTTGTGGTAGATCGGTTTTGCGTGCCCCGCTGACTGCTGCCGTCATGCAAACTGCCATGTGGATAGCATCGTTAACAGCCAGTTACTAGTGGTAACCATCACAAAAATGTGGAAGAAGCCAGGTCTAGCAAAGTCTTGCTAATTATTAAGTGGGTCAGCCCATAAGACAATCCCAATAAGAAGATGGAACATTATTATTTCTAGGTACCGGTGGCTTGTGCTGATTGAAGGGCCCATCACTTTGCAGCCTAGCTGCAGCCTCTTAACTTTCTGGCAGGTTACTAGTTCGGCCTGTTAGCGGCCTGCGTTGCTTACGGGGAGGCCACGAAATTCCAGCCCAAAAACGGCCTATTGACATACCAGCCTATTACAGTTTCAGCATACTGATGGCCTATGTTGCCTATGAGATCCCACCACATTCTAGCACAAAAACGGGCTACTAATATACCATAATTATAAAGGGGATTTGTAGCAGAAAAAAAATCCTGCGTTGGAACCGCAAAAAACTGCCTAGGATCTATCTATGTAGTAATGCAGTAACAGCCGAGCGTACAGAATACATACTCTTGTAGACCGTACGCGGTTAACATTCTAAGGGGAACGTGGTTGATGTAGTCATACTCGTAGTCGACCTCAAGGTCGTGAAGCTCCTCGTAGATCACCCCTTTCTCCTTCTTCATCGTGCAGCATCTCCGGCTCACGACATTTAAGCGCCTCATGTGTTTCGACTCGTGTCTTCGCACACATCCGGTTTATGATGAGACTTCCATCTCCCAATCCCGCCGGGAGTGTGGAATTTGATATTCGGCTAGGAATCCCTGCAGCGCAACGGCATGCTGCAGGTGTGCCCCGCTCACACAGCCTAGACTTGGGGCCATGGTGACAAGGTATAGAGAGAGAGGGAGAAAGTCCACCCAGAAGACTTCTCTAATTGTGTGTTTAATCCCACCCATGTGCACCCCTTTATATAGGCGGAGGAGGTGTGCCCTCCCCATTAGGTTAGCCATGTGGGACTATTAATAAAGGGAAAATACAAGAAAAAATCATCCCAGCCGGTTGGGCCAAAAGTTCTCAACCCAACAGGCAAAAGAGAAATAGCAAACAACATCCTGGGGCAGGGCATCGGTTGAGTGGGCCTTGGGCGGCCCATCCTGTGCCTGCTAGCTTCCTGCTCATGGCGGCGTGAATGCCTTCGCCCGGGTGGGCTAGCCGGGGCCCAGCGTGCGCCTGCTTCCTACGTGTGGTGGTGTGAACCTCGTCGCCCAGGTGGGCCGGCAGGTCCTTGTGAGGCCCAGCGGCGCAGCCCGCCAGCCAGCTCCCCGTTACCTCCTCTTGGGCCGGGTTGAGTTGGCCTGGAAGTGGTGACTGCCAGCTATTGCCTGCCCCTATGCGACGGGTATTATTCGCTGCCCATGCGGGCCTTCAGCTGTTTTTCTTTTTCTGCAGCTTTTCTCCTAGGCTATTTCCCTCCGGGGATTTGGCCTAATATAAAATTTGCTTTTATAAATCTTAATTTAATTATTATTTAGTATATATTAATTCATAATTAACATATAATAAATCTATATTTCAATTCCCATTTATCCAAAAAAACACATTTCCGGTCTTTTCCATTATTCTTTCTCCAAACAGCTTCGGATCTCTCTGCTGAATGATTCTGGCTTTCTCTTTCTCTACTATGATTCCATCTTACGAATGATCGCTCCCATCGTACCCTTAAGTGTATCCCCTCATGGCTCAGGAATTCTCTAGATATGATCTATATCAATGATCAACAGAGGGACCAGGGATGTCCACGTGACCCCTATGTATTCCTGATGACAATGTCGTTTGAACCAGTAAATGTAGCATCCAATTTCCTTTTGTTTCTTGACACGACTTATCCGAGATTCGATCATTGGTATCACATACCCTGTTTAATCTTGTTACCAACAAGTTCTGTTTTACTTGTTACCGTGATATTACATCCCCGTGACTGAGTCACATGTTGCAACATTTATAGATGTAATCTCACCGAGCTGGTCGTATGTATATTTACCCATCATGTGGGTGAACAAATCCCGGTCTTGTAGTCACAAGTCATCTACTGTTCCTTTGGAATACGCAATGTACACCTTTATGGCCACCATATTACTAGATGATGTTTCATGCAGTCAAAGCAGCCTTGGGAAATAGTGAGTAATATGAGCTCATGGTCTAAGGAAAAGGAGTCTAGATTTAGCTGTTGCAACAATGAACTATATGACTTGATCATGTCGCAATCCTTCAAGGAATGACCAATCACATCATTCTCCAATGATATGACGTTGTTGTTAATTGGCATAAATGCCCATGATCTTGAAACCCAGATCATTCTCATGACCAATGAGATAGTATGAATAGAGGCTACTAGGGACTTGGTTGTTTCATACCACACCTCTACCAATTTTTCTACTTGGTATAGTTATAGCACAATATAAAACTATTATAAACTAATTGAGATATGATAATAAAAACCTATTTATTATTTGCCTCTAGGGCATATCTCCTTCAGTCTCCCACTCGCACTAGAGTAAAAATAATCCAGCTCACATTTTACTCATCAAAAACCATATAACATATGCGTTTACTGATCATGCATGCTCACGGGAAACGTCATGTCCATGCTCTGTTATACTAGATCATTATGTCTTTTGCAAATCGTTAATGTCTTCCTAATTTTGACATTCACACCATTATCTTATAATGGGTTGAAGTATTTCTTTGGCGACAAAGTGAGACTTTGTTTCTAGTGTTTACAATGACGGTCGTTTTCACAGTTGTCATCTAAACTTCAAAACACACTTTGCTATCCTTTGTGTTTGTACGAAAGTTATGGCAGTAGAACGAGGCCGAATTCCAGGAGTCTAAAGTGACTTTACATCAACCTCGAGGGCTTTCTCATGGGCATTGTGCCCTTGGACACATCATTCTATGTTAAAAGCGAACTAGCCCTGCCATAACATTATACATCACATCATATGGAGCCTTTTACTTCTATATCTATGTAGATCCTAGTGCATGAAATGCAACTATGCCTCTTACCTTTGCTTCTTGCCATTTAAGTACAGACTTAATTCTGGTTCAGTGATCAACTCAGGAATCACTTCAAGAAATGTTCTTACAGTTAAGAGCTAGTCCTTCTAACTAGAACCTCGGGTCACATTATGTTGAGTATACAACATGGTTGTATGGAAGAACCTATGACTAAGGATAGGAGATGCAACACATCTCTTTCTTTCTTTCAACCATAGTTGCAATACTAACTCAATGCTTCATATAGTAAGAACTTCTTTCTTACCTTCTTCCATTCTGAGCTACTTCAAAATCTTACTTAGGACATTCTGAACATCTTTTAGAATCAAATCCAGGAAGCATTCGACATTCAGTGTTTATTAAACTCACCAATTTATCTCGATAGTTTTTCTTGTTCAATAACTTCAACTTCATCCTTATTTACCTATTTGAATGTTATTAACACCAATCACATCATTCACATATGTTATCCACATATCCCAGAATGATTTCATGCTCCCACTCAAATATTGCATCCATATTTGAGATCTAGGGATTTCACTTAGCTCCCACTCAAAATATGCCAGCTACATATTATGATTTAAGCAAGCTGATTTGCTCCCACTCAAATCCAGGTCCTCTCGGCAATCATGAACATTCCAAAATTCCTTGATCATAATCAAATCGATAATTCCACTAACAAGATTTCAATGACCATTCATTTCTCGTACTTAGGTCCACCACGCTTCTTTATATTTTGTAGGTATGTCTTGTTCAAAACATGACAAGTGAATCAACAATATAATTCCACAAACTTGTAGAATATATAGTTGAATCCTACTTTCTTTAGTAAAATTATTTACTTGAAACTTTATGATCATTATCAATAGTTTCTCCTCTATTTGTAGAGTTTTGTTTCACAAAACAAATTTTGCTGCGCCACTCAACCATTCGGAGGTAAGGTCAAATACCTTGTTTTGATCTTTTACTTTCTTCCACCTGTATCTTCATCAAGACACGTAAACTTGGAACAACATCAGGTTTGCCCTTTTTGGAAGAACCTTTCATAGCTTCCTAAGAATACTCTACAAAGACTTGTTTATTTGCCACAACTTTGACTTATCGAAATCTCCAGAAACTCGAACGTGCTAGAACTCTTATGGTGTTCATTCCACGAATATTTTAGATGTTCCTTTGTATTTCAAATGAGTGTTTGCTTATTTTGATCTCTAACTCTAAACAACAACTATAACCCTGACAAGAGATAATGTTATACCATATGTATCAAATAAAAAAAATGATTATGATGGTTTAGACATTTCAACAAAGTTTGAATTAGTACAATTATCATAATTTGTGAAACATCTTTGACATGTCCTTTTATGCCAAAATTAACTTAAATACTTTAGTCATGTCGATCAAATCGAGGAGACTTTATATTTTTGTTAATTCAATATCCCCCTTTGTCGTGAACTCATTGGAACAATTCAAATCGTTTAACTCATATTTCATTAAGTATATACGCTTATTTACTTATGTCCACAATTAAATAATTATTTCCACTATTTGTTGAAAATACGATACATCACTATGTATAAGATTCAACATTTCTTCGCATATTACCGTTTTACCAGAATGCGGAGTTTTAGTCATTCTCCCAAGAAGGCATGGTTTTGCAAAGTCTCTAGATTAGCATCTAGGACCCCGATCTTCATTTCGAATGAAGAACATGCAATAACCAAAATGACTTAAACTATAGTATCATTAAACTTTGGATATCTTTTAGCATTCTAATCCTTTATAAATACTTAAATTATTATCATTAACATAGTGATGAGAATAACTTGTTTATAATCGTAATGTGACCATAACAGTATTGTTCATAAGAATAGTACAAACTGGCTTGTAACTGAAGGGAATATGTCCTGAGAGGCAATAATAAAGTTGTTATTATACATATTCCAAGTATATGATAGATGTTTATTTTACATGCTATAATTGTATTAATTTGGAAACGTTAATACATGTGTGTTTAATAAACAAAAAGGAAAGTTCCTAGTTATGCCTCTCTTATAAACTAGCTCGTTGATTAACAAGATGATCAAGGTTTCCTGATCATGGACATTGGATGTTGTTCATAACGAGGTCACAACATTACTAGAATGATGTGATGAAAATTCATCCGAAATATAGCATTACGATCAAAGTCATTGTGTTTATATTTCTATAACATCTAACAAAGTAATCCTAGTCCTTAGACCATGAGATCATGTTAATCACTAAAACTGGAAGAGTATCTTGATAACATCAAATGTCACACCGTGAAAGGGTGATTATAAAGGTGGGTTCAGTGCTACGAAAGTGTTATGTAGAGGCTCATGGATCAAGAGTGGGATTTGTCCATCCCGATGATTGATAGATATACTATGGGCCCTCTCGGTGATATCACATTGGTTAGCTTGCAAGAAAGTGATAAGATCACTAGAATGTTATATCACGGGAACGAGAAAAGAGTACATGTCGGTAACGAGATCAAACTAGGTATGGAGATACCGATGATCGAATCTCGGACATGTAATATATCGGAAGATAAAGGGATTTAGTTACTAATGTTAAAGGTTTTCACGATCACAGAAGTCATCGTAGAATGTGTAGGAGTAAGTATGGATCTCTAGGTCCCGCTTCTGATTATTGATCTGAGAGGGGTGTCGATCATGTCTGCATTATTCACGAATCGTAGGGTGACACACTTAAGGGACACCAAAACCATATGGAGCAAATGTGTTTTAGACGAATGAATTGCAAAGCGCTGGAATTATTTCAATAGACACCGAAACTGTTTCGGGTGAAATTGCAGAAATTGGTTCTGTATGTAATATTGAAATGTTGCACGGGGTTTTATGTGAATATTTGTTAATTAAAGTAATTAACAAAATTCTGAATAAATTTAATAAAAGAGTTTTATTAAATGAGAGAGTATTAAATTTGGAGAAATTTAAGGCATTTAAAGTGGAGACTTTAAAAGAGAATGTGAAGGGGCATTTTAATGTGGACGGAGTTACCACCACATGAATGGGGGAGGTGAGGGGTAACCCCCCATGGGGCGCCAGCCATGGGGAGGGGTTCTTCCTTACACCTCCTCGTGAAGGATCTCTCTCCCCCTCTAGAATTATTCCCCTATGGTCTCGGATTAGCGAGATACATGTTCCTGGTGGCATTTCGTCTGGAAGGAGTTGATGCTTCCGCTGCATCGCTGGAGCGAGGAGGCAGAGGTTGTTCGGTGGCCTGAACGTCTGTGCGAGTGCGGATGCGCTGCTGGTTTGCTGCGCTAGGACTTCCACACAATTTTGAGATCGGCAAGCGTATGACTACATCATCCATGAGTTCCTACTCGTTAACAAAACTTTGTTGTTTTCGAGGGTAAGTTCTTTATGGATGTATATCCACCCGTTGCTTGTATCTAGTAGATAGATCTTGGCGTAGAGTTCCCATCGTAGGAAATTTTTTATTTTCTATGTTGCGAACCCTTCAGTAACTTGTTCATATGAATAATCGTCTCGCCAGAAGCAAGAGACACAAACAAGGTTTACAAAATTATATTCAATTCCACTAATCCAAATGATAAACTTTGAGGAAGGGGGTGATGTCGGCCATCAACCATTTTGCTTTTCGTCATCAAGTCACATTGCGTCAAATCCAGCAATTCTCAAGTAGATCCTCCTGTTTTCACAAAACGGGACAAGTATCAAATACTTTGCAAACTACAACGAGTTTTGCAAGAACCACATTTATTATTTGTATATCTTACATATACCTTTTCATCCATGACCTCCATTGCAATCAAGCCCTTCTAAGAGTTCTCAACTCCAATGCAAGATCGCCAAGTGTTTTTCCAAACATTCTCTTTTCATCCATGATGGAGGAAGACCCATCCAACGACTCATATGTTACACGCCAGATTTTGCATAATACAAAATTGCAGTACAACTCTCCATTGAATAGAGAATGGCTTATTGGATGATAATGGATGAAACACAAACATTGCAGAGTCATCGGATTATCTCCTAATAGTTATTTTATCAACAAGAGAAGATCACCTTTTACGAGGATATCCCTCAGGTGTGGGTATTAATCTGTAAAGTTGGACACTTTTGCTAAGTTCCAAATCACACAATAATTTCCCATGGTCGCAAAGGACCTCAATGGGATAGGCCAAGATCTACTAATATATTTGCAAATAGACATCTAGACTAAGTTTATAATTAGAGTTCAATTTATAATTGATCACCACTAAAATTGTCATCCCCTTGACGATTTTAGTGATCACATGATCCCAATCGTCTGCACCTCCCCGATCATCATGGCCATCAGTGCAGCCTCAAAGGTATACATTCCCTAATGTCAATCAAACCATTCATGTGACTCATGCTCGATCTTCCGATTCTTGTATTCCGAGGCCATGTCTGCTACATGCTAAGCTCACCAAATCTAACTTGTGTGTATTCGCTGTGCAAAATGGCTTATACCCACTGTATGCGAACGTAGATATATCTGACCTCTGATCATCACGGCCGGCCTCATAACGAAGAACATTCTTGGTGGTGCACACACAAGGGGAACACGATCATTAGAATTAAGTAGGGATTATCTTATTTTCTACCATTGAGTATCTAATACTAGCACACAATAAAATGTAAAACTAGGTATCAACATGACATGTATATTGTGATACGATATGGTCCTTCTGGTTGCGCCTTGATCTCCATCGAGCGCTCCGGCATGATCTCCATCTTGCCTTCGGTTTGACGCCAAGTCCACGACGCAACCACCCGGTCGTCCATCGGAATGATGGATATTACTACATAACTTAGTAACATAAAATTAAACTACTTTACCTTCATAATGACCAATACCATATCAAATTACATGCCCCTCTTGCAAAATAAAGTTAGACACATCTACTTTATCTATTGCAAGTTTTACATGGTTTTTAAGCTTTCGCAATAGAACCATTTCTAAACTATGAACTTTCCAACCACAACATGGATCCAATTGTTGTCTCTACTACACCCCTTTCGGGGCCCTCCATTGTAAATGCTATATCAGTTAGACACCCGCTAGCCACTTATACGGTACAATCCGTATGTTGAGCGTGGAACCTGTCTCGCGTATGAATACGCGTAAGGTCGGTCCGGGCCGCTTCATCAAACGATATCACGATATAAACAAGTACACGTTACAGGGTAACAACGAAGGGATCAATTCCCGCACAATACTTGTGCGTACTAGACGTACAACACTCCTACGCATAGATCAGCTGTGATACCACTAAAGGGGATCCGCAGCAGAAAACAAAATATTTCCTACGTTGGAATCCCAGAAAATTGCCTAGGATCTATCTATGTAGTAATGCAGTAATGGTCGAGCGTACAGAATACATACCCTTATGGACCGTACGCGGTTAACGCTCCGAGGGGAACGTGGTTGATGTAGTCGTACTCGTAGCCGACCTCAAGGTCCTGAAGCTCGTCGCAGGTCACCCTTGCTCCTTCTTCATCGTGAAGCAGCTCCGGCTCATGACATTTAAGCGCCCCAAGTGTTGCACCTCGTCTCTTCGTACACATTCCGTGTACGATGAGACCTCCGTCTCCCCGATCACGTCGGGAGTGCGAAACTTGATATCTGGCTAAGAATCCCTGTAGCAACAACGTGCTACAGGTGTGCCTCACTCGCACAACCCAGACTTGGGGCCATGGTGACAAGGTATAGAGAGAGAGGGAGAAAGTCCACCCAAAAGACTTCTCTAATTGTGTGTTTAATCCCATCCATGTGCACCCCTTTATATAGGCGGAGGGGTGTGCCCTCCCCATTAGTTTAGCCATGTGGGACTATTAATAAAGGGAAAATACCAGAAAAAATTGTCCCAGCCGGTTGGGCCAAAAGCTCACAGCCCAACAGGCAAAAGAGAAAGAGAAAACTGTAGCCTAGGGCAGGGCGTAGGCTGGGTGGGCCTTGGGCGGCCCATCCCGCGTGCGCCTGCTTCCCGCGCGTGTCACCATGAACGCCGTCGCCCAGGTGGGCCGGCCGCGACTGAGCGCGCGCCTGCTTCCCGCGCGTGGTGGCGTGAACACCACCACCCAAGTGGGCCAGCTGGTCCTTGCGAGGCCCAGCGGCACAACCCGGTAGCCAGCTCCCCATGAGCTTCTCTTGGGCTGGGTTAAGCTGGCCTATCACTAGTGGCTGCCAGCTGTTGCCTGCCCCTGTGCGGTGGCCATTATCCGCCGCCCACGTGGGCCTTCAACTGTTTTCCCTTTTCTTTTTCTGCAGCTTTTCTCCTAGGCTATTTCCCTCTAGGGATTTGGCCTAATATAATTTAGATATTATTTAGTATAATAAATGTATATTTAAATTCCCATTTATCCGAAAAACACATTTCTGGTCTTCCATTATTCTTTCTCAGAACAACTTCAGATCTCTCTGCGGAACGATTCCGGCTTTCTCTTTCTGTACTGTAATTCTGTCTTATGAATGATCTCTCTCATCGTACCCTTAAGTGTATACCCTCATGGCTCGGGAATGCTCTAGACATGATCTATATCAATG
This sequence comes from Avena eriantha, assembly GCA_910589775.1. Taxonomy (NCBI): domain Eukaryota; kingdom Viridiplantae; phylum Streptophyta; class Magnoliopsida; order Poales; family Poaceae; genus Avena; species Avena eriantha. Next base: position 401,383,578 of record OU342743.1, on the reverse strand, counting down.
ATCAACAAAGGGACCAGGGATGTCCATGTGACCCCTATGCATTCCTGATGACAATGTTGTTTGAACCGGTAAATGTAGCATCCAATTTTCTTTTGTTTCTTGATACGACTTGTCTGAGATCCGATCATTGGTATCACATACCCTATTTAATCTTGTTACCAACAAGTTCTGTTTTACTTGTTACCGTGATATTACGTCCCCGTGATCGAGTCACATGTTGCAACATTTATAGTTATAATCTCACCAAGCTGGCTGTATGTATCTTTACCCATCATGTGGGTGAACAAATTCCGGTCTTGCAGTCACATGTCATCTACTGTTCCTTTGGAATATCCAACGTACACCTTTATGACCACTTTATTACCAGATGACGTTTGATGCAGTCAAAGCAGCATTGGGAAACAGTGAGTAATATGAGCTCATGGTCTAAGGAAAAAGATTCTAGATTTAGCTATTGCAACAATAAACTATATGACTTGCTCGTGTCACAATCCTTTGAGGAATGTCTAATCACATCATTCTCCAATGATATGACCTTGTTGTCAATTGGCATAAATGCCCATGATCTTGAAACCCAGATCATCCTCATGACCAACGAACTAGTATGAATAGAGGCTATTAGGAACTTAGTTGTTTCATACCACACCTGTACCAATGTTTCTACTTGGTACAGTTATAGCATAATATGAAACTATTATAAACTAATTAAGATATGACAATAAAAACCTATTTATTATTTACCTCTAGGGCATATCTCTTTCACATTTAACTGTTTTGGCGTACTGACGATCTGCGCTGTTTACCTGGTGACCATCATTTTGTAGCCTAACTACGTCCTGATAAATTCCTGGCCAGTTACTGTTTTAGTCTGCATATGTTGACGGAAACCCATAAATTTGAAGCCCACCTAAGGCCTATTAACTTTCATGTTCATTACTGTTTATACCAACCAATGGTCGGTTATTGTTCATAGAATGTACTCTGAATAGAGCCCATTTACATTGGTGGGTCTGCTTCTATTTAAGCCTATGCTAGTGAGAGACATATAGGACCCATCATACTGATAAACAAAGATCACCAAATTATCTAGAATACCAAATAAATTCTGCAACTATGGAAAAAAATATATAACTGGAAAATTAGAAAATTATTATAGTTCTCAAAAATTTCTTAACTCGGACAACATTATCGAAGTACAACACAACTGATAAACAATATAATCAGTATTTAAAAAATGTTCCATTTAGGGAGCTCATGTCGCCACACATATAACAACGGGCTTATCACATGACCTACTCAGGTGATTATTAAGTTGATTCTCCATCAGAGCTTGCCTATTTTTCAACTCAGATATCTCCTTCCGTGCTATGGAGACTACTTCATCTATATCAAGTGCATCTTGGAGTGCAGCACCAAAAATTCTTTCTGATGGAACATATGGAAGAGTAGACATCATGTACCTACGTGAACAATACACACTATCACTGTGGCTCTACAAAAAGAGATCTACAGTTGAGGTAGTTGTTTTATGTTCTACCCTCATATTTATATTTGCTACCTGAACCAAAAATAAACGTATTATAACATCATTAACAAGGAAAATAAAACCAAATAATTTCAAATCAGTCATATTGATTAAAGGAAGAAAGCAATTAAGAGTAGTAGGGCCTCATACATCTTTTTCTGCTGGAATAACTGGAACATTCGACTTCATAGAGGGATCAGAGCGTGTGTGACTGTCACTTGCTCTATGAAATTACGGCTCTACTTCATGAAGAATGAAACTATGACATAAGATATTACACCATCATACCAAGGAACAAAATTACCATGTTCATTCTAAAAAAAATTCAAAATATTATTATGTGTGACATATCAATGTAAGCACTCGATCCAAGGACCTCATGCAAACTGACCAAACTAGAATGCGCCAATTATCAATGTAATGAAACATGCGACTGAGAGTTTAACTAGCCAGACACATGACTATCGAAATTTAGCAAATATAGTGAAAAATAAGTGCATTGCCTGCCTAAAGCTCCTTAAACTGACAAAAAAACATGTAGCAGAAAACTAGAATAATAATTTAAATGGTGTGGTTCTATCCTACTCAATGTGTAGTTGCATCAGAAACTTGGGTAGGTGGAATTGTTGTAATCATCGACAAACTATTATAGTGCCTTCGTAAAATTAGAAATGGATAAATAGTGTGCTTCAAATAGACTAGCCAAATCATTTCATATAAACGATGAAACAAGCTATCAAACATAGTGATTCATAAATAATCAAATTGTTTCAATTTTTTGATTGTCTACCCAAAAGACCCATTCTACTGTCATGTGCCTCATATTAAAATAGCCATACACGTGGTAGATCCTAGAGTGAGATTTGAACTGCACAATTACTTATGGTCTTTGTGTTTCTATTATATTGGATCCCACATCAAATCTGACATTCTTCTAATCATCCACCAACTCATATAGTTCCTCTGACCCAAAAAAATGAACTAGAGAAAATGGCATCAAACTAGAGGACTTGAACCTTCACACAAATGGGGCCTAATGTACCTCTTTGTGTCTTCTGTTTGCTTATCTAGTTGACGATGTTTGCTGCATCAAGTAACATGACGAGTGGTGTAATACCCCCAAATAGGGTCTATGCAGATCTCAACATTTTCAGCCAAAATCTGTATAGAAGCAATTCAAAGACGTCCACCAAACACTTTCGTGTGGGTGAGATTTCATTACAAGTACTTACATCACAATAGTTTACAATACAGTCCACAAGATTCATGTATGTACAACAACGACTCGACGAGTCAAGAATACAAATGATACAAATCCTAGACAAAGCCATATAGTAACGGAGTACGGACAAAATCTAAATGGGACTAAGATTCCTGAAGAATAACCAAGCGGTGTCCATAAACCCTGCCCAGGCCAAGCCAAAAGGGTAACTGACATAGGTATGACCAACAGGCACTCGACTATAGCCTACCTGGTGTGGTCCAAGGGAAGGCCCACTTGACGACTTGCCAAGGTCCATGACGTCCATGACGGTTCAAGTGGTATGAAACCAATATGGACACAGACTCCCAAACGCACAAGACAAGAAAGTCTCAATACTGGAGTTTGAATCTAACCTATAACTAACTTGTATTGGTACCTGAGACCTAGCATCCCCATATATAAAGGCTAGGAGGGTCCAACGAGAAGGGTATCACGACTCCTAAATTAGATCGCCAAAATAGCCAATAGATCTAGACAACACCTGTAGCATACACATATGTTAGATCCAATCTGCGCATCCATCGCCAGTGACGATATTGTAATCCTTTGGATCATCATCAATCAAGACCAGACAAGCAGGAGTAGGGTCCTCTACGAGACCTGAACCTGGGTAAACCTCGTGGCACCTGTGTGCTTGTCTGTTAGCCGTTCCGTGATCTCCAGCGTTCCCTCCTTCTCCAAAATCCAAGACCATAACAATGGCCATTGATGAGTTTAGCCCTCCTCAATTGGCGCTCTCTGTTGGAACTGGGAGCGTTGATGTCGCGATCTCGATGGCTCCATCACCCATGATCTACGACTTGACGACTACCGAGAAACAGATCTACTTCGACCCACTCGACTGATTCGTCCGCGCCGGTGTGATCCTATGTTTACTTGTTCGCCTAGCTACAGCATCCGATCCTTCTGATCCATGAAGATCATGATTCTTGGTGGCGTTCTGTCTACTACCAAGTATCTATCTGTGTTTCACCGTAATTAGTGGAAGCAGCGATGGAGGCACCAGCAAAAATCAATCCGTACGGCGGATGTCAGCATCGCGCGCATGCCTCGGGCAGGCCCAGGCAAGTGAGTCATCACCATATGCGAGTCATCACCATGTGCGTGCGATTGAATGGATGAAAAATCAAAGCCTGCACATCGAGTAGTTGGAAAAATCAATTACGAGGCCTGCTTTGTTTGTTTTGCTTCAAAAAGGCTATGTTTGTTTCAGCTCCGTGCGTGTGTATGAGACCAACGGACTCCGTCTACGAGGACAAACGCGACAACACCACATCGTTTGAGTATCCACACATCCGTTGCGCGGCAGTCGCATGCGTAGTTACAAAGCCGTATGATTCAGTCATATATCGGACATCAAAGTTCGTACGCGAAGCAGTTTCAGAAAGAAAAAAACAATCGACAGCCGGTCAATCGGAGCAAGTCCCAAGGAGCTAGGACTCTGGGAGCCATGTGAGATCAATCGAAGCATGTTGTGGTACTTCTCCAAGGAAAGGGAAAAAGGTCATCAAGGTTCTTCACGTCCTCATGTTTTTTATTCGAAAAAAGTCAAAAAGAAAGAAGAGAAGGAAAGCATCAGTGGTTTTGAAAAGATATACGACAAAGCAGGAATTAATTTGCAAGATCTTCCATCTGTCAAGCTACATGGCTAAGTCAATCGAAAAGAAAAGAAAAAAAATCAAAGGGGCGAGACCTCTAGCATGGGCGATGCAACACATACACTCATAAAATCATGATGTGATGAGCAGTTCACGGATCGAGCAGACATCACCATCAGAGACTTCAGCTACCGCCATGTTCCCCGGCTCCTCGACGTCACTCTGACCGTGGTTCGACTCCCTCCACCACGCGACTCGGATAGTGGCTCGACTCTCATCCTCGACCGCGACAATGCATCTACCGTGTAGTCTTCATGTTCACCGTGCGCTTACTCGTCCACCACAAGACTCGCCATTGTATCGACTCCGGTCCATGCGCGACTCCGTCAATCTTGACTACGCGTCCGCTGTTGGTTCTGACGACCATGCTCTACGCTTGGGGGTGCACCTACTCCGCCCCGCAACCCGCTTTGAACTTCGTTTCTGGTGACTCGGGGGCTCCTTTGACTCTGGCGACCCGTTCGGTCCTCAATTCCGGTGACTCGGGGGCTCCTCCTACTTTGGTTACCTGCTGTGGTCTTGGGCTCCAGGGACCCGCTGGGATCTTCAGCTCCAGCAACTTTGAGGCTCCCTCCTCTACGGCGACCTGCTGTGTCCTTTGACTCTGGTGACCTTTCTGCGGTCTTCGGGTGCGGTGACCCAAGACGGAATTCGACTGATGTGTCATCACCATGTGATTTTGGTTCGCTGCGTCGACTACGTCCGCCGCATGACCTAGTGCCGCGGCGAATCTTTCCACCATACGACTCGCCGCCATGTCGACTGCGTCCATGGTATTGACTCCACGTCCACCGTGCGACTCGCCGCTGTGTCGACTCCGTCCATCTCACAACTTTGTTGACCTTGCCTATGCATCCATCGTGTCTACTCTTTTTAGCGAAACACCACACGACTCGCCATCGTGTCGAATCCTTCAACCATGGAGACTACAAATAAAGCTAAGCTACCCGCTACTTAGAGTTGATTCTTTTTAACTATTTATTTTAACCGCACTCGATACACTCAGGGGCTGCGCCATCTTCAGGTAACCTAATGTGTCGTCGACTCCACGCACTCGAGCACCTCATACGCAAAAGCCCGAGTAGCTGATTCTGCCTTGTCGTTGAATCCTTGAACTCCGAGTACCTCGGCAAGGTACTGAGACTAAGGGTAATCAGGCTAACGAAAAGTCCAAGCATACAGTGAAAAGTGTCGACTAGATTGGCACCAGAATCTTACTTTACAAGCCGACAGGCAAATATTCTTTACAAGCTGCATATACTTCACAATTCTTTACATTTTCTACAGCTTACAAAAACATCGACTGCGTCAAGCTATTCTATTGGGTCCTCCAACAAGAGTCGACAAAACAAACGGCTACGACATAAACACAAGATCCGAGTCGAGTCCCTCCTCGGATGGTTGCACCGCTTGGTTCTACAAAGACGCAACGATGGCTGCACACTCGACATAAGCGACAGTGTCGATTCCATCCGCATCGTCGACTCACACGTGGCTTCTCATTGCGTGATTCTGAATCGCGTCTATAAGATACAAGACTCGAGTCTCTGCCCGAGTCCACGACTCCGACAGACACTCGGGGGCTACTCCAAACTGGAGCGCTGGACCCGCATATACATGATCTTCGAGTGGCACGCTCCGAATCCTCACTCGAATCCACAATTTGACTAAGGACTCAGGGGCTACTCCCATAGGGAACGCTAGTCACGCATTCGAAAAAGCACCAGCGTTGAGGGCATTCGCAAAATCATCCGAAGTACTTCCGAATCGTTCTATCTATGCAACCGACGACTACAAGTCTCTGCTCGAGTCTATGACTCGAATAGACACTCGGGGGTTACTCCCATAGGGAGCGCTGGTCGTGCACCCTATAGTCCATTGTGTCGAGTCGCTTAAAACAATCGAACTCATTGGCGACTCCGCTCATTTACATTGCAATGTCAAGTTCAGGGACAACGTCTCCTTGGCCACCCGAAACACCTCTGTGGTGACAAACATTCAGATGCTACATCTACGACGTAAAGATAAGACCTACAGATACAATCTAATGGCCTGGCAACCGCATCCGCTGCGCTCTACTAGATAAATACCGTTTCTACGACATGAAGAAAATCTCGACGGACGTATTCGGTACATATGCATTGAAACTAGAGTTTGGCTCAGTAAGACCTCCACGGCATGAGTCGAACTATGCCAGTAATTTCCAAATTCGAGTCCGGGGACTCGAGTTTGAGTAGGTAGTGTTGTTTTTGCCCTAGAGAAATTAACTGGTCCCGATCCGTCGAGCGAACCAGGCATGTTTACCATCACCCATATGAACTTCTGTGAATTCGACTGACTCAATGAACTTCCGGGTGAAGTGCTTCACACTCGACGCAATTGTCGACTACGACATCCTAATGCAAGACTCAAGACTTTTCTAAGTCTCCACCCGAATCTAAGATTCGCATGGACACTCGGGGTCTACTGACATAGGTACAGCCTACCTGGTGCGGTCCGACGGAAGGCCCACTTGATGACTTGCCAAGGTCCATGACGCCCATAACGGTTTGAGTGGTATAAAGCCCATATGGACACGGACTCCCGAACGCACAAGACAAGGAAGTCTCAATACTAGAGTTTGAATCTAATTTTAACCAACTCGTATTGGTATCTGATACCTAGCCTCCCCATATATAAAGGCTAGGAGGGTCCAACGAGAAGGGTATCGCGACTCCTACAATAGATCGCCACAATAGACAATAGATCTAGACAACACCTGTATCATACACATACGCCAGATCCAATCTGCGCATCCATCACCATCGGTGATATTGTAATCTTTCGGATCATCATCAATCAAGAGCAAACAAGCAGGAGTAGGGTACTCTACGAGGCATGAACCTGGATAAACGTAGTGTCACATGTGTGCTTTTCTGTTAGCCATTCCACGATCTCCAGCGTTCCCTCCTTCTCCAAAACCCAAGTCCATAACAATGGGTATTGATGAGTTTAACCCTCGTCAGTACCCTTTCTAACGTCGTCGATCTCATACCTGTCAAAGCCAAAGGGTGCCAGCAAAGGGCAAAGGAAAATAGAAAGAGAGCGGTCAGTACTGAGGCCAGTACACAACGAGCCTTAAAATTCGGTGGTCCTCGCCTACATAGGTATGGTGGGCTCAGCGGCAGCAAATCTTAAACTATCTAACTTATAGAAACATGCTACAACTTCGTCTATCAGAGCGAGATAAGAGAGCGCTAAACGATAACTATAATATAACACCAAGCATAACCCATTCGAGGATTTCCCCCTTGAAGACCAGTCAAGGATGTCCTCTGTCTGGACAAACACGGTGGTAATTTTAGTTTCAGGTATTTAGTTGATAAGGCTAATTACGAGCCATATTATTAGAGGCAAAGCAATAGTGGCTTTTTCTATGATCATGACACCGTACTCCCGAGGCGTCAATAACCGTGGACACATGGCTTCTCGAAAAGATTTACCCTGCAGGGGTCCACTACTATACCCAAACGCATGTTCAAATCTTCAGGCAACATATTGTGCGTACCTTCCAAATCTCACAACAAGAACTATCCCATAACTATGTGCACATCTAGAGGTACCACCTATTGTGTTTTATTTGTTGGAAATATGCCCTAGAGACAAATAATAATATAGATTATTGACATATTTCATTAAGTTCTTAATAGGTTTTATATCATCCTATAACTGTATTGATAGGAATGTCAATACACGTGTGATATGTAACCCACCAAAGTCCCTGGTGATCCTCTAGACACTGGTTCATTGGTCAGTCGATGATCGAGGTTTCCTAATCATGGACATTTATGTTAATTGATAATGGGGTCATTTCATTAAGTGAATGAAAGTGATGGACATCCACAACACCTGAATTGTAACACGATCAAGTCACAAAGTTCACTGTTACAATGACTGGAAATGTAGTAACCAATTCCTCATACCGTGATACCATATCAATCACTATCACCCGAGAATTCTTAGATAGCATAAAACATCACTCGGTGACATGGTGATCATAAAGGTGTGTTCAGGTATTCGTAGGGGCATGTAGAGGCATTATGTGTCAAGAGCAGGATTTTTTCATCCGCGTGATGGAAAGATACTCTCGGTCCACTAAGAGACATGACATTAATAAAGTTACAACATGTGACTAGGTCACGGGGATGTCCTATCTTGGAATGAGTTGTCCGGAAGGAGTTCCGGTGCAACGGGGGATTGAATAATATGTAAATATATGTCAATTATTGAATTATACACGTATTTATATTTATTTAATATTTAAATATGATTTCATCGGACATCCTACCTAATGGGCCAATTCTCGGAGGGGCAAAGGGCCCAAGAGGGGGACGCCGCCCTAGGAGGGGCCTAGGAGAGGCTGATGGCCTCATGTGGGGTGCTCCCCACGTGGGGCCCATGTGGGGGCTGGCCGGCGCCTCCCCCACCTCTCCCTTTGATTAGTCCCACCCTGGGACTTTGAGGGAGGGAGTACCTCCCTTTTTCCGATATACAGGAGGGCATATAGATGGATTTAAACACACCAATAAATCCTAAGCTTGAGGCTTCTCCCACCAAGTGATCTCCTCTCCCTCTCTCTGTTGTGAGTGTGGCCTCGCTATGAGGGTTGCATCGAACGAGAGTGTTCTTCACCGTGGAGCTTCGTCGCACTGTGGAGATTCTGAATCCAGGAGATCTATTTCCACAACCTCTACTAGATCAGGGAACATGAGTCGACATCAAAAATCGTAGTTTTGTGACTCCCAACGAGGCACTACAATAGTGGTGCTCTAGTCGTTCGATTCGTTGAGTCATTGGAGCTGGTGGAGCCATCCACGACCTTGAGGTCGGCGTCGATATGACTACATGAACCACGTTCCCTGAACGTTGACAAGGCTTTTCGGTCTTCAAGGGTAAGTTTTGAAAATCCCCTCCTGTTACTAAATTACTAATAGATAGATCCTGGCATTAGGGTTGTTCGCGTAGGAAAAATTATTGTTTTCAGGCGTTAAACCCCTACATTGGTATTAGAGCTATATCTATGCATACTATTGCTAGTACGGGTAGAACACATGAGTTGTAGCATGTGGGAGTTGATCTTATAGTTGTTACCATTCCACATGTACTTGTGCATACCGTAATAATGCTTGATGAAGCGTCCCCCAATCGAATTTACGCGTTCATTTGCGAGACTGGTCCATGCTTGACATACGTGTATAAAGTGGCTTTGGGGGTATCTGTCTTTCTTGCATTAGTTGGTATGCCATTTGAAATGGAGGGCCTCGAAAGGGGTGTATTATCGATAACTATTTGATCCACGTTGTGGTTGAAGTTCGTAGGTAAGAAACGGTTCTTGTGAGAAAGCCCTAGTAGCCACATAAAACATGCAAAGATAAAGTAGAGGCGTCTAACTTTGTTTTGCATGGGCATTGTGATGTGATATGGTAGTAGTCAAGGTAAAGTAGTTTACTTTATGTTGCTAAGTAGTAGTAATGGTCATCGTGATGATGGACTACCATGTCGGAGGCATCGGAACCCTTGTGCCTACAGCGCCAAAACCCTGGTTTTGGGATTCGGAGACGCGGGATGGAGATCACAGTGGGAAGACCATATCGCATCGCACTTACATTTAATGTTTATTGATTGTGCATCTTAGTTTTTGCTAGTACTAGATACTCGATGGTAGCATTAATAGGATGATCCCTTAATGTAATACCAAAATTGGCTTCTCCCATAGTGTGCACCACCAAGAAAGTTCTTTGATATGAGGCCGACCGTGATGATCGGGTGTCAGACATATTTGCGTACGCATACGGTGGGTATAAGCCATGTTGCACAGCGAATACACCTCAGGTTGAATTGGAGAGCCTAGCATGTGTATACATGGCCTCGTAACACGGACGGTCGAAAGATCGAGCATGAGTCACATGGTTGATGTGATTGACATTGGAGAATGTCTACCTTTGTAGCTATGTTGCTGGCTGAGATGATTGGGGGTGACAAAGTATATTGGGATCATGTAATCATGAAAACTTCTTTAGGGATGTTTGTTTTAGTGGGAGCTCATCTAATATAATATGATTATAATTTGAACTCACACATTGTGAACTTAGTCTTAATGTCTTTGCAAATACTTTTGTAGATCATGTCAAAACCCAAGTCTCTGTTTAATTTTTAGGGTTTCATGGAGAGTGAGAAACTCAAAGTAGATGGGTCCAACTTCATATACTAGTAAAAATGCCTGAGGAATCTCCTCATCTTCCATGATCTCTTATCTGTGCTACGAGAACCACTAGGAGATTTTCTCGTGGGCTTCACCAGACTGCCTGATGGAAATTAGAATGAATCATTGAGTGAAAAAGGAGCAAAGAATGACAAAAGACGAGACTCTACTAGTCTTCACTCTTGTGGTTTCCTCGGTTTCTGTTTTCTTATTCGGGATCTTTCTTTTCATGGTTCTCATCTCTGCAACTTCAGAATTATCATGCACGACATGACGCCTTCATGACAATCAAATACACTATGGTTCATCTCATGCTACCTTCTCTGGGAGAATGGTTTCATGAGATTGAGGCCTTCAGTTTGGTCTTTCCATGTCTAGTCAGAATTATGGAGTTTGAATACATGCATGATTTCCTCTCAAGCAAGATGAGGGAAAACACCATCCTGGAAGACCACTTGGATATCATGGAAATACTTCATGAGAATCTTGTGGACATCATGGACTACTGGGTGACTGACACATTTGGGATAAATGTGGTGTTGCGCTTGCTACCCCACAGCTACAAAGATGTCGTCTTGAACTACTCGTGGAAGGGAAAGAGTTTACCTTCCTTTAGTTCATAGCTCATATGAGAACCGAAACATAGTACCTCCTCCAGGAGCTATCATCAATGGGAAAGGTATATATTTGGTATACAAACTTATAAATGTTTAATTTCAAACACTTATACCAGTTTACGAATTATTTTATACTTGTACTGTTTTGTGAAAACGGGACCCGCTTCTTGATAAGTGATTGAAGGAGTGGATGTGACAATGCGTGTTGATGGCAAGCATGATGCCAATGATGCTCTCATTCGGAAGTTATAATTTGGATTATAAGTTTTAAATAAATTTGTAATCGATGAGAGTGAACTACATTACTGTGTGTCTTGCATTTGTAAGACAATTATTCATATGGATTTGAGACAAATCAGTTGTGTTAGTCCTATGAGTAATATCTTTTATGTTCACAGTTTTTATTATGAATAGGTAATTCATATTTTGATCTTGATGATTGTAATTTAAATGTTGATAGATTATGCAAATGCCAAAGGATATTCAAAACTTATAATGACATCATTTTGAATGAAACTATTGTGTTAAGTCATAATGGTACATATGAAAGGATTCATAAGTGACGAAACCAAGGTCTTAAAGATACTTGACCTTTTGACGCATACAAACCATGCCCCTATAGGAAAAAATGACTAAAACTCCACATTCTGGTAAAATAGAGTGTGTGTTGAATAATTGGATATCATACATGATGACATGTTGTATTGTTCAACAAATGGTGGATATCAATATTTCATAAAACTTCATTGCGAATCTAAACGAATAAATGTACTCGCTGAATGAGACATAAGTATAAAACTATTTGTTATGAACAAAGAATTTCGGAATGGAGAAGAATATTGAATTAACAAGAATACGAATCTTTATGATTTGATCAAAATGACGAGTATTGACATTGTGATTCAGGCATAGAAGGCTTGTGAAAAGTGTTTCACAAATTACAGTGTCAAGAATACGTCACTATGTTGACATGTATAAAGAATTGTAATCATACCGTATTAGATGTTGTATGTTCTAAAGTAATCTCTTATTGTGTTAGCTTTAACATATATAGAGAAGATAAATTAGAATAGCAAACACTTACTTATTGTATAACGAATCATCAAGGATTTCTGGAAACAACACCATAAGTGTATGGCACAATGTGGTTTCCAGAAATTCTAGAGTTATGTGATAATTCAGAATTAGAATGAATGGAACTTTGTAGTGTATTCATAGGAAACTAAGAATACTCATTCCACAACTGCAGCCAAAGGGGAAAATTAGTATTGCTCAAAGTGCTGATTTATCGAGAAGAGTTTATCAATAAAAGAGTTGATGGATAAAGGTGAAGGCTAAAATAAAGTCGAGAACCTTGCCTCCAAGTGTCAGAGTAGCGGAACAAAATTGATTTTGGAACAACATTCCACAAATAGAGGAGAAACTAATGATAATGATCAAAACTTTCAGTGGGAGCTTTTACTACAAAAAAGTAGGATTCATGAATAAGTTCTGCCTCATTGCAAAATTGAATTGATGATTCACTTGTCATGTTAATAGAAACAATGGCATACCTGCAAGCTACAAAGAAGCGATGGTGAACCCAAATACGATAAATGACTTAGAGTCATGAAATCCTATACATTAAGTTACATTTAAGATGATAAATTAAAAGGTTACTTGATCTTATCAAAGTAAAGATGTTACTTGATCTTCCCAAAGGGACTACTAGAGTAAATGATCATGGGGCAAGGATGAAAGTGTTCGTTCATCCATACCCAAGTTCATAGATTCTCTGGGAGAATCTCAAGGAAGAAATGAAACTTAAAGTAAGAAATAAAGCATGATTTATGTTTAGAAATGGCTTGAAAAAATTCAAATGGTTTACTACAATGTGTAGCAATGCTTAGTCTGACAAATGGAATCTCGTAGTTGTAATTCTAAATTTGATGAATTATCAAAGGATGTTGGGGTTGTGCCTAGAGTATTGAGAATACCTACATTTACAATAAACCGAGTGGGAGCTAAGAGAGTTCCATACTCTTATATGTAACTGACATATTTGAGTGGGAGCTTGATGAACCATTCATATATGTGATTGGCATATGCAGTATGGTATAGTTGGTATTAGTAGATATTAGAGAATATTAAGTAGATGAGGTTGAATGAATATTGAACATTGAAATCTATCAAGATAGATTAACATGTTTAATGGCATTAATTCGGAATGTTTTCCTAGATTGGATTCTTAAGAAGTTCAGAATGGATCGAGTTAGTAAGGAAGTTCTTACTTGTCTAACTAGGAGAAGCATTAAGATTGTTCGATACGATGATGGTTAAAAGAAGGAAAAGATGTGTAACATATACTATGCCCAATTCATAGGTTCCATCTTGTAAAAACATGTCATATACTCGATATAATGTGAACCAAGTTCTTAACCGGAAGAACTTGTTCCGAAGTAATATGCGAGTGAATCACTAAACAAGGAGTTAAGTATAGTCTTTAGTGTCTAGGGAGAACTGAAGGTATATATCTGGTCTGTAAAGGATGGTTAACTTGATAGTAAAAGGTTTATGTTAGGAAGTTCTACCCAACCTAGATGATTGTAATTCTCACAACATTGAGTGCCTTAAAATAAAAGAAACGTGGTTAGACATCGAAGTGGCATTTAGTGCACTGTCGATTAGATTTATATTGATAGAGAAGTATACGAATTCAAAGGTAAAATATGTAATGTTGTGCCTAGGGAAGTCCATCTTCCCACAGAGTGTGTTCCTAATGCTCATTGTAATGAAAACACCATCTTTTGATATACCAATCTAATCTCATGGCAGAAGGAACAAAAACAACACTCGGTTGCCAAAACATAAATATTTATACCACAAGGTTATCATGTGATGATAAAGGGACATTTCAAATTAGGTTACCTTAACAAATTCACAAAGACATAAGGATTTGTATAGTACAGTCCATAGACGAAATCTCTTTCATAAGCAAGCATGATCATTGCACCAAAATTTATGGTGTAATGATTCGTTCAAATGTAACTAGTTTATTTGTACTCTAGTGCAAGTGGGAGATTGTTGTAAATATGCCCTAGAGACAAATAATAATATAGATTATTGACATATTTCATTAAGTTCATAATAGGATTTATCATGCTATAACTGTATTGATAGGAACGTCAATACACGTGTGATATGTAAACCACCAAAGTCCCTAGTGATCCTCTAGATACTGGTTCATTGGTCAATCGATGATCGAGGTTTCCCGATCATGGTCATTTATGTCAATTGACAATGGGGTGATTTCATCAAGTAAATGAAAGTGAAGGACATACCCAACACAAGAATTGTAACACGATCAAGTCACAAAGTTCACCGTTATAATGACTGGAAACGTAGTAACCAATTCCTTAGACCGTGAGACCATATCAATCACTATGACCCAAGAATACTTAGATAGAATCAAACGTCACTCGGTGACATGGTGATCATAAAGGTGTGTTCCGGTATTCGGAGGGTCATGTAGAGGCATTATGTTTTAAGATAGGGATTTGTTCATCCGCGTGACGGAAAGATACTTTGGGCCCACTCGGAGACATGACATTCATAAAGCTACAATGCGTGACTAGGTCACGGGGATGTCATATCTCAGAACGAGTAAAGTTATACTTGTCGGTAACGAGATTGAACATGGCAAGGCGATGTCGTTGATCGAAGCTCGGACAAGTAAAGTATCAATGTAACAAGGTAATTGGATGATATCTTTCACGGTTCAATGACGTAGATTCTCATGGAATGGACAGGGGTCAACATGGCCATCCAGGTCCCTATAATGATCATTGGTCCGAGAGAGATCTCGACCATGTCTAGATTATTCCCGAACCGTATGGTAACAAGATTAAGGGTTTGACAATTCTTGGATATTGTTTTGGTATCATAGGAATCACCGAACAAGAGAGAAGGGAAAACTAGAAGGGTTCAAGGAAAGTCCGGCGGGTGTTTGGAGTTGTCCTGAAGGAGTTCCGGTGCAACATGTGTTGAGGGCAAACCTGTAGGGTGGCCCGATCTTTCACGATTCCCTTTCAAACCGAGGGTGGAGTGTGGGTAAAGGAGGGAAGGATGAAGACGGTGAACACACGCACGAAGAACGGGACGAACACACACAGGCAAAACCATGATAAACACCAATAGCTCACGTCGGCGGTGACCGGTCTGGCGTAATCCCTAGGATCGGCGTCGGCCGGAGGACTCTCTCTCGAACTGGCACGGCGAGATGGGAGACTCGGTGAGATCTTGACGTCTAGGCAAAGGGACACTGATGCCTAGGCCTTGTACAACACGGAGGCACAATGCAAACTCCAACGAGGTTTGGGGATATTGGTGCTCCTTAGTCAAGGAGCATGAGGCAAGAATTAGATAGATCCACAAAGGGGTTTCCACTAATTCCAATTTCAAGCCTAGGGTTTACAATGGAGGTGGGGGTCTATATATAGGCCAACCACAAAGTCAGGGGTAATTAAGGCATTAAAGTAGACTTCTGGGCGAAATAGAGGGGTACATGGGCCATAGGGCCCAGCTAGGCTCGCAGGCCCATCACTTGGGCCGGACACTCCGGGTCGAGTGGGCCAGACAGTCCGGGGTGGCCGGACACTCCGGGCAGTGTCCGGGCAGTGTCCGAACTGGCACACAGAATGTCCGCGCCAGGTTCGGGCTCGGGCAGGCCGGACACTCCGGCTGAGTCGCGCCGGACACTCCGGCTGAGTCACGCCGGACACTCCGACTTTGGCAGCTTCAGCACAGGTGCAGCTTCAGGGCTCGTGGATCGACGCGGTGGGGGCTCGTACCTGATGATGCACAAAGTAGTGGTATGAAGTAGCACGCCATCCAAGGAGGTATCAAATTGGCACGAGGAGAGGAGCGAGTTCACCTTAGCTTGGAGGAGTTTGGCTCGCACACGAGTCATGGGTCCACTTGGGGGACTTGTTGTTGTAGATGTAGAAGCGTCTGTAGGATGGGCTGCATCAGCTCCCCCCCTTGGGAAAGAGTCGTCCTCGACTCTTCACAGATATCATCTTGAGCATCTCCATGGTAGGGTGCGAGGTCCTTGACATTGAATGTATTGCTGCCAAGGTACTTGGAGGTCGGTATGTCGATGATGTAGGTGTTGTTGTCAATTCTGTTGAGGACCTTGAAGGGACCATCTCCTCTTGGCTTGAGCTTGGAGTCACGTTCCTTGGGGAAGCGATCCTTGCTTAGGTGTATCCACACAAGGTCACCTTCTTCAAATATCATCTCCTTCTTGTCCTTGTTTAATCTTGAAGCTTGGCGAAGGACTTGTTGTTCGATAGTAGCTATTGTTTCTTCATGAAGCGTCTTCATAGCTTGTGCGTGCTTCTCGACGTCCATGTTCGTGCGCTCATGGAGAGGTAGTGGTAGGATGTCGAGCGCGGTGAGGGGCTCGAAACCATAGATGATCATGAATGGACTCATCTTGGTTGTTGAGTGCTTGGCTCGATTGTAGGCGAACTCGGCGTGTGGAATGCATTCCTCCCAATCCTTCAGGTTTTTCTTGATCAACACACGAAGGAGAGTTCCGAGGCTTCGGTTGACAACTTCGGTTTGGCCATCAGTTTGAGGATGTGATGCGGATGAGAAGAGGAGCTTGACGCCGAGCTTGGCCATGAGGGTCTTCCACAAGTAGCTCATGAATTTGACGTCGCGGTCGGATATGATTGTCCTTGGCACACCATGAAGACGAACGATTTCCCTGAAAAATAGATTTGCAACATGTGAAGCATCGTCGGTCTTATGGCACGGTATGAAGTGTGCCATTTTGGAAAAACGATCCAGAACAACAAATATAGAATCATGACCATGCTTAGATCTAGGCAATCCTAACACGAAATCCATGCTAATGTCGGACCAAGGTGTATGAGGAATAGGCAATGGCATATAAAGACCATAGGGATTAGCTTGCGACTTAGCTTGAACACATGTCGTGCATCGTTGAACGTAGCAGTCCACGTCACGCTTCATCTTGGGCCAATAGTAGTGATTGGAGAGCATGTCCAATGTCTTGTCGCGACCAAAGTGACACATAAGGACTCCACAATGAGATTCTTGGAGAAGCAAAAGTTGAAGCGATGACTTCGGGATGCATAGCTTGTTTTGTTTAAATAGAAAGCCCTTATGCAAATAGAAATCATCAACTCCTTTGTGATTGGAGCACTTTGCGAAAATTGGTTCAAAGAACGGATCGGAAGCATACAAAGATTTTATTTTCTCAAGACCCAACATGTTGATTTCAAGTCTCGTAAAAAGGCTTGTATGTTTGCGAGACAATGAGTCCGCAACTACATTTTCTTTGCCCTTCTTATACTTGACAATGTATGGAAAAGACTCCATGAACTCAACCCACTTAGCGTGTCTCTTGCTCAAGTTAGCTTGGCCTTTGAGATATTTCAACGACTCGTGGTCGGAATGTATGATAAATTCCTTGGGCCAAAGGTGGTGTTGCCAAACTTGAAGGACACGAACTAAGGCAAAAAGCTCTTTGTCATAAATCGGATAGTTAAGGCGAACACCATCAAGTTTCTCGCTATGGTAGGCGATAGGACGTCCGTTTTGCATAAGGACTCCTCCAATGCAATGCCAATACCACTAGCATCACACTCTATCTCAAAAGTTTTTGTGAAATCAGGTAAAGCAAGAAGAGGTGCTTCGGTGAGCCTCTTTTTAAGTTCATCAAAAGCTTTTTGTTGTGCTTTTCCCCACACGAAGGTGACATTCTTTTTGGTCAATTCATTAAGGGGATAAGCAATGGTTGAAAAGTCTTTCACAAAGCGACGATAGAAACTGGCCAACCCATGAAAACTTCGGAGTTCACTCACATTTGTTGGTATGGGCCAATCTCGTATGTCCTTTACCTTGGAAACATCAACTTCAATTCCCTTCGAAGAAACGACAAATCCATGAAAAATCAACTTGTCTTTAGCAAAAGTGCACTTGGGAAGATTAGCATAAAGCTTTTCATGTCGAAGGATTTGTAAAACTTCCTTGACATGTTTTACATGGTCCTCAAGTGATTTGCTATAAACAAGAATATCATCGAAATAGACAACAACACTTTTTCCAATGAGAGAACGCAAGATGTGATTCATAAGGCGCATGAAAGGGGATGGGGCATTTGATAAACCAAAGGGCATAACCAACCACTCATAGAGACCAAGTTTGGTCTTGAAGGTGGTTTTCCACTCATCACCTTCAGCCATGCGTATTTGATGGTAACCACTACGAAGATCAATTTTCGAAAAAATAGTGGCTCCACACAACTCATCAAGCATGTCATCGAGACGTGGTATGGGATGTCGATAACGCACGGTGATAGCATTGATTGGACGGCAGTCCATGCATAACTGTAACATATCATATTTCTTTGGAACAAGAATCACGGGTACGACACTTGGACTAGTGCTAACTTGGATCAAACATTTGGAGACGAGTTGGTTGATTTGACGTTCGATCTCCTTCGTCTCCTCCGGGTTCGTGCGGTAAGCGGCGCGGTTGGGAAGTGGTGCACCGGGGATGAGGTCAATTCGATATTCGATGTCGCGAAGAGGAGGTAGTCCATGTGGAAGCTCTTCGAGAAACAAATCCTTGAATTGCTGCAAAACATTCATCAAAGATGGAGGAACATTGGTTAATTCATTAGTTCCTTGCGCTAGTCCCTTGCAAAGGAGGACATAGTGCAAGATGGATGGGTTGTTCCGAACATCTCTCATCTCACTTTTGGTGGCAAGGAGAACACTCTTAGTTTTTCCACTCGAATTTGGCTTGTGGCTCTCACTCACTATGAGGTGGTTCTCTCTCTCACCAATCTTCTCACAAGTAGGTGTTGTGCTTTGCGCCCTCGCTAAAGCCTTTGCATTGTCCGCAATTATTTGGCTAGGAGTCATCGGTTGCAAAACACATGTTTTGTTGAGCCATTTGAAGGTGTATATATTGGTGCGACCATCATGTTGAGCAGCCTTGTCAAATTGCCATGGTCGACCAAGAAGCATGTGGCAAACTGTCATAGGAACCACATCACACTCCACCGTATCTTTGTAGGGACCAATGGCGAAGCAGACCTATACGGTATGCTTGATCTTCACGGACCCTTGGTCACTTAGCCATTGCACGTGGTAGGGGTGCTTGTGTGGATGGAGGTTGAGCTTCTCACACAACTTGGTGCTAGAAAGGTTTTGACAACTCCCTCCGTCAATGATCACCTTGATAGATTTGCCGTTGATGCCGGCTCGTGTTTGGAAGATATTGGAGCATTGGTCTTCATGCTCTTGTGCTTGAGTGGTCAAGATCCTTGTGACGATAAGCGATGGACTTGCGTTATGCTCACACATGAGGAGTTCTTGATCATCTTCCACTCGTTGCCTTGCCATTGCTTCCTTGACACGGGCATCAAACTCATCTTCACTCAAGTACTCTTCATCACCATTGTCATGGATGAACAAGACTTTCTTGTTTCCACATTCGTCCAACTTGTGTCCTTTACCTCCACACTTGTAGCATTCACCGTTGAAAGGTGTATCACTCTTTGCTTGCTTGCTTGCCACTTGGGGGCAGTTTTCCTTGAGGAAGTGTGGGCTTGAAGGAAGGCTTGGAGGTACTTGAGAAGCTACCATTGAAAGTTGTTGGTGTAGGTGTTGAAGCTTGCTTGTAGGTGAAGTACGTCTTGGGCTTGTTGTACTTGATATCCTCTTGCACTTGACGTTCAGCCTTTGTTGCGATGTGCACAAGCTCAACCATGGTGTTGTATGTTTGGAACTCGACGATGCGCTTGATTGGGTGATTCAAGCCAATAAGGAAACGTTCCATTGTTTTCTCCATGCGCTCATCAATGTTGGTGCGAATCAAGTTGAGTTCCATTTCCTTGAAGTATTCTTCCACGGTCTTTGTCCCTTGACGAAGAGCTTGAAGGTTGTTGAAGAGGTCACGCGTGTAGTGCGCGGGGACAAACCGGGATCTCATGTGAGCCTTCATGTCATGCCAAGTTGTGATTGGCGGCTCTTGTCTTGCATCACGAGCAACTTGAACTTGTTCCCACCAAAGGTTGGCGTAATCATCAAACTCAAGCGAAGCCATGGCGACCATCTTCTCGTTGCTATAGTTGTGCATGCGTAAGATCTTGTCGACTTTGAGTGCCCACGAGAGGTATTCTTCGGGGTCACTGGATCCGGTGAACTTGGGCATTGTGAACTTGAGCTTGCCAAAAGTTTCTTCATCGTTGCAGTCATTGTGACGAGCTTGGTGACCTTGTTGATGATCTTGTAGTTGGGAAGGTGGAACTTGGTTCACGCATCCTTGTTGAGGAGCTTGCTCTTGATATTGTTGTTGAGGAGGAGCTTGCTCTTGCTCTTGGCGCGGTTGTTGACGTGGTTGAGGCGCTTGGGCCTCATGGTGGCGAGGGTGTGGAGCCTCTTGACGCGGTTGATGACGAAGAGGAGGCTCATTCCTTGGTTGGTGATGTTGGTTAGGCACATGGGCCTCACGGCGAAGAACATGGTCATGAGCCTCTTGACGTGGTGGGCGTCGCTCAACTTGTATCACTTGACGCTCCAAGTTTTGTTGATGTGGAGGAGGCGCCGCGTGATGACCATGGTGTCGTTGTTGACGTTCACGACGTTGATGACGAGGAGGAGGATCTTGGAGAGCTTTACGTCGACGACGAGCTTGATTATCCAAGTTGGAGTCATCACTTGTTGTGTCAAGTATGTGTCGCGGTCGATGGTGGTAGACTTGCGGTTGTACTTGTGGTTGCGCTTGCGGTTCCTCTTGTGGTTGCTCTTGTCGGATCACTAGTGCCCTTACGTGATGACGGTGTGCTTCTTGCCTTGCTCGTGGCCTTGAAGAGAGGTCACCATCATAGCTTGATGTTGCAGCGTGCCGTGAGGAAGGTACATAGTTCGAAGAGATTCCATGTTCAACCACGGGGGCATCATTGCGTCTTTGAGCACTTTGATGTAGATCTTGTGGAAGAGGTGCATGACGATGCAAAGAACTTGCTGAGCTTGATGCGCGTGAACGTGGTCTTGCCATGCTATCAAGGAGGCGTCGAAGATTGTCATTTGTTTCAGCGACGGAGCGTTGGAGCGCTTAATGTTGGTGGCCGAAGTTGTGATGCATTGCATGCATTTGTCGTTCGAGGCCGTCGAAGCGGTTGTCGATATTCTTGAACTCGGCTTGCGTCTCGCCAAATTTTTCATCTTGTCGCGTCTCAAGGGCTTGGCAACGTTCACGGAACTCTTGTCGAACGATGAAGTGACTTGCGCGCGTCATGTACGGACCTTGATCTTATTCTTGGGGAGGTGGTTGGCTCGTCTCACCGTGCCTATCCATCATGCAAAACACACAAGTATTGTATATGGAAGTGGAATATGGTGGTGTTAGCCTTGTACCTCACCTTGGGGATTTCACCAAACTAGAAACCACAAGTGAGAGCTATAAGCATGCAAAGTGGAATTGCAAAGAAAACTCACACTAAAGAAAGAACTAACTCTCAACAGCTTGTTGTTGGTAGGTTAGTATTGTGGAAATCCAAAGAACCAACCAAAATAAAAGGGATAGTCAAAAGTGGGTAAAATCCAACAAAAATCAAGTCAAAGGCGAAGGTCAACAACTCAAAAGGGTGACGGGAACCCACGACTATATACACACACACGTGGAGAAAGTTGGGATTGACACGACTACGAAAATGAGCAAACAAAACGTCCTAACGAAGACTAAGCTCGTTGTCATGCCAATGCAAGGAGAGACCGTGGCTCGTTTGCAAAGATTAAAAGTGAGCAACGGATTTGTGCACTTGCCTTGGGCGCTCTTCTTTCTCTCTTGCTTACAAGATTTGAGACTCTCTTTTGCAAGGGGAGACTATTTTTCTTTTGCTTTTTCTTTGTATCTTTTTCACTTTTTTTTGCTCTCCCTTGATGCTACCTAGTCACACTTGCTATTGCTCTTGCACTCTCACTATCGAAGGACAAATGCACAATGCTCAAGCAAACACAAGATGAGCCACTCTCATGGGATAGGTACACACAAAGGAAGATGGGGTTAACAAGGTGACGCAAGTTATACCTTCTTTGATGATGAACTTGGCGTCGGTGGTGTGGGATGATGTTCGTGGTCCGTGGTGTCGATGAGTGTGGAAGTTGATGATGCGGAAGCTTCCTGGTAGTTGCTGACACGCACACGGGACACGAGCAAACAAAGGAGATTAGCCAATGCGAAAAAAGAGGAAAAATTGTCAAAACCGGCGTTACAGCCGGACACTCCGGTCTGTCTGGGCCGGACACTCCGGTCTAGTTCGGCCGGACACTCCGGCGTGGGTTTCCTGCTCGTGTTCTTGAGCAAAAATCCTCGCCTTCGGCCCTCAAATCCGCGAAAAACTGGCCAAATCGGGCTAGGGAAATGTAGGATAAAGCTAGACCAACTCCTTAGATAAGGTTTGGTCGGATCAAAACCACAAATAATACTCCAAATCAAGAGATCTATCCAAAGGCAAATATGGGCTGTTTTTTGTGGGGATTTTCGAATTTTTGGTGGATAGAAGAATTTTTTTTGGGGAAATCATGAGCAACGAAGCTCTTGATACCAATATGTTGAGGGCAAACCTCTAGGGTGGCCCAATCTTTCACGATTCCCTTTCAAATCGAGGGTGGAGTGCGGGGAAAGGAGGGAAGGATGAACACGACGAACACACGCACGAAGAACGCGACGAACACACACACGCAAAACCACGATAAACACCAATAGCTCACGCCGGCGGTGACCGGTCCGGCGCAATCCCTAGGATCGGCGTCGGGCGGAGGACTCTCTCTCTCTCGAACCGGCATGGCGAGATGGGAGACTTGGTGAGATGTTGACGTCTAGGCAAAGGGACACCGATGCCTAGGCCTTGTACAACGCGGAGGCACAATGCAAACTCCAACGAGGTTTCGGGATATTGGTGCTCCTTAGTCAAGGAGCATGAGGCAAGAATTAGATAGATCCACAAAGGGGTTTCCACTAATTCCAATATCAAGCCTAGGGTTTACAATGGAGGTGGGGGTTATATAGGCCAACCACAAAGTCAGGGGTAATTCAGGCATTAAAGTAGAGTTCTGGGCGAAATAGAGGGGTACATGGGCCATAGGGCCCAGCTAGGCTCGCAGGCCCATCACATGGGCCGGACACTCCGGGTCGAGTGGGCCGGACACTACGGGGCGGCCGGACACATCGGGTCGAGTGGGCCGGACAGTCCGGGGTGGCCGGACACTCCGGGCAGTGTCTGAACTGGCACACAGAATATCCGCGCCAGGTTCGGGCTCGGGCAGGCCGCACACTCCGGCTGAGTCGTGCCGGACACTCCGGCTGAGTCGCGCCGGACACTCCGGCTTTGGCAGCTTCAGCACAGGTGCAGCTTCAGGGCTCATGGATTGACGCGTTGGGGGCTCGTACCTGATGATGCACAAAGTAGTGGTATGAAGTAGCATGCCATCCAAGGAGGTATCAAATTGGCACGAGGAGAGGAGCGAGTTCACCTTAGCTTGGAGGAGTTTGGCTCGGGCACGAGTCATGGGTCCACTTGGGGGACTTGTTGTTGTAGATGTAGAAGCGTCCGTAGGACGGGCTGCATCAACATGGGATTGAATAATATGTAAATATATGTTAATTATTGAATTATATATGTATTTTTGTTTATTTAATATTTAGATTTGATTTAATGAGGCAGCCCACCTAATGGCCCAATTCCCGAAGGGGAAAAGGGCCCAATACGGGGTCACCGCCCTAGGAGGGGCCTAGGAGAGGCCACCGGCCTCATGTTGGTTGCTCCCCGTGTGGGGCCCATGTGGGGGCTGGCTGGCGCCTCCCCCCACCTCTCCCTTTGATTAGTCCCACCCTAGGACTTTGAGGGAGGGAGTACCTCCCTTTCCCCTATATATAGGAGGGCATATGGAGGGATTTAAACACACAAATAAATCATAATCTTGAGGCTTCTCCCTCTTAGTGCTCTCCTCTCCCTATATCTCTCTTGTGAGTGCGGTCCCGCTATAAGGGCTACACGAACAAGAGGGTTCTTCACCACGGAGCGCCGTCGCGCTACACAGATTCCGGATCCAGGAGATCTACTTATGCAACCTCTGCTGGCTTAGTGACCAGGAGTCGTCGTCAAACATCGTATGTGTGTGACTCGACACGAGGAACTACACTAGTGGTGCTCAAGTCATTTGAGCCATCGAGTCATTGGAGCTGGTGGAGTAGGAGCTGATGTAGCCATCCACGACCTTGAGGTCGGCGTTGGTATGACTACATCAACCACGTTCCCATGAATGTTGAAAAGGCTTTTCGGTCTTCAAGGGTATGTTTTGAAAATCCCTTCCCGTTACTGCATTACTAATAGATAGATCATGGCATTTGGGTTGTTCGCGTAGGAAAAATTATTGTTTTCAGGCACTAAACCCTTACATTATCCAGCCAAGAGGCACGATGATTCTCAAGGTGGCACAACATTCACAGATACTGGTGGATCGGACCCTGCGGGGTTAACTTGTACTCTGTGGATATTGCCACCATGTACCACAGTTTATGTATGCAGGACATGGCAGTCCACCGAATATCAAGTTTGAACACATATTCAACTCACCCATGTCCGAGGACATATTATGTGTATGCTCCAAATGGAAAACAAATTTTGTGACCATGTGGATATACGAATAATGGCCATAATCATGCAAAGCGACAAAACAACATTAATTAAAGCATAAAGTGATATTGCAAGTCAAAAACTAAATGATCATATGGGCTATGGTGACTGGTTCATAGTCTTACCATGGTGTCAGCATGTGCCAAGTCAACCCAAATAAAGCATCAAAGGAGAATACCAAAATATTATGCTTTTGTATGCTAAAACAACACATGATTCTTTAAAGGCACATTAAGGAATCTCAATTTTTTGAAAAAAGTCATGCTACAAAAATAATCACTAAACATATGGTCAAATCAACATCTAGCATGACATGATAAAGTCTAAGGTACAGTCAAAACAAGCTTCCTTTTGTACCACTATAAGCATGAAAGTTCCTACTCTTTTCCAACACCAATCGACATAATTGAAGCAAGTGTCAAAGATAATAATCAATAAAGACCAGAGATCATGTCTCACCCATCTACCAATAAGAACTAAAAAGTTCTAAGCCAAAAGAATAGGAAAACTAAAGCTAAACGCAGTGCTAGCAAAGGAGAACACTCATAGAACAATAAGAGTGAAAACTAGAGTGTTCTAGGAAATGCATAACAGGGTGTCTCTCTCTCTCTCCAAAAGAAGTGTGTTGGGATCCAACCAACTTATTGCGGAAAAGAAAGCAAAAGAAAACTAAAAACAAAGACGCTCCAAGAAAAACACATAGTGCATAAGGTAATAAAAATAAAGTATCTTGAAAGAAGACCTGAGATTATTGATGAAGAAGGGGATGCCATGGGCATCCCCACGCTTTGATGCTTGTACTTCTTGAATATTTCTTGGGGTGACACGGGTGGCATCCCCAAGCTTTAGCTTTTGTCCATACTTCATCTCATCACATCATTCTCTCCCTACACCTGAAAATTTCCTTCATACAACACTTCACACAATCTTCATTAACAACATTAGTGTATTCAAAATAATAATCCTTTGAGTTCAGTTTCAACTCAAGTAAATCATCCATTAAAACATAAGCTATTGTAGCAATTTCTTTTAAAATCTCGAGTGACAAGAGAACTCAAAAAGAAACCGATTAAGAGGCAAATGCAAATAATGGCAGAAATCCATCAAAACAGCCCATCAGGTAAAGACTGATTTTTTCGAAACTCTTGTGTTTCTCAAATCGAAAAGTGCAAAACTAACAAAAGTTGGGGAATAACCTGGGGCATAAGCACAAAAATTTACAGCTTAATCTGACATACTGTGATTTTTCATGATTGTTTACAGTGACGCACAGAAATCTGTTTCGAGACATCAACTTCCCCATATCTTACTTCCCTCTCATTAGAGGTTATTCTTGGCAGAAAAACCAAACAAAAAGGATAAGGAGAGGTTATTACAGAGGAAATAACTTCCAAGACTCAACAAAACAAAAATAAACTGAAACTAAAAATATAATGGGTTGTCTCCCAAAACCTCTTTCTTTATAGCCATTAAGATAGGCATGCTAATTTCGATGATTCTCACATAAGAAATATGAATTGAAGTAAAATAGAGAATCAAGAAGCAAATATTAAAAAAATTAAGTCTAACCCACTTCCTATGAAAATTAATCTTTTAAAGAAACAACTCATGAAAGCACAAAGCAACAAGCATAGGAAAGCAAAACAAGTGCAACTTTAAAATTTTCAACATAAAGAGGGGAAAATTAATATTGTTGAGATACATAAAACCATGTTTCCCTCTCTCATAATAACTTTCAGTAGCATCATGAATAAAATTAACAATATAAATATCACATAAAACATTCTTATCATGAGCCACATGCATAAAATAATTATTACTGTCCCTATAAGCACAGTCATTCTTATTAATCATAGTGGGAGCAAATTCAACAAAATAGGTATCATTATTATTCTCATCACCATAATCATCAAATATAGGAGGCATATTGTAATCATAATTAATTTTCTTCTCAATAGTAGGTGGACTGAAAATATCATATTCATCATTGTAATCATCATATATTGGAGGTATAGTATCATCATAAGCAATAGAATAGTTATCTTTGAAAGTGTGTACATTTGTAATCAAATCATCATTGGAAGGAACATGGATAGTACTAATAATACATCAATTATTAACATCATCATTTTCAGAATTTGTACCGAAGAGATTTTCAATATCAAAAGTAGTGTGCTTTTTCCAATCATGATCACTACTATAGGTAACAGGCATAGGAACATCATCGAGTCCAGACTCATCAAAAACTATAATAGGAGCAACATGCTTAGTGGAAAATACCGTTTCCTCCCTCCTTTTACTCCTCCTCTTTTTCTTTTTCTTCTTCTCTTTAGGAGGGAGAGGCTTGAAAGGAAGCTTCTCCATATACCCTGGTTTATTGTTATAGACAATAGAAGAAACTTTGGAGGATTCCTCCTTTTGATTAATAAGAACAAAACACATATTAGTCCTGTCATATTTTGGTAAGATCTCATCTTTTATAATATTTTGTATGTCAGTATTTGTGTGGCAATTATCAACACAATAAAGATGACAACCATGCAGGACGCTATTCATATCAAAAGCACTCATATCTACCAAAGAAGTTTTTCTTGGTAACTCTTCAGACCCCAAAAATAATGTAAGTTCATCATGTTGATTAGGAGTGATCATGTTATCACAATAGAAACTTGGAGTACTCATTGGATTAGAAGAGATACTATTATGGCTTGAGCATTGAAAATTGAAATGACCCACTTAAAAGCAAAGTTCACAAATAAATGGATAGAGGGCACAAACTTTTTACCAAAATCATTTAGAGCCCTATACCACGTTCTAGGTTTTTCATTCCTGTGGGTGATACAATATTCTTATTCAATTTGATTCTTTTCACAAGGTCTATGTACTCCACAAAAATTAACATTCTTATAAGAAATAGTACTTTCAGAGGTTTGAACATGTTTATTGCTATCATTAATAATAATTTCATTTTTCATGCAAGTGTCTTTAAAAGGCTCATGATACATGTCCCATTTTTATTTAGGAGCATTAATATGAGAAGCAAAGGATCTACAACAATCAACAAGAATTTGAGGATCAAGACCATATTTAGCACCAAGCTCTTGAAAATCAGCAGTTTCAGTGAAAATATTAATGCAATCGTACTCATAGTTTATACCTGGTTCTTAACCTTTATCGGTATCCTAATGTTTGGTATTGCTTTGAATTGTTTCAAGAAGATCCCACTTAGCTTTGACCTCCTTACTTGTGAAGGATCCCTGTAAATAGGTATCTAGGTAGTCCTTGTAATGTCCTGAAAGCCTTGCATAAAAATTATTAATAACAATATTACTAGGGAGCTCATGAATGGGACATTTGAGCATTAGTGACTTCCATCTCCCCCATACTTGGGAAATACTTTCTCCATCATGAGGATGAAAATTATAAATATAATTACTATCTTATGAATTTCATGAGGAGATAAAATTTAGAGTAAAAGAGAGATTCAAGTTCCTTCCACTCCAAATGATGAGGATCGTTTAGTAACTCATACCACTCTCTTGCTTTGCCCTTAAGTGATAAAGAGAATAGCTTCCTCTTAACTTGGTTCATTGAAATACCTGCACACTTGAACAACTCGCATAATTCATGTATAAAGAGTAAATGATCACCAGGATGGACAGTTCCATCTCCAAAATAACAGTTATTCATAACACGTTCAACAATTTTCATAGGTATTTTAAAAGGGATGCTTTCAGTATGTGGATTTAAAATATCACAAGTATCATTAGAATTACCACATATGGGAGATAAAGTATCATCAGAGCAAATTTTCTCCTCTAAAGCTGTGGAACTAAAAAGATCATTTTCATAAAAACTAACTTCCCCAAGCTTAGACGTTTCCATAAATTAGTAACAAAGGTTTTGAAAAAATTCATACTAATAACATTGCTATTAGCATGCAAAGAAAGTTCCATGGGTTTTTTAATTTTCTTTTCAAACCATTAATGTTCTACCTCAGAAAAAAATACTAAAAAGCTCTCTAATTTTGTTGTTGTTTTGTATTAAGCCTAACTAGTGAAACTAAAAACAAGAAACAAAAAGATATAATTGCAGAATCTAAAGAAAATAACTTCGAGCACTCACACACCAGCAACAGTACTAGAAGATAGCTTAATAGCCATAGGATATGAGTACCTTTTACCTTACCTCCCCGGCAACGTCGCCAGAAAATACCTTGATGTCTACGCACGCTTCTATTCTTGTAGGCAGTGTTGGGCCTCCAAGTGTAGAGGTTTGTAGAAGAGCAACAAGTTTCCCTTAAGTGGATCACCCAATGTTTATCGAACTCAGGGAGGAAGTGGTCAAATGTATCCCTCTCAAGCAACCCTGCAATCAAAATACAAGAAGTCTCTTGTGTCCCCAACGCACCCAATACACTTGCAGGTGTATAGGTGCACTAGTTCGGCGAAGAGATAGTGAAATACAAGTAATATGGATGATTATAAGTGGTAATTGCAATCTGAAATAAGAGTGGCAGAAAGAAAACATGTAACAAGACTGATTGTAAACAATGTTTCAATGCTTAGAAACAAGGCCTATGGATCATAATTCCACTAGTGGACACTCTCATATAAATATCTTCCCTTCATGATGCTACCCTAAACTACTTTCTGGTTGGACGATGTAGGGCTATAACAACACACCTTAAAGTTTGCATTCCCCATCTAGATAACCCCTCACTATCACCTTGAGCGCTAGATGGTTCCAACAAACACCACAATCTCATAGAGACAGCCAACTCAAATTATACTCATGATAAGTATTTGTGTAACCTTAGCCTGAGTGCCACACGGTGTGCATAGTGTCAACTTCACACACGTGGGGATAATCAGAGATTAATTAAAGCACTTGAGTAGCAGAATAGATCTATACATTACCAGTCTCATGATCTCAATAAGATCACGCATAGAGAGAGATGAACAGATAGCTACCAGTAGAGCCCTTAGAATCGAGAGAGAACTACTCCCTCCTCATCATGGGAGTTAGCAACGGCGATGGAGATGGCACCGGGGGCACTTCCCCATCCCGACAGGGTGCCGGAACAGAGATTTCTGTCCCCCGAATCTCCTCTTCGGTGGCGACGGCACTGTGGAACTTTTCGTGCAATTCTGATCGGGTATCTACGGTTTTCATCTCGGGGGGAATATATAGGTGAAGGGACCCAGGTTTTTAATCCCAGATGCCCGTTATGCCATACCTCGCAATCCCAGGATTACCATTTTTGCGAGACATAACAGATTGGATATCATAGTACATATTCCATTACAAACCATACATAAGGTCTTACACAAATAAGGATCTCATGATCCATTCTTAATACAACAAGCAGCAGAAATTAAAACATAAGCGTAGTGGTGGGGTCCATCTTCAGGGGCACAGGCAATGCTGACGAAGGTAGATAGTCCTAGTTATCATAGCCATCCTGCTTGCCATCATCTTGATAGTCTCCTTCATAGTCTGGCCATGAGAATAGCCAGGGACAAAAGCCATGAGTACTCTTTAAGTGCTCGCAAACTACCACTAACAAGTAGTATAGTTCTAAGTTAAAGTGCTAAATCTAAGTTTAACTATCAAATTAAGTTTGAAACCTAAGCTGAGTTCTAAAGCAAAGAAAGATAAAATAAAGTTGTAGAATCACTTAAGTTGGGAAGCTATTGTCATAAACACAACCCTGTTGTGGTCAAGTCTAGATTCATCATTCATTTCATAAGTCATTTTGAAAACATCTGACAATGAAACAGTATGGCCATTCCTACTGTCCATAACCACTGACGCAGCTATTCGAATAGTTTGACACTTTGCAGAGGTGGTACACTTTCAACACAAGATTCGATACATCTGTTAGGGATAACCCAGAATCATCATACTTAGTATGTAGATAAGCAAACATAACTTTCCCTTTACACACCCTAGTATAAGCACCTCTCCTATGAGCATGGCCTCCCAACCATTACCATCAGTCATCTTGGGCACTGCACAGGTGGACAACATTGAGAGGTAGCCTCAGCTCAAACCTCTCTCGCGAGGGAACTAATACTAATGCATATAAACTTCCGGCTAAGCCTTACCCAATTTAGGTAGTGTGGTTGTACAGTAAATTTGGAATGGTATCGCATCCGAATCCAACCATCAGTTTTATAAAAGGGTTAAGGCTCATTCCTCAACATTTTACCATCATAAACCATTTGTGTTTCTCAACACATGTCAAAACATCTCAATAGAATGACTCATCATTCCAAGGTTTTCATAATTCATTTTCACCAAGTGTTCCCATCTAAAGTGACTCAAGTTTTTGATCTACTCTAAACTACTAAGTTAAGAGTGTTCACTAAGGTGGGAAAGATGGGTTCAATCTCATGCCATAGAATGACATCTAAAGGGTTCTAAATAGGTCAAGTTTTATACTCTTTATGCTACCTTCAAAACAAGTAGAGAACTCTGTGTAAAGTAAAGGAAGTAAAGCTTGTAAATAATACTTGGGGTAAATACTAGTCAAAGTGGTATAATCAAAGCATGCCTAAAGCATCTTTGCTAAACCATCTAGTTTGATCCTAGCCTGCTAAACATTAAACTTGCAAGTGTTAGCTTGCATTGTTAATGGTGGATTGCTAGAGTAAGTTTTGCAAGGGTTAGCTTGCCAATAAAAGCTTGCCTTGGTTGGTGCAGTGGTTGAAGTTTTCTTCTTCTTCTTGGTAGAACTCCTCTTCCCGTAGACTTGGTCGGTACTATCGTCTATAAATACATACGGAGTACACAATCACCAAACAATACTTAACTAGTGTAATTAGCATTCTAAGACACACATTTCATGATCTATTATC
Organism: Avena eriantha; assembly: GCA_910589775.1. NCBI lineage: Eukaryota > Viridiplantae > Streptophyta > Magnoliopsida > Poales > Poaceae > Avena > Avena eriantha. The sequence goes on along the minus strand of OU342743.1, from coordinate 401,351,690 downwards.
ATCACAAGCAACACAAGTTTAATTCAATAGTTTCAGTCTTTTTAATTTAGAAAAGTAATTTCTACTCATTGAAAAATTAACTAAGATTTAATATTCACCACTTAAAATATGGGATCATGTGGACACATGTCATCACCACATATGCTAACATGTGGGAATGTGATTTAAGGGTTGGATCATAATTACTTTGGTTTAAGTTCATTATTTAATGATTTAAAGTGACTTGAAATGCCTATATAGCATTATTTTGGTACTAGTCCAAATTCACTGCATGTAAACCTTGATATTATTATATATTCAGATAGATATGATAAAATGTGATTTTTGAGAGTTGGAATCAACTCAAAATCTAACTTGGTTGATTTTATAAAAATGTTGCAAGGTGCAAATGCTTCTGTGTTATTATTTTTAGTAGGATAGATCTATAACTCTAAATGAATTAAATCCAACGGGCTTTGATAGATCTTTTCAGTAGCTTTCCAACAAAATTGAAATCACTTCATTTGGATTTGTAAATCTCTCTGAATTGATTTTCAAACTAGGGGACAGAACAAAGTTTACGCTAAAAAGAAAAATCCTAATTCAAACTAACTGGGTTGCGCGGGAAACGCTAACGGGCCGGCCCAGTGTCACTCCGCAGTGCGGGGCTCAGCTGACAGGGGGGTCCACCAGTCAGCGGCTCATAACGCGCGAAGCGGTACGGGGAAATGTGGGGTGTTAGATTAGAGTGGGGATCAACGGCTAGGGGTCGTCGTCGACGACGGACCTGTCGACGGCGAGCTCTAACCCTAGCAGCTCGATGGGGGTGCATAGGTGGCATACCAGGGCTCCAGCAATGACGGCGAGGCGGGCAAACAAACTGGTGGTCGACGGCGAGCTCAGGCACAGTCGAGGCAGCTCCGAGGGTGGTCGCAATCAGCGGCGCCCTTCTCCTCCAGAGGCAGCCTGCTCCGGTGCAATTCCGGCGAACTGCTACTCCCCGTGCTCCGGCTAGAGGTGTGGGACGATCAGTGAGGTGAGGGGAGTTGAGTGGTGTGCTGAAATGGTTGGGGGTGCCCTCCTTTTATAGGCTCGACGGCGGGACAGCGCGGCATGGCCAGGCGACGGTGGCGACATGGCTACGGGCTGCTACCGGCATGGCTGCGGGCGGCGATCGACGCGCGGTCTCCTGACGGTGCTCTACATGATCAATGCTAGACTAGGGGCGGTGGTATGCGATCGGGCGGAGCGAGCGCTCTGAGCAGTAGAGACGGCGGCTTCGACAGCGAACGGTGGCTGTGAGGCGTTGGACGGTGAATGGGGGTGTCTGGCGTGCTCCCTGGGTCGTGGCGACGCGGTGGGCGCGGGCTGCGGTCGAGCGGCGGCTTGTGCACGCGTGTCGGGCGCGGCGCTCTGGCGCGTGCTCGGCATGGTGCAATCGCATTATGCGCAGGGTTTTCTCAGTGGTCCACGGCTTGGCTTGGCTCGGAGAGGGGACAGTGGCGGTGGTGAGGTGCTGGCTATCTCCTATACATGGAGAGAGAGGGGGAGGTGGTCTGCTGCGGCGGTGACCAAGTTCGCCGGCGAGGTGGGGCTCGGCATGGCATGGCCATGTTGCTAGGGGGTAGGGCATGGGTTAGTTAGGTCCTGGTTTGATCAAGAGGGGACAATGGGAGAAAATGGGGTCAAATGGGAGACAAGTTTGGCCAGAACACTATTCAAAATAGTGAATTTGGTTTTGTTTGAAATCTGTCCACTAGGTGTTTGATGAAATGGCCGCATGAACTTTATTTTTGAATTTTGAAAATATTTTTGGTGGGTGTGCTAGTACTAAGCTTGAGACTCTGTGGGTGCTTGGGTTTTTAAAATTGAGCTTGTTTGAGTGGTTTTTGAAATAGTGGGATCTTCCCATATGAAATAGATTCAATTTTAAACTGTCAATTAAAATTAGTATTTGAATGTTTTTGGCAGATCACAAAGTGGGCCTTGGTACCTCATTATGTGTACTAGCAAGGAGTGCAAAGATCCACAAATGTTTCTGTTAAGTTTTGAGTACTAGGAATAGCCAAAGTAGGCATGATAGTTAATTTGGCCAAAATGACCATTCACTTCATTTATTCATTTTGAGTTGTTTTTCTTTGGCAATTGTTTGGGAATGATTTAGATGATGTTTATTTAACCTATGAATCATTTAACAAGTAATGGATCACAGAACCATGGAAATTCAAATCAACTCCTAATTTAAATGCACATACACATGAATGCTTTCATATTTTGAAATGGAAAAGTTTTTGTTAACCCTAATTTTAATGATTTGGATCTTGATAAGCCTGGATTAAAGTTTTGGGATGTTACAAGGACCTAGGGGCCCATGCCACCTGGTGGCGCACCTAGGGGGTACCCACGCCACCATAGGGTGTGGCCACCTTGGTGACCTTCTCCATATCTGCTTTGGACTCCATCTTGTGTTGGGGAAAATAGGAACTTCGGCTTTTGTTTCGTCCAATTCCGAGAATATTTCCTTACTAGCTTTTCTAAAACCAAAAACAGCAAAAAACAGGCAACTAGCACTATGGCATCTTGTCAATAGGTTAGTTCCAGAAAATGTATAAAAATGCCTCAAAGTGTAGACAAAACATAAGATAGTTGATACAAAACAAGCATGGAGCATGAAAAATTATAGATACGTTTATGACATATCAATGGTATCGGTCTTCGGATTTGGGGTGTGGTTTCTAGGGTTAGGGTTTAGGCTATGTGAGGTGGTAGGTGGCTTGGTGGCTAGGCGTTTAGGTCTGGCTAGGTGCCTCCCCTAAAACATTTTTATTGCTTTGTTTTTATATGTTTTAAAAGACTTTTTGTAAATAGTTTTTAGCCATTAAAATATCCCAAAAGACTGGGGTTTTAATTTGAAATAAAGAAGGGGATAATTACAAAACAAAATAGGATTTTGGAGAAAAATATTTTAGAGCCAAAATATGCATGATGTCATGATGATGCACAAAATAAAAATAAAAGACAATTTTATTTCAGAAAAAGTTCCAGGCATTACAGGTGGTCTCTATACTTTAGTGTTGGGCCTCTACATAATGGTGCGGCCAATAGTAAACATAAATAGGATCCAACCTGATAGAAGTTAGCATATTTTTACGAGATTATAGGGGCCATTCATTCTACAATTTCTAGTGTAAATTGAGCCCATTCATTGCGTAATAACGGCAAACAATTAGGAAACATGCAATATGGAGAAGCAAATAAACCCAACATATTAGTAAGAGCAGTATGGCAGTGGTAAATGTTTACTGCAAGGATATGAGAACAATAGCAAGTAGAAAATAATAGTTAGTGTCATAGAGTACGCCAAACCAGAGATAAATTATAGTCGCATCATTTATGGGCACTTTAATAAAATAGATAATGGAAAGAAATGTGTTCACCGTTCATTGACTCATATTTTCCAATGACAAACAAAATCACAGTTCAAAGCCTTATGGTTAAATCTGACTACAAAGAGTTCATTTAGGAAGATACAGGTAAGAGGTATAATACTTGTAAATTACTACAAAAGTAACACGAGTACAAAATACAGTTAACTCCTACATATTTATGATACCAAAATCCAAGGAGATCTGGTTACTTGGGTAGTGATGGTGTCTAGGCATCCTGTGTATCCTGAGTGGTAACATAGACGTCGTCGAGGGTGTTGTGGTTAAGGTGCGTGTGGGTGAAGGTGAAGCACAACAAGGGTTTCTCCGAGTGCTGGATGATAGCGGTGAAGAAGAAGATTCATAATGGTCTAAAATGTGTTCTGTGCGCCAGGCGAGTGGGTTAGTGAAATAGATCTGATGCAGTGCATGACGACGATGGTGAATCGGGTCAGGTGCAGTGGATGAGGGAGTCAGTCGGCTAGATGCTTAAAGTCGGTGAAGCGAATCATGTACACTAGTTATTTAGTGGATGTTCCAGCAGTAAGGTGGTGAAGAAGGTGAGATCTAGTGGTTTTTGCAGGGCTTGCGCGACTATGGGAAAGTAGTGTGGGGGTAGGTAGTTCTATGATCTAGACTATAGAGGTATTGAACCAAGAAATTATGATCAAAGACCTAACCAAAAGAATTAACTAGGGGTCGAAGGAGAATTCGATAAGGTCTAAAACATTGGGATGCAAAATATTTCGGGGATAGCGGGAGATGTGGGGCCCCTGGATTCATCCTCTGAGAATCCCTGTTATGCATACAACCACAATCCCATGATCATTTAGTCATGGTACATAACCAACAAGTATCAAAGCAAACATCCATTACTTAAGTGGATACCAGTTGATAGCTCCAAATTTGATCAATTTTTACCATTTGTTTTCCTCTTATTTATTGTCAGATTTCACTGAAGATTTCCCTTTCCACTAATGTTACTGTTGCAGTTAGCGAATCCTTGGTTTATTGTGATGGTTTTCAGGTAATGAACATTTATTGAATATCTAATAGCATTTATGGGCTAATTACAGCAGAATAAGCGAATCCCAAATTGGAGCCACTTTCATTGGAGGTGTTCAGTATGCATAACGACCACTAGTATGGTTGGGGAATGCCCGTACCGCCCGCCCGTACTACCTACCAGCGCCTTCCTTATATAAATACAATAAACTTTCATAAAAGGAGAGAGACGAGAAGAACCATAGAACAGAAGTTACAACCATTGCAATCTAGAGGGGAGATCAAATCTGAAAGAGCAGAAGAACTTCACCTCGTTCCCCAATAATCTTCAACCTCTAAACCACATACTCCACCATCATTTATCATTACTTAAAGAGAGAGATTGGCAATTGTATGATTAGGGTTTGATACTTTGATCTACCTAGGGTTTGTATTTGATTGGATCTTTAATCTCTATTGTGGTTTGCTACAATAACTTTGAGATGATTTCTATTTGCAATACAATTAGGCCTTTGATTTGTCTTCCTCTCATGTCTGAGTAAATCCCCATAGGCGTGGGAGATGTAGGGGATTGGTGAGATGTGATGTGCCTCCTTTAATTCCATCCATTTGTGATTGTTGTAATGTTTATTTGAACAGTGAGAATGAATATGTATGTTTACCTAATGCGTGTTATCTAATTTAAGGGTCTAGGTAACATGATCCAGAGATCTCATAGGTATGAACTAGTATGCTAGTAATTAGGCGACCCGTGACATAGCCGATATCAAAGAAGAGCTAGCACTACTCGAGGATAACAAGGAACCATCAAGATTAAAGCCTTGATCCGATCGAAAGATCTTAATTAATGCACTGATCATGGTCGTGGTAACAGGCAGATGGATCATTGGGATTGGGAAGAATTGGCCATGATGACTCCTAGTCGGTATATGGGTTTCTTGCCTACTCACTTATAAATAAGAAATATCACTATCATTTATTCTGCTTATTGCATTTGGCACTTTCACTATCACCGTGAACCAATTCCATCCGTGCCTAACTTCTCATCTGCAGGACCTTTACACACCTTTCACATCTGTACTTTTATGCAATTTACTTATTTCCTAAGCAAGTTCCTCTATCTTTAACTCACCACTTCGACCGTCAACTTTTGCAATTAATTCACCCAAGACCTATGACACCTTGGGTGTGATAGAAACACCGCATAAAAACACTTTCCTAGGCTCCTTGTTGGGATCAATATAAAAACTAGAATTAATACTTCCGCAAAAACATTCTCTGGCGACACTTTCCTATGCACTTGCAGACCATCAAGATATTTTTTGGCGATGTTGCCGGGAGGTAAGCGCTAAGTGTTGTTTCTTGACAACAACAACAACTGTTGACACCAGTCATGATCTCCGCTGAAGACAGAGGTACCACTCAATCAGGAAAAACCTATTTACCTCCATATATTGATCACGTTACGATCGAGAGATGATAAGAATTTATTAAAAGATTTACAAATTCATGCATATTAGAAGTGAACAACTTGATTCCATTGATGTTAGATTTGACCATGACACAAGGGGCCAAACTTGAGCTACCTTTGGGAGAATATGGGAATCCATCTAGGCACTTGAGGAAAATGCCTATTCTTTATCCTGAACTTGAGGGTCAGGAATTTGAAATATATCCTGAGCTAATATATATGATGAAGAAATTTCTTTCATAGGAAAAGAAGAGGAAGACCCTAGTGACCACTTGACAAGGGTACCCGACCTTTGTGTCACTCTTAAACCAGCAAGTTTACCAATAGAGTTTGTACTTCTTAAACTCTTTCGCTGGTCTTTGAAAGATAATGCTTTTTCTTGGTTACAATCATTACCTAATCACACTATAAAAATCTGGGAAGATTGCATACGATAACTCATGCGTAAATATTGTTCATTTACTAAAATCATGCACATCAAACGAAGTATAACAAATTTTGTGCAAAGAATTGAAGAAACCTTTTATCAAGCATGGATAGATATTATGCAATGATTATGAAAGTTCCAAATCATGGTTTTCACGAGAGTCTAGTTATCCAATATTTTTATAATGGGCTTAATGACAAGATCCTTTAATGTGTAACTTGACAATATGCAACTTGATAATGTCGGAATTTGTAATGCCTTTTGAGGTAAGATCCTTTAATGATGAATAATCCAATCCAGTTGAGGATATTGAACCACAAAAAGGTATGATTCACATACCACTAGATCTTATATCTGAAGTCAAAAAGTCCATGGAAGGAAAAGTTATAGCTTCAGAACTTGTAAAAGAAAACAAAGTTCACATTCTACGAACTTACGTAATAGAAGATGATATAAATCTCGTGATGCAAAAGTTTATATATCAACAGAATCAATTATGTGAGAGAAAACTATAAATGTCTTATGACACAAGAAAAGAATATAAGAGACCTAATAGAAGTCTTTGACGACTTGGGTCAAGCCCCAAACATCTAGATATATAAGTATGGTTAAAACCGAGTGTGAGCAAATAAATGAAACCCAAACTTTGACTTTGAACCAAGGAAATTTCAGTACTGTTTCTACTAACATTGTTACTAGGCGTGGTACAGAAACTCAGGATCCACAAGGGCCAACTTGGTATCAAGAAGATCAAGCTTGAAAAGCAGGAGAGACTCAGGAGATGAGTCAAGAAGAAGAGGATCTAGTTGATCCCGAGGACGAAATTGATTATGGGGCCTAGAAAAGGGAAAATGAATCTTCTGGAACCCAAGAAGAAGAGGGAGCAGGGGATAAGCATAAACCATATGATTCAGATGTAGAGACTATCGATTCAAGGGAAGAAACCGATCTTAGGAAGGAACAAGAAGAGCAAGTTATCATCCTGCGTGAAGAACACACCGATAAGCAAAAGTCAGCTGCAACGAAAAATAAAAAGAATGCTGAACCGGTGACAAAGGTAAGAGAGAAGGTAATACCTACCAAAAAGAAAATTCCTTATCCTAACCGAGTTCATTACGAACTATATAAAGCTATTTATGACTCTTTTGCTGAGGCACTGGGCAACTTGCGTTTAGAACTTCCTTTAATTGATGCTATTCAAGTTCCTACTTATAAAAAGTTTATGCGAGACATCCTTAATAGAAAAAAGAAGGTAACCATGACTGTAGCAGTTATGACAAGCTTTGGTGAAACTTCCTGCTAAGCTTGGCGATCCAGGTATACCAACCATCTCCTGTGCAATAGGTAAAACCAACATATTCAATGCTCTTTGTGATTTAGGAGTAGGCGTTAGTGTTATTCCTTATTCCTTATTTAAGAAATTGAATCTTGGAGAATGTTCTCCTACTGAAATACATTACAAATGGCAGATAAGACAACTAAACAACCTATCAGAATGATCAAAGATGTTTTACTTAGAATATATCAACATGTTATACCCACTGATTTTATTATTCTTAATGTTCCCGAGGATGACAAACTATCTATCATCCTTGGAAGACCTTTTCTTAGTAAAGCTGGAGCTAATGTAGATTGCTCCAGTGATAAGATTGTCTTTTATATATATGATGATCAGATTGTTCGATACTTTCCTAAGAAACAGTAACACAATGGAAAATACATTCCACCACCTTAGCGTGATCAGGCAGCAAATACTAAAGAAAAATTGCAGCTCGAGATGAACGCTGATGACATGGAGTTTGATTAGTTAAAATCCTAAAATAAAACACTTAATGGGAGTTAACCCATTCTTAATAAATTAAGTTTAAATTTTATTTATGATTACTATTTTATTATTTGTATGATCTAATAAGCTTGTTTGAGTTTTGAGTTCATTCAGAGAATTTACCTTAGTGAAGTTGAGAAGCAAGGGAAAAATGAAGAAAAGGAAATCGCTCAGCACATATAACGAGAACTGGTACATCCATGGTGCGCCCGTACTGCACGCCTGTATCGTGTCTCAATAGAACCTGCAGAAGGGACAATGTCGGCAATAACCAGTGTTACGACCGGGGTATGCCCATACCCCGTGCCTGTCACGAACCATGTCAAAACCGACGATGACTCCCGAATAGATATCAACCATTGGTACGGCCGGGTTACGCCCGCACCGCACGCCCATATCAGGTCAATCAGGTTTGATCTCGAACCCTAGAGTTGATCCAATGGTGACGACCACCGGTACGGGTGGGCTGCGCCCGCCGTACCGTGTTTGTCGCTAGGTAAAGGCCGATGGCGGCTGGCTCCCAGCCAGCCTCCTTCTTCTTATTCCTCTTTCTTCCTTGTTCTTTCTCTCTCCACCACAAACCCTAGCCTTCTAAAACCTTTGATTCTTCACTGTTTTCGTGTTTTTGAGTTGGGGAATCTTCACATCGGCAAGTTTCTCGTCCGATTCATGCTCTATTTTCTGAAATCCATGGTTTTACTCATCACATTGGATTTAGATGAGTTCATCATATTTTGAGATTATTATTGATTCCTCACGTTAGCATTTGTAACTTCTACCTATAATCATTTGTTTATGTGATAGAAACTTGATGCCTATAGTTTTCTTCCAAAATACCACAGCACAATGCATAACATTGGAAGGATGTTCCGCTCAGGCAAGGGCTCGGGTACAGCGGGAGCCTCGGGCTCGGCGAAGCCGCTGGGCTCGAAGAAGAGACGCTCGGAGGTGGACAGCTTGAGGGCTGCCATGAGCCGAGACTACGAGAGGGTGAGCAACCGCAAGGTTTTCGCACCAAGTGGGTAGACCGTGAGTTCCTCTCCCACCAGGGTATTCTGGAGGACTTCGAGCAGATGACTGTGCAATATGGCATGGTCGACTTCACCTACCTCTCCGTCGACACCTACAAGCTCGCCACGTTTGATTTCCTTTCATCGTTCCACGATGATCTCGAAGCCCAGGAGCGTAATTGCACTATAAGTTTTGTGCTCAATGGGCAACTCCACAACCTGACCTTCTATGAACTCTGTGATAGTTTTAGATTCTCCCATGAGGGAGAACTCGATATTAATGACAATGTGCACATAGAGGCAATGCAATCTTGGGGGCAAATTTCTGTCCACAGGAACAATGATTACTTGCGCAAGAAGAGTGCCACTATCCAGAATCCTACTATAAGTTATTTTCATACCTTCCTTGTTCAATTCTTTATTTGGAAAATGTGACGTTGGGGCAATGGCAGGCCTCGAAATGAGTGTGATTCATATTGCCCTGCATCCAGAGATGGTGCACAAGGTAAACTTGGGTGCTTTGCTCATCCAACACTTTCACCACCAAAGGTCGACTTCCATAGGGGACATTCGTTGTGGTGGGTTGATCACATAGATCGCCTATGCAAATGAATTTGTCCTACCACAGGAAAGAGTTGTTGCTAGCAGTAAGATCCTAGATGACAAACATATGGTCAGCACCAAGTTCATTGTGGTCTATAGACCATAGTGTGCCCTCCGTGCTTACCAGTTTTATTTTGAACCTAACGGTGATCTCCACCAAATCTTGCTTCCTTTTGTCCATTCTTTTGGTTTTCCATGTAAACAGAGTTGCATCCTCACCGAGGAGGAGTTATAGCAGGCACTGATCCTCTCGGGAAGGACTGCGCCACCAGGTGGCCGTCCCAACTGGGAAAATGCAGTAGCTGGCCAACAACAGCAAGATCAAGGAGAAGAAGGCCGGTATGGTGCAGGATGGGACAACTATGGCCAACAACACCATAACCAGTAACCTTTCCACCAACACCGGCGACAAGGTATGCCTCCACCATAGCCGGGATTCGACTATGTCCCGAGGAGTGATTTTGACCAGGTGGTGCATCACATTGATAACATAGAAAACACGTTGTATGATGTGAACGCCAACATAGTCAACCTCACTCAAGACTTGACATATTTCATGACCTACTTTCCAAACCGCTACCCGAACTTCCCATATCATTAGCCGCCACCTAACGGTAGCGACAACTGAATCCAGTTAGGCAAAAAGCCTAAGCTTGGGGAGGTTAAACTCCTCCCACCTTTTTGCATTCATATTTTTCTATCTTTTTTTTTCAATGCATGTTTTTTTCAGTTTTGCATTTGATAAAGGAAAACCCAAAAATATTAGACTAGTCTCTAGCTTTATTTGTGCAAATTTCTCTCGGCTCTTTTTGATTCTTTCTATAGGTTGCTCACTTCTAGTGATCGAGCTATGGATACGATTGCAAAGAGTTGGCTCAAGTAGAAGACGAACAAGCAAGATGAGGTACCACATTCCTCATTTCCTTCTTCCTGTAAGCTCATTCATGAAAATTTTATGTATGTTCAGTTACACTTGAGTCCGACTCCATGCTTAGTTCATTATCTTTTAGGGTTTGAGCTAAAAGGTTTTTGTCACCTCTTTGGTTAAGACTTTCAACAATTAATATCAGTTTGAAAAACCACTCTTTGGATTTAATTCCAAACTTTTTAGAAAAAGATAAAGTTTCCATCGACAACTTTAGTGCCATGCTTTTGTCTTAAGGGCTTAATCTTAGTAGTGCTTAACCCCACATACTGATCGTTGACTTGATGATACCATCTGAAAAAGAATTGCTTGATAGAATGAACTTTTTAGAGTGGCAGAGGGAGATGCCAAAACTTGTATTAACCTTTTAAAAAAGGGAGAAAGGAAAAAGAGAAGAAGAAAATAAATGTACTTTGTTTCAAATACACACCTTTGGGATGCCAACAACTCTGCTAGCTTCTGAACAATCTATGGTATAATCCCGGATTTCAGCTATGAGTTGATGGCATGAGTGGCATACGTGTCGCTATATGGGCAAAATTATTAGTATTCCTAATAGGTTGTGTAGGAGTTTACAAAAGAAATATTCGTTGATCCTTGAGAAGGAAAAAATAAAAGATCCATTATCAAAATATGAGTTGAGACACTTTTGATACTTTTAATTGTTGGCATCACCTCACTACCTAAAATGTGCAATTAGAGTTCTTGATAAGCAACAAAAAATAAGAGGAATTTATAGCCACGATTATCAAAGTGGGTGATTAATGAAAAAGTTCTAAGTTTATACTTCTTGTGACATCTACATATGCACCCTTAATTTTGACTCAAGTGATCTCGCTTAAAAATATTTTCACTCTCATAACAAGAGAGGCGCTGAAAGAAATTGATTTGCAATGCCTAGCAATTTTTTTAACAATCGCGTTTGAGTTATAAGAACTATTAGCTAGCGAATACTTGTGTCTAGGAATCAATCTTAAGTGCAACTGTTTAGATATATTATGCTCTTGTTCAAGGTTACAGTATTTGAGACGATGGAATATGACACACATCAAACTTGTAAGTTTTCATCTTGATTCAATTCTTTTATATTATTCATTATAGCTTTGTCACTCGAGGGAGAATAACCGCTAAGCTCGGGGATGTTGATAGTTCCAAATTTCATCACTTTTTACCATTGGTTTTCCTCTTGTTTATTGCTGGATTTCACTGAAGATTGCCCCTTTCCACTAATGTTAATGTCGCAGTTAGCAAATCCTTGGTTTCTTGTGATGGTTTTCAGGCAATGAACATTTATTGAAGAGCTAATAGAATTTATGGGCTAATTAAACAAAAATAACAAATCCCCAATCGGAGCAACTTTCATTGGAGGTGTTCAATACAACCACTCTTACGGTTGGGGAGCGCCCGTACCGCCTGCCCGTACTACCCACTGGCGCCTTCCTTATATCTGTGGGATCCCCCGAATTAATCATCCGAGAAATCCCTGTCATGCATACACCACGTTCCCATGATCAGTGAGCCATGGAACATAACCGACAAGTATCATTACAACATCCGAGACATAACGAATTACAAGACTTACATAAATGCCGTTATGGCTAAATCAATAATCATCAGCGGAACTCATCAAGCGTAGAGCCCGATCCAAGCCTTAAACTACATGCAACTAACTGGGAGAACGTCCTAGCTCGCATAGTTTCCAACAGCTTCTCCTTCTTGATATCTAACAAAGTTAATAGCCAGGGACAATGCCAGTGAGTAATTTGGATGTACTCGCAAACCACCTTAAGAGAATAATAATAACAAGAGGATATGCAATTTGGCTGGGGTGGTAGGAGGGCTTCAAGAGAGGTTCTTTTCTCAAATAGTTTCTCTTGTAGATATAGCATCTACATATCTTTCTGAAATCTTTTGTAAACCATTTTGGAAACCTTTTGAAAAGTTTTGTAAACACTAGGATTGGGGTACCCATTTGTTCCCGTCTTCAGGTCGTCCCACGACCAAACTCCTTTCTCCTCCTTCCGACCATCCCATGATCAAAACCTTTCTCCTTTCCGACCATCCCATGGTCAAAACATTTCCAAAGCCTTTGATTTTCCCAAAATCCTCTTTGAAAACAAAACCAGCACTGCTCTACAGAAGTTTGTCCAACCCGTCCTTAACCGCGGACATGGCTATTCGAATAGATTTACACTTTGCAGAGGTTGTACACTTTACCCACACCATCCAGGTACACTACCCTGATCTACACCGATCGTGGGTCGAGTAACCGATCAAGACTCCCTGGATGCCCGCTCCAATATAAGTGCCTACCATATGAGTGTTATTCCCCTCAAAACCGGGACGTCGGGTACCGAGGACCAACCGGAGCGCATTTTCCACTTCACGAGTGTGCGCTTTCAATGAGGGGCTCATAGTAACGCATGCCTGCCCGCAGATAGTTCGTTCCTTCTCTAGGTCAATGTCCCACATGGACCTTTAAGGGAGAAGGCCCAGCCTCCGGGGATCGCGATCCCCTATAGTAGTTATGAGGCAGCTTTTACCGGAATAGACAAACATCAAATCTAGCCCTGTCCCATTCCAGAGTAATGTGGTTGCACAGGGTTAAGTTGTTATAGCTAAACTGCAACAAACCGAGTGCATTTTCGTAAACCTTTTTCCTCCAGCTTTCCTTCATCATTTTGTAAAACAAAACCTTTTTCTTCCTCAACCTCTCTTGGGAGGTCCCACCTTACCAAGGTTTTATCATAAAACATTTGGTAAAACTTTTTCGGGGGTCTTCCCATCCTCTAGTTTTGCTTCGGCTAAAACGGGGTCTCTAGAGGGTTATGGTGATATACACCATCTATTCTACTAGGGACTAGTAGGTATCATCAAAGGAGTTGTACTTAGTAGTACAAAAGTGTAATAGTTCGGAGGATCCAAACCACTACCATATATACATCAACATATAGTAAAATAGTGCAATTTCATAAACAGTAGATAAAACATGCATAATCAAAACAGTATGACACGGCTTATGAGCAAGAAGGTGGCTGGCTACGATCAGCAGTATGACATAAATGTCCCTGGACTTCTTCTTTAGATAACCCAGAATACCAATACCAATAATAAATACCACTTCTTCTGCTCTCCGATTTCATCGCAACTATCGTCGTCCCGACAGCACATGCAAGAAAACCAAGCCACAATCAACAGAAGTCATACAAGAACCAATACATACAGCAAATAATGAAAAATACAAGTTCACAAATCCTTAGGTCTTTAGGAGGAATGGATTAAAAAAGATTGGCCTTGTCTTGAAAAATAGGGAAGAAAATCCCCTTCGGATTCATAGCCGAGGAACTACCTAAGAGGGGTTTTGGACCAAGGACATATTCTGTATGATACCATTGTGAAAAAATGATACCAACATATAGGAGTTGATAAAATGAAACCAACAAAAGTGGTTTCACTAATTTATCACTTTTCTTTAATTTCTTATGAATATTCTAGTGATAAGAGCTCTAGTTTTCGGAAATAATTCACCAGAAAAGTTCTGGAGCTCCACAAATTATTTCCTTGGACGATGTTGTAGGGTTTGATGTACGGATTCAGTGAGAGTTAGAATCATGTCAAAATAATTACCAGAATGCCCTCATGAAATTTCCAAAGGCAGTTCTGTGGGGTTTTTGTCTTTTTCACCAAATTAAATCTACAGAAGATTTTGAGTTGAATCCAACGGAACATGGTAGGTATTTAGAATACCTTTCTGTAAAAATTTGAATCATCCTTTTTGGAGTTGCAGAGATACTGTGGTGATTTAACTAGTGATAACACTATGGACAGAAATGTTTAAATCATTATAAATCCTCAGAAGCTCAATAATTCTCGATCTCCTGGATTTAGACATAACTGGATGTAACACCTCTCAGAGAGTTGGATTGAGGTCCATACCATTTAATGTTTGGCCTAGAGAAATTTCTAAAGGCAGAAACTAATAGCTTTTGTTATTTTTACTATAGAAAAACTAATGTTCACCTTGGCATAAGGCATAATGTTCACCTTCCAGGAGAACTTTGATTCATCCCAAATGGATATGTACAACTCCCTGAGGAATTTATTTAGTGCAAAAGACAACTTTTAGTGGATTAGTTGCCAATAAATAATGAAAATTATTTTTAGTAAAAGACTAGTTCTGCATGTTGCACAAAGTACACATGAATGTGTTAAAAATTGTGTTTGGACAAAATACCCCATTTTCCATTTTATTCTCTATTTAAACTAACCAGGTATATTAACAGATCTGGAAAAAGATTTATTTTAAAAAGAAAAGGGGAGATCCTTAGCTGGGCCGGATCCAGGTGCGGCTGGGCCTCTCGACGCACGACCGGCCCACTGGCTCTACAATGAGCGTGTGGTGGCGATTTAAATCGCTGACAAGTGGGGCCCGCCGGTCAGTGACCCGCCGTGGATGAAACGGTACTGGAGGAGGAGGGCCGTAGGATTAGACAGAGATCAACGGTGGTCCGCTGTCGTCCTTCTCTCATCGGCGGCAGCGAAGAGTAAACCCTAGCATAGAAATGGGGAGTGGCAGGGAGGCTTACCGAAGGATGGAGAGGATCTGGAATGCAGCGAAGGCAACGAGGAACTCCACGCCGTGTCTAGCCATGATGCGCCTGGTGTTGCTGCATGTCGTAAAAGAAGGCGGGTCAGACCTAGAGGTGCAAGGGGGGTCAGAGAGGTGACATGCAGAGAGGAGGGAGAGCGAAAACAAGAGCACCTCGAGCAGATCTTTAGGAATGGCCGAGAGGTGTTCTTCCTAACTTCCTAGCTAGGATAAATCATAAGAGGGTACGGGGTGTTCTGGGGTGGTGCATATCGAGATACGGTAGGATTCTGGTAGTGGTGGAGAGGCTTGAGGTGGTTGGAAACGACCCTGAGCTTGAGAGCTCGAAAATGGCTGAGGTGAGGTTTCCCTTACTCCCTATGGAGAAGGAGGCAGAGGGAGCGAGCAGGGGTGGGTGAGGTCGTGTTCTGGAGACCAGGGAGAGGAATGAGAGGGCAGGTGAGATATGGTGTAGCCTTTGGCCATTTATTTGGATGTGAGGAGGTCTAACATGGACCATGTCCATGAGAATCTTGGGGAGAGGGAGCTGGTTGTTTATTGGGCGAGGAGGGCGGTGGAGTGAGAGGGTATGGTGCTCTGGTCGTGCCTATGGGCATAGGGGCAGGGTGCAACAGTTGCAAGGGGAGTAAAGAAGTTTGCAAGGCAAGACACCCACATGAGGTTAAGCTCTAGTGTCCAAGCACTATAGGACAAGCTGCTACAGGGTGATGCTATAGTACAGAGTCGACCAGAGATGATGTAGTGGTGTAGTGGTGCTGCCTTGGACAAGTTTGAGGAAGGTTTGGTCTTGGTCTAGCTCAAACTTAGCTAAGTTTGCCAAATTGAGTGAATAGGTGGTTGTGGAGGAAGTTTATAAACTTGTCTTTGGCAAGAGGAGGAAATGTTACTGGTGGCTAGATAGGGTCAATGCATAATCCTAGGAATTATTTGGGATTTTTCAGAGGACTTTAAGTCCACCTAAAACCATTTATTCAAAAAGTATAGAAGTAGTTGCTAGAAGGTTATTTGATAATTTTCCATTGGACAAGGTTGGTTTTTGATTTGAGATGGTCCCAAATGGGAATACACACTTAGGGGAATTTTCCCAACATTTATTGGAAGATACAAGTATTTAAAACAATTATTATTCCAATTAAGCCATTTAAGAAAATGGGCAAAAAGAAATGATAAAGCTCTTCAAAAATATTTATTTTTGAAGTGGGAAGATAGGGTAGGATAGGAAGGCATCAAAAGTGACCTAAGTTAGAGAGGTGTTTTGGCAAAAACTAAACTTTTCTTTATGGAGGAGGTTTTGGAGATTTTGTCTATTAAAGGGATTACATATATTTGGGGCCATAATAATTATGGATAATATTTGATAAATCTTGGTGATCAAGGTAGATGAAGTAGACAAGGTGTATCAAGCATTTGCAACCTTGGGAATTGGAAATACAACTTGAATTAGATGAAAAACAAGGAGTTGTGGATCTAGGATGATGTTATTTTTGTACCACCAAAACCTTGTTGGATCTTGGAGCTTAGAGCTCACTTTGATGCAAGTAATACATGGATGGATATACCAAGTGATGTACATCAACATGGTATAGAGGTTTGAGCTTGATCTTGTTTGAGTTCCCCAAGAATTGATTTCAAACTTTGAATAAAATAAGCCTGCCAGAGAAGATTATCAACTAGCCTTCAAAACCTTGTGGGTTTAAGAATCACAAAGATCCACTTGGATCAAGTGAAGTATATATTGATAGACCTATATGATTAGAACACAACCATGCAGAGAGTTGGTCCATATAAGGTGGGATGGTGGTGTGAGCGTCTATCAAAGTAGGCATGTTGACTAGATTTGCAGGAATAGTTATTTTCTTGCCTGCAAAACCCTCAAGAACAAGTGGGTAGGAGGATGATCTAACCAAGGTAAAGAGTGGGTCTTGGTATTCCTTAGGATGTTTAACAAGATGGTTCAAGTGCATTACCAATAATTCACAAGGGTTGAGAAAGCGAGACATCCAAAAAGGTGATGTTGAAACAGATTCCACACTTGGCCAAATTTGGCAGATTTAGGGTTTTTGACTAGAATGTGGGTGGTGATGATTTTGATGGGATGCAAGGTACCAAAGCATCATCAAGTGGATGATGTTGAAGTGTAGATTGAGTAGAAAGGATACATTCTTGATATTGGTCTTCATTGACTTGGAAACTTCTAGAAGGGATATCTTCAGAACTGATCTGGTTAAGGGTTTTAGATGATCCCCTAGAATCTAGAGATTAGGTCCAGATTGTATTATTGCTTAGGTTTTGGTAATTTTTGAGTATCTTGATCCTAGTGATGAGCTCCTAGAGTGGCTCACCTAGATCCTAAGCAAACAAGTCAAACAGCAGATCAAGGCAACTCATCTTATTCACTAAGCAATTCCACTACTGGGTTACCATCAAGCTTAGATTGAGGTAAGGTTGAGGCCTTTTGAAGAGGTTGGATTTTGAATAAGATGAGGGTCCTTGGTATCTCTACCAAGAGTAGAATTCAAAAGCTCACTAAAAGATTTTGGAGATCCTAGAGGTAAGAGTGGTTGAAAGTTTTGTCTTGAAAACATAAGGTTGCTCTCTATAGTTTAGGGAAATAGAAGCTACTAAAATAGTTGGTTTGAAAAGGCTTCTTGGATCATGTTTTGAAATGCCAGAACATTGGAGAATATGTAGAATGAGCCAGGATAGTTTTGGTAAATAGCTTTTGTCAACTGATGGTGAGGTAAGGAGTAGCATATGGTATACACTCACATGCACATGCACAAACAAACTACAAGCAAACACTTCATCAATGAAAAAGTTTTTGTTCCCCCTGATTTTTGCATTCTAGACAACTAATCAGGGTTGCTGAAATTGGGATATTACAGACCTTTCCCCCTTAAAAGAATCTCGTCCTGAGATTCTAGAGAAATAAGGTTAGGGGATTTGAGTCGGGTTGATACTGGGTGTCTTACGTGTACTATCTTACGGACTCTGTCTTTGAAAGGGACTACTCTGTCGATGAAGTTGAGCTTTAGTCTTCCGTGATGCACGGAGAGTTGAGAAGAGTCCAGTTACGATTGCGATGGATGACCTTCTTTTCCTTCCAAACTCTATATCTCGAGGGCTTAAACTAGGCAGACTATCTCCATGCTGAACTTCACGGGGTACTCATCGGAGGATAGAATCTACGGCTGGGAGTACCTATGTCTAAGGATCCATAGCTCTTCCTTAGGGTCGTAGTGTATCCTATTTAACGATGTTAGGGTCAGGACTCCTGAGTTTGCTTTCGTGAAGAGTTTCCCTATTTTTGTGGGAAAGACGCAGTCTTTCCCCCTTAGGATTAGACTGGGGTAGATCGGAGAGTTGACATAGTTCTTCCTTCTTGGAGTCATGGATTGATGTTTTGAAGACTGTCATCACTCTTTATCCTAGAGTTGGAATCTTCTGATGATGTCCGCGAAACTATAACTTACGGGGCTTATATACTACTATTATTCGTACTTAGCTTGTTGGAGCCGTTGGAGTCTCACGTCTTCTAACCGAATGGAACTGAGCGGTTAGCGATCATGTGGTCCTTCGGATGAGTCATCAGGGAACTGAAGTATTCTGGCCTTCTGGGCAGGATCATTCCGTTAGTTTGGGTAGGGTCGACTAGATTAGTTGGTCTCCTGAGGCGGTCAGAAGCTCTAATACACTAAAGGTTAGTGTGGTTAGGTCTCCACCTCTTGTCTTGGTTGACTTATCGAGTGGTTTCTTGTGGATATTGAGGATCCTTCGGTGATCGACTTCCAGCTCCAACGGAAGTCTTTCTGTAGTAGACTGAGGAACAAGGGAGTGTGGGGCTATTGATGAGTCTTGTGAGGTGAGTTTGACGTGGTATGCCGTCCTGCTGAGGTGAAATCTTCAAGTTGATTCTGACTTGACAATGTTGAACTCCTAGTTCTTGTGATGCTTTTCCTCTCATATACTCTCGAGGTTAGTCTGGGTCTCATTACCGACGGCTAAGACAGGGGTTTCCTGAGTTACTAGGTGGGTTACCGCTCCTCGAGTCACATCTTTAAGGAGGTCAAAGCAAACCAGAACATACCAACAAGGCGAACAGAGCGAGGGGATCACAATGTCCGCGGCAAACAACACACATCAAGCGACAAAGGATGCACTTAGGCAAGCAAACACGGTCAACGCTAGGGACCAAGGAGTTAACTACTCGCGATGTAGGGGAATCCTATTCTTAGGATTATTTACCCTAGATATCGTCTCTCTTCAAGTCAGAGTCACTATCTTGCAGATAAAGCCTTCGTCGTATCTTGGACGCTTCTTGCTAGTGCAACACTTCATGTCTTCTAATTATGGGGATTCCGCTGGTAGAGCGATATTGTAGTCTCCTTGTGTTTGCTGGTAGTTTCTTGTCTTCATCTTATTCTCACTGTCTTTATCGGGTTCTAGATCATAGTTATTTAAAATCCGTAGGTTTGAAGTTTGGACGAGAGTTAGAGGAAACCATTTCGGAAAGCATTTACTTAGAGTAAGAGAAGATGTACAACTTTTTGAAACTCATTGGGAAACTAATTTTCGAAAGCCAGGGTTTTCAAGATAGGGTTCCTGTCTAACGACCATGCTAACTAAGGTTCTCCTATAGTCAGGATGGCTCTGATACCAAGTCTGTGGTATCCCCCGAATTAATCATCCGAGAAATGCCTGTCATGCATACACCACGTTCCCATGATCAGTGAGCCGTGGAACATAACCGACAAGTATCATTACAACATCCGAGACATAACGAATTACAAGACTTACATAAATGCCGTTATGGCTACATCAATAATCATCAGCGGAACTCATCAAGCGTAGAGCCCGATCACAGCCTTAACCTACAGGCAACTGACTAGGAGAATGTCCTAGCTCGCATAGTTGCCAACATCTTCTCCTTATTGATATCTGACCAATTTAATAGCGAGGGACAATGCCAGTGAGTAATTTGGATGTACTCGCAAACCACCTTAAGAGAATAATAATAATAACAAGAGGATATGCAATTTGGCTGGGGTGGTAGGAGGGCTTCAAGAGAGGTTCTTTTCTCAAATAGTTTCTCTTGTAGATATAGCAGCGAGATGTAAATTTTTCTCACCCTCTAAAGATAGATTTTGAGGATCCATCGGAGGAGAAAAACCTACATCTAGAAATCGCTCAATATTTGGACACAAGGTCCGAAGATTACAAAGCAAGCAATTTCTCCACAAAATATAATTTGTGCCATCAAAGATAATTGTGTCATTGTGCACTATACTACTAGTCGACATCTTTACACTCTAGGCGATGAAGCCTAAACAAGGAGAGACCTTTCTCAGATACCAATTGAAAGGATAGAGATGTCACCTAGAGGGGGGTGAATAGGCAATTTCAAAACTATTACAATTTTGGCTTGATAGAATGTGGAATTAAACTAACGTTTATTTTAAAAGCACAAAACCTAAATATACTAGGCTCAACTAAATGCACCAACAACAAGATAACCTAAGCAAGATAACACAAGATAAATATACTACAAGTGATAAGAAAGATATAAGTACTTCAAGCTCGATGGCTATCACAAGGAAAGGAAGCTCGGGTATAGAGATAACCGAGGCACGCGGAGATGAAGATGTATTCCGTGTTCCCTTACAAGTAAGGTACGTCACGTTGGAGAGGTGTGGGATTCCACGAAGGATTTCCCAACGCCACGAAGGCTCACCTTCTTCTCCGAGTCTATCCCATGAAGGGATAGGCCCTTTCCTTAGGGCTAGCTTTTCCTCCACTCCAGAGATGGCAAGCTCCACAACCACTTCACAAGCTCCACGAAGGAGAAGCCTAGGTCCCTTCACAATCTTCCACGAAGAGGACACCGCGGCACCAACCGCCAAGCCAATTAGAAGGTCACCCTCCAAGGGCAACAATCTCACGGTCTCTCACTCGAACAAATCGTAATGGAGAGCTCAACACTTATGCAAGAATGCAAAGCAAGAACA
Source organism: Avena eriantha (assembly GCA_910589775.1). Classification (NCBI taxonomy): domain Eukaryota; kingdom Viridiplantae; phylum Streptophyta; class Magnoliopsida; order Poales; family Poaceae; genus Avena; species Avena eriantha. Next base: position 401,330,406 of record OU342743.1, on the reverse strand, counting down.
CTAGGGGTATTCAAATCCTTCACTCTCAAATCCCACCAAAGCAACAAGTGCTAGGGAGGAATTAGAGAGGAAGAAAAATGGTGGAAGTCAACCAATGACTCCAAGATCTAGATCCAAAGGGTTCCCCTCACTTAGAGGAGGAATTGATTGGTGGGGATTGTAGATCTAGATCTCCTCTTCCAAAACCCTCAAAAAGATGCAAGAATCATAGGAGGGAAGGGAGGGGAAGCAAGCTCAAGAGGGTCAACAATGGAGGTCAATTTCGAGCTCAAGAACACCCAAAAACATTGGGGGAAGAACTCCCTTTTATAAGGGATAACAAATATGGCCGTTGGGAGAAAATCTGTGAAAACTCGGTTTAAAAGTCGGTTGGACGGGCCCCATAACCTGGAAACTCAGTTCCCAGGCCGGAGGACCGAACTACAAACCAGAATACCTCTGTTTGCCAATCCGGAATAGACTCGGTCGCGAAAACCGGAAAATCCAGTCTGAGATCCTGTCTAACTGAGCTGGCACCGGACCGTCCAGTGTGGGACTCGATTGAACCGGATTCACAACCGAGATGAAATAGACTTCACGAAAAACGCAATAACTTTTGCATCCAGACTCCGATTTCGATGATCTTGGGCTTATTTTGACGAGGACAACAATCTTTACAATATGGTGCATGAAAACATCATAGTCCAACAAAGGAGGATAGAACAAAATTAGGAAAGGTATGAAGCCTCCCTATAAGAAGAACCGGTAAAACCTTCAAACTCGAAAACGCCATAGAAGATGCATACGAATTCCATTTTCGATGAACTTAGGCTTGTTGAAGAGCTAGCAACAAGATTAAGAACCTCACATGGAGAAAGACCAAGAAGCAACAAAATAGGAAGATGCAAAGAATTGATCTCCCTACGACGATGTGATCAAGTTACCCAACCGAAAGGTCCTCTTGATAGTGCGGCTATATATCCTATAACCCGGTAAAAGAAACCACCTAGCAAGGACATAACTTTGCCTTGCGCATCCTGCTTGATCTTGATGACAACACTTCAAGCTCCATCCAAGACGGAATGCATCACTTGATCATTGTTCCTTCGTGAAGACTCATAATTTGCTACCTCATACACCACTATGGGATAGCTTCACTAGGACACATCTTCACATGTCCATTATCACCAATATGGATGGAAAGCTTCAAGCAAATGATCTTCTCGAGATGCTTATCTTGAACTTGCCCTTCTAAACATGTACCACAAGATCCATGTGGTACATTCTTTATGCTTCATGTGTTGACCAACTTGAAATCACTCTTCACTCTTTGTATTGGTCAACCAAGTATCTTCTCATGATCCATCTCAATATGTTGAGGTACATAAAGAATTCTTCATTTGATTACATGCTCTAAATCTTAGTCAACCATAGCTCAACTAATGAGGCTATCATGACAACGGCTTAGAGGTATATCTTGAATTCTTCTATTGAGATCACACTCTCAAGATCTTGAACATATCATATTCTTCTCTTCAATTTGATGATCTTGATGCCAAAACTCAAGGTATATCTTTATCTTCATGGCATCCATACTTGAATACAACATATGGACTACAAGCATGATCTATGGAATATTCCTTCATATAAAACACAATGAAAACATTAGTCCATAGGGATTGTCATTAATCACCAAAACCACACATAGGGGAAATTACCCTTTTAATCTCCCCCATTTTGGTAATTGATGACAATCACAACAAGAGGGTTTATATAATGAATATTAGAAACAAGTACGCAACTTATCCGAGAATAAGTTGTATATAAGAGGTTGTATTTGATATGGTTAAGTAACACAAAGATACTAGCCCATATCAAAACCAATTATACTCACAAAAACTACAACTAATGCAAGATATGTGAGTAGAACCAACATATATAGAGCAAACTCCCCCACAATATATGCACGTCTGATGAACTTGAATTTCATTGCATACATTGTCAAGCATAACCTTTGGGAGAGTTTCCACTATATATTTAACCATGCAATACATAATAAAGATGAAATGCATGAAACGCAAACACTTAAGAACAAACCAACCTTAAGTAGAAAACCATTTCCCTTAGAACCCTCTAAACTTCTCCCCCATTAACAACAAGTGCCAAAATGGATGTCAAAGTTAGAAGGCCAATATAGTTCAAGTTCCTCCCAAGGTGTGCATTTCTCATAATATGAGTGAAATCATATGCACATATCCAATGACGAATACATGGAAGAAATCAACTATATTGAGGATCAAATATTCCTAAAAGGATAACAAGGTGAAGAAACTTCAACGGATGAAGCAAGCAATCAAAAGATCTGAATAATCAAATGGACAAATAGTGATCTAAATGAAATAAGGAAGCTCCCCAAGGTTTGTGCATAAATGAGTTGTTTCTTTTGAATACAATATGCACAAGCATGGAATCCTCACTTCCTCTATATCATTTAGAACACAACCAAGATACAAGGAGTAGATATATAAATCAATACACTTTTCAAGACAAGCATAAGTCCAAAAGAAACCAAATATAAGATATGAGTGCGCGGAGATGCAATAAAAGTAAGCCGAGCACTCATAAATCAAGACCTTACCAAAACCATTAAAACTAATCGGATAAGTGAGATTGTTGGCAAAATGAGAGGATATCAAGGCGAGAGATTAACACTCTTGTGTATATAAGTTTCTAATTGGGAAAACATGAGAATAATCCACAAAGAAACATCCACACATAAGAGGTTAATAAAGATAAGAAAACATGATATCCAAGAGGAAGTCATAAGATATACCAAAAAAATGATATTTTGCTTAAGTGCATATATATAGCACATGGCTCTATTTTATCTTATGGTATATCAATGAACTTCACCAAAGAAAAAGAAAACCTCAAAAACATCACAACTAACACTAAGGGAACTAATGCTAGTTGGGATATTTTGAGAAAGGCAACAAGTGTCAAAATGAAGGATTCAATGCAATTTCAACAATATTGCACATGAGAGTACCTTGAGAAATTGATATGCCATAAATTGCTAGAAGGCATATTTGGTATTGGTGAATCATGAACATGATTTTATATACTCCCCATTATATGCATCATCTCAAATTACTCACATAAGCAATAAGGATACAAAAGTCTTTCAAAGATCCTTGCAAGAACCGCAACATTTAAAAACAAATAAATTCATGCCAATATGCAACCTACAAGAGATTCGATGGAAGAATAGTATGCATGAATAAGATACTTGTTACCGAGATAGCAATGGTACGATGTAGTAGATAAGAATTCTTCGATCATCCTAGCTTGGCTCCAATTATCATGTGGTGACAACACGTTCCTTATAGATAAGACCAACATCCATTGCATCTCCAATGTACCTAAAACAACATTCAAGTACATATTGGTCCCCAAACTTTTTGGGTCCAAAGTGGTTATACTAACCACAACACATAGGACATGCTCCATAAAAATGTGTGCATATTTAGAGAAGAAATTTGAATTTCATGCACATCATAGCCGTTTAAGGATTTTATGGAGTATACCCTATATATTGGATCAAAGAAAGCAAAACATGATATAAGATATACATTTAGTAAACATGCATGCACGAGACTTTCAAGAACCAATGAATATATAATCTGGACAAAACACCCCAAAAATTCAAGAAGGCATACAAAGTGTGACAAAACACATTTGTTGTCCAAACTATATCAAAGCATCAAATCAACACAAGATTTATTCAACAAAGTTCAACAAATGAACCAAGCAAAATTTATTGAGCATAAAAGATGGGATAAAAACACAATTGCTCAAAGATTTATCTCATTCAAGAAAATAACACAGAGAAGAAAGAATGATATAACAAACTCCCAAAAGAGCAAGGTTTCAACAAATAAACAAAACCCTTAACACTTTTCAAAATGGCACAAAGTTCCGAGAAGAAAAGGTTTGTCTTCCACTAAAAACACATTTGATAATAATCAAAAACACCATCAAAGAGATGTTCAAAATCCGAAGACAATGGGAGCCACAACAATTTTTGGAAAGAAAAAAGGCAATAACAGGTGAAAACCAAGGTGAAGATGATCCACAAATGCTACCACACCAAAGTATATCAATTGTCGAAGATAATGAGTGTATTTGAATTTATTTCCGGTGGTATATTGCACGGATATTAAAGATAATCTTCATAATAAAAAGCATAGGATAGAAATAAAAAGATTAAGCACTATGCAAAGATAGAGATTCTTGATAGCTTCGACTAGTCACACAATCATGCAAAGCAATGATTAGAGTAACTTGAAGAAAATGGTCTCCCAAATACGATATAGAGATATGCATTTGAGGAAGGCCACACCAAGAATTTATTACTCGAGCAAAGACCAAAAAGACGAGCAATAAAAGCTTCTAACAAAAATTAGGACCTTGTTTGAGTTTACATACCACATAGATACAAGATAATCAACAATATCAACTCTATGTGGCACCACCTCATATGTTCACATTTCCTAGGATTATGATATGCAAAAGAAGCATATTAATCCCCCATAGTGTGGTATTCAATTTTTCTTATTAAGAGGAAAAACAACCTCGACTAGAGATAATTAATGGACATTTAGAATTTGAATTTCTCATGAGTATGACACACCACATAGTGACTAGATAAGCTTGCAATATCAATACTAAGAGGTAGTACTCATGTACACACATTTTAAGGTTTGAGAGATGCCCGAGGCATATCACTCCCCCCAAATGGGATGTTCCATTAACCACTCGAAAAGAGCCAAAAAGATATCATCAAGATGCATTAGAGGCTCAAAGCAAAACACACAAGTAAATTATGTGCCAAACACATAGACATACTTGAATACACAAAATAAGCATGCCTTAGGCACAACAAATACAAACACATACTTGGTACAAAACCAAAACATGTAAAGGGGCAAGTAACTTACAATATAAAAGAGTTGAGTTCGAGTTACCGCAAAGAGGCACATTGGGTATATGGTAGGGAGATGATAATCCTTATAACTTGGCTTTATAAAATATAGTATATGAAGATCCCTTAATTCTTCATGAGTTAGCCAAGTCTCCAATGCCCTCCAAAAACACCTATTGATCAAGTTTGAGCTTGTTGGTCCCAACCAAGTTGGGTCCTAAGAGGTTAGTCACAATAGGCTTGGCAACCCAAATGGTTCTTTTCTTAACACCACTTTGAGTTCCAACAAACTTGGAAAACACATTGCCATCCTTATCCTTCCCAAGAGAACAATCATCATCAACAATGATAGGGTTAGATAAGGTACCGTTTGAACATGAAGAGGCCAAGTGCCCCTTCTCACGACATATGTAGCAACAAGTGCTCCCCTTTCTCTTATTTATTGATTTCTTGTCTTGGGAGCCTTATCTTGATTTTTCTTGGGAAGTGGCCTAGCTTCAACTTGAGGTTGAGATTAAGCTTGACCTTGACCTTGTGGCCTCTTCCTTTGTTGCTTCTCATTCAAGTGCTTTTTCTTCAGGTCAGCTCAAGCACAAGAGCTCTAGTATCCTCATCAAGGTCATCATCACTATCATCATTATCATTGCTATTATCTAGATAAGATATGTTGGGATCCAAAGTAGGAGATACCTTTGATCCTCTTGCCATAAGGCACATGTGAGCATGGGAGGATGAAGATGAGGATATTCTTGAATCTTCATTCATGATCCTGTCTTGCTTCATAGGGTGTTTGATTTCCTCTACATTGTTAGATACACAACTAGAGGAAATAGAAGCATTTTGTTTATTGGAACAAGACAAATCAAGCATATCATCTACACTAGTACTCAAATAATTTCTAGACAATATGCAAGGACTAGCAACACACGGGGATATATAATTATCATTGCAAGAAGTTCTTAAGTCCAAACTCTCTACACCATTAGCATTTATAGAACATGAATCATTGGTGTAAAGAGAACCACTACCATCATTACATATGATTTCTCCACTCACCATGCCATTACCTTGGGACTTGTCACATGTAGGTGAAGTGAGGGAATTGAAATCTCATTGCGGCCGGAGGAGTAAGCCACTTGGAGCTCTTCATGATGTGAAGGAGAAGAGAGCTCCTCGGAGATACCACCGACCCTATGAGAAATGGACCCACCAAATATTTCTTTAAGCTTAGTCCACATCTCATGAGATGACTTGCGCTTTACATTTGTCAAGAACAAATTAACTATGGGGCTCAAAGAGAAAATAAGCCCATTAGATACTTGAGCTTCGCGATGTAAATTTTTCTCATCCTCTAAAGAGAGATTATGAGGATCCATCGGAGGAGAAAAACCTACATCTAGAAATCGCTCAATATTTGGACACAAGGTCCGAAGATTACAAAGCAAGCAATTTCTCCACAAAATATAATTTGTGCCATCAAAGATAATTGTGTCATTGTGCACTATACTACTAGCCGACATCTTTACACTCTAGGCGGTGAAGCCTAAATAAGGAGAGACCTTGCTCTGATGCCAATCGAAAGGATAGAGATGTCGCCTAGAGGGGGTGAATAGGCAATTTCGAAACTATTATGGTTTTGGCTTGATAGAATGCGGAATTATACTAACGTTTATTTTAAAAGCACAAAAACTAAATACACTAGGCTCAACTAAGTGCACCAACAACAAGATAAGCTAAGAAAGATAGCACAAGATAAATATACCACAAGTGATAAGAAAGATATAAGTACTTCAAGATCGATGGCTATCACAAGGAAAGTAAGCTCCGGTATAGAGATAACCGAGGCACGCGAAGACGAAGATGTATTCTCGTGTTCCCTTACAAGTAAGGTACGTCACGTTGTAGAGGTGTGGGATTCCACGAAGGATTTCCCAATGCCATGAAGGCTCACCTATGTTCTCCGAGTCTATCCCACGAAGGAATAGGCCCTTTCCTTATGGCTAGATTTTCCTCTACTCCGGAGATGGCAAGCTCAACAACCACTTCATAAGCTCCACGAAGGAGAAGCCCGAGTCCATTCACAATCTTACACGAATAGGACACCACGGCACCAACCGCCAAGCCAACTAGAAGGTCACCCTCCAAGAGCAACAAGCTCACGGTCTCTCACTTGAACAAATCGTAATGGAGAGCTCAACACTTATGCATGAATGCAAAGCAAGAACACCAAGGGTGTTCAAATCCTTCACTCTCAAATCCCACCAAAGCAACAAGTGCTAGGGAGGAATTAGAGAGGAAGAACAATGGTGGAAGTCAACCAATGACTCCAAGATCTAGATCCAAAGGGTTCCCCTCACTTAGAGGAGGAATTGATTGGTGGGGATTGTAGATCTAAATCTCCTCTTCCAAAGCCCTCAAAATGATGCAATAATCATAGGAGGGAAGGGAGAGGAAGCAAGCTCAAGAGGGTCAACAATGGAGGTCAATTTCGAGCTCAAGAACAGCCAAAAAGGTTGGGGGAAGAACTCCCTTTTATAGGGGAAAGCAAATATGGCCGTTGGGAGGAAATCTGTGAAAACTCGGTTTAAAAGTCGGTTGGACCGGCCCTAGAACCGGGAAACTCGGTCCCCAGGCCGGAGGACCGAACTACAAACCGGAATACCTCTAATTGCCAACCCGGAATAGACTCGGTCGCGAAAACCAGAAAATACGGTCTGAGGTCTAGTCTACCGGAGCTGGCACCAGACCATCCGGTGTGGGACTCGGTTGAACCGGATTCACAACCGGGATGAAACAGACTTCACCAAAAATAGAATAACTTTTGCATTCGGACTCCGATTTTGATGATCTTGGGCTTGTTTTGACGAGGACAACAAGCTCTACAATATGGTGCGTGAAATCATCATATCCAACAAAGGAGGATAGAACCAAATTGGGAAAGGTATGAAGCCTCCCTATAAGAAGAACCGGTAAAACCTTCAAACTCGAAAACGCCATAGAAGATGCATACGAATTCCATTTTCGATGAACTTGGGCTTGTTGAAAAGCTAGCAACAAGCTTAAGAGCTTCACATGGAGAAAGACCAATAAGCAACAAAATAGGAAGACGCAAAGTATGCAAAGGATTGAGATCCCTACGACGATGTGATCAAGTTACCCAACCGAAAGCCCTTCTTGATAGTGCGGCTATCTATCCTATAACCCGGTCTCCCAACAACCACCTTGAGACCGGTAAAAGAAAAACCTAGCAAGGACATAACTTTGCCTTGCGCATCCCGCTTGATCTTGATGACAATGCTTCAAGCTCCATCCAAGCCGGAATGCATCACTTGATCATTGTTCCTTCGTGAAGACTCAAAAGTTGCCCCCTCATACACCAGTATGGGATAGCTTCACTAGGACACATCTTTACATGTCCATGATCACCAATATGGACGGCAAGCTTCAAGCAAATGATGTTCTCGAGATGCGTATCTTGAACTTGCCCTTCTCAACCCGTACCACAAGATCCATGTGGTACATTCTTTATGCTTCATGTGTTGACCAACGTGAAATCACTCTTCACTCTTTGTTTTGGTCAACCAAGTATCTTCTCATGCTCCATCTCAATATCTTGAGGTACATAAAGAATTCTTCATTTGATTACATGCTCTAAATCTTAGTCAACCATAGTTCAACTAATGAGGCTATCATGACACCGGCTTAGAGCCATATCTTGAATTCTTCTATTGAGATCACACTCTCAAGATCTTGAACATATCATATTCTTCTCTTCAATTTGATGATCTTGATGCCAAAACTCAAGGTATATCTTTATCTTCATGGCATCCATACTTGAATCCAACATATGGACTACAAGCATGACATATGGAATATTCCTTCATATAAAACTCAATGAAAACATTAGTCCATAGGGATTTCCTTAATCACCAAAACCACACATAGGGGCAATTACCCTTTCAAAGTCTAACTGGTTGCATCGCTGCTGTCAGTCGGTTTGTAAGCTGGCTTGGTGAAAGAGCCGCACCACTATACAAACTCCTGAAAAAGTCCAAGGATTTTGTGTGGACCGACGAAGCTGAAGCTGCCTTACAAGACCTGAATAAAGTACTCTCATCTGCTCCTATCTTTGCTGGACCGGAACCACAGGAACCGATGTTGCTTTATCTTGCTGCGACCAACAAAGTCGCCAGTATCGTCATGGTAGTGGAGAGACCATAGGAAAATCAGGAACACTTGGTGCATCATCCGACCTACTTTGTTAGCGAGGTCGTGACAGAATCGAAACAGCTGTATCCGCACTATCAAAAGCTGGCTTAAAGTGTTTTCCTAGAATCTCGTAAGCTACAACATTATTTTCAGGAGCATCCAATTACCGTCGTGAGCACAGCTCCCCTGAGAGATATAATCAACAACAGTGACGCCATAGGACGCGTCGCCAAATGGGGCATAGAGCTCTCAGCTTTCGATATTGAGTACAAACCTCGGACAGCAATCATATCCCAAATCCTTGCCGACTTTGTTGCTGATTGGACAGATACGAAGAAGAACATGACCCTCCCTGAGTCAGAATATTGGACCCTATATTTTGATGGGTCTAAGGCTCGCGGGGGCTCGAGGGCTGGCGTGGTGCTCAAATCACCCCAAGGAGATAAACTACTATACGTGTTGCAGATCCAATTAACAGCGACAAATAATATTGCCGAGTATGAAGCACTACTGCATGGTATCCGGACTGCTAAGGATATTGACATCCGACGTTTGATGTGTTACGGAGATTCAAATCTTGTTGCTCAGCAAGTATTGGATATTTGTAATGCAAATAAACACATGGCAGCATATAAAGCTGTCGTGGATGATTTATCTAAATCGTTCGAAGGGTTTGAGGTTCAACACATCCCTCGAGCAGAAAATGAGGAAGCAAATGCCTTATCTCGGATAGGCTCTGCACGGAAAGAGGTCCCGGATGGCGCTTTTTTAGAGCACCTCAAAGTTCCCTCAATAAAGGGAGTGGACGAGGAATATCCGGCCAAATCCGACTCACCTTTGATAACAGATCTGGCTGTAATTCCCAGCTGGGCTCAACCCTACCTTGATTATTTGGTAGATGGCAAATTACCCGAAGATGAGGTTCGGAGCCGACAGATTGTCCGACGAGCAAAAGCCTATACTATAGTTAGTGATGGGCTCTATAAGCGGAGTGTATCTGGGGTATTTCAGCGTTGTGTATCTCCAGAAGAAGGAGGGGAAATCCTAAGAGAAATCCACGAAGGCGAGTGTGATCACCACATTGCAGCCAAATCTTTAGTGGCAAAATCTTTCAGACACGGTTTTTTCTGGCTTACAACCAAGGCAGATGCCGAACGGCTGGTCAAGACATGCAAGGGCCGCCAAAAGTACGCCAAACAAGCTCATGTTCAGGCTGATCAGTTGCGAACAATACCTATAACATGGCCTCTTGCGGTCTGGGGGCTTGATATGGTAGGACCATTTAAACGGGCTCCAAGTGGATTTACTCACCTCTTAGTGATGGTGGATAAGTTCACCAAATGGATTGAGGCTAAACACGTCACTAGTTGTGATGGAGCAACAACCAAAAGATTTGTCGAGGATGTTATAATCCGGTATGGTTATCCGCACAGTATTATCACGGACAATGGGAGTAATTTTTTTATGGGAGAATTAGCCGAATTCTGCAATGAACAAAATATCCTGCTTGACATTGCATCAGTCGCACATCCACAAGCTAATGGACAAGTTGAAAGAGCAAATGGTTTAATCTTACAAGGCCTAAAACCGAGACTTGAAGCACCACTATGACGTGCTGAGGGGGCTTGGGCAGAGGAATTACCCTCTGTAATATGGAGTATACGAACAACTCCGAATAGGTCAACTGGATACACACCTTTCTTCTTGGTCTATGGCGCGGAAGCAGTTCTTCCTAGTGATTTGATTCACACTTCTCCTAGAGTGGCCGCATATATCGAAGAGGATGCCGAGATTTCTCGACAAAATGATCTTGACCTAGTCGAAGAAGTTCGCGTCATTGCTGAAATGACATCAATAGCCTATCAGCAGAAGTTACGCAAGTATCATAGCCAGAGAGTCAGAAACCCATCTTTCAATAAGGGCGATTTGGTTCTCTGGGTTGTGCAACAAAGAAAGCACAAACTTTCACCAGTATGGGAAGGGCCCTTTTTAGTTAGTTGAGCATTACACAATGGTTCATACTACTTAACTGATATGAGGCCAATCAAAGAAAGACCTGCTACTAAGAAGAGAAAGAGAGCTGGAGGCAGTACAAATCCGGATGAGTTAGACAGACCATGGAATATTGCTCAACTACGTCCCTTTTATTCTTAGTTTATCCTTCTTTGTAATCATATATGTGTACATGTTCTGAGAAATAAAAGTTTTGGTTGCCTCAAGTTTTTTCTGAGAAGTTTTTGCCATCTTATTTCCGAATGATCATGTCACAGTCGAAAATCCCAGAATACTTGAAAGTACTTTATGCTCATGTTTACTCTGGTTTAGATTTCCGATTCTAAAAATGCTACCTTCGGGTATAACTCTAATTTCATAGTCTATACTTTGTTTATTTGTCTAATTGCCGGATACGGGTATTTTCCGAGTAGTGAATTGTTGGTACTAGAAGCCGGCTTTGTTTCAAAGATTAAACTGGTTTAGCAATTGAGCTCCGTTGCTCGGCAAAGTTTCCATGCAGAAGGTTTAGACGGCTCACGAAAGGGACGAGGCGGAAAGCCAGATAAACAATAAGTATAGGCAAAAAAGTACAAGCGCTTATGTAAACATTTCAGGCACACAAAAATTTAAAGCCAAAAGTGCTAAATAGATTAAAACTTAGCACTAGCCAAATGTTTTTCAAAATAACACATTTGTTTTCTGATGATCTATGATGCAGGAGAAGAGGTAGGCACTTCCGGCTCGCTGGATGCATCTGCCTCGGTTTGATAACGTTCCAAGATGTTCAGATCCGATACGGTCTGTTCATCGTCGGAAACTTCAGTTGCTTCTTCCAGAGGCGGAGGCGGTGTCTCCACGCGGGTGAAGAAGGGAGTGTCGGAGATGATTAAGTCAGCTACGTGACATCCATATCCGGCACAGGAGTCCATAATGGCCTTGATGTCTTGCTCGTGTCCGTCATCAACCACCGTAGAATACCCTCTGGTCACTTGCCATATCTCCATGCTTCCATGGTGGCTCATGACCATGGTGAGAGCGTTCTGCACCGCGGATCGCATGTAGGACATGTTCTAGTCCTGGACAAGTTGCGGCATCTCCTTTGCCTTGTCCCGCACCTGAAAGTCGGACATGCTATGCATGTCCGGATCGTTGAGAGCTTCGCCAATGTCCTTTATGGATTGGCGGAAGTCATGAAGCAAATCACCGACTTGGGTAAGCCGGTGGGTGCGAGGCTCGGCAGAGGTGGAGTCCGTCAAGTTCAGAGGACCTATACACATAACGCAAAATGGTTAAGAAAATCCTACATCGAAAGAGTTGAAAAATATAGACAAGTCAGCAAGATGGAACATACCAAAGATGATGTCGTCAACTTTCGTCTTCTCTTCTCGAATACTCCGGAGTTCATCTCGGAGCGCCTCAGAAAGATCCTTCTCTGTGCAAAGTTCATTGTTGAGATCCGAGATTTTCTGATCTTGAGCCGCAATCTTACAATCATGTTCATCAGTGGCCATGGAGGTGGATTCGAGAATTTGAGCGATGCTCTTCTCATGATCTGCCTTGAGCTTATCTAGCTCTTGGCAAAGTTCTTTATTCTCCACCACTAGGGTTTTGAGGTTCTCGGTCTCTTCAATCATAGCACAAGACTGTTTTACCAGTGCTGCAAGACAAAAGAACAATAGTTCAGCAAAAAATATTCGACTATGAAAAAATAGGACAAGGCTTGAGTCTCGGAATGTTTACCTTCGGCCTCATCCTTGGAAACCTTTAGCTCAGCATTTTCAAGTCAGAGAGCCTTAATCTCTCTCCGCTTGTTGCAGATATTCTTCAACAAATCCTGGTTATATGAATTAACTTTTCGTAAGTCAGAATAACCAGAGTCAGAAGTCTACTGAAGACTCGGGCTAATATTGTTACTAATATCAGCACGAGCTTTGGGGGCTACACTAGTTCATTCTTTGGCATCCTAAGGAAGCATAAACCCAGATCGTATATCCTGCTTCATTCTTGGGGGCTAGAGGATATGGTATAAAATACAATAAAGAAAAATGTGAGTTGGAATTCTGACTTACATGATGTTCATGTGTGAGCTTGCTCAGGCACATGTTCACCTCGGTGGTAACCTTCTCGGCGAGGGTGAGTGGAATAGCCGGAGGTGGTGGAAGCACACCAGCTCTAAGTCCCTCATCACGAAGGAGAACTTGTTCAAGAAGGTCGGAGAACTTGATGTCCTCTACTTCTTGTGCTTCTTCTTCGGCAGAGAGATTTCGGCTCTCCAGGCATTGCCGGGCCAGAAGCTGGATTTCTTCCAAAGATTTCCGAGACAAGCCAGATTTGGCAAGTCCCAAATTGTTTAGGAGGTTTTCGATGAAAGTATCTACCGAGGGATCATTACCCGAAGACGGTTCACCCTTATCTAATCCTGAGTCACCCATGGTGGCGTAAGTTTGCGACTCAAGGGTCGCTGGCCTCGTTGAAGGAGTCAGATCTTCTGCGACAACTGGCGATGGAGTGATCACCGGCATTGTAGAAGGTTGTGGGGCAGGAGTCGAAGGAGCCACGGCAGGAGAAGCCATAGTCAGCTTCGTCTGCCGCAAGGGCTTCGAAGAAGTTCCCTTGCCCTTGCCCTTAATAAGCTGCTTAGCTCTGGGAATGTAAAATAATGGAAAACATTACATCTCGGAAGAAATTACAAGTAAGGTATAAAGTCGGAAGTTGTGTTGAAAGTTACCTCTTCACAACTGGCACCTCCTTTGTGCCGACGGCCACTGTCAGAGCTTTGCGCTTCCTAGGCACAACGTCCGGTAGTGGGACCAGTTCCTCCTCCTGAGAAAACTCTAGAGGATACCCCTCTATAGGAGCCAAATCCGACTCGAGGAGGTCGTCAAGCTGAAAAGAAGAAAATATCTCAGCATTGCAAAATAACTTAAAAGGGGAAACACATAAAAGGGTTTATTGTTAAAGCTTACTAGAACTATAGGGTCTTCCGCTGTGTGCATGTCTAGAGACACATCCGGAATCTTTCTCTCAATCCGCTCCTTAATCAGCCATTTAATTTGGCTTATGTAGTCCTGTGGCTTCAGGGCATTGGGGCAGATCCGGAGGGAGTCTTGTTTCCATGCCGTGATGGAATGCATCAGTCGGTCGCCGTGGTATTGGAGAGGCTAGATCTGGCATGAAACCCAACACTGGACTAAGTCGGACCCTTTTAGACCCTTGTGCTTCATCAGGTATTGGATCCGCCTCTGGGCAAGGATCAGATCATCACTGAGAGCCGGAGGGGCCTCGTCCCAAGATGGTTGGGCCGTGGCAGCTCCATCGATGAAAGCCGGCAAAGCAGTATCTTTGCCGGGAGTAGGAATATCCTTATGATAAAAGAAAGTGGTCGGCCATTGTTTGACCGACTCAGTAGCTAGAATACGAGGATAAACACGCTCGCGTCTAACTGAAAGACTAATAGTGCTGGTAACATAAGGATTACCGGCGGTGATGGAGTTTCTCCAGACATGAAAGTAATATCGGAACAAAGTAAGACTCGGCCTAATGCCGAGATACCCCTCGCACAAAGCTGCGTAAGAACCCATCTTTAAGATGGAGTTCGGGGAAGATGGTGAAGCTGAACGCCAATGTGATCGATCACCTCGGAAAAGAATTCCAAGGGAGGGAATGACAAACCTCTGTCGAGGTGGGTGCCAAAGTGTACCCGCTCGTCGGCGTGCGGGTTGGCGATGGTTTCGCCGGAACCACTCCGCCAGTCGTCGACGCGGAGGAGACCCTCATTCTCCACCCTGTGGAGTTTCTCATCATCGAGGAGGCACGGGATCCAAACCCCCTGGTTGCTCTCCTTCTCTGCCGCTGCCGTCGCCGCCGCCACTACCGCTACCAAGCCGGATGATGAAGAGGAAGCAATTTCTCCGCTGTGCCGGTGACCTTAGAGGGGCGGCGCTGGGAATCTGGGAGGCAGGAGAACTGTGTGCGAGGGAGAAGTAGAGGAGAAGGAACGACAAGGGAACATGTGAAGATGAAGAAAAGAGATCCTCACCCCTTATAACCACCTAACCGTGCCAAGATTCGTGCAAACGGCAGTGTGTAAATGCCACGCATCGTGGAAGGAACTGGGAAGGACCCACGCGATGATTACGTCGCCTCGATCTCCGCGTACGCATTGAAACGGCGCCTCGGTTCCGCGAACGGCGCACCCACCAACGGTCGTGCTGACAGGATGTTTGTCAGATGACATGACTTGACCACGACCTGTGTCAGATGACGTCAGAGAGCAAGTTCTGGCTTAGTTTGAAAATCAAGCTGGAAAATCCGAGTAACGTGTTGATAGGTCCGACTTATTTTCAAAACCCGGATCATATTTTTTATTGTGAAGTTTCAGGAACCCTTCAAGATTCTGCAAGGCGAAGATCAAGCTAGACGATGATGAATGCGACTTTCAATCTTGGAGACTTCCGGGGGCTGCTATTGGGGATATACTTTCCGGGTATCCTCACAGTTCCTCACTGACCAGGGTGGCCCACTTCGGGTTAGAGCTTTGCTTCACGGGCGGCCTAGTCAGGGAGAAAAGACGGAGTCCAATCTGGCTACGGGATGGCCCAGAAGACTTACCGACATAGGCCCATAGTGTTACTTGTAGTTCAAGATGTACTCTGTAACCGACTCTTAGTCGTATCCGGATAGATCTCTCCTGTAAACCCTAGGCCGGATATCTATATAAGTCGTCCTAGGGAGAGCCTTTAGGGCACCCTTAATAGTCTACAATCTCAACTCGCATAGGTGAACCCTTGTAACCCATATTCTGGCTCTGCCGTATTACTGGATTGCTAGCAGGAGTAGGATCCGTCCAAAGCCGGCGGATTCGATCCAGGGTAAACTTGTGTGCTCACCGTCCCAGAACACCATACGTCTCACACCCCTCTCTTCCGCACGCCTCAAGGACCCCCTCATGGCATTCTTGTCATCAATCCGATGACAATATAGTTAAGGGAAAGAGTGGGCCTTTGTAGTCCTTAGGATGGTTTACAATATGGTACAAATGCATTGCCAAAACTACCCAAGGATTGGAAATGAGGGAGGCTTAAAGATGTGATAGTGATAACAGTTTTTCAGACTTAGTCATTTTTGGCAGATTTAAGGTTTTTTACTAGAATACAGATGTTGATGTTTTCGATTGGTTATAATTTTCCCAATCATCACCAAATGGATGATGTAGAGATGTAGATTGAGTAGAAGGGATCCATGCTTGGATTTGGTCTTCATTGACCTATAAGGTTCTAGAAAAGGATAATTCCAGAAGTGATCTTAGTAGATCAAGGCAACTCATCTTACAAGAAAATCAACTACTACTAGGGTTACAATCAAGCCTAGCTTGAGGAAAGGATGGATATTTTGAAAAGGTTGGGTTTTGAAGTAGATAAGAGTCCTAGGTATTTCTACCAAGAGTGGAATTCAAAATCTTATAAAAGGTTTTGGAGAAACCTAGAGGTAAGAGTGGTTGAAAGTTCTGTCTTGAAAACATAAGGAGATTATATTATATAGCTCTCCATACTTTGGTCAATAGAAGCTGCTAAAATAGTTTGGTTTGCAAACGCATCTTGGGTCAGGTTTTGAAATGCCCAAACGTTTGAGGATGGGTAACATGAGCCAAGAAAGTTTTGTTAAATAGGTTTTGTCAATTGAGGGTTAGGTAAGGAATATGTCATATACTACACATTCATATGCATAAGCATAGAGACAACAACAACAAAACACTTTATCATTAAACAAGAAAAAGTTTTTGTTCCCCTAATTTTTGCATTCTGGACAACTAATCAGGGTTGCTAGAGGTGGGATGTTACAGACCTTTCCCCCTTAAAAGAATCTTGTCCCAAGATTCGGGAGAGTAGGGTTAGGGGATTTCGAGTCAGGGTTAGTATTATGTGTCTTAAGCGTGCTAACTTACGAACTTTGTCTTTGAACGTGATGACTGTGTCGGTGAAATTGAGCTTCATTCTTCTTGGAAGCTCGGAGGGCTGATTAGGTTCTAGTCCTGATAGCGATGGGTTGTCTTCCTTATGTAGGGATTTATGCTGTTTCTCTTAAGGGATTATTGTATCTTAGTTCACGACCCCGGGTCCAAACTCCTGAGATTGTTTCTTGTGTAGGGTTACTCGATTTTTGTGGGAAAGACGCAGCCTTTCCACCTTATGTTTAACCTATGGTAGCTTAGAGATAACATAGTCCTTCCTTCTTGGGGCAGTAGAATGATGTTTTTAAGACTATCGCCAACATTCTGTCTGGAGTTGAAATATTTAGAGGATGTCCGCAACTAGGTCCTATGAGGCTCATATACTACTTTTATTCGTACCTAGCCTATCGGAGTAGTGGAATTAGTGGATCGTCCAGGATGGTTGGAGCTGATGGAGTTAGTGCTTCTGTGGTCCTTCTGGTGGGTCTTCAGCGGAAGTAGCAGAGAGTCTTTGTAAAATCTCATGTTAGCTTCTCATCTAATAGCTCGCGATTTGATGCTTGGCGAGAAGACGTCGGATCTGGAATATTCCAGGAGTATCTCTTGGTGGGAAGTCTGTGGGATTTGAGTGGGGAAGACGCATTGTTTCCTCCTTAGAGCTTCACTAAGGTCCTTCGAGAGTGGTTCCGAGCCTCCGTCTTCAAGTGCTGGTGGGATCTTGAATAAGATTGTATCTCCTTGGGTCTTGAGTTGAATTCCTCGAGTGTCGTTCTATTGCGTGAACCTTGTCGTGGGTGGTTTCCTAATGAAGTTTGAAGGAGTTGCCTTAGGGCAAGTTAGCAGTTAACGACTCTTCCTGCTAGTCTTGTATCAGGTTAGAGGCATCCAGCTTCACAGAAGTTGTCTTCACTTGAACTATTGACATTTCTTATGCTCGAGGGCAAAGTAGACTGGTTGTCTTCATGCATCCTTGTCTCCGTGATTCTAGGAGTATTCTGGGCTTTTGGTGAAGAATCTTCTTGTCAGTTTGGGCAGAGGGGTAGAGTAGTTCGTCTTTTAGGGGTTGTCGGAAACTCTAATATACCAAAGGTTAGTGTAGTTAGGTCTTCACTTCTTGTCTTGGTTAACAAGTCTTGTGGTTTTCTTGTAGATAGTGGGGATACTTCGATGGTACACTTCCTACTTCACTGGAATCTTGCTATTGTCTGTGGGTGAGTACTGGGCATGCAGTGGTAGCGATAATTCTTGGGAGGTGAGTTTGACGAAGTAGGCCATCCTGCTAAGGAGGAGTCTTCAAGTGGTTCTAACTTGACGATGTCGAAGTCCTGGTTCTTGGGGCACTCTTCCTTTCATAAACTCCTGAGGTTAGTCTAGGTTCTTTTTCGTGACAACTAACAGGGGGGCTCCTGAGTTACTAGGTGGGTTATTGATCCTCGAGTCACATTTTACTAAGGTCAAAACAAACTAGAACACACATACAAGGTAAACAGAGCGACGAGGTCGCAATTTTCTCCGCAAACAACACACATCGAGCAACACAATATGCACTTTGGCAAGCAAACACGACCTACTATAGTGAAAAAGGAGTTAATTACTCGTGATATAGGGAATCCTAACTTAGAACTATTGACCCTAGGTATCAAGGCTATCAGTAGTCTTGATCACTATCTTTCCCCCTTGAAGGTATTGCCGAATCATTGGGAGCTTCTCGGTGGAGAAGAACTTGATTCCTTCTTGTCACCAGGATTCCGTTGGTAGGGCAATCTTGTAGTTTCCTTGTGTTTGCTGGTAGTTGGTTCTCTCCATCTCGTTATTACCTCCTTCACCTGGTGCTAGGTCCTATTTGTTTTAAATCCATAGGTTTGAAGTTTGGACGAGAGGTAGAGGCCATTTTTGAAATTAGTTAAACTAGGAGGAGATAAGAAGTAGAACTCTTGGAAATGCTTTTGAGAAAATAGTTTTCTAAAGTTGGTGTTTTCCAAAATAGTTTTTTTTCTAACGACCATGCTAACTAAGGTTCTCCTATAGTCAGGATGTCTCTGATACCAAGTTTGTCGGGCCCCCGAATTAATCCTCCGAGAATACCTTTAATGCATACTCCACGATCCCATGATTAGTTCATCGTGGCACATAACTGACAAGTATCTAATAAAACATCCTTTACTTAAGAGAATACCTGCATACCTTATTTCCCATAGGGCTACATCAAACAACATCAGCAGAACTTCATCAAGCATAGCCACCGAGCCATTCCTTAACCTATATGCAGCTGACTAGGAGAACATCCTTGCTCGCAAAGTCGTCATCGTCACCTTCTTCTTGAGATATGACCAAGTTAATAGCCAGGGACAATGCCATGAGTACATTGAATATACTCGCAAACCACCTTAAGATAATAATAATAATAACCACATGATATGCAATAGGGTTGTGGTAGTAGGAGGGCTCCAAGAGAGGTTCTTTTCTCAAATAGTTTCTCTTGTAGATATAACATCTACATATCTTTGTTGAGAATTTTTTTTAAACATTTTGGAAACATTTTTTAAAAGTAAAAAAAACACTAGGATTAGTGTAACCCATTCATTTCTTCCTTCCGGTCATCTCATGACCAAACTCATTTCCTTCCTTTCCGACCATCTCATGGTCAAAACATTTCCAAAGCCTTTGATTTTCCGAAATCCTTTTTGAAAACAAAACCAGCACCGCTCTATAGTGGTCTGTACAACCCGTCCATAACTGCGGACACGGCTATTCGAATAGATATACACTCTGTAGATGTTGTACACTTTACCCACAAGATTTGATATATCCACCAAGATCACCTTGGATCATCATAAAAAAGAATGCGGGTCTCGGATAATCAAACAAGACCTTCGAAATGCCCACTCTAGTACAAGAGGATACCCTATGAGTCGTTCCCATCAACACCGGGACGTCGGGTACCGTGGACTAACCAGAGCACCTTTGTACGCTTTAAATGAGGGGCTTAGAGTATCGCATGGAGCCCGTAGACCCTTCGATCCTTCTCCTGGGTGTTGAGGTACATTACAGGGACGCAGAGAAGTCCCAACCTCTAGAGATCGAAATATCCTATAGGACTTGTGAGACAACTTATACCAAAGCAGTCAAACTTCTAGCCCAGCCCTTCCCATATAGGAGTAATGTGGTTGCACGGGTTAAGTTGTTATAGCTAAAGCTGCAAAGAACCGGGTGCGTTCTCAAAAAAAATCTCCGATTTCTTTTGTAAAACAAAACCTTTTTCTTTTCTCAAACTTCTCTTGGTAGGTAAAACCTCACCAAGGTTTTATCATAAAACATTTTTGTAAATCTTTTCTGCGGTCTTCCCATCCAATAGTTTTGCTTCGGCTGAAACAGGGTCTTCAAAGGGGTATGGTATTATACACCATCTAATATACTAGGGACAAGTAGGAGTAATCAATGGGGTTGTACTCAGTAGTACAAAAGTGTAATGGTTTGGAGGAACCAAGCCACTACCAAATATAGATCATCATGTAATAAAACAATGCAATTTTCATAAACAGTAGGTAAAACATGCATAAGTAAATAAAATAGGACCATGCTTATGAGAAAGAAGTTGGATTGCCTGAGATCAACAATATGGAAATATATGTCCCTGGACTTCTTCTTAGAATACCATAAATACCAATAATAATCATCTTCATAGGGTCTTCGATATTTTCGTAACTATCATCGTCAAAGAGAATCCATGCAAACAAACAAAGTCATAATAACCACAAGGCATACAAGCACCAATACAATATAGAAATCAAACATACAACACATTACTCGCATCAGTAAGTTTTTGGTAAGTTGAGTTTATATCAATTGGAAACACTTTAATTGTATTTGGAAAATTTGTTTTATGAATTACTTGTCAAATACCACCTAAAGAAAGGGTTATGAACTAAGGCTTGGGTTTGTGTGATATCAGTGTACACAATGATATCATCAGATAGGTATTGAAATAAAAAGGCCACCAAAAGTGGTTTCATGATTTTATCACTTTTCCTTATTTAGTTATGATTATCCTAGTGAAAATAACCCTTGTTTAGGTGAATAATTCACTAGAAAAATCTGGAACTCAAATAAATTTTTCCTTAGATTATATTGTATATATTTGGGTTTCTGATTTTTGAGAGTTTGAAACACCTCAAAATAATTACCAGAATGCCCTTGGAAAAATCCCAAAGACAGTTTTGTAGGAAAATTGTCTTTTTAACCAGATTTATTCTGTATCAGCTTTTTATATGAATCTAAGGCCACATAGTAGGTACTTAAAATACCTTTCTGTAGAAATTTGATGCATCAATTTTAGAGTTGTAAAACTCTTGTAGTGATTTATCTAGTGAAATAACCATTGAAAGGAAGGTTTAATTCACCAAAATTATTTAATGCATCAATAAATTTTGATCTCTAGGGATTTGCTGTGTATTGTAATATGACTTCAGGGAGAGTTTAACCTAGAGAATTTTCTAGAGGCATGACTAGATGTTTTTTTACTAATGTAAAACCATGGTTCACCTTGACATGATATAAAGGCTAACTGATAGGTATAGTAAGAACCTTTCAGTGGAATTTTTTTTCATCCCATTTGAACATGTATAGCTCACTATGGAATTTATTTAGGGCAAGGCACATTTTAGTAGATTTATTTCTAGTAAATAATGAAAATAATTTTTTTGCAAGATTATTGCTTTCATGTTGAAGTATACCTTTAGGAACCTAGAAATTTTTTCAAATAGATTTAATCCTTAGAGGTATATTGCAGATCTAGAGAAAAAGAAAAGATTTTGCTGATATAAAAACAGAAAGGGGCCAGGTGCAAGCGTAGTTTTGCTACAGCAAGGGGATTCGGCCCACCCGGGTTGTCGTGGTTGAGCGCGCACGTCGCACTTGAATCTGACAGGGCTGGCCCACTAGTAAGCGAGAGGTGGCGCCAAAACGATAAGGAAGAGTAGGGGCTGTCGGATCTAGTCACTATCGATGGTCTCGGCATGTCTTCTACCTGGCAATGCGAGGAATGGAGGGAAACCCTAGGGTGCGACTGTGGAGTGATGGGGAGCCTCACCGGGAGGGTTTCTAGCACCAGTGAGGTGACGAGGCAATGTGGAGCTCCAAGACGCGCCCGAAGATGGGAGGGATGAGCAGGGTTGAGCACTAGAGGCGTCTCCCGTAGTGGTGCCAATGGAGGAGCTCGGAAGCTTGCTAGATTGGGCTCAGGACGACATGCATGTTGGCGGGGAGATGACTGGGAGAACCAGGAGGAGGTTTGAGGCTCGGGAAAAGGGTTCTTGACGCTGATGTAAGGACTCGGAGGTGCTTCACTCGATGGAGTAGCTTCCTTCAGGCCTACGCTAGTTGTGGCATCCCTGGTGTCCCTACGGCTGAGAGATAGAGGCTTGAGGAGATAGATCATGAGGCGTATGGTACCAGGGGACAAAGAGAGATAGGAGAAGGGGTTAGGAACCATGACCTTTTTCTTGGATGCTTGCATTCCCGAGAGGGGGTTTCCTCCTTTCCATGGTGAGAGAGGGCATAGGAAGAGGGTAGGATCTCGTGGGGGTATGGTCTGGCGGCCAGGGAGTGAAATGGGGGAGGATAGGAGAGCTGATTGATCCTCTGACCTATTTAATAAGGTGGGAGAGGTGTTTGATAGTCTAGGTCCATGGGGAGGTTGGAGGGAGGGAGGTGGCCAGCCATTGGGCAGCAAGGGCGGTGAATGGTCGTGGTCTAGTCACAAGGGTACTACAGAAGGGCAGAGAGAGTATGCTGTAGCAGGATATTAAATGGCATGGTTTTGCTTGTCTTCCTTTGTCTCCCTTAGTTCCAAGCATAAAATACAAGAGGTTAGGGTTGCTACAGTGTATTGGTACAGTAGCGTCGACCAAACAGGTGTTGATGGTTGTGCCAGCTTACTTGGCAAGGTATAAAGGGGTTTTGATGTGGTTTAGTTCAATGTTTTGTCAAAGTAGTTAAATTTGTCATTTTAATGATCATGGAGAAATCTTCCAAACTTTGATCTTGGAAGGTTGGGGAAGTGATGCTGGTAGATAGATAAGATCATGGTACACCTCTATGATTTATTTGTGATTTATGGGATGATTTTTGATCCACTTTATATCCATTATTCAATTAGTGCTGAAAGGGTTTTAGAGGTTGTTTTAACATTTTTAAATGGACAAGGTGGGTTTCTGATTTGAGATGGTCCTTGATATGAATACACACTTAGGATAATTTTCCAAGATTTATTGAAGGATAAAAATATTTAAAACAATTATTATTCCATTCCTGCTGATTAAGAAAATAGGCAAAAATAAATAATAAAACTCTACAAAAAATATTTATTTTCGAAGTGGGAAGATCGGGTATGATACATAGGCCTCAAATGAGCCTGAATTTGGAGAAAAGCAAACTTGCCTTTATAGAGGGTGTTTTTAAGTTTTTCTAAAAGAAGGAATTTAATTCTTTTTGGGTCAAAATAATTATGGATAATATTTGAAAAAAAAAATATATCCAAGGTAGATGATGTGCACAAGGTGTATCTAGCATTTGCAACCTTGGGTCTTGAGAATCCCACTTGATTTTGGAAGAATACATGGAATATAGGATCTAGGGCAAAGTTTCTTTTATACCATCAAAACCTTGGATCTTGGATCTCAGATCTTCTCTTGGGGCATGGGATATATGGATAGATAGACCAAGTGACATGGATCACCATCAAGAAAATTGTTGAGGTTGATCATGATTGATCTGTCCAAGGACTGATGGCAAACTTTGAATAAAATAAGGGTGCCAAAATAGATTATCAACTAGCCTTCAAAACCATGTGGGTTTTGGAAGCACAAAGATCCAATTGATACAAGTGAAGTAGGGATGGATAGACCTTCATGAGTAGATTACAATGATGCCAAGAGTTGTTCAAAAGAGTGTAGTATGAAGATGTGAGCTTTTGCCAAAGGAAGCATGTTGATAAGATTTGCATACAAGCTTATTTTCTCGCCTGCAAAACCATCAAGAACAAGTGGGTTAGAAGATGATCTAGTCAAGGGAAATAGTGGGCCTTGGTAGTCCTCAGGATGGATTACAATATGGTTTAAATGCATTGCCAAAAATGCACAAGGGTTGGAAATGAGGGAGACCCAAAGATGTGATAGTGATAACAGTTTTCCATATAGTCATTTTTGGCAGATTTAGGGTTTTTTACTAGAATACAAGTGTTGATGTTTTCAATTGGTTTCAAGTTTCCCAATCATCACCAAATGGATGATGTTGATATGTAGATTGAGTAAAAGGGATCCATGCTTGGATTTCGTCTTCATTGACCTAGAAGCTTCTAGAAAAGGATGATTCCATAAGTGATCTTGTTAAGTGTTTTAGATGCTCACCTAGATGCTAGAGATCAGATCCAGCTCTGTGTTTTTGCATAGGGTTGGTAATCTTAAGTTATCTTGATCCTAGAGGATGATCTTCTAAGGTAGCTCCTACTACTCCTAAGCAAACAAGTCGAGCAGCAGATCAAGGAAATTCATCTTAGCAGATGTCAACACCCGGATTTTTAATCCCAGATGCCTGTTATGCCATACATCGCAATCCCAGGATTACCATTTTTGCGAGACTTAACAGATTGGATATCATAGTAGCAGGATAAATAGCGTAGCAGTGGGGTCCATCTTTAGTGTCACAGGCAATGCTGACGATGGGAGATGATCCTAGTTGTCGTAGCTGTCCTGCTGTCCTCCTTCAGTGTAGTCCTCCTCATAGTCTTGCCACGGGAATAGCCAGGGACAAAATCCATGAGTACTCTGTAAGTACTCGTAAACTACGACTAACAAGTTAGATAGTTCTAGTGGGAATGCTAAGTTCTAAGTCTATTTGTTAAGTTAAGTTTGAAACCTATGCTGAGTTCAGAAACAAAGAAAGATAAAATAAAGTTGAAAATCACCTAAGTGGGAACATAGTTGTCATAGTCACAACTCTATTGTGGTCAAGTCATGTCACAATTCATTCCATAAGTCATTTTGAAAACATCTTACAACGAAACAGTATAGCCACTTCAACTGTCCATAACCACGGACGCCGCTATTCGAATAGTTTGACACTCTGCAGAGGTGGTACACTTTCACCACAAAATTCGATACACCTGTCAGGGATAACCCTGAATCATCATACTTAGTATGTAGATAATGAAACATAACCTTTCCTTTACACACTCTAGTATAAGCACCTATCCTATGAGCTTAGCCTCCCAGCCATGACCATCTGTCATCCTGGGAACTGCATACATGGACAACATTGAGAGGTAGCCTCAGGTCAAACCTCTTCCGCGAGGGAACTAATACTAATGCATATAAACTTCTGGCTAAGCCTTACCAAATTCAGGTATTGTGGTTGTACGGTAAAATTGGAATGGTATCGCATCCGAACCCAACCATCAGTTTTTTATAAAATGACTAAGGCTCATGCCTTAACATTTTCATCAGCATCATCATAAACCATTTTTTGTTTCTCAACAAATGTCAAATCATCTCAATAGAATGACTCATCATTCCAAGGTTTTCACAAGTCATTTTCACCAAGTATTCCCATCTAAAGTGATCAAGATTTTGGTTTGGCTCTAAACTACTAAGTTAAGAGTGTTTACTAAGGTGGGATGCTAAGATCAATGTCATGCCATAGAATGACATCTACTTCTAACTAGATAGGTCAAGTTTTATACTCTTTATGCTATCTATAAACAAGTAACAAACTTAGGTAAAGTAAAAGCAAGTAAAGCTTGTAAGTACAACTTGGGAGTAGGTAATAGTCAAAATGTAAAACCAGGCATGTCTATTGTATCTTGCTTAGGTTATCTAGCTTGCAAGGTTCATCTTACATTGTTAATGATGGCTTGCAAGTGTCAGCTTGCCAATAATAGTTTGCCTTGGTTGGTGCAGTGGTTGAGATTCTCTTCATCCTCCGCTTAGTAGAACTCCTCCTCCTCAAAGACTTGGTCGGTACTATCGTCTATAAATACATACGGAATACACAATCACCAAACTATACTTAACTAGTCTACTTACCACACTAAGGCACACATTTTATGATCTAGTATCATCACAAACATCACAAGGTTCAATGAACTAGTTTCATTTATTTTATTTCAGAAAAGTAATTTCTACTCATTGAAATTAAATAAGATTTAATATTATCCAATTAAAATATGGGATCCACATATCCTAATGTATGGGAATGTGATTTAAAGGTCGTATCACATTTTAATAAGTTTAAGTTTAATATTTAATGATTTAAAGTGACTAGAAATGCCTATATAGCATTATTTTGGTACTAGTCCAAAGTCACTGCATGCAAATACTAATATTATTATATATTCAGACAGGTATGGTTAAATGTGATTTTTGAGAGTTGGAATTATCTCAAAATCTATTATGGTTGATTTTCTAAAAATGTTTGAATGTGAAAAGCTTCTGTCTTGTTATTTTTGCTAGGAGAGATCTATAACTCTAAATGATTTAAATCTAACGTGCTTGGATAGATATTTTAATTAGCTTTTCAAAAAAATTGGAATCACTCAATTTGGATTTGTAGAACTGTCTGAATTGATTTTCAAACTAAGGGACATAACTAAGTTTAAGTCTAAAAAGAAAAATCTAAATTTGAATCTACTGGGTCGCACGGGAACACTAACAGGCCGGCCCAGATTCACTCTGCGGCGCTGAGGACTGCTGACAGGGGGTCCCGCCTATTAGTGGATCATTAAACGCAAAGCGGTACGGGGCATTGTGGATTGTAGGATTATAACGGGAATCTACGGCTGGGGCTTATCGTCGACGACGGACTCGTCGCCGGCAAGGGTGAACCCTAACGACTCGGTGGGGGTGCAGTGGGGGTGTACCAGGGCTCCAGCGAGTGCGGCGAGGCGGGCAATGAATGAGGAGATGACGGCGGGCTCAGGCGAAGTCGCGGCAGCTCCGGGGTGGACGAAATCGACGGGAGCGTCTCCTCTTCTGCTGCGGCTTCCTCCGGCAAAATTCCGACGGCTGGCTGCTCGAGCGGCTTCGGCGATAGGTGGGGAAGGATCAGTGGAGAGAGGGGAGTGTGAGAGTGTGACGAATTTGTGCTGGGGAGGCTTCCTTTTATATGCGCGGTGAGGCGGCAGAGAGGCATGGGCGGAGCTCGTCGGTGACGACGACACATGGGGTTATCGGCGTGGGCGAGGTAGGCGGACGGTGGACGGTTCCCTGGCGGTCAGCTAGGGCGTAATGGTGGTGCTAGGGGTGGTGGATAGCGGTCGGGCACGTCTCGCGCTCTGAGATACAGAGGCGGTGATTGACGTGGTTCTCGGCGACTGTGGGTCGAGCGGCGGGGTACGGGCGTGTCTGGCGGGTTGAGGTGGTCAAGGCGGAGCGGTGCGCGCGGTCTGTGGTCGAGCCACGGCGTGTGGCGTGCTGGCGGTGATGGCGCTCTAGCGTGCGCTGGTGCGGCGGAGAGACTTAGTGCGGGGGCTGGCTTTGGTGGTCGAGTGGCTAGCAGTGGCCATGGGGTGGACCGTGGACGGCGGTGAGGTCACGCCTCCCTTCCTAGAGCGGAGGAGAGGTGCTGGTGGTCTCCTGCGGGCTCGGCACGATCGGCCGGCGTACATGTCCTCGGGGTGGCGGTGCACTGCTGCTAGGGACAAGGGGTGGGCTGATTATGGCATGGTTAGATCAAAGAGGGACAGAGGGAGCGAATTGGGGTCAAATGGGTGGTAAAACCATGTAGAAATTGCCGCATGAAGAAAAGTTTTGAATTTTTCAAAGATTTTTGGTGGAATTTTTCAAGGATTTTTGGTGGAGTGGTTGGTCTTAAGCTTGAGCATCTCTGGTTGCTTGGGATTTTCAAATGGAGTTCATTTGGATGGTTTTTGAAAAAGTGTGATCTATACACATACACTTGGTTCCATTTTCAAATGTCATTTAAATTTAGAGTTTGAATGTTTTTGGAAGATCACAAAGTGGGCCTTGGCACATCACTACTTGTACTATCAAGGGGTGCAAGGATCCACAACTGTCTCTGTTTGGAATTGAGTGCTAGGAACACCCAAAGTGGGCTAGTTGCTTAAAATGGCAAAAGTGACCATTTCCATTATTCAATTGTATTTGATTTTTTTTCTTTGGATTTTTCTTGGGAATGATCTAGATGATGTGGCATTCATCTTAGAATCATTTTACAACCATTAGAAAAAACAATCATGGCATTTCAAAACAACTTCTATTTAATGCAAGACACATATGGATGCTTAAAGATTTTAAATGGGAAAATGTTTTTGTTCACCCTAAATTTGGTGATTTTGCGATGTTACAAACCTTCCCCCCTTAAACAAAATCTCATCCCAAGATTTAAGAAAGAAATCTAGGAACTAAAGAGATCTGGGAACTAAGTCCTAATGTAATCTTCTCGCTCCCAAGTGGCTTCTTCTTCGGTATGGTTGCTCCATTGAATCTTGAGAAATTTGATACTCCGGGTCCTATTGGTTCTGTAGGCTTCCTCCAAGATACGGATGGGCACTTCACGATACGTCAGATCCTTGTTGATATCAACATCTCGATGACCCATGTTCTTGAAACCTTCGTTTTTTTCCGGCACTTCTAGACATTTGCGAAGTAACGAGATATGGAACACATTGTGGATGGCTGACATCTCTTCATGCAGTTCCAGTTGATATGATACTTCTCCTCGATGATTCAGAATCTTGAAGGGTCCAATATATCTGGGGGATAACTTCCCTTTTAGACTAAAACGTTGTGTTCCCTTCAATGGTGAAACCTTGAGATACACAAAATATCTGACATTGAAAGACAGGTCGCTCCTTCTCTGGTCAGCATAACTCTTCTGTCTGGATTGGGTGGTCTTGAGGTGCTCACGGACTTTGTGAACTTTCTCTTTGGCTTCTCGTAGGATGTCGGGTCCGAAAACCTGACTCTCTCCTACTTGCAACCAATTAAAAGGGGTACGATAATTTCTTCTGTATAGGAACTCAAATGGTGCCATTTGTAAACTGGCTTGATAACTGTTGTTGTATGAGAATTATGCGAAAGACATTTGGTTGACTCTTTCAGTCTGTCCATCGGTTTGCGGGTGATAAGTTGTGCTAAAATTAAACTTGGTTCCTAATCCTTCTTGGACTTTCTGCCAAAATCTCGAGGTAAATTAGGTTCATCGATCCGACACTATGGTCTTGGGGGTTCCATGCAAACTAACAATTCAAGCAATGTACAACTCTGCTAGCTTCGAACTCTGGTAGGTTGTCTTGACAAGTATAAAATGAGCTACCTTGGACAGTGTATCAACGATGACCCAGATTGAGTCATTTCCCCTACTAGAAGTAGGCAAACTGGTGATAAAGTCCATTCCGACAGAATCCCATTTGCATTTCGGAATCTGCAGTGGTTGCAACAGTCCTGCGGGTCTCTGGTGTTCCGCTATGACTCTCTGACAGATATCACACTTGGCGATGTAGCTTCCGATTTCTCTCTTCATCTTGTGTCACCAAAATTGCTCCTTCAAATCCTAATACGTCTTCGTTCCTCCGGGGTGGATAGAATAAAGAGTATCATGAGCTTCTTGCATGATAACTTTCTTCAGCTCCGAATCTACTGGCACACAGATACGTCCTTTGTACCACGGAACTCCTTCTTCATCTTCGGTGAATCCAGTTACCTTTCATGTACCAATACGATGTTTGATGCCGTCGATACTTTCATTCCCCTTCTAGGCTTCCTTGATTTGGCTAATCAAAGTGGGTTGAAGTTCAATGCTAGCTAAGAATCCTTTGCTAACTAACTCAGTTCTGAACTGCTCCAACTCCTCATACAAACTTTTCTGCTTCTCCTTGATCATGGTGTTTAGCCAACACGGCAATCTGCTAAGAGCATCCGCTACCACATTGGATTTTCCGGGGTGATAGTGAATGTCTAGGTCATAATCCTTGATTAACTCTATCCATCTCCTTTGCCTCATATTCAGCTCCTTCTGAGTGAAAATTTACTTCATGCTTTTGTGATCTGAGTAAATCTCACAGCGATTACCCATAAGTTAATGACTCCATGTCTTCAATGCCAAAACTACGGCTGATAACTCAAGATCATGGGTAGGATAGTTCTGCTCATGCTGCTTCACCTGTCGAGACAGATATGCGATGACTTTGGCTTCTTGCATCAATACACATCTGAGACCAATCTTGGATGCATCACAATACACATCAAATGGCTTCTTGATATCTGGCATGATCAGTATTGGGGCTGAAATCAATCTTTTCTTGAGCTCTTGGAAACTTGCTTCACATTTGTCAGTCCATTCAAACTTCTTGTCCTTCTTCAACAATTGGGTCATGGGTCTTGCTATGCTCAAAAATCCTTCTACGAACTTGTGGTAATATCCCGCTAATCCGAGAAATGCACGGACTTGAGTTTGAGTGGTTGGGGCTTCCCATTCTTCAACATCTTTGATCTTGGCGGGATCAACAACGACTCCTCCGGAAGACACAACATGTCCTAGGAATCCTACTTCCTTCAGCCAAAACTCACACTTGCTGAACTTGGCATACAACTGATGCTCTCTAAGGGTTTCAAGGATGATTCTCAGATGTTTCTTATGCTCTTCTTCTAACTTGGCGTATATAAGAATATCGTCGATAAACACAATGACAAACTTATCTAGAAAATTCATAAAGATCTTATTCATGAGATTCATCAAATAAGCCGGGGCATTTGTTAATCCAAAATACATGACCGTATACTTGTATGATCCATAACGAGTAGTAAAGGCGATCTTTGGAATATCCGTTGCATGAATCTTAAGTTGGTGATAACCAATCGTAAGATCGATCTTAGAGAACACATTGGCACCAGTCAACTGACCAAATAGATCCACTATCTTCGTCAAGGGGTACTTGTTTTTTATGGTGACGTCATTCAGCTTCCTGTAGTCTGTGCACAAACGGTTGCCTCCATCTTTCTTGTCGACAAATAACACGGGCGATCTCCATGGTGATGCGCTTGGTTGAATCAAGCCTGTTGCCAACATAGCATCTAGCTGCTTCTTCAATTCCACTAACTCTGAGGGGTTCATGCTATAGGGTCCCTGGGCTATGGGTCCGGTTCCGGGGATTAGTTCAATAATGAACTCAATATCCCTATCTAGGGGCATACCGGGCAATTCATCTGGGAATATGTCGGGGTATTCACAGACTACTCTGACTTGGTCTATGGTGGCTAGGGCTAGACTCTTGTTGCACTTGAATTGACGGGGCAAGGTTTCAGATATATGCTCTACTGAGACTCCAAAGCTACTGGTCATGGCGATGGCTTTCTTGGCACAGTCAATCAATCCTTTATGCTTTGACATCCAATCCATTCCTAGTACTACTTCCAAACCTTTGGTTCCAAGTACTATTATATTGGCATAAAAAATCTATCCCATGTATTCTGATAGGTACATCTTTGCAAATTTTTTTTTTGCTTTTGTAGTTGAACCGGGGATTGAACTATCATGACATGCTTCAAGTTGGTTGGGTGAATCTTACTAGTGCATGCAAATTCTTCGGTGACAAATGAGTGTGATGCTCCAGAATCAAACAACACTCTTTCTAAAACTGAGTTGAGAGAAAACATACCCAACACTACATCTGGCGCTTCTTGGGCTTCTTCGGCGTTCATGTGGAAGAGACGGCCGTTGCGGTTATGAGGGTTCCCTAGGGCGAATCTTCTTCCGGGTTGAACACGACGCTGCTGTTGAGCTGGGGCATTCACATTGGTAGTGGCGGCAATCTTCTTGGGACACTCATTTGAGTAGTGACCCTTCACTCCACACTCGAAACAAGTGATCTGAGACTTGTCTTTTGCTGCCACGGGCAAAACATTGCTTCCAGTTCTAGGTGCAGTGTTGTTGTTGGTCTTGGGAGGTACACGATTGAAATTGCTGGAGTTACCGGGGTGATTGTTGTTTCCTCCGGACTTCACATTTCCTTCGCTAAGGTTGGGGTAGCTGAGGCGGGACATTGGGGTCGATTGTTCTGCGGGGCATATCCTGCAGAAGGGTTGGGACGGTACTTCTGGTGACTGTTGGATCCAGATTGGTGCATCATCCGATGCTTGCGATTGTCGTTTGCTTGATTAATCTCCCCTTCCATCTGAATGGCAGAGTCAACTACCTCTTCGAGATCCTCGAAACGGATGTTGACGAGAACTGTCTGCATCTCATCATGCAGTCCATTCAGGAATCTCTCCTTCTTCTTGGGCTCCGTGTTGATCTCATCAGGTGCATACCTGGCGAGGGACAAGAATCTATCACGGTACTCCACTACAGTCATTTTGCCTTGCTTTAACTCTCTGAATTCATCTCTCATTCTTGTGACTAGACCCTGTGGCACGTGGGTGCGGCTGAACTTGATTTTTAAGGCTTCCAATGTCATCACTTGACCATGGTTCATCGTGTGGGTGCTGTTCCACCATGCTCTTGCATCTCCTACCAAATAGTGGGTGGCAAAAAGAACTTTCTCGTTGGCATCCACTCCGGTGACTTCTAAGTTGTTCTCCATTGTCTGCAACCAGTCATCAGCATCCAATGGATCTTCATACTTCCTAAAGATTGGGGAATTTGTATTCTAGAATATTTTGAGTTTGGATCCATGATGATCCTGATTTCCATGGTTCTGATTATTGTGAGCCATTTGGGCGATCTGCTGCAGGGTGGCTAGATTTGCTTGGCGCTCTGCCCTACTAGCTTCACGGTTTGCAAGGAGCGTCTGCAGAATCTGCAGCATTGGGTCTTGTGATGAGCTGCTCCCTCCTTGGTTTCCACGATTCATGTGAAGATTGAGGTAGATAAAGGGGTAAGAGGGAAAGTTCTAGGGTTCATGGTTTTGGTTTCCAAGTTAAAACTTTGAGTTTGACTCAGGTTTTGCAACTAACTTCTTTTCATTCATTCAAGCAAAGCGCACGATACAAACACACACACACACACCACAACAAAAGGAAAAATAGATGGTTTTAAGAACCATTCTGCAAACTAAGATACAATGGGATCGATACTCCTCACTCTACAATAGTGCTCTAGTGCATCTACTCATCATCGGTGATGTCTGAGTCATCATCATCGGTGTAGAAGTCCATGGCATCATCCTCCAGATAGTCATCATCATTGCTGAGGTACGAGTGAATATCCCCTTGGGTGTCTTCACCTTCCTCTTCTTCTTCTTTTGCTACAAGCTGAGCTTCTTGCTCTTTGATGGTCTTCTTGAGGTCGGCCACCTTCTTGCAAAGACGGTCGATGGTGCGATCCTTCTTTGCAGGTTGACAGTGAAGAGACTAACGATCCTTGATAAGTAGTGAGAAAGTCTGGGCCTTCTAGGCGGCAATGGTGAGGTTGTGGTTGGCGAACTCTCTAGCATTTTCCAATTCCTTCTATCTGTCATACAATAGGAAGTCGAGGTTCTCCACTTGACGCTTTAACACTGGGTGACTTGGCATCTCCAACGACATTCCCATAGAATCACGCCTTGCATAGTGAACAAAGCGGGTTCCTTGGATTAGGTTGACACTATCTGCGCAAAGACGAGCGAGAGCTTCATGCATTGCCCTGGCTAATCTATCTAGCCAGTTGTTCTCTCTCACTGAGAACTGAATCCTCTCGGACATTGGTGCTTCTAACTTGCCTCGAAGATCAGCAACTACTGTAACATCCCAATTTCAGTAACCCTAATTTGTTGTCCAGAATGCAAAAATCAGGGGGAACAAAAACTTTTTCATGTGCTTTGGTGCAGTGCTTTCTTGTTGTTTGTGTGCACTTGTGCTTATGAGTGCATCTTATGTTACTCCTCACCTCACCCTCAGTTGACAAAGGCTATTTACCCAAAACTATCCTAGCTCATTTTACATATTCTCAAATGTTCTGGCATTTCAAAACATGAGCCAAGATGCCTAAGTAACCAAAACTATTTTGGTAGCTTCTATTGACAAAACTATGGATAGATATATATAATATAATCAACTTATGTTTTCAAGACAGAACACTCCACTAATCTTATCTCTAGTTTCCCCAAAAACCTCTTTTCAAAGCATTTGAATTATACTCTTGGTAGAGATACCAAGGACTCTCATCTTACTCAAAACCTAACCTCTTCAAAATGCCCCAACCTTACCACAAGCTAAGCTTGATGGTAAACCTAGTAGTAGTTGGATAGTTTATAGGATGAGTTGCCTTGATCTGCTGTCTATTGAGTTGCCTTGATCTGTTGCTTGACTTGTTTGCTTAGGAAGTAGTATGAGCTACTTTAGGAGCTCATCACTAGGATCCAGATGTTTCTAAATTCTTCAAACCCTAAACAAGAATACAAACCTAGATATGATCCCTAGCCACTAGGTGATTATCTAAAACCTTTAACTGAATCATTTCTGAAGATTTCCATTCCAGAAGTTTCCAAGTCCATGGAGACCAATACCAAGCATGGATCTCTTCTACTCAATCTACACTTCAACATCACCCACTTGTTAAAGCTCTGATACCTTGCAACCCTCCAAGAACATTCTCTCCCCTAATCTAGTCAAAACTGTCAAATTTGACCAAGTCTCGAGACAGTTTCAACATCACCTTTTTGAATGCCTCCTTTTATCAAACCATGTGCATTTTTGGAAGTGCAATTGAACCATATTGTTAACCATCCTAAGGACTACCAAGGCCCACAATTGTCCCTGGTTAGATCCTCCTCCAACCCACTTGTCCATGATGGTTTTGCAGACAAGAAAATAACATTTCCTGCAAATCTAGTCATCATGCCTACTTTGGTAGAAGCTCACACCCTCATACAACCTCCGATGGACCAACTTTCTGCATGGTTGTGATCTACTCAGTGATTTCTATCAAAAACTACTTCACTTTCCCCAAGTGGATCTCTATGCTGATTAAACCCACATAGTTTATAAGGCATCATGACTCATATTGCATGGCAGACTTATTTTCAACCAAGTTTTCCATCATTTATAGATCACCTCAAATGTAGCTAAATCAAACACTTTCTGCCATGTTCATCTATATGACTTGGTCTACCTGCCCATCTATCCCTTGCAGCAAGGTGAGCTCTAAGCTCCAAGATGCAAGCATGTTTTGGTGGTATAAAAATAACATCACCCTAGATCACCAACTCATTGTTTTCCATCCTTTTCAAATTGGAATTGCATTCCACAAGTTTGCAAATGCTTGTTACACCTTGTCTTTCTCCTCTA
Organism: Avena eriantha; assembly: GCA_910589775.1. Taxonomy (NCBI): domain Eukaryota; kingdom Viridiplantae; phylum Streptophyta; class Magnoliopsida; order Poales; family Poaceae; genus Avena; species Avena eriantha. The sequence goes on along the minus strand of OU342743.1, from coordinate 401,295,011 downwards.
CATTGGTCTTCAAGATTTATCAATAATTATCCATAATTATTATGGCCCCAAAACTATATAAGTTCCTTAAATAGTCATAATCTCCAAAACTCCCTCCATAGAGGAAAGTTTGGTTTTTGCCAAAACACTCCTCCAACTTTTGGCTCATTTGAGTCCCACACATCATACTCCAACTTTTGGAAATTTTCTTAAATGACTGAATTGGAATAATAATTGTTTTAATTACCTTTATGCCTCAATAAATCTTGGGAAAATTACCCTAAGTGTGTATTCACATATGGGACTCTTCCACATCAAAATCCACCCTTGTCCAATGCAAATTTAACAAATGATCATCTAGAAATCACTTCTGTCCTTTTTGAGTAATTGGTTTTAAGTGGACTTAAACCCCACATAAAAATATCAATTAAATCCTAGGAGTCTACCTTTACCTCATCTATCTACCCGCACCATTTCCTCCTCTGCTCCAATGCAAGATTTTGGACTTCCTTCACAACCATCAATTGGATCAAATTTGCCAATTAAGCAAACCACTATTTTAACCATTTCCAAATTTCATCAAAACTTGATGAAAGCTCATCCTCAGCACCAGGACACCCCACTGGTCGACCACCACTGTAGCTCTACCTTAGCTTTTCCCATTTTTCCCTTGTACTAGTAGTAAGAGAGAGAGTTGCAACAAAAATCTTACAAGGATATTATCCATTTAATCACCACAATTCCCCACTCTGCCCCTGCACGACCAAATACCCATATTACCCCTCCCCACCAAACCCTGGACCAACCCCTTGCCAGCATTGCCCCTCCCCCTTGTCCTAAATGGTCTTTCACCTCATCTACTCCTCCCTCTTGGTATAAAGCCAGCAGGCCTCCCCAGCCAGACCTCTGCCCCTTATTTGCCCCCTCACACCTACACTCCCCCTCCCCTAGCTCCCCTCCATCTCCCCTGCTCGGATCTGCCCGGGAGAAGAAGAAGGAGAAGCTTCGGCTCCTCACAAGAATTGAGCTAGGCTCCCTCCCCATTGCTCCCCTTTCTCTTCATGTCGCATGGTCGACTCCCTTAGCCCTCCTGCATCTAACCCTAGTCTTGCTTTTGCCCAGGACCAGCTCCTCCGCCGTCGTCGTTGAGCTCCGACGAGGTCACCCTCGGTCGTCGTCGTGCGAGCTGCCTCCCGGCGTCAAACCAACCCGTGCCTCCCACCAATCTGCTCAGCATCGTCGACCGCGTCGCCCTGCCGCCTCCACGACCTCCCACGAGCCCTCAGGTGAGCTCCCTGCCCCGTGCCACCGTCTGCTAGGGTTCCCGGTCGCCGGCGCCGTCGTGAGGTGCTAGAGTTATCTCGCCACAGCCAGAATTGCATTTCCTTGTTTCACATATCTTGGTGGTTTGCAAGTACATTCAATGTATTCACGGCTGTGTCCCTGGCTATTTACTTGGCCAGACTTGCGGAGATTCGACTTCAGAAGATTCAGGTGACGTCCAGCGAGCTAGGCCCTCTTCCTAGTCAGCTGCCTGTAGGTTGAGGCACGATTGGGCTCCACTCTTGGCAATGTTCCGCTGTTAATAATGATATATCCATAATGGCATTGATGTAAGTCTTGTAATTCGTTATGTTTCGGATGTGGTAATGGTACCTGTCGGTTAAGTTCCACGGCTCACTGATCATGGGAACGTGGATGTATGCATAACTGGGAATTCTCGGCTGGTTATTCCGGGGAGCCCACAGACTTGGTATCAGAGCCATCCTGACTATAGGAGACCTTAGTTAGCCTTGACATTAGACAGGAAAACGACAAACCTATTTTCCAAAGGACAAGGGAGAAAAGATGACTATTTGCAGAAGTGCTTATGTCTTCTCCGCCTCTATTTCGAATAACTACTTGAATTAATATGGTTTTCGTAATCTCAAAATCATGCACACCAGTCACTAACCCAAACCTGAACCTAAACCCTTCTATAGATGGAGCCTATTGATGAAGAGTGGCTGAAGATAGGGTTTCCCCAAATCCTAAGGGGCTCGATGCAACTGTGCGGTTACCAGCATAAACCTACCTACACCCTCCACAAGGGACTGGAATCAGGAGATTATGTGGGACAAATTGTCATACTAGCCAAGCCAGGAACTAATGGAAGCCCTATCTACTCCATAGGACCTCGGATGCCTAGTCCCATGCTTGCTATTGACTTGGTAGCCAGAGAAGCTTTGATGGGCATCTGTAGCTCCCTCCCAGAGATGAGACAGCCCACAACCTTCTACCTCCCCATGAAGGGAAATGTCGACTGCACCGAAGGAACTCAAGACCCCAGCCTGGCGTATCCTGCTCTCTCCTTTCAGACCCGTTACAGCTACTCTAGCAATGAGGCACTAACAACAGTTATTGACGAATACCGCCACTCCCAGATGGAGCTCCGTCGACTGCAAACCATTCTCACCCATAAGGAAGCTCTGGAAATCCTGCAAAGGAATCAAGCACGAACAACTGCAACTGAAGGAACCTCGAGGGAAGTGGCCTCCAAGAAAAACAGGAAGTTTACCACTGCTAGTCAGTACCTCCGCAGGTTCAAGCCCATCAAGGAGGCGCAGGAAAGCTCCACTGCTCTGCTCGAAGCCAACCTCGACTCCACATGCGCACCCTCCGAGTAATTAGCCGCGTTACGATACTCGCCCGTTTAGCAATAGGGTAGAGTCATGTATCGTCCCTGAACGCGTTTTGTAATGCCTAGGTACTATTAGCACCCTTGGGTGCAGATTTGTTGGTATGTAATTACTTCCTTGAATTGCTATGCTTGCTTGAATTGATTTTCCTTCTTGCGTGTTTTACCCAAGTCGTTGCATCAGACCCCAAACCAAAACTCGTACCACCAACAGGACCCCCCCCCAGGATAGCCATGGTGAATGGAAGCTCGAAGAAGTCCTGTAACCGTTGCGGAGACGAAAGACACCAAGCCAATAGATGCTCCGGCCGGTGCCCAAACTGCGGAGAAGCTCATTTGCCCAAAAGTTTGCCCAACTCAGCTCGTCACTTGTTTCCTCTGCGAAGGCCAAGACCATGTCCCCATCAACTGCCCAATATATCCCCTGATTGGCAAGGGCCGTCAACCTCCTGGTACCATCAAAGGCAAGTCGCCAAAACTGTTACGCCGAAGTATAGGTGCCTTCTTCATGTAGCATCCCAATTGTCTAACAATTGTAATGCTACTTGTTCTCGTAAGATATTAGCTACTTCCTATATACAATTGTGGCATCATAATTATATCATGCTCATGTCATCATGCCACCTTGCATTTGAGCATCATATAAAACCCCTTTTCTTTTGGTTCTTCTCTCAGATGCATTATAAATTGTACTTGCCTCTTGATATTGTATTTTGTTATTGATATATTGTTTAAATGCCCAAGTTGAGTTGGGGGCGTATCTTTTCTTTCAACTCCACCACCTTTCTTTCACCACCTTATAATTCCACCATCCCATTAACCATGAGCTTGTATTTCTTTTTCTTTTGATATTTTTATTCTAGCTCATGTGGGTTGGGGTGGATCAAATCTTTTAAATTCTTTTGCTTGCCTTTTATTCCACTTCTTGGAAATGCATGAGAATAATGCCATAATATTATTATTGTTTTCACAAAATAAATCATGGCATTATTATTTTGCATGGGCCATGAAAACTTCTTCACCACCTTTTACTCCATTGGTTTTTCTTGTTTTATTGGATCTTTCTTGGTGGACCATCTCCTTCCATTCCACCACCCCCTTATACCCATCTATATATTTATCAATTCTAATCTCTTCATACATGATCATATGAGGCTCATTTTACCTATCTCTTTACTCTCTTTTTCTTCCTTGTTTCTCTTCCAGCTTAGCTCAAGCTAGATCAAGCTCCATGTTCCTCTTGGTATGGTCTCATAAACAAATTTTAAAACTTAAATTCATAATAAAATCTAAACCTAGCTCCTCTCTCTATTCTTCTCCTAACCCTAATTCTACTAAACCCTAAACCTCCTCCCACCTCTCTCTCTTACTCTCCCTCTCTCTCTAACCTGCTGATGAACACCTGGCCACCCTATCCCTAGCCCACACCCCAGCCACCCTAACCCTAACAAAACCCTAGCCCGAGCTACCCCATCTACCTAGCCCGAGCTACCCCCTCTTCTCTTTCTCTTTTCTCTACCGCGTGCTAGCCCCACCCTGCAGCCACCACACCGTCCCTAGTCCACCTGCAGCCTCCCCCTGCCGTGCCCTACCTTCCCCAGCCCGAGCCAGCACGTGAGGAGGAAGAAAAGGTGGCACCCGAGCCACCTTTATCTACCCTGATTCCCCTCGGCTCCCTCTCCTCCCTCTCTCTCGTTTTCCCCTCCTCCACACGCCTCCTGGCCGCTCTCAGATCTGCCCCGAGCTAGCCCTCCTCTCCTCCTTCTTCCTCTTCGTCGCCAAGACCTGCCACCGTTCGCCGCCATCACCGCGTCGCCCCCGTCGTTCTAGCAGGTGAGCATGTCGTGGAGGTGGCCAGGTAGACCGAGAAGACCCCACTGCATCACCCTGTACACGTCGTCGCGAAGGAGGGAGCCCCCAGGACCGCGAGAACCTTGCCACTCCCCGAAACCGTAGATCTGGAGCTCCTGCCTCGCCGACGATCCGCCGCACCTCGCCCCGTTCTGACGCCAGCGACCTCCCCGCGGTAAGCCTGTCCCCCTCCTAGACAACGTCCGTGCCACCGTACCGCCCTAGCCGCGCCAGACGTTGCATCGAACGCCCGCCGTGCGCCGGAGCTCGCCGGTGTCTGCCAGGTTCCCGCGCCGCTTAGAGCCTACCTAGGGCCCAAACCCCCTCCTAACAGCTCCCCTAGCCCGCCGCAGTGGCTTCACCCCTCAGCGTGCTCGCCCGCGACCCGGGTTCGATTCCCCGCCCCGCGCCACGCGCCGTTCCCCATCAGTTTCGTCAGAGGAGAGAGGAAAATAAACAGTGCACGCGATGACACTTTGCGCTTACCCCCCCCCCCCCCACCTTTTGACTCATGCAACCCGCGCTCCTAGAGGTCCCACCTGTCAGCCTCCTTCTCCTTTTTGCAAAAACGCCCCCGCATCTTTGCACAACTAACCCGCGCTCCAGCCCTAGCCCCCACTTGTCAGTCGCTGCAGTCCTCACCCTGGCATGTGGGCCGTAGCCGCTGGGCCCGCTTGTCAACCGCGTGGGCTAGCCAGAGCCGCGGTAGAAACAGGTTTTTCTGCCCGCGTGGCCCCAGTCCGTTTGGCCCCACCCGTCAGTGGCTATGGCTGGGACGGGCTGAGTAAGAAAAGTATTCCTGTGCTCGTTTTAATTAAACCTTTTCAAAAATTGTTTTCAAATTCAAATTCAATTCAGATTTAAATAACTTTTCAAATATAAATCCAAATAATACAAGTAATATATGTTTTGGAATCTGAAAAATGTGAGGAATTCAAATATGCCATTCAAAATAATGTTTGAGCACTTTAAATTTCGAGATGATTAAAATTACAATAAAATGCCCTTTTCCTTAATTAATTAATAACTTTAATTCTACAACTCCAAATTTGGCAAATAATATGTCTAAATCGACCAGCGCGACGAGCCCGCTCGGATTATGCATTCCATGATATGAATTGAAGCATGAATCATATCATTATTAAAAATCAGAACTGTTTATGGCAATAAAACTTGACCGAAGAGATAATAAAATGCTTTATTCTTGTACCCCACACCTCACCATGCCATGCTACTTTAATGCCATGAAAATTGTCCATCATTCATCATGGCATGCTTGCTTGCTTGTCGCATTTTAATTCATATGCTTGTGCACTTTATTTATGTTGGCCCTTATTTGTTTGGTTCTTCTTCGAATAGACGCCCAGCAGGAGAATTACCCGGAATCACAGAAGTTCTACCCAGATCCATCTCTCGCTTCAACTGAGTTGCCAGGCAAGCACTACCATATGCTTGCATATATATAGTACCTATTGCCTCTATCTTATTCTTGCATCATTGAGTCGCGATTGCATTAAATTGAATCCCAAGTACTGCATAGCATTTACTTTTAAAACCCCACCGAAGCTTGTTCCTCCATCCCATGAGCCATTACTACAGGAGTTGTTTGAGCCATGCGAGTCATTGAAAAACATGTGTAGGGTATGTGAGTGTATGATGGATAACGAGGTACCTAAACAACATAACCTGAGTAGTAATGGGATAACTAATGAAAGAGGCACCGGTGAGCAATATCTGCTATTTGGTTTTTCATGCTCACTTGTGTCTCGTAGGACCCCGAGTACTTGATTCCTGTACCTTGATAATTCGCACTATCCACATCCGGGAGGCCTTATGGATCCCCCTGAGCCAGAGCTTGACTCATTCTTATTTGTTGGGGCCACAATTAGTTTGGGGCTTTATTACTATCCTGTACTTATGCCATGTTACTGCTTTATTTAAGATTGTGCGAGGAGCACCTGTACTGTTTTGGATCGCGCCACGTTTTCACGGTATCGACAAGCCCAGTCACATTTTCGTGTTCCCAGTCGTTTACAACCGTCGTCGTAAACCCTGGGTCCGTCTCAGAGCCGGCCAACTTCGTTGCGGGTAGCTTATTGGGGTGGCCCCTTGAAATATTTCTGAATCCTATGATTGCTTTGTCGTGAATGCCTCGTTTGGTTTTGATTTGGTTTTTCCGAGGTTGATCGAGTGTGTGTTGCTATTCGTGCACCCCTGCAGGGTAAATCTTTCTGAAAGCCGTGTCCGCGGTTATCGACGACTTGGAGCACAGTTTCTCGATCATAGACAAGTATAACTAAAGTACCGCTTTTAATTTGACTAAGAACTTGGCTAGTAATAGTGCAATACTCATGGAATGGGTAATAAAACTGCCAACGGATGATGGGGGTTGTTCGTCCGCTTCCTCGTTCGTAAGAGAGGAGGAGGATGGATCTGTTAATTATACTGTTATAACTGTTGTTCTTAATCCACGGACATCCGTCTCTCATTGGTTAGGCGGATGGATAGCGAGTATCTATAGAATTGTTAGGTATTATCTTTTTCTGCAATTGCGTCACCCCAGGTTATGTTCCCTTTAGTGGCATAAAGACTTGCTGAGTACCCCTAGGGTCTCACACGATAAATTGTTTGATTCAGATGAACAGGTGTATTCGCAAGAAGGATACTAGGTGGAGGAGACAGATGATGTTGGCAACGATCACTCGGTGTAGAGATTCCGGGAACGGGGATCCGTGAGATCTGTGGGCGGGATGTGTTTATTTATATGGCATCTTATGCCGATTTGCTTCTTATCCGTACTCGGATCTTGTTTTCCGCTTCCGCCTGATACTCTGATGTGTGATGTATGAGGAGCTATCCTAAATTATTATATCTATCTAGGACATTTGAATCTTGCCATATGGCATTGCAATATTTCTATTTCTTTTAGATGGAATGGCTCTGAGGACTGGTGTATGTGGCTTGCATACATACTCATTTGTGTATGTAGTTGATCCCTTCGCCTGCCGATTACGCCGCTCGCTCTTGTCCCGATGTTCTAAAAGTGGTTAGGACGGCCGAAAGGTCTACCGTGAGTGGCCCTAGGCCCCACCGTACTATTTTAACCACTTTCGTTCATCCAGGCATGTAACTAAGAGCGTAATTCACCGAGGTAGTTACAATTGGTATCAGAGCCATCCCGCCCTTCAGAGTCTCAGCCAAAATGGTCGTTGTTAGTCTAGCAAATATTTTGGTAGTTATGTATACTAGGGAAAAACAAACGTGAGAGTAAGACTGCTTCCATTTTTCTTCTTACCCACCCACCCACCCTTTTCTGGTAAGGAAGTGTAACGTTTTCAATCCTCTTCTAAAAATTCAAACTAGGATTCATGTGTTCTGGGTTCCGTAGTACCATAGGTTGTGTGTCTGTGTGTGTGTGAATTCCTTGTCTATCTGTTGCATCCAAATGTTATCACTATCTGCCTTTTGGTTGTCAACTGTTGGTACATTCCATACCGACAGGCCTTTGTAAACCGACGTGATCTATCTGATTCATTGTATACCGATGCGATCTGTCTTACTCTTTGTTATCCGACGTTATCTTGTTTGGGGTGTTCGTTTCCGTAGTTACTAATCTTTAGGTTCATCTTAAAAAGAAGGTTTGGGAGATGTGTTTTACTTATTCATGTTCGGAGTAATGATTTGAGTGCGGGATGGAGTCGCGACCATACCACTACTTTTATCATTCGCTCTTGTATGTTGAACTAGTAGAGTTACTAATCTTGATTCGTTAAGTGGTTTTGCGCATATAGTGGTATTTTAATGCCGAAATTTGCGGAAAATTTTTCTTTGTTAGTTGTGTACCACACTCCTTGTTCAGTCATGTGCGTTATGCTTAATATCTTCTAGTTGCCTTGAACTTTGTTGATATTTTAATATCATCTCAGTGAATTGCATCCTTTAATCTTGGTTAATTCCATTTTGGTACTATTTTGGATTATTATCATTCTCCATTATAATACTGACTTGTGTTTTATATCAATCACAGGATGGCACCACCACGTCGTTCTGTGGAGGATATACCACCTGAACTGGTGGCTGCTTTGGCAAGTATTGCAAATGCTTTGGGCACTATGCAGCAGAACCAGGAGCGCTTCGAGGAAAGTGTGAGGAGGAATGAGTTTGTTCCGCTACCTCCACCTCCCAAGCAAGGAGACATCAAGAGTTTTCTCAAGTTCAACCCACGTCAATTTGAGGTGTCTGATCAGCCACTTGATGTGGATGACTGGCTTCGTGAAGTGTCAAGGTTGCTGATGACTGCGGATGTTCCCGAGCAAGAATGGTTCAAATGTGCCACTCACCTTCTGAAGCGAGATGCAGCTCTCTGGTGGGAAAATTACCTCAAGGCAGATCTTTCTAGTTTTCAGCCTATTTGGGAGCGGTTCACTGCTGCTTTCAAAGAGCCATATCTGTCAGAAATTTTCATGGAAAGGATGAAGGAAGTGTTTCTCAACCTCAAGCAGGGCACTGACAATGTCAACACCTACATCAGAAACTTCATGAACCTTTCTCGTTATGGTGGCGATGAGATCTCTGATGACAAGAAGAAGCAAAAGAGGTTCCGGCAAGGCCTCAATGCTTCCATCAAATATGCTATCACTCATGCAAGGCCGGCATCTTTCTTGGAACTCCAACATACAGCTCTGGAGGAAGAAGCAAGTAGGCAAGTGTTTGAGGAGTCAAAGAAACACAGCCGTGATACAACAAGCTCTTCTGCTATGACAACTCCTTCTAAGCGTCGTGTCTAGGTTCCTAACACCCCACCGTCGCTCCCTGCTCCACCAAGACCGTCAAGCTACGCACCAAGGCCACCAAACTCCTTCACTGTGGCTCCCAGGGGCTACAACCACAACTACCCTGGAGCGCCTGGCGGAGTCCCTGGCTACGTTGCTCCACGTCCACCTGGTGCTTGCTATACTTGTGGAAACACTGGGCATCAGCACTAGAATTGTCCAATGAACAACAAAGCTCTTCCACCACCACCTCCAAGACCTGCGGCAAGTGCTCCTATGATTCGTGCACCTCCACCTCGGGCTCTCAACATCAACACCAAGCCTGGGTCTACGGTTGCTCGTGCCAACTGTGTCAACGTCGCTCAAGTTGAGCATGCACCTGGAGTCTTCATGGGTATGCTTCCTATTAACTCAGTTCCTGCACGATTTTTATTTGATTTTGGTGCTTCACATTCTTTCGTGTCATACAAGTTTGCGGAGTGTAACGGGTTACCTTTTGATGCTTTACCAACTCGCCTCATGGTGCAATCTCCTGGATCAAACATGAGGGCTTCTAAAATCAGCCGTGACAATCAAATTGAGATTGGTGGCTCTTCGTTTCTGGCTTCCTTAATTATTCTGGGCAATTCTGATATTGATGTTATCTTGGGCATGGATTGGTTGACAGCAAATGCAGCTATGATTTATTGTGCGGAACGTTCGGTTTCGCTGAAAATTCCTGAAGGCCATATAGTCTATTCTCCAAGTCTGACTCCTGCAATTCAGCTTTATTCTTTGACGGCTCTGAATGATGATGCTATGGAAGGTATTCAGAGTGTTCCTGTAGTCTGTGAGTTCCCAGATGTCTTTCCTGAAGAGTTGCCAGGTATGCCTCCAGATCGTGAGGTCGAGTTTGTCATTGAACTTGAACCTGGTACCGCTCCTATCTCCAAGCGGCCTTATAAAATGGGTCCTGCTGAGTTGGCTGAACTCAAACGTCAACTGGATGAACAAGATAAGTTGGGTTTCATTCAGCACAGTACTTCTTCTTGGGGTAGTCCAACCATCTTTGTGAAGAAGCGAGACAAGACTGATAGACTTTGTGTTGACTATCGGGCACTCAATGCTAAAACAATCAAGAATAAATATCCCCTTCCACGGATTAATGATCTCTTCGATCAGCTAGCTGGAGCTGTGGTATTCTCTAAGCTTGATTTGAGAAGTGGTTACCATCAAATCAAAATTCGCAAGGAAGATGTTCCTAAAACAGCTTTCACCACCCGTTATGGCTTGTATGAGTACACGGTCATGTCTTTCGGTCTCACCAATGCACCGGCCACCTTCTCGAGGCTTATGAACTCGGTTTTCATGGAGTATCTTGATAAGTTCGTTGTGGTCTATCTGGATGACATTCTAGTCTATTCTAAGTCAAAAGAAGAACATGAAGAACAACTTCGGTGTGTCCTAAACAAGCTTCGTGAGAACTGCCTGTATGCAAAGTTCTCCAAGTGTGAGTTTTGGCTGCCTCAAGTCACATACCTTGGTCACGTCATCTCTGCCAAGGGCATTGCCGTCAACCCAGAAACTATTAAGACAATTATGGACCGGCTTCCACCCATAAATGTCAAAGAAGTCCGAAGTTTCCTTGGTTTGGCCAGTTACTGCCGTTGATTCGTTCAAAACTTCTCAAAGATTGCGAAGCCTCTTACCGATCTCCTCAAGAAAGGCAAGAAATACCTTTGGACTCCGGCATGTCAAGCAAGCTTTGAAACGCTCAAAGAGAAGCTCACTTCCACACCAGTCTTGGTTCCTCCAGATACATCAAAGCCTTTCCAAATTTTCTGTGATGCTGCATTGCAAGGATTGGGTGCGGTCCTTATGCAAGAAAAGCAAGCTGTTGCTTATGCATCTCGTCAGTTGAAGACGCATGAGATCAACTATCCTACACATGACCTCGAACTCGCAGCAGTTGTCTTTTCTTTGAAAGTATGGAGGCATTACTTGCTTGGCAACCGTTGTGAGATATTTTCTGATCACAAGAGTCTGAAGTATATATTCACACAGCCTGATCTCAACCTTCGTCAGAGAAGGTGGATTGAAACAATCAATGATTTCGATTTGACCATCAACTACACTCTAGGCAAAGCCAATGTCATGGCAGATGCTCTCAGCCAAAAATCTTATGTCAACAACCTCATGGTGGAAGAACAATAGCCTCTCTTGTGCGAGGAATTCCGCAAGCTCAACCTTGAAATTGTGGATCAAGGGTATCTTCTGAACCTTCTAGCAACACCTCTCTTGGAAGAAAAGGTCCGTTCCATTCAACTTGGGGATCCTTACACTAAAAATATCATCTCCAACATTCAACTTCCGAAGTATGAGTCTTTCCACGTAGACGATCAAGGCACTCTTTTCTTTGAACACCGGATGTTTGTTCCGAACTACCCGGGTTTAAGAGAGCAAGTTCTCAAGGAGGCGCATGATTCTTTTCTTTCTATCCAACCTGGAAGCACTAAGATGTACATGGACTTGAAAACACAATATTGGTGGCCTGGATTGAAACGATATTGTGCCAAGTATGTCTCGGAGTGTGATGTTTGTCGTAGAGTTAAAGCTATCCATCAGAAACTGTCCGGTCTTCTACAGCCATTGAAGCCTCCGAAATGGAAATGGGAGAAAGTACAGATGGACTTCATCACTGGTTTTCCAAGGTCGCAGAAGGGCAACAATGCAATTTTTGTTGTCATTGACAGGCTTTTTCCAAAGTAGCTCACTTCTTTCCAGTTAAGGAAACAATTTCTGCAATTCAGTTGGCTGAGCTCTATATCAACAGAATTGTCTCTCTGTATGGAGTTCCTCTTGAGATCAGTTCAGACCGTGGAAGTATCTTCACTTCCAAGTTCTGGGGAAGTTTCCAAAATGCTTTGGGAAAAAAACTAAACTTCAGCACAGCTTACCACCCTCAGTCGCAAGGACAAGTTGAAAGGATCAATCAGATTCTGGAAGATATGCTCCGTGCTTGCGTTATCTCTTTCGGCATGAAGTGGGAAGAATGTATTCCTTATGCTGAATTCTCTTACAACAATAGCTTCCAGAAAAGTCTAAAGATGGCACCATTTGAGGCTCTCTATGGTCGCAAATGCAGAACTCCGATTGGTTAGTCGGGCGCAGGTGAAAGAATATTGTTTGGCCCCGACATTGTAACTCAAGCGGAGGAGAAAGTTCACATCATTCTTGAAAACCTGAAGATTGCTCAAAGTCGACAGAAGAGCAATTATGACAGGAAACACACGGACATTGGAGTATGTCCCTGGTGATCTCGTTTACCTTCGTGTTACTCCCATGAGAGGCACGCACCGCTTTGGTATCAAAGGAAAGCTGGCTCCAAGATACATCGGTCCTTTCAAAATTTGTGGAAGAAGAGGAGAAGTCGCTTATGCTCTTGAGCTCCCTGAACAACTCAAAGTCCATGATGTTTTCCACATCTCTCAACTCAAAAAGTGCTTCAAGGATCCCGGCAGGACCGTGGACCATGAACTCATCAATCTCCAAGAAGATCTGTCTTATCAAGAACACCCCACAAAAATTCTTGAAGTCGCAGAAAGAAGGACTCGCAACAAGTCCATCAAGTTCTGCAAGGTGCAGTGTTCGCACCATTCTGTTGATGAAGCAACCTGGGAACGTGAAGATGAGCTCCGTGCCAAGTATCCTACCCTCTTTGAGTCTTCTTCTTCTTCCTAGAATCTCGGGGCGAGATTCCTGTTTAGTGGGGAAGAGTTGTAGCATCCTAATTGTCTAACAATTGTAATGCTACTTGTTCTAGTAAGATATTGGCTACTTCCTATATACAATGGTGGCATCATAATTATATCATGCTCATGTCATCATGCCACCTTGCATTTGAGCATCATATAAAACCCCTTTTATTTTGGTTCTTCTCTCAGATGCATTATAAATTGTAGTTGCCTCTTGATATTGTATTTGGTTATTGATATATTGTTTAAATGCCCAAGTTGAGTTGGGGGCATATCTTTTGTTTCAACTCCACCACCTTTCTTTCACCACCTTATAATTCCACCATCCCATTAACCATGGGCTTGTATTTCTTTTTCTTTTGATATTTTTATTCTAGCTCATGTGGGTTGGGATGGATCAAATCTTTTAAATTCTTTTGCTTGCCTTTTATTCCACTACTTGGAAATGCATGAGAATAATGCCATAATATTATTATTATTTTCACAAAATAAATCATGGCATTATTATTTTGCATGGGCCATGCAAACTTCTTCACCACCTTTTACTCCATTGGTTTTTCTTGTTTTATTGGATCTTTCTTGGTGGACCATCTCCTTCCATTCCACCACCCCCTTATACCCATCTATATATTATCAATTCTGATCTCTTCATACATGATCATATGAGGCTCATTTTACCTATCTCTTTACTCTCTTTTTCTTCCTTGTTTCTCTTCCACCTTAGCTCAAGCTAGATCAAGCTCCAGGTTCCTCTTGGTATGGTCTCATAAAAAAAATTTAAAACTTAAATTCCTAATAAAATGTAAACCTAGCTCCTCTCTCTATTCTTCTCCTAACCCTAATTCTACTAAACCCTAAAGCTCCTCCCACCTCTCTCTCTTACTCTCCCTCTCTCTCTAACCTGCTGATGAACACCTGGCCACCCTCTCCCTGGCCCACACCCCAGCCACCCTAACCCTAACAAAACCCTAGCCCGAGCTACCCCATCTACCTAGCCCGAGCTACCCCCTCTTCTCTTTCTCTTTTCTCTACTGCGTGCTAGCCCCACCCTGCAGCCACCACGCCGTCCCTGGTCCACCTGCAGCCTCCCCCTGCCGTGCCCTACCTTCCCTAGCCCGAGCCAGCACGTGAGGAGGAAGAAAAGGTGGCACCCGAGCCACCTTTATCTACCCTGATTCCCCACGGCTCCCTCTCCTCCCTCTCTCTCGTTTTCCCCTCCTCCACATGCCTCCTGGCAGCTCTCAGATCTGCACCGAGCCAACCCTCCTCTCCTCCTTCTTCCTCTTCGTCGCCAAGACCTGCCGCCATTCGCCGCCAGCACTGCGTCGCCCCCGTCGTTCCATCCGGCGAGCACGTCGTGGAGGTGGCCTGGTAGACCGAGAAGACCCCACTGCATCACCCTGTACACGCCGTCGCGAAGGAGGGAGCCCCCAGGACTGCCAGAACCTCGCCGCTCCTCGAAACCCTAGATCGCCGGAGCTCCTGCCTCGCTGACGATCCGCCGCACCTCGCCCCGTTCTGACGCCAGCGACCTCACCGCGGTAAGCCTCTCCCCCTCCTAGACAACGTCCGCGCCGCCGTACCGCCCTAGCCGCGCCAGACGTTGCGTCGAACGCCCACCGTGCGCCAGAGCTCGCCGGTGTCTGCCAGGTTCCCGCGCCGCTTACAGCCTACCTAGGGCCCAAATCCCCTCCTAACAGCTCCCCTAGCCCGCCGAAGTGGCTTCGCCCCTCAGCGCGCTCGCCCGCGACCCGGGTTCGATTCCCCGCCCCGCGTCGCGCGCCGTTCCCCGTCAGTTTCGTCAGAGGAGAGAGGAAGAGAAACAGTGCACGCGATGATACTTTGCACTTACCCCCCCCCACCTTTTGACTCATGCAACACGCGCTCCTAGAGGTCCCACCTGTCAGCCTCCTTCTCCTTTTTGCAAAAACGCCCCCGCATCTTTGCGCAACTAACCCGCGCTCCAGCCCTAGCCCCCACCTGTCAGTCGCTGCAGTCCTCACCCTGGCATGTGGGCCGTAGCCGCTGGGCTTGCTTGTCAACCGCGTGGGCTAGCCAGAGCCGCGGTAGAAACAGGTTTTTCTGCGCATGTGGCCTAGTCCGTTTGGCCCCACCCGTCAGTGGCTATGGCTGGGACGGGCTGAGTAAGAAAAGTATTCCTGTGCCTGTTTTAATTAAACCTTTTCAAAAATTGTTTTCAAATTCAAATTCAATTCAGATTTAAATAACTTTTCAAATATAAATCCAAATAATACAAGTAATATATGTTTTGGAATCGGAAAAATGTGAGGAATTCAAATATGCCATTCAAAATAATGTTTGAGCACTTTAAATTTCGAGATGATTAAAATTACAATAAAATGCCCTTTTCCTTAATTAATTAATAACTTTAATTCTACAACTCCAAATTTGGCAAATAATATGTCTAAATCGACCAGTGCGACGAGCCCGCTCGGATTATGCATTCCATGATATGAATTGAAGCATGCATCATATCATTATTAAAAATCAGAACTGTTTATGGCAATGAAACTTGACCGAAGAGATAATAAAATGCTTTATTCTTGTACCCCACACCTCACCATGCCATGCTACTTTAATGCCATGAAAATTGTGCATCATTCATCATGGCATGCTTGCTTGCTTGTCGCATTTTAATTCATATGCTTGTGCACTTTATTTATGTTGGCCCTTATTTGTTTGGTTCTTCTTCGAATAGACGCCCAGCAGGAGAATTACCCGGAATCATAGGAGTTCTACCCAGATCCATCTCTCGCTTCAACTGAGCTGCCAGGAAAGCACTACCATATGCTTGCATACATATAGTACCTATTGCCTCTATCTTATTCTTGCATCATTGAGTCGCGATTGCATTAAATTGAATCCCATGTACTGCATAGCCTTTACTTTTAAAACCCCACCGAAGCTTGTTCCTCCATCCCATGAGCCATTACTACAGGAGTTGTTTGAGCCATGCGAGTCGTAGAAAAGCATGTGTAGGGTATGTGTGTGTCTGATGGATAACGAGGTACCTAAACAACATAACCTGAGTAGTAATGGGATAACTAATGAAAGAGGCACCGGTGAGCAATATCTGCTATTTGGTTTTTCATGGTCACTTGTGTCACGTAGGACCCCGAGTACTTGATTCCTGTACCTTGACAATTCGCACTATCCACATCCGGGAGGCCTTATGGACCCCCCTGAGCCAGAGCTTGACTCATTCTTATTTCTTGGGGCCACAATTAGTTTGGGGCTTTATTACTATCCTGTACTTATGCCATGCTACTGCTTTATTTAAGATTGTGCGAGGAGCACCTGTACTGTTTTGGATCGCGCCACGTTTTCGCGATATCGACAAGCCTAGTCACATTTTCGGGTTCCTAGTCGTTTACAACCATCGTCGCAAACCCTGGGTCCATCTCAGAGCCGGCCAACTTTGTTGCGGGTAGCTTATTGGGGTGGCCCCTTGAAATATTTCTGAATCCTGTGATTGCTTTGTCGTGAATGCCTCGTTGGGTTTTGATTTGGTTTTTCTGAGGTTGATCGAGTGTGTGTTGCTATTCGTGCACCCCTGCAGGGTAAATCTTTCTGAAAGCCGTGTCCGCGGTTATCGACGACTTGGAGCACAGTTTCTTGATCATAGACAAGTATAACTTAAGTACCGCTTTTAATTTGACTAAGAACTTGACTAGTAACAGTGCAATACTCATGGAATGGGTAATAAAACTGCCAACGGATGATGGGGGTTGTTCGTCCGCTTCCTCGTTCGTAAGCGAGGAGGAGGATGGATCTGTTAATTATACTGTTATAATCCGTCTATCATTGGTTAGGCGGATGGTTAGCGAGTATCTATAGAATTGTTAGGTATTATCTTTTGCTGCATTTGCGTCACCCCCAGGTTGTGTTTCCTTTAGTGGCATAAAGACTTGCTGAGTACCCCTAGGGTCTCACACGATAAATTGTTTGATTCAGATGAACAGGTGTATTCGCAAGAAGGATACTGGGTGGAGGAGACAGATGATGTTGGCAACGATCACTCGGTGTAGAGATTCCGGGAACGGGGATCCGTGAGATCTGTGGGCGGGATGTGTTTATTTATATGGCATCTTATGCCGATTTGCTTCTTATCCGTACTCGGATCTTTTTTTCTGCTTCCGCCTGATACTCTGATGTGTGATGTATGAGGAGCTATCCTAAATTATTATATCTATCTAGGACATTTGAATCTTGCCGTATGGTGTTGCAATATTTCTATTTCTTTTAGATGGAATGGCTCTGAGGACTGTTGTATGTGGCTTGCATACATACTCATTTGTGTATGTAGTTGATCCCTTCGCCTGCCGATTACGCCGCTCGTTCTTGTCCTGATGTTCTAAAAGTGGTTAGGACGGCCGAAAGGTCTACCGTGAGTGGCCATAGGCCCCACCGTACTATTTTAACCACTTTCGTTCATCCAGGCATGTAACTAAGAGCGTAATTCACCGAGGTAGTTACACTTCACGTGTGGACTACCCGGTCACTTCAGCAGAGACTGCCCCGAGGGTAAACCCGTCAAGACTTCCTCGACAGAGAAGCTCGAAGACACCCAAAGTTCCCTCCTTCAGAAAAGATGGTCACCTTATCGCTCGCTGCCCCTCAGCTCAAGACTGAAGATTTCCCACACTTCGATAGGCGACAACGCCCCGTGGAAGTAAAGATAGAGAGAAGCTCCTCAACTCACCCTAGGACTCCCCGAACGTCGGCAAGTGAAACCTACAATAAACTAGCTCATGTTCCCCTGGAACGCCACCTATGATGCTACCCTCTCTTAAGCCGATGTCCACTACCTTGAGAATTATCTTTTGGCACCGTCTTAAGTAAGTCCCCGACTGGTAACTCTCCACTCTACCCAAGTCCAATTCTAAGGAGGAAAGAAGGCGTCTTTCCCGCAAAATAGATTACCCCCTCTGCCAACAGAAAAACCAACCGTGGGACCCATAGACATAGATCTCAAGACACAAACTTGGATATAATAACCCACTTAAGAGAAGCGCCGTAGACCCATGCAGAAGGAAGATTCTTCTCGCAACCATGGTTGAAGCCAGCTCGAACCCCGAGCTTTAAGAAGATTGAAGTTCACCCCCCCCTTTGTCGAGGTGTTTCTGTTCGAAAACAAAGTTGGCAATTTAGTCCGCAAGAAACCCATAGCACTAACTAAGACAAATCCCCTAACATTACCCTCTCAAATCTCGGGACGAGATTCTTTTAAAGGGCAAAGGTCAGTAACATCCCAATTTCAGCAACCCTGATTTGTTGTCTAGAATGCAAAAATCAGGGGGAACAAATTCCTGTGCTTTTGTGCAGTGCTTGCTTGTTGTTTGTGTGCACTTGTTCTTATGAGTGCATCTTATGGTACTCCTCACCTCACCCTCAGGTGACAAAGGCTATTTACCCAAAACAATCCTGGCTCATTTTACATATTCTCAAACGTTCCGGCATTTCAAAACATGAGCCAAGATGCCTAAGTAACCAAAACTATTTTGGTAGCTTCTATTGAGAAAACTATGGAGAGATATATATAATATAATCTCCTTATGTTTTCAAGACAGAACACTCCACTAATCTTATCTCTAGTTTCCCCAAAAACCTATTTTCAAAGCATTTGAATTATACTCTTGGTAGAGATACCAAGGACTCTCATCTTACTCAAAACTTAACCTCTTCAAAAGGACCCAACCTTACCTCAAGCTAAGCTTGATGGTAAACCTAGTAGTAGTTGGATAGTTTATAGGATGAGTTGCCTTGATCTGCTGTCTAATGAGTTGCCTTGATCTGTTGCTTGACTTGTTTGCTTAGGAAGTAGTATGAGCTACTTTAGGAGCTCATCACTAGGATCCAGATGTTTCTAAAATCTTCAAACCCTAAACAAGAATACAAACCATGATATGATCCCTAGCCACTAGGTGATCATCTAAAACCTTTAATTGAATCATTTCGGAAGATTTCCATTCTAGAAGTTTCTAAGTCCATGGAGACAAATACCAAGAATGGATCTCTTCTACTCAATCTACACTTCAACATCACCCACTTGTTAAAGCTCTAATACCTTGCAACCCTCCAAGAACATTCTCTCCCCTACTCTAGTCAAAACTGTCAAATTTGACCAAGTCTAGAGATAGTTTCAACATCACCTTTTTGAATGCCTCCTTTTCTCAAACCATGTGCATTTTTGGAAATGCACTTGAACTATATTGTTAACCATCCTAAGTACTACAACTACCACAATTGTCCCAGGTTAGATCCTCCTCCAACCCACTTGTCCATGATGGTTTTTTTGACAAGAAAATAACATTTCCTGCAAATCTAGTCATCATGCCTACTTTGGTAGAAGCTCACACCCTCATAAAACCTCCTATGGACCAACTTTCTGCATGGTTGTGATCTACTCAGAGATTTCTATCAAAAACTACTTCACTTGCCCCAAGTGGATCTCTGTGCTGATTAAACCAACATGGTTTATAAGGCATCATGACTCATATTGCATGGTAGTCTTATTTTCAACCAAGTTTGCCATCATTTCTAGATCACCTCAAATGTAGTTAAATCAAACTCTTTCTGCCATGTTAATCTATATGACTTGGTCTACCTGCCCATCTATACCTTACACCAAGGTGAGCTCTGAGCTCCAAGATGCAAGCATGTTTTGGTGGTATAAAAATAACATCACCCTAGATCACCAACTCATTGTTTTCCATCCTTTTCAAATTGGAATTCCATTCCATAAGGTTGAAAATGCTTGTTACACCTTGTATTTCTCCTCTACATTGGTCCTCAAGATTTATCAATAATTATCCATAATTATTATGGCCCCAAAACTATTTAAGTTCCTTAAATACTCAAAATCTCCAAAACTCCCTCCATAGAGGAAAGTTTGGTTTTTGCCAAAACACTCCTCCAAATTTTGGCTCATGTGAGTCCCACACATCATACCCTATTTATCCCTCTAAAAAATAATTATTTTTGAGAGGCTTTATTATTTCTTTTGCCCATTTTCTTAAATGGCTGAATTGGAATAATAATTGTTTTAATTACATTTATGCCTCAATAAATCTTGGGAAAATTCCCCTAAGTGTGTATTCACATCTGGGACTCTTCCACATCAAAATCCACCCTTGTCCAATGCAAATTTAACAAATGATCATCTAGAAATCACTTCTGTCCTTTTTGATTAATTGGATTTAAGTGGACTTAAACCCCACATAAAAATGTCATTTAAATCCTAGGAGTCTACCTTTACCTCATCTATCTAACCGCACCATTTCCTCCTCTGGTCCAATGCAATATTTTGGACTTCCTTCACAACCATCACTTGGATCAAATTTGCCAATTAAGCAAACCACTACTCTAACCATTTCCAAATTTCATCAAAACTTGATCAAAGCTTATCCTCAGCACCAGGACACCTCACTGGTCGACCACCATTGTAGCTCTACCTTAGCTTTTCCCATTTTTCCCTTGTACTAGTAGTAAGAGAGATAGTTGCAACAAAATCTTACAAGGATCTTATCCATTAAATCACCACAACTCCCCACTCTACCCCTGCACGACCAAATACCCATATTACCCCTCCCCACCGAACCCTGGACCAATCCCTAGCCATCATTGCCCCTCCCCCTTGTCCTAAATGGTCTTTCACCTCATCTACTCCTCCCTCTTGGTATAAAGCCAACAGGCGTCCCTAGCCATCCCTCTGCCCCTCATTTGCGCCCTCACACCTCCACTACCCCTCCCCTAGCTCCCGTCCATCTCCCCTAGCTCCCCTCCATCTCCCCTGCTCGGATCTACCGGGAGAAGAAGAAAGAGAAGCTTCGGCTCCTCCCAAGAATTGAGCTAGGCTCCCTCCCCATTTCTCCCCTTTCTCTACATGTCGCATGGTCGACTCCCTTAGCCCTCCTGCATCTAACCCTAGCCTTGCTTTTGCCCAGGACCAGCACATCTGCCGTAGGCGCGGAGCTCCGACGAGGTCACCCTCGGCAGTCTTTGCGCGAGCTGCCTCCCTGCGTCAAACCAACCCGTGTTGCCCACCGATCTGCTCAGCATCGTCGACCGCATCGCCCTGCCGCCTCCACAGCCTCCCCCGAGCCCTCAGGTCAGCTTCCCTCCCAGCCAGCCCAGTAGCCCTAGAAGCCAGCCTAGCCTACTCTGTTTATTTTCTTTTTAGTTCCTGATCTAGAAACAGATCAGTAGGTTTAAATCCAATTAAAAATGTTAATCAAGTCCCAGTGCCAAGATTCAAATTTTTGGTGGTTCTCTGATGTTTTCTCAAACATGCAGATGCAACCCCAAGTCCAAATTAAATCTCATTAATTACTAGAATTTATTCTGCTAAAACGTTTCTTGAACATTAATTAAATTCCTTAGAGATTTTCACACCTCCATTTGAGATGAACCAAGGCTCTACTGAGAGGTATTTGGCATACCTATCATCGAGCACAAATCTTATGCCAAGTTGAACAGTATGCTACCTTTAGCAAAAATAACAAAAACAACAAGTTTCTGACTTAAATAAATTCCCCAGGTCTAACTAAATGTGGTATTTACCTGATTATAATTCCCAGTACCTCCTAGGATCAGTATCTGTCCAACCCCAGCAGCTCAGAATTTTTTGAGCTCTGGTTGAATTTTTGTGATTTAAATACTTCTGTAATGGGTATTTTCATTAAATAAATCACTCTAGGAGTTTCGCAACTCCAAAATGAGTGAATCCAATCTCTACAGAAAGTTTTTCAAAGTTCCTACCACATGCCCTTGGAACCAACTCAATATCTTCTGTAGAATTAATCTGGTGAAAAAGATAAGAACTATACATAACTGCCTTGGGGAAATTTCTTGAGGGCGTTCTGGTAATTCTTTTAAAAAAATTCCAACTCTAGGTGGTTTAGTAAGCAAGTACTACCAAACCACCCAAGTAAATAATTTTTGGAGCTCCAGAACTTTTCTGGTGAATTATTTCCCCAAACTAGAGTTTAATCCACTATAAAAAGCATAATTAAACCTTGAAAATTGATAATCAAGTGAAACCACTTGTGATGGTTTTGTCTTGACAATACCTATCTGAGGATATCACTTTTGCACCTTGGTAGCCTACCTACCATAGAACCCTAATCTAGGTTTATTTTATCTAGCCTTAACAACCACCTTCCAAGAAGAAATCACTAAAGTGGCAATTTAGTAATTTCCACTATCAATACCAACATCTCCAAAACCTCCCAAGTTCAGTAGTAATTCTTATTTTTGTTTGCTGTATGGTTTGATGTTTGTATGCCTTATATTGAATGTGGTATTGCCTGCTTGCATGTGCCCCCGATGACGACGATAGTGTGAGTGTCTGGCGACAAGAAGGAAGGGACTTCTTATTATTATTTATTGGGTATATTATGGTTATCTGAGGAAGTCCAGGGACTTATTGCTAACCACAGGAAAGCCCCATTCCTGAACTCTGATATATGTCCTACTCTCGTTTACCTGTTTTATATCTTCTTTATAAATTGCATAATCTATCGGCATGTTTTGTTTTACAAATACTGCGATGGTAACTTGGCTCCTCCAAGTTATGACTTCGTATCCTTCGAGGAACCACCCCGATGTACCTACCATTCTACCCCTTTAGATCGAGAGTATGATGGTTAGCATCCTATCTCCTTGGAAACCCCGGTTTTTGAGAAAATAAACTGTTTTGGGATTTACCCCACTACAAATGTTTCAAAAACCTTTTTGTAAAACCCCTTGGAAAAAGGCATCGTTCCAAGCAGATGTTTTAGCAAAAGAAATGGCGATTATGAGAAGTGAGAATGTGATGGGATGTTCTACGCCTTTACTGGAACAATTATTATCTGTGCAACCACATTACCCCAGGTGCTGGGGCTTAACTCGTAGTTTGTCCGCATTAGCCGAGGCAACTTCTACCATGCTTATAGGGAGAGATCCTTGGAATTCCGGGCAGGCGCCACCAGATCACGGATCTGAAGCTTGTTACTTGTTTCGGCAAGAGTGAGCCTGAACTAGCAGGAGGCCGGTGCAACAATTGGTCTCATGCGGACGGTATGACTTGGAGTACGGAAGGAAGTGGAGTCACCATATTTAAGGTATACGCCAAGTTGCGGCTTGGGTATGCGCGTGTACGGAAGGCATGACTATGGCTGGGAGCCACATACTCGTTGGCGGGGAGAACAAACCCAAGAGGAAAATCATGCCTTTGCTAGACTAGACAAGCGAAAGGTTAGGTTTGATAATCCGGACCCCCATCTACAGTGGTAGTGGGCCGTGGTTGTATCCCGGCGGATGTATTGATTCTTGTGGGGAAAGTGCGCAAACTCTGCGGAGTATAACCTATTCGAATAACCGTGTCCACGGTCAATGAGGGTGGTAAAGGTGTTGGCTAGGAGTATCCAAATTGTGCTTGTTTGGGAAACAAGTACGAAGAGGACGAAGGTTCCAGGGGAATCCGAGTTCGAAAGCTTTGTTTTGACCCGAGGTGGTCAAAAAGGTTTAAAAAGGGTTTTTACTCCAAAACTATTTTTGAAACTCTTTTTCAACAAAGATATGGAGATGTTTTAATTTATAAAACAGAAGCATGTTCTCAAAACTCTTTTTCAACAAAGATATGGAGATGCCATAACTTCAAAAGTTAGTTTAGGCTTTTCAAAAGCAACCCCAGATAGAGTTATCTCGCCACAACCAGAATTGTATTTCCTTGTTTCACTTATCTTGGTGGTTTGCGAGTACATTCAATGTACTCATGGCCGTGTCCCTGGCTATTTACTTGGCCAGACTTTCAGAGATTCGACTTCGGAAGATTCAGGTGACGTCCAGCGAGCTAGGTCGTCTGCCCAGTCAGTTGCCTCTAGGTTGAGGCACGATTGGGCTCCGCGCTTGGCAATGTTCCGCTGTTAATAATGATGTAGCCATAATGGCATTTACATAAGTATTGTAATTCGTTATGTTTCGGATGTTGTAATGGTACCTGTCGGTTATCTTCCACGGCTCACTGATCATGGGAACGTGGATGTATGCATAATATGGGATTCTCGGATGGTTATTCCGGGGAGCCCACAACTACTATCCATTGTAAATCTCCTCCTGGGGGACCATTGAGTTGAGCTCCAAGGAATTCCGGATGAGGACGCTCCAAGTACTCAGACAGTGAATCAAGATCCCTCTCGAAGATCAGTTGGCCAACTGGTAGAACTTGCTGTACTGAACTTCCATCTATAAGAATTTGGGATGAGAAGTTAGTGAAGTGATCAAGTGTGTCAAAAATTTAGGTAGTAATGTAAGAATTTGGAGGAACATGTAATTTTTTGAGAGAAACAATACCAAGGGTAAGAGAGGAAATAGTTTTCACAAATACTCACTTTGGTTTTGAAACTAAGTTTTTGTTCGGACGTCCATTTTAACTAGGGTCTCCTATGGTCAGGATAGTTCTGATACCAACTTGTCAACACCCGGATTTTTAATCTCAGATGCCTGTTATGCCATACATCGCAATCCCAAGATTACCATTTTTGCGAGACATAACAGATTGGATATCAAAGTACGTCATCCATTACAAACCATATAAGGTCTTACACAAATAAAGGATCTCATGATCCAGTCTTAATAAAATCAAGTAGCGGAATAAATAGAATAGCGGTGGGGTCCATCTTCAGTGTCACAGGCAATGCTGGCGATGGGAGATGATCCTAGTTGTCGTAGCCGTCCTGCTGTACTCCTTCAGGGTAGTCCTCCTCATAGTCTTGCCGCAGGAATAGCCAGGGACAAAAGCCATGAGTACTCTTTAAGTACTCGCAAACTACCACTAACAAGTAACATAGTTCTAGTAGGAATGCCAAGTTCTAAGTCTATTTGTAAAGTTAAGTTTGAAACCTAAGCTGAGTTCAGAAACAAAGAAAGATAAAATAAAGTTGAAAATCACCTAAGTGGGAACTTAGTTGTCATAGTCACAACTCTGCTATGGTCAAGTCATGTCACAATTCATTTCATATGTCATTTTGAAAACATCTGACAACGGAATAGTGTGGCCACTCCAACTATCCATAACCGCGGACGCGGCTATTCGAATAGTTTGACACTCTGCAGAGGTGGTACACTTTCACCACAAAATTCAATACATATGTCAGGGATAACCTTGAATCATCATACTTAGTATGCAGATAATCAAACATAACCTTTCCTTTACACACTCTAGTATAAGCACCTTTCTATGAGCTTGGCCTCCCAACCATGACCATCTGTCATCCTGGGCACTACATAGGTGGACAACATTGAGAGGTAGCCTCACGTCAAACCTCTCCCGCGAGGGAACTAATACTAATGCATATAAACTTCCGGCTAAGCCTTACCCAATTCAGGTATTGTGGTTATACGGTAAAATTGGAATGGTATCGCATCCGAACCCAACCATCAGTTTTTATAAACGGACTAAGGCTCATGCCTCAACATTTTCATCATCATCATAAACCATTTGTGTTTCGCAACACATGTCAAAACATCTCAATAGAATGACTCATCATTCCAAGGTTTTCACAAGTCATTTTCACCAAATATTCCCATCTAAAGTGATCAAGTTTTTGGCTTGGCTCTAAACTACCAAGTTAAGAGTGTTCACTAAGGTGGGATGCTAAGATAAATCTCATGCCATAGAATGACATCTACTTCTAACTAGATAGGTCGAGTTTTATACTCTTTATGCTATCTATAAACAAGTAAGAAACTTTGGTAAAGTAAAAGCAAGTAAACCTTGTAAGTAAAACTTGGGAGTAGGTAATAGTCAAAATGTAAAATCAAGCATGCATGTTGTATCTTGGTTAGGTTATCTAGCATGCAAGGTCCAGCTTGCATTGTTAATGATGGCTTGCAAGTGTTAGCTTGCCAATAATAGCGTTCCTTGGTTGGTAAAGTGGTTGAGATTCTCTTCCTCCTCCTCTTGGTAGAACTCCTCCTCCTCGAAGACTTGGTCGGTACTATCGTCTATAAATACATACGGAATACACAATCACCAAACAATACTTAACTAGTCTACTTAGCACACTAAGGCACACATTTGATGATCTAGTATCATCACAAACATCACAAGGTTCAATGAACTAGTTTCATTTATTTTATTTGAGAAAAGTAATTTCTACTCATTGAAATTAACTAAGATATAATATTCTCCAATTAAAATATGGGATCATGTGGAAACATGTCATCACCACATATTCTAATGTATGGGAATGTGATTTAAAGGTTTGATCACATTTTAATAAGTTTAAGTTTAATAGTTAATGATTTAAAGTGACTAGAAATGCCTATATAGCATTATTTTGGTACTAGTCCAAAGTCACTGCATGCAAACCTTAATATTATTATATATTCAGACATGTATGGTTAAATGTGATTTTCGAGAGTTGGAATCAACTCAAAAGCTATTATAGTTGAGTTTATAAAAATGTTTGAATGTGAAAACTCTTCTGTCTTGTTATTTTTGCTAGGAGAGATCTATAACTCTAGATGATTTAAATCCAATGGGCTTGGATAGTGATTTTAATTAGCTTTGCATCAAAATTGGAATCACTCAATTTGGATTTGTAGAACTCTCTGAATTGATTTTCAAACTAAGGGACATAACTAAGTTTAAGTCTAAAGAGAGAAAACTAAATTTGAATCTACTGGGTTGCGCGGGAACACTAACGGGCTGGCCCAGATTCACTCCGCGGTGTTGAGGACTGATTATAGGGGGGTCCCGCCTGTCAGTGGCTCATTAAACACATAGGATTAGAATAGAAATCTATGGCTGGGGCTTATCGTCGATGACAGACTCGTCGACGGCGAGGCTGAACCCAAACGGCTCGGTGGGGGTGAAGTGGGGGCGTACCAGGGCTCCACCGAGTGCGGAGAGGCGGGAAAACAAACAAGGAGACGACGGCGGGCTCAGGCGAAGTCGCAGTAGCTTCGGGGGTGGACGAAATCGACGGGAGCGTCTCCTCCTCTGCTGCGGCTTCCTCCGGCGAAATTCCGGCGGCTGGATGTTCGAGCGGCTTCGGTAAGAGGTGGGGCAGGATCAGTGGATAGAGGGGAGTGTGAGAGTGTGATGAATTTGTGCTAGGAAGGCTTCCTTTTATAGGCACGGCGAGGCGGCAGAGAGGCATGGGCGGAGTTTGTCGGTGACGACGGCATACGGGGCTATCGGCGTGGGCGAGGTAGGTATACGGTGGACGGTTCCCTGGCTGGAAGCTAGGGTGTAATGGTGGTGCTAGGGGCGGTGGATAGCAGTTGGGCGTGTCTCGCGCTCTGAGAGACAGAGGCGGTGCTCGACATGGTTCCCGACGACTGTGGGTCGAGCGGCGGGGTACGGGCGTGTCTGGCGGGTTGAGGTGGTCAAGGCAGAGCGGCGCACGCGGTCTTTGGTCGAGGCGCGGCGTGTGGTGTGCTGGCGGTGATGGCGCTCTGGCATGCGCTGGCGCGGCATAGAGACTTAGTGCGGGCATTAGCTTCGATGGTCTAGTGGCTAGCAGTGAGCATGGGGTTGACCGTGGATGGAGGTGAGGTCACGCCTCCCTTCCTGGAGCGGCGGAGAGGGGTTGGTGGTCTCCTACGGGCTGGGCACGATCGGCCGGCGTGCATGTCCTCGGGGTGGCGGTGCACTGCTGCTAGGGACAAGGGGGTGGGATGATTATCGCATGGTTAGATCAAAGAGGGACAGAGGGAGCGAATTGGGGTGAAATGGGTGGCAAAACCCTATAGAAACAGTGATGCTACACTAGGGTGTGATTAGTGCATGCCAAGTGTTCGATCAAATGGCCGGATGAAGAAAACTTTTGAATTTTTTAAAGATTTTTGGTGGAGTGGTTGGTCTTAAGCTTGAGCATCTCTGGTTGCTTGGGATTTTCAAATGGAGTTCATTTGGATGGTTTTTGAAAAAGTTTGATCTATACACATACACTTGGTTCCATTTTCAAATGTCATTTAAATTTAGAGTTTGAATGTTTTTGGAAGATCACAAAGTGGGCCTTGGCACATCACTACTTGTACTAGCAAGGGGTGCAAAGATCCACAATTGTCTCTGTTTGGAATTGAGTGCTAGGAACACCCAAAGTGGGCTAGTTGCTTAAAATGGCAAAAGTGACCATTTCCATTATTTAATTGTATTTGATTTCTGTTTTCTTTGGATTTTGCTTGGGAATGATCTAGATGATGTGGCATTCATATTAGAATCATTTTACAACCATTAGAACAAACAATCATGGCATTTCAAAACAACTCCTATTTAATGCAACACACATATGCATGCTTAAAGATTTTAAATGGGAAAAAGGTTTTGTTAACCCTAAATTGGGTGACTTTGATCTTGATAACTAGGATTAAAGTTTTGGGATGTTATAGCAGATCAAGGAAACTCATCTTTTAAGCAAATCAACTACTACTAGGGTTACCATCATGCCTAGATTGAGGTAAGGATGGGTATTTTGAATAAGGTTGTGTTTTGAAGTTGATAATAGTCCTTGGTATTTCTACGAAGAGTGGAATTCAAAAGCTTATTAAAGGTTTTGGAGAAAACTAGAGGTAAGAGTGGTTGAAATTTCTATCTTGACTACATATGGAGATTATATTATATAGCTCTCCATAGTTTGGTCAATAGAAGCTACTAAAATAGTTTGGTTTCCAAAGGCATCTTGGCTCAGGTTTTGAAATGCCACAACATTTGAGAATGGGTAAAATGAGTCAAGACAATTTTGTTAAATAGCTTTTGTTAAGAGATGGTTAGGTACGGAGTATGTTATCTATTACACATTCAGATGCATAGGAACAGAGACAACTACAAGGAAACACTGTATCATTAAACAAGAAAAAGGTTAGGTTCCCCCTGATTTTTGCATTCTGGATAACTAATCAGGGTTGGTGGAGGTGGGATGTTACATCTAGGACCAAACTTATGAAAGTAGGTAGATACTGGTATAACTAGAAAATCATCTCCTCTAGAAGATTTCTTAGTTAGATGTAGCCGCCTCTACTAAATAGGACACCATTGATCATGATGCTGAAATTGGACACCAAACCTCATTACCTTGAGCACTTCTGCGTGAAGAACGAAGAACTTGGCAAAGTTAATATCGGGGGTCATGACTCGGTAGTTGTTCAAAATAATATCTTTGAGATGAATATCAAGGAACTCGATGGTATTGGGTCTACTATGTTGCATCACATTTTTGATACAAATATCGATTTCTGACTACCATATAAGAGAATAAATTAAGTAAAGTGGCTAAAACAACAGCTCAAAGTTAACACATAATAAAATTTCTGTTGTAAATATTACTCTACCAAATATTGGTCCATTGATCAAATCTCGTAACAGGTTTAGCTCCGTGTATTTCTATTTTTTTGCTGGAGTGGCTAACATTTAGTAGCAAATATTTTCACCTCATTGTATAGTTTCTCCGTGCAGGGAAAGCATCGAAGGAATCAAACAACATCTATACTAGGGCCGATAGAATTTAGTACCAAGACCTTCACTATGCCCATAGAACTAGTCAAGTTGGTAGGCATTATTTTCTTGAGGACAGAGGTACATACATCATGAAATATAATAAGAAGTAACTTTCAAGAAGACCAAGAAAAAGTAGAAGAATAGTCTACCTTCACACTTATACCTCCAATAACGAGATGAGAGAATTTGTTAGACATGTAGCCCAATACTATCAATTTTGGATCGTGGATGACCCTGACAGCTGTTGAACTATCTGGATCTAGTAGGGTCAATCTATCCTGGCGAGGTGCATCCTCGATGACCAGTTCTTCACACCACTCAATTGCCCTGTTGTTCCCCAGCAAGACACAACAAACGTACGTAGATTCTTCGAGGTGATGCGGAGGATGCCAAACCCGTGGATCCCTTGAATCTGAAGGCCCTTGACTGTAATATAGCCTATGAGCAGGCAGTGGATGGACACCTTTGAGATGCTGACGTCGTAGAGCTAGAGGTGCTTGAGTTAGGGGAGAAGTAGCACGGTGCAGCATTAATCTGGGGGAAATAGCAGCACCCGAAGCAAGCAATTTGCAGCGTGGGCACGAGGTGTAGCGCTGACAGTGGTAGAGAGCATGACCATTCTCGACCATTGAAGTTGAGCTCCTAGACTTTATTTAAGATGGTGAATAGGAACCACATGTCAAACTTGGCGCTGAGCTTCCAGTTGGGGCAAAACCGTTCGATGGTTATGCCCTAGGCGAGCCTAGGGTGCATGGCGAGGATCTTGGAGACTGCAGCAGTGCGTTTTCTATGCTGGTAGCAGAGCCCATAGTTGACGGTGAGGTTGAAGCAGACAAAGGACCAGACAGGGCGCCACCGCTAGGAGAGGGCCATTGTCTACACGATAAACTTGGTGGGGAGGGGGAAAATGATGATGTACAACATCTCATCAGGGAGGTAGCTAATGAGGTCGAGGAAAGCCAGAGGCTCTTGCGGTTCTGGCTCGATCTCCTCCGCTTGTTGGCTGCCTCGTCCTCCTTCTTAGTTGGCGATGATGGAGGCTACCCCCAGTCTCCTCGGTAGTGGATCTTTTCGGCATGCGACACGTGGTGGAGCGGTTAGGTCGAAAAGATAAAGGTGGTGGCGCTGGGAGGGCATGCATCATCTCTAGTTTGCAAGTGGCAAAGTGGATCAATGGTCAAGGGGAATCGGGTGTAATAATAAAGCGTCTAAGATTCAAAAAAAATTAAGTCCCCTTTATCAATAAATATAAATTACTATGGTTGGGAGTGTTCAACAATCTGTTTTAAAGAAACATTTGGGAATCCACTATTCCACTGCGGTGACCTACCATACCACTACCTGATGTAGTACACTATAGTCGTTGACATAACACCATTGAAACATCGTTCCACTAGTATTACATACCTTAGAGTGGTCCAACGTATGACTATATATTACAACTCAATCTTTACAAAATATATAGAGAACAATCCTCAAATAGTGAGGAAAAAAGTACATAGAAGAAATCCAGAAATTGCAACATGAAGTCTATTATAGAAATGAAACTACTATTAATATATATTTATGGCTTGCGATGATATTAAATTAATGCCCTGCAGATGTAGGTTCTAGTATCTAGGGATTTATCAATACACTACTCTTAAACTTCTCTTCTATAGCTCCTGATGTAGACGTCGACTTCATTGATCCCTACTAGATATCTTAAACTCTTCAAAGTATTCCACCTCCGGAAGACATCATTGATTACTCTGAGATCTAGCAAGAGTTAAGAAGGTACGGTTGAGTATTGTTAGAGTAGTATACGTATAGGTCTAGTATTGTAGTTTAGGAAAGTTAGGATTCTAGCCTAACTTGACTTGTACTCTAAGATGATCCCTGTACTCCTATATATACTCGCCCATGAGGCTCAATAATACATCCAACATATTACGCCAAACTCACACTGTTACATGGTATCAGACTAAATTTGAGCCGTCGCTGACACGCTTCCGTCGCGCCGCCCCCGGTGGGATCGATCTCCATGATCTCCGCTGGGGGCCGCGTGATCCGTCGCAGGGCTCGTCCGCTGATCCGTGACTGGCTTCCATGGTGAGTCTTTTCTGATCTCTTGATCGGTTTTTCTCACCGCCGGTTGTTTGACCGGTATTGTTTTTTTGGTTTACCGATCATAGAAAAAAGATCGGATTGAGTCGCCCTCTACCGCCATCGTCATTGCCGCACCTCTACTCCGACCATCGACACTGACGATCTACACCGTGCTCGTGTGCCTGCCACCTTTGCCCCTCAAGGCAGGCTGCCGCGCACCGCGGCCGGCTGCTACGCCTTCCTCGGGAGGCTGTCGCGGCCGTCCCCTACGGAATGTCTATGTCGTCATCGTCCGGGACATCACCTACAACACCGCCATCGACTCTGGTCTACGCGTCATCCATGCCATGGCGCATAGGATGCACCGTCGGTCCAATCAACCGATCTCGCGCTCGTCTACGCCAAGCACGTCCTCGAGCACGCGTCTACCAGCGATCGAGCTATGGGCTGCCGCAGCGTCGCCCCTTCGGGCCGCAGCATCGCCACCTTGGTCTTCGCCCACTAGCTGCCAATGCGCCTCACAAGCGCGTACGTGCTGGTGGCCTCAGCCCGCTGCACCAACTCGTGTCCCGCAGCCACGCTGTTACCTCATCATTGTTTCCGTGCACCGACGTCCCTGGCTACATCGCGCTGCCTCCCTAGGCGTAGATCACCGCCGTTCGTGCATGGTCTTCATCAAGTCGTCGGGTTCTTTGTCGCCTACTTCGAGTACCGCCGCCGCGCCTCTCTAGGCGTCCAGCATGACCACTTCAGGTCGCCGTTGGTTTCTTGCCTTCTATGTCTTCTCCACATCGAACTCGTCGGCATCGTCATACGATACTAGCGCACAGGTTCATGATGGAAACTACCACTGGATGCCTGGTACTGGCAACACCGGTGTGTGCCTTCGTCCCTGACGCGTTCCCGAGTCTAGCAAACTCGCGTCGGACTCCTCGTCTTTGTCGACATAATAACGTCTTCTTTGGCATCGACACTTTCCTCTATGACTGCCTCGACCACATCAGCAATGCATTCTTCTTGGCATACTAGGTTCTAGCAGAACCAAGATGTGCCTTCGTCACCGAGTTGCGCCTAGTTCTGGCAAAACTTTGGCGCCGATTATAACCAACGGCTCGGACTGCATCGACTCCGGCATTGATCGACACCTTCGACATGCCTCAACGCATCTCCGTCATCCTCTTCACGCACTATGCGCTTGCGGCTTCATATGCGGCTACATCGACACCGGCAACCCCGGCCATGACATCGACCACGGCGACCCTTCGCACGGCTATATCGACCTCGACACCGCTCCATGCTCTAGGCTCCCTCGACATCGGCACAAGGGCTTCCACCTTGCTTAAGCATCATCAACCTCTTCTACAGTCTAAACATCTGCGACGCGACATCGTCTACGACACTCCCGCTATGACTACAGGGGGATGTCAGCCTACTGGTCTACTTCGGCACTCCAGTCTGACCTTTTGCGATATTCCTGTTGTTCACGATGCTATTGCTACGACTGCGGGGGAGTGTTAGAGTAGTATATGTATAGGTCTAGTATTGTAGTTTAGGAAAGTTAGGATTCTAGCCTAACTTGACTTGTACTCCAAGGTGATCCCTGTACTCCTATATATGCTCGCCCATGAGGCTCAGTAATACATCCAACATATTACGCCAATCTCATACTCTTACAAGTATGAGCGTACTAAGTAAGTTCACTAGAAACAACTTTTGAATGCACTATCTACAACCACAAACCAAAGGGCATAGGTTATGCAAATTTTTGTAAACATTTCTTTAAAAGTAACTTTTATTCTAAAATGCTATGTCCATCAGCCTTCACAAGTCTACCAGAACTTCGTGGAGCTCCTTTCGTGCGATGTTCGTAGCTCCTTCCCGGAATAATGAGTAACATGCCACACTTTTTACACTATGTAGAGGTGAGTTAGTTTACCCATGGGAGATCATTATCCATGTTCCACATCCGAGCGGCCAACCCATTTACACTTCTTGATATGAGACCCGATATAACGACCCAAGCCGATCACTTACCATTATCGCGACCCAGCATGCCCACCCAATTACGAAAGAAGAATTTTTCCCTGGTGGCCTCCATCAAAATGGCTAACCTACCTTCGACGACCCCTTATAGAGCATCATAGACACCAAGTATCGCGAGGAACTAAGGGTTCCCACCCATGTGGTGGATCCTCGCAAGGAATATACAACATCGTGATAAGGTCGTCCATTAGCATGCGAAAGGAAGAAGATTTATGTTTACTTCCCTAGAGCCATTTTAGATCTCATGGGTAACTCTTAATTTACGGCGCAAGAATCACTAGCGACATTTGTTGTTAACTCCTAGATTACACATTCCCGTGCAATTGGAACCTCCACCTACCACATATACCATACCATGGTTCCATTTCTCGGCCATACTAGTTCAACACCCCTCAAGTCGATAACCAATAAGTCATATTATGTATAAAATAGTATTTTATTCCATCCTTTTTAAATGCAGGTGATAACAATTATAGATTGCAAATATTTGATAGATAATAATCAAAGGACATGATGAAGTGTGAACTTGCCTTTGTGATTACAAGAATATGCAATCACGGTCTTCAAGACAAAATAAGATCCAATATATGAAAACACCAACATTGGTCCGGTAAGGACTAATGTTTAAAGAAGAAGAATGATGTGATGCATAAGTAATGCCATGCATTTTGTAAAACCTCGAAGTAATTCCCCATTATTGTAAATGAATTAAACTTAGATGGTTTCTTGATTTGGTTAATCTTCAAATTTACTTCACAAACAAATATATCTTTAAAGAACTTTGTACTAACATCAATGGTAAGGAAATCGGTAATCGTTAACTCCTCGGTCGGCTTGATAGTAGCGATTAATCGGAATTTGGATGATTAACTGATTTAATCGGCCGATTATTAATCGGTGCAACTTACACAAAATAGCACCTAAAACACGTGTTTCTAAGAAAGAAATAGTATATGAGACTCTATAATGCCCATCACTAATTATTTATATCTGAGGTCTGATCGGCAACTGGTCAATCATGATAAGGAACTGGTTGGTGACGGCAGGAATCGAGCTCCTAGAGGTGAGAATCGAGAGGAAGCTTCGCAAAACCTACATCATTGGGGTGGGCTGACGTCTGGACGAGCGATATGCATTGAAAATTTTGTAACTTTTTTTACCAAGTGTAATAGTTAATCGGGAACACACCTAGTAATCGGACTGTCAGAACTATTAGTCGTGCTAAATGATTAACGCAAACAATTAGTGCTAATCGACAATGTTAGGTCCATAGTAGCGATTAATCGGCCTATTAATCGCTGATTTGGACGAGTTTTTGAACAGTGACTAACATACAAGATATAATAGGTAAAGCACAACAGTAATACAAGGTTAAGGTTCATTGGTACCATGTACCTATTATGCAAGTCCATGTTTTAAGTTTTTGAGATTTAAAAGAACATAGTGGGTTTGTTTGAAGTGGAAAATTGAATAATTTTTGAGGAAAATACTTATCAGGCTAAGTTAAATAATTCACAGTGTTCACAGAATGCAATTAATAGACATTTGTATCGCTCTAATGAACTTGAGTTGACGAGTTTCCAACTAGTTGAGTGACAGACCAAAGTTAACTATAAAACATAATTGAAAACAAGACATA
This sequence comes from Avena eriantha, assembly GCA_910589775.1. NCBI lineage: Eukaryota > Viridiplantae > Streptophyta > Magnoliopsida > Poales > Poaceae > Avena > Avena eriantha. The sequence goes on along the minus strand of OU342743.1, from coordinate 401,259,718 downwards.
GCATTTTATATCACTATTGATTCAGAAAGATTTTCCTAAGATATGCTCGAAGATGAAATATTATAGGTATTGAATATAGCTTTAAGGATCTCGATCTAACATGTTTAATGTAAATAGATTATATCTTAAGAATTGATTATGAAAGATAGGTGAACTCACTATATGGTTTATTTAATTACTATCGAGTTTTAGAGTCACACTAAGTATGGTTATAGGTTGAGATCATTCACTCAAAACATAAGTGAATCATATGAAAGATGAATATGTAAATCCGTGGCTTATAATTCGTATAAGATTCTAAAGGAATATTATTGGATAAGCATTACACATTTAAGTTTTATTAACCATAATTATGGTTCTAAGTTTAGTATATGGATTTTATTTTTCCTTGGGTGTATTACCTAAATTATTAAGTAAGAAAAAAATTTATGATGTGAAAACATCTTTATCTTATCTATAAAGAAAATAATAGTCTCTCGTCGGAATAACTATTTGTAAATGGATTAAGTGAAGCTAAAAGGGATTTATCTTTATTTATAAAGATAAAGAAAATATATTATTTTACTTTCCAATAAGAAAAGGACTTTTATATATCCAAATATATTATTTATTTGTATAAATACTAAAAAACTAGAAATCTCATAATTATAATTTCAATAAAATAATAGATTTCTTTTTATACACATAAGTGATTTTTATCTATTTTTAGGATTTTTCCTTATTTTGTTATATTTCATGGAAGCATTAAGTGGCTTTAAATTTTTGTTGCATTTTATTTGTCTCATATAATCAAATTTATATTTTTATTGTTATATCTTATTTTTGTGAACATTTGATATATTATATGTATTTTTAGGATTTGTATACATTTTTCTAGAGCTAAAAATACTTGTAGGGTTATTTTGGTCATTTCCTTATTTAATTTACCTTTTTCTTATATGTTTTAATGTGACCTATTTGGTTGGGGGTTTTGTACGGCCTGGCCAATCTTCTGTCTGGAGTTGAAATCTTCAGATGAAGTCCGCAAACTAGGTCCTATAGGACTTATATACTACTGTTATTCGTACTTAGCTTATTGGAACAGTTGTATTAGAAGAATTGTCAGAGCAGATTAGAACTGCAGATTAGAACTGATGGAGTGATTGAGTTTTGGCGGTCTTCCAGGTGGGTATTCACCTAAAGTAGGTGAGGGCAGGGTAAATCTTTAGTTATTGTCTCATGTGATGACTTGTCAGTTGTTGCTTGGCGAAAAGACGTCGGATCTGGAAATCTTTCTGAAACACCTTTAGGCAGACAGTCTTCGGGATTTGAGAGGGAAAGATGCAGTCTTTCCACCTTAGAGCTTCACAAAGGTCTTTTGAGAGTGGTGCCAATATTGTGTCTTGTAGTGCCACCGTGATGCTAAAGATGGTTATATATCTTGGGGTCTTGAGTTGAATTCTTTGGGTGATGTTCTTATGCGCAAACCTAGTGGGGGTCGTTTCCCAACGAAGCCTTATGGCGTTATCTGAGGACAAGTGAGTGGTTAATGACTCTTATTGATAGACTTCAGTCAGTGTAGAGGCCTTCAGCTTTAGAGGACTATTCTTCACTTGACATATTGGCACTAGGCGGAGTAGATTCGATGTCTTCATGCATCCATGTCTTCAAGATTTTAGAGTACTTCGGCCTTCTAAGCAGGAACTTCCCATCGGTTTCAGTTGGGTTGACTAAAAATAGTTAGAATTTTGGGTCTATCAGGAGCTCTAATATGTAGAAGGTTAGTGGATTCAGGTATTCACTTAGTGGCTTGGTTACCAAGTCTCATAGCTTCTTGCGGATAGTGAGGATCCTTCGATGGTACACTACCAGCTTCAACAAGATTCTTGCTAGTGTCGGCAGATGAATGGTGGCGCGCAGGGTTGATGACAAGTCTTGAGAAGTGAGTTTGACGAATTATGCCATCCTGCTAAGGATAAGTCTTCGATTTGAGTCTAACTTGACGATTTTGAACACTTGGTTTTAACGGGGCTTTTCCTCTCATCACTCCTGAGGTTAGTATGAGTTCTTGTTCGCTACAGCTATCATGGGGTGCATGAGTTCTTAGGTGATGTATTGGTCCTAAAAGCACAATTTATTTTCTAAATCAAGCCAGAACATACTTGCGAGGCGAATAGAGCAAGGAGGTCGCAATGTCCTTCACAAACAACACACACAAGAAAAACATTATGCAACTTAGGTAAGAAAACACAGCCTACTATAGGGACCAAGGTGTTAACTACTCGCGATATAAGGGAATCTTTTCCTAGGACTATTGATCCTATATATCATCGTTCTTAGGGTTTGGGTCACTATCTTGCAATTTGAATCCTTCACCGTAGCATCAGACGCTTCTTGGTAGTGTATCACTTGATTCTTCTACTCACGGGGATTCTGTTTGTAGGATGATCTTGTAGTCTCCTTATATTGGCTAGTAGTTTCTTGTCTTTAACTCATTATCCCTGGCTTCATCTGGTTTTTTGGTCCTACTTGTTTTGAATTTGTATGTTTTGAATTTTTCGACGATAGATGGAAGAAGCCATTTTTGAAATCATTTATATTAGAGGGAGATAAGGAGTAGAATCTTTTCAAAAGGCTTTTGATAAATTAGTTTTCAAAGTCCAAAGTTTTCAAAAGGTTCTCCTATAGTTAGGATTGTTCATATACCAAGTCAGTGGGGGCCCCAAAATTTATCCTTCGAGAATCCCTTTTATGCATACACCACAATCCCATGATCTGTTTGTCGTGGCGCATAATCGACAAATATAAAACTAAACATCCATTACTTAAGAGAATACATGGCATACCTTATTTGCCATTATGGCTATATCAATCAATCATCAGCAGAAGTTCATCAAGCATAAAGCCCGAGCCATTCCTTAACCTATAGGCAACTGACTGGGAGATCGTCCAAGCTTGCATAGTCATCATCTTCACCTATTCTCGAGATCTGACCATGTTAATAGCTAGGGACAATTCTAGTGAGTACTTTGAAAGTACTCGCAAACCACCTTAAGGGAGAACAATAAAAAAGAGGATATGCAATATGGATGTATTAGTAGGAGGGCTCCAGGAGAGTTTCCTTTCTAAATTAGTTTCTCTTGTAGATATAGCATCTACATATCTTTGCTCAAAACATTTTAGAAATTGTTTTGAAAAATCTTGGAAAACACTATGATTGGGTCACCCATTTGATCCTCTTTCGGGTCATCCCATGACCAACTCCTTCCCTTTCTTTCCAACCATCCCATGGTAAAAGCATTTATCGTCTCCGACCATCCCATGGTCAAAACATTTCCAAAGCCTTTGCCTTTTGATGTCCTTTTTTAATTCAAAACCAGCACTGCTCCACAACAGTCTTCCCAATTGTCCATAAAAGTGGATATAGCTATTCGATTAGATTTACACTTTGCAGAGGTTGTACACTTTACCCACACCATCCGGGTACCCTGCCCTGATCACCTACGGATCGTGGGTCGAGTAACTGATCAAGACTCTCCGGATTCCACTCTAGCATAAGCCCTACCATATGAGTTGTTCCCCTCAATGCCGGGATATCTAGGCCAAATTCCAACCAGAGCGCCTCCGACACATCGAGAGTTGGCACTTTCAGTGGCAGGCTCATTGTATTGACCGGTCGCTCACATCGAGAGTTGGCACTTTCGGGGTCTTCCCATCCTATAGTTCTACTTCGGCTAAAACAGGGTCTCCAAAGGGGAATGGTGTATTACACCATCTACCATACTAGGAAAAAGTAGGTGTCATCAAGGGGGTTGTACTTAGTAGTACCATCGTGTAATGGTTTGGAGGAGCCAAGCCACTACAGGATATAGATAATCATATAGTAAAAACAATGCAGTTTTTATATAGTAGGTAAAATATGAATTAGTAAAACAATGGGACAAGACTTATGAGCAAGAAGGTGGTTTCCCTAAGATCACCATGGGAGATATGTACCTAGACTTCTTCTTAGAAAACCATAATAACCAAATGAACCATCTTCCCCGGTCTTCGATATGATCACAACTATTGTCGTCAGGATCATACATCCAAGCAAACAAGGACACAATCAATACAAGGCATACAAGCACCATTAAAATACAGCAAGCAAACATACAACACATTATTCTCGTTAGTAGGTTCTGATGGATTGAGTTTATTGCAATAAAAGTTATTAGAAAAGCATTTGTGGAACCTTTTTTGTGTTTTAAAAGTCAAATAGCACCCAAAAAGGGGGTTGTGAACTAGGGCTTGGGTTTGTGTGATATCAATGTACAAAAAAATGATATCAATAGATAGGTATTGAAATAACAAGGCCAATACAAGTGCTTTCATGATTTTATCAATTTCCCTTAATTAGTTATGATTATTTTAGTAGAAATAACCCTAGTTTAAGTGAATAAATCACCAAAAAAGTTCTAGAGCTCAAATACCTTTTTTCCTCAGAGGGTTTGGTAAATATGATTTTTGAGAGTTGGAATCACCTCAAAATAATTATCAGAATGCCCTTGGTAGATTCCCAAGGTTAATTCTGCATGAAATTTATCTTTTGAACCAGGTTTAATATATTGTTCAAGATGGTATGAGACCAAGGGAAGTGGATAGGAATTACAAATACCCTCCAGTAGAAATTGGAATCACTAAGTTTGGAGTTGATATGCTTCTGAAATGATTTATCTAGCGATAATACCATATATAGAAGTATTTAATTCATTAAATTTCAATAGAGGCTCAATAAATAGTGATCTCCTAGTTTTTGATTGATCCCGATGTGCCACATCACTGAGAGTTGGGATCAACTCAATAGCTAAAGTAGATTTACCTAGAGAAATTCTATAAGTCATTTATGGGTTGATTTTGTTATTTTTATTACCGGGGATCTACAAGGAGTGTTGTCATGGGACTAAGGTGAATGGGTAGGCACTTCAATTTCCTTCCAGAAGAAGTTGAGTTCACCCCATTTGGGTTCACCAAAATCCCTGGAACCATTATATAGTGAAATAGGTAGATCCTAATAGACTAGTTTCCAGAAAATAAGTATTTGGTATTTTTCCTAAATTTTGGTTTTGCATGTTGAAGAAAACATGTAAGATTGTGTAAAAATTTACACTAAGGACTTTTCTTGCATTTTTCATTTTTGTTTCTATTTAAACCAAACAGTCAACTTTAGTAGATCTGGGTAAAAGAAAAAGAGATAGGGAACTCCTGGGCCGAAACTAAGCCGTGATGGGCTGCCCTGCGAGGAACTGGCCCACTGCTGCGGCACTGCGTGCGAGAACGGACGACTCAAACAGCCAGGAGGGCCGACACGTTAGTGGGTGGAGGTGGACGAACTAGTGTTGGCCGATCTGGGCCATAGTGTTAAAGGGGATCCAATGCTTGCGGTTCTTCTTCCTCGCGGGGACACAACTGGCGACGAGGGAACCCTAGCAAGATCAGGATCGGATGGGGACGTATCTAGGGCTCCGAGGGTCGTCAAGGAGGCGGTAGGTCGACGTAGCGCACACCGGCGATACCAACTGTGGGCGGGAGCAGGGGTTTTGGTGATGGGAGGCATCCAGAGCATTGACGCTAGAGGCGGAGGCCATAGAGGCTCGCCGGAGAGCAATTCTAGGGCTACTTCAGAGGTTTGGATAAACAGGGTTAGCCAGAGGAGGACTAGGGGATCTTGCTAAAGAAGAAATTACAGAGAGTGCGGTCAGGGAGCGTCGGCACTTCCCTTCCTCTCCATGCAGCCCGATAGGGATCTTGCTAATAGAAATCATACCTACATGACAATGACATGTGGGCTTAACTAGTTGGCCACCCAATATTCATCTTCTTCCTCACATGGAGTTATGGGTTGGCGGGCATGTCAACGGACACACGGGGGTTAGCTACGGATGGCAATACGAGTGATGAGGGGACAAACCGGCCCTCGATGTGGAGGAGGATTGCTGCTACATTAGACGACGTGCGTGGAGGTGAGGCGGCGCGGGGCGAGGAAGCACGGGACGGTTGAGAGAACCTAGGTGGCGTCGAGTTTCTCCTGCAGCAACGATGATTGCAATCCGACTAAATCGTCGGCGAGGACTACGAGCGGCCATAGTTTTATATACTGGCAGAGAAGCTCTGAAAGATCCAAGAGAAGAGGCGTTGGACAACGGGATCCTCGTGGGAGGCGATAGCATGGTGGTTAGCATCATGATTTGGAATTATAGGAAGTGGCGTGCGACTTTTTGCAAATCGTACCATAGTGTATGAGTATTTTTTAACAATGAAAGTTCAATAAAGACTAGTAAATGCCAACAATACTATCTGTTGGATCTTCTTTTCCATTCTTGCATCTCGAAGCTTCTATTTATAGTCTTTATCATAGTGAATGGTATGCACAGACAATAAAGAATGTTCTCTATGATTTCTCTAGAGCATGTTACCAAAAAAATTTAGTATTAGGTAGCTAATAAATGTTGATGTCTACAAGAACCAAATATACACCCGATAATTTATGGATGTGGCTCCAAATTATTTATTTTTGAGCTTTGCCTATTATAATAATTTTGTATATACATGATATGGCATACTTTTATTATAGTTTATTATCTTAGCGTATTGTATCTTACCATACCCCACCACTAAATAGTGTACAGATTTCTTTGAACTTTGACCATTGGATCTTCCTTCAACTCTAGCATCTAGAAGATTCTATTAATAGTCTTTAGCATAATGAACGCTACACACAAACCTCAAAACACACGTCTCCATCATTATAGAATCTTCTCCATCATTTCTTTAGAGCATGGCCAGAATTACGTAGCTAATAGGTTGATTTCTACTTGATACAAATTATAAGAAACAAATATACACCCGATACTTTATGGATGTGGCTCAAAAGTATAATTATTTTTTGTATATTTACCTATTATAATTTTTTATAAAATATGATATGCCATACTTCTATTATCTAATTATGACGTGCAAGGCTTGTGCAACTTACTAGTATAGCATTTGGAACTGTCAATATTGACAACTTCTTTACAAATTATATGCGGTGCACTTATACATAGGTTGTTGAAGCAATCCTTTTCACCAAATTGCTCTATCTTGAATTTTTGTGAGACTTGCATGTACCGAAGAAAACAATTGTGTCAGGCGCCCATGAAGGGACATCAAGGTGCGAGCCTTGGTGGCCTTGTTCTTCCTAGAAGATACCTCAGTCGTGGCAGAGCATGTACTCGGTGACGTGCGTAGCCACAATGGCTCTTGCCTCCGCTGGTGTAACCCCATCTGGCCCATGCCGTCCTCTCAAGTTATTTTGCAATCAACGAGATACATATAAAAGATGCTGGACTCATTATCCTTTGACAGGTTTAAAATTCAACACTTGTGTGGTAGATCTAATTTTACTAATTAACTATGTAGCATTCAATGACTGGTTATGTATTATGTGCAAAAATTATGGTAAATGTTTGTGGTTTGCACATAAAAGGTATATGGTTGTGGTTATGTGGAAAAACATGCCCAACTTGCGATGTTACCTGCAATTTCCTCGTTGTTGTTGCTCCAGGGTAGAAGGAGTAACAACCATTCGATTTTTTTCAACAGTGGAAGGAAACAACCAGGCTGCTCCTACGTCATGTGGCACACCTGGATGTCGCGAGCAAGTTATTAAGCAGCGTTGGCCATCAACAACGACCACCTATCCCATCTAGGCATGACACACATAGCGGAGGACTTTCTCTCTGTCTCCCCCTCCCTTCCACCTCCCATTATGCCGACCAAGCCACCACACACACAAAAATGCTATGTAGCTACTCCGATTAGTGCACGACCATTGATGAGTCCAACACACGGGTCAACAAGATATCAGTCCCTCCCATGGTGATAGCGGGGAATCCTTTGACGAGCCGTACTACTCCAACACTCCGGACAAGGACTCGGCTTACCTAATATCGTGGAGGGGACACCAATGGAGAGAAAAGAGGAGGAGGAGGGGGAGTACGGGGTGAAATATTTGTGGTCATTTGTCGATGAAAGAGATGTCATTTTCAAGAAGAGTTCACTTGATCCACCGTTCATCGGTAACAATAAGAGAAAGGAGGCGGAGGAGGAGGGGATGAAAGATTCATGGTCATTCCTCCTTGTAGGAGAAGTTGTCTCGAAGAAGAGTGCACTTGATCCCCCTTCATCGGCAAGAAGAAGAGGAAGGAGGGGATATAGGAGGCTTGAAGAAGAAGAATAATAAGAAGAAGATGGTGCGAGCTGGGGGAGGCCACAAGAAGCGGAAGGACGACGCCAACAGGAAGGCAACAATGGAAGGATCTAGGTGCACAAAGAAGATAACGTCTTAGGATGAATTATGTTTAATTTCACCTCTACTTCCTAACTCTAATAATGTTCGGAGACTGAATATTATCAAATCCAAATTGGAACAGTGTTGGGTTCTAGCATTGTACTACTCCATTTGTCATTTCATCTTCTCTCTGCCAGTGCGATGCAGTAAAACCTCCTGCGTTACCAAGGAGCGTGAATTACCTCCTTCCCTTAATTTTTGTGTGCATTCGAGGAAAGAGGGGTGCCAATACAGAGAAACCCATGTTAATTACTTATGAGAATCAACGTAATTAATACAAAAAGGAAGAGACCTGGGAAACCACATATATTCAGAGTGCTCCTTTAATTTTCCGTATGTACGAAAATCATCTCCTTGGTTGGTGGTAGTCCTATTTAATTATTTAGAGTCACATTGATTTTAAAACTCAACTGCGACCAACATGCTCTCCCTATCCCTTGGATGGCACCGCGGCATGTCAAAAAAGCTCCATCGGCTAATAATCAAACAAGCATGCAAACAACAGTCTATACGCCAGAACAATCCATCCGACATACAAACATCAGAATCATAGCCCTAACTATCCTCCGTCCCTTAGATGCTCACCTGCAAGGCACCTGTTTAGATCCTCACCTCTCCTTAGCTGCCCTCCCATAGCAGCGCCAAACGCACTACCTATGTGGAGTCAGAACAGCGTACCGATCAAAACGGAGTGGCTAAAACCAAACTCCACATGCTCAAAAGAAATGGATTCGGAGGAATGGAGTTATTCCAAACAAGCTCAGTAGTGTACCTAGTTTTAAGATCATGTCCTTGATCAAGATGTGGCTTTGGACTTCAACTTAAGTATGGAATGGAGATGAAACAACATATGCTAGAGACTAGAAATAGAAATGGAGGCAGTGGATCCTATGCCATCATCGTTCAGTGCTCTATAGGATCAAACAGAGAGAAGATCGAAGCTAGAGCATGAAAACATCACGGAGAAAGGGATGTAGAGAGGAGGTGACGGTTGCTCTCTCGTTGCTCATCCTCGACTCCCCATCTCTGGGCCCAGTCATGATCCAACTTCGGCAAGTTAGTGCGAGAACTCAGATTGTCGAGGGGATGACCCCCGGTAGGGGCAAGCTATGGTATAAATATGATGTTGACCAAGACTAAGGTTGACAAATGTGGGATGGTTGGCATAGGCCGAGATACCGAAGACGGGTTAAGCCAGCATACCTTGGCCGACATACAAAGTATGTCGGCATAACACATATTGCTTCTCCTATGTAGGTCCCCTCCCCCAAGATGAGTTAATTGGGTTGAGGTTGACATACGGGTTGACATATGACAGGAGGGTATATGCCGTCCTCAACGTCAGCGCCTCTGTCTCTCCCAGGATTCCTGGAGGATATAATCATGCTCAAGTCAGACGTGCCCTGAAATCCTGGAGCTAGGTCCCATCGAGGATTTCCAGGAGGGAACATTGTTAGGGGTACACCGTTAGCGGTCATGGGTACGTCAGGTCCCACCACTGACAAGAGGAGCATTTGGGCCCATCCAACAACTTCTGCTACAACATATTCTGGGCACATTCCATGCCACCTCATCCCTAACTGTAACCTGGGGCACCCCTTTATAACGTGCACTAGGACCTCCTAGAACAGATCAGTTCATTCGTTACTTATTGATCCCTAGTAGTATAGAGAGAGGCATGAACTCCTTCTTCCTCCTCTCTCGTATAGCTCGAGGAGCCATTGTATCTTGAGTATTGATTAAATTATAAGATCTAGCATGCAGGAGCAACGGTTTTATGTCATTTGGAGAGCCCTGAACCTGGGTACATCGTGTTTTCTTGGGTGTGTTCTATGTGCGGTATCCACCCCACTATCGCTCCCTGGATCCACTAGCGTCCATCTGGCCCCAACTTTCTCTGTACTATGGCATCTTCCGTGACACCACCACGACAGTTGGCGCCCACCATGGAGCCAGTAGTGGCGCTAGATGGATTCATCGTCTGGACAGGAAACTTCATCGCCTCAGGCGAGCGCATCGTCTCTGTATTGGTCCAGCGTTCGGCTCACTAGACTTCGTCAGCAACAATGTCGACAACTTCGGAAACATGCCCTTCCCGCTCAACGGCAAGTTCATCAGCTTCGCACGCACAAGGTCTATGTCACGATCGACATATCCTGCAAGTTCCCCAAAAGGTGGTGGTCGCACTAGATCCACCTTCTCTCTGCGCAGCTGTTAGCCCGTGTATTGATCGCCTCAGTGGTAGCATGGAGGTGATGATGATCGTGCCCAACACGGATGCCGACAAACATCTTGTCGAGGATGTGGAGACAACTACCAAGGTTACTAGGTGTTGGGGTCCCCTACTGGAAAAGCCAGAGAATATCCTACAAGTAGGAATTAAGAAGCAGTATGTGCTAGTAGCACCAATAGTTGATCTGGCTCAGGCACAGGACGAGTTGGACTAGACCCGAAAAAGTGTCCTTCAGGAGGACCAGGCAGGTAGCTAGGGCATGTGAGGAGCTGAACATCACCCTCCGTGAGTACAACAAGGAACATATTTTTCTGCTACAGGCCTAGTTGCTTAGATGGAGTGAGGAACAGGGTAAGGACCTTAATGCTGATATTACAGAGCTAAGTGTGCTATGTTAGGTAGTCAGATGTCGGCCGGTTTTCCGAAATACAGTACCCCGACTAAGAACCTTAGGGCTGTAGAGGAATCAGCAACTGAGATATCACCCTTATTCGGGGAAGATCTCATGTGTAGGCAGTAGAAGAGAGTGAATGAGCTCATGCGCATCATGAATCGGCAGAATGAGGCCATCATCAGGGCAAACCCGGCAGGAGCTGGTGGCTCCCAGGTCCTTTATTCGCTGGGGAGGCTGCTGCAAAATCTGTCGGGGTAGCAGCATCATCGCCTCATGCAGATCCAAGGGGATAAGGAAGTGTGAACTCTAGCAAGACAAACAAGAAATGAGTGGCTTATAACCCAAATGTTGTCGAGAAAGGCAATGTTGGACAGGGGAATGACGGGAAGGCAATAGCAGTCGTGGAAATGCTAGCAGGGAAATCCCGGCCAAGGTAATGTCATTTAGGGGAATGTCAGGTAGGGAAATGCCGGCCAGAATCACTCGAACCATCATGGCCATCACTCGGCTATTGGGGGGAACAGCAACAACAACAACTTTAGTATCAATATCAGTTGCAGAACCCACCTGGGTACCAGCAAAGTGCGGGACTGATTGTGGAGCACCAAAAAATGCTAACCCAATGGCAAACCAGCACAACGATCGTTATTCGGCTATGAACAATGCTGGATACCCAAGTCCAGAACATCAGATTATGGGGAACCCATTGAGATCTCGATTGGGAAACCGAAATTTACAACTAGATGACGCTTGGTGGAAGTTGGATAGGATCTATATGTCAGAATAATGGAGGGGCAAGGTCCTCCAACTCTAGCATGTCTCGGACCTCAGATTCTGAGAGAACCTCTAGTACAAAACTTTCAGTTAGCAAGGGGAATAAAAACCTATGACGGTAGCACTAAGCCAGATGATTGGTTGATAGACTATGCTACAACTGTGCATATTGCACAAGGAAACCTTACGTGGGTGATGAGATATGTCCTGCAAATGTTGGAGGGACCTGCTAGAGTATGGTTAAACAATTTTCTAGCAGGGAGCATAAACGGTTGGTTGGATTTTGAGGAAGTATTTGTAAGCATTTGCTTAGAATAGGTCAAACGGACCACAGCAACTAGCTATGTGCAAGCAAAGGCCCAATGAGACTGAAAGAGAATTTCTGACGAGATGGCGCAATATGCACAATTCTTGTGAAGGGATAATTGAAACGCAAGCCATAGCATGCTTTACACAGCAATGCCGACATGCCACTGTGTTGTGGAAAAGGTTGAAGAGAGATATGCCAACCACTATAGCCGAGACAATTAAGATAGCAGATTCATATGCTTTGGGTGATCCAACCAAGTCATTGCTTATGTCAGCTAAGCCGAATGAGGAGTAATATTCTCACGATGGGGCCAGATCATCCAGGAGAAATGATTTCCCAGTAAAGAGAAGAGATGAGAGTCAGGATTACTGGTATGGGTCAAACCAGGTGGCGGTAGTAAACCAGGATCAACCCAGTGTCGGCAATAGCCAGCGCCAGAAGAATAGCGACCAGAAGTGGACGCAGAAAAGTGACGGCAAGAAACCATGGATTGAGCAAAAGAAACAATGGAAAGAGAGACTAAACTTCACATATGAGATGATGTTGGATTAGCCGTGTAGTTTTCATACGCCAGACCCGTGTAACCCAGCAAACCATACTACAAGGTAGTGAAGCTGGTTCCAGCATGCGGGAAAAGGTGACATGGGTTTAATTCTAGTATAGATTCAAAACGAGTAATCATAACATCTTAGTGGCTAGATAATTGATTCTTGTCCACATTCAAGCCGAGTAAACTCAACTTGAACCTCGATGGATGGATAATTGATTCTAGTCTAGATTCAAGTCGAGTAAACTAAACTTGAATCTCGGTGGATGGATGATTGATTCTAGTCTAGATTCAAATCGAGTAAACTCAACTTGAATCTCGGTGGCTGGATGATTGATTCTAGTCTAGATTGAAGCCGAGTAAACTCAACTTGAATCTCAGTGGCTAGATAATTGATTCTAGTCTAGATTCAAGCCAAGTAAACTCAACTTGAATCTTAGTGGCTGGATAAATGATTCTAGTCTAGATTGAAGCCGGGTAAACTCAACTTGAATCTCGGTGGCTGTATAATTCATTCTAGTCTATATTCAAGTCGAGTAAACTCAACTTGAATCTCGGTGGCTGGATAATTGATTCTAGTCTAGATTCAAGCCGAGTAAACTCAACTTGAATCTTGGTGGCTCGATAATTGATTCTGTTCTAGATTCAAGCCGAGTAAAGTCAACTCAGATCTTAGTAGCCGGATATGGATTCTAATTTTGATTCGAGCTAAGTTATAGTAACTCTATAGATAGTAGGGGTTCGAAGCTAGCAATCTATAAGTCAGGCTACTGTGGTCTAAGAGCTTCCGAGAGAGTAAGATCTTACTCCCCTAGAACCTCAGGGACTAGGGATTATATATGTTTACTATGAATATGAAAGGAGTAACTGAGATGTTTAGCTCTTGGATCTTGTCAGCCTTGGCCAGAGCAAGTCTAGTGCAATACATCTGTTGGGCAACATTGGCTAGGCCTAATTCTTGATGATCTAGTTGAGGGTTCCAAGACGTCACTTCGCCATAGTCGGCATTATTCCAATATGTAGCATATAGTGAGTAAGGGAATCGAGGCTTTGACCACTCAAAGTCTGGGTTAGGACCAAACATTTCCCGGTAGCAGATTTTTTAGCACCAGCCATTGCCGCAGCTGGAATCACGTGTAATGGAAATTGTTTATCCGGACTTGTACCAGGAGCAGTATTGCTTTTCTTCATCATCTCACCAACCAAAATTTGCATAGCTACATCTGCAATTTTCTTTGGCGGTGCCTTAGTCTGCTAGGCTGGTTACCATTGCTTTGCTAATGGGTTTAGCTACTAATGTTCTGGTTTTTTTGTGGCTTTTGAGATTGTTCTGGTTGTTGCCGCCAGGTTTGCTGGGGTTCTGGTTCTCACTATTGGGGCTGAGGTTGAGTTAGCTCTAGGATTGCTGGAGTCTCGGTTTGTGATTGTCTCGGTGCCGGAATCTTCAGTTCCTCTATCAGGGGCCGAGGTATTGTCTCTCGGACCGGCCATAGCTTTGTCTTCTAGGGAACCACTTCCCCTCCAATGTCGTCTTCTCCCTCCAACCGGGACAAATTGGCATCTCGTGCTGGAGTAGTGCTTGCTCGAGCCTGACTAGGGAGTCGAGTATCGCAGGAAAAGGAGATGGTGGCACATTAATCTGAGAGGCAATATGGGAAGTGCTCTGAGAGGCGTCCAAGCTAGCCCTACGGTTATATGGAGATAAGATATACTCGGATAAAGGGAATGAAAGAGAGAAATAAGAAATACAGAAACACAAAGATATGTTGGCAGAAGAAGATTACTCGGAAACAATAGGTCGCTCTTTCCAATACTTCTTAACTCCAAACCTCTGCCTCTTTGGGGGTTTAGGTGTTTTGGATTTCTTGGCCGCGGGTGCGACACGTTTCTTGGTCACGGCCTGAACTCCCACGATAACAAGGGCCACATCGAGCACCTAAATGGATGGGTCATATGATGTGGATTGCAACATAAAGGTGAATGCGAGTGGCATAGGATCAAATACCTCTAGAATATGACAATCATCATCATCCGACGATTCCCTTAACAATTTAAAGAATGTAGTCTTACCCGAGGATGGACCGGATCCGACATCGGGGATGGGCATAAAGTCCTGATAGAGGAACTGAAGATTCCTGATGGGCATAAATCCGAGGTCTCTCAATCTTTGCCCGAACTGCTAGGAGGTTTCCTAGCATCTGGCCACTTGCCGAGTAAATTTCTACACAAACATTGCAAGGCGAATCAAAGTCAGATAAGATAGTAAGTCGGCATACGATGTATGACGACTAAAGTATCTTGACATTTACTATCGGTGAAGGGTTTTCCAGGTCATAGGGTAGTTTGCCCCACTCCCATTCTTCAGTCATCCCGGTATTGAAAACGACCTTAACCTGTCTCTACACCTTGGGCTTGGTCAGCTCGAATGTAGAGGTCGTGTTAGGGTCAAGCCGTTCACTCATCTGACAGATCTTTTGGCTGTGGAGTTGAAGGGGGCAAACTCAGTGGCTAAGGAATGTCATCAGAAGATCATAGGTCGATATTCCGGTAACCACTAACTCTCCAATGATAGCATGAACTTCATTGACATCCTTATTTTTACTCTTCGGGTCGTATTTCTAGTTGAGTTTGGTCGAAACACCAATGGAGAATGATGGCATATGAATCTTGCCTTCCCTAGTCTTATAGAATGACTATTGCCACTTCTTGCATGAGTCTAACCTATGAATCCGGGGAAAGATGGATTTCTTCTGGGGTACAACGGAAGAATCCCCGAACTGGGTCAAAGCCTTTTCACCAGCAGGAACGTCCGGGTCCAGGACAACCTTGGACTGGAGTTGATAGTATTTGGCCCAAAGGGACATAGAAGGCTAGAGGATATCCTTCGTGGCAAGTTATAAAAGCTGGAAGAGAAGAGATGGAATTGACAGTAAGATGATGGGGTTGGAGCCCAAAAGTCTTGAAGAACTTCCGGGTGAAATCACTAACGGGGAGACCAAATCCACGGGCGAAGTGGTAGACAAATATGACATACTAACCGATGTGAGCCTCCAGTGCGAGATCATCGTTGGGGAGGCGGTAGTCCACCTCCGGTGGAATTTGCTGGGTCCGGCATGGCCAATCGATCTCCATGTCGATCACTTCGGATCCCTCCCAGGAGCCGCGCTCAGATGCGAGCTCCTGTTCTTCGTTCTCGATGATAATGATGTCCTATGAATCCATCGCATTGGTGCTATCCTCCGTAGCAGTGCTGTCTGTATAGGTGCCTGACCTAGATTGCCGAGGCCCCATGGAGAACCGAATCAACGGTGTGCGGAGCACAAGCTTGGTAGCGGCACAAGAAAAACATAGGGGCAATGCGTTTGTGTGTTGGCGAGAAGCTGCGATTGCGTCTGCGTAGCAAGGAAGACTGAACGAAGGAGGGGAAAGTGAAACGAGGGTTTTCCCCCATTCCCCTAGTTTAAGAGTTGGTGCATCGTGGGTCGTGGGATTAGTTACGCGCACAATGGCCACATCGCACGCATGTATTTCGCAGGTATTTGCTAAAATGGTGCCACATGGACGGTTGCAGTTCACGGAGCCATAACTAGATCGTTTGACCACAACAATAAACGAGGAGTTGTGAAGTGACGTTATTGTTGCCAGGGATAACTAACACACATGTCAAGGGAAAAGTGTGACACATCGTGTCCAGGACCAAAGAATAGGGTGCAATTTGATGATTACGTGACATGTCCGATGAAATAACATAAGATAAGGAAAAACCGAGTAAGCTGAGTAGCTTGCAAGGAAAATAATGTAAGTACAGAGAGGTTGTTTGGTACAAGACATATATCTTGGTTCAAACCACACAAAGTCGGTTTCAGCAAAAAATCAACGATTGGTGTAGCCGAGTTAAAATCAAGATCAGTCGACATATAATTATGTAGGCAATAGGGAACATGTTCCAGAATAGTTAAAGTAACCTACCATGGTCTCTTTAGCAGGCAGTGTTAAGGCCGCGATAGATTCAGGGACTAATATCGAGGGGATGACCCCGGGAGGGTCAAACTACAGAATAAAGATGAGGCTGACCAAGACTAAGGTTAAAAAATGTGGGGCAGCCAACATAGGCCGAGATACCCAAGCCGGGTTAAGCTGGCATACCTCGGTTGACATACAAAGTATGTCGTCATAACACATATTGCTTCTTCTATGCAGGTTCCTCACAAGCTGAGTTACTTGTGTTGAGGTCAACATACTGGTTGGCATATGCTAGGAGGGTATATGCTGGCCTCAAGGTCAACGCCTCTATCTCTGCCAATATTATCGGAGAAGATAAGCGTGATCAAGGTAGGTGTGCCCCTAAGCCTTGGAGCCAGGTCCCATCGATTATTTCTAGGAGGGAACTATGTCAGTGGTAGACAGTTAGTGGACATGGGCACTTCAAGTACCATCACTGATAAGAGGAGCATCTAGGTCCACCCAATGACTTCTGCTACAACATATTCTAGGCATATTCCACCCTACCCCAGCGCTAACTGCAACATGGGCACCCCTTTATAAGGTCCACCAGGACCTTATAGAAGAGGGTCGGTTGATTCGTTACTTGTTGATCCCTAGTAGTATACAGAGAGGAACGAACTCCTTCTTCCTCCTCTCGCATAAAACTCGAGGATCCATTGTATCTTGAGTATTGATTAGATTATAAGATCAATCATGCAGGAGTAGGGGTTTTATCTCATTAGGAGAGCCATGAAACTGGGAACATCGTGTGTTCTTGTGTGTGTTCTGTGTGCGGTATCCACCACACCATCACTCCCCAGATCCAATAGCGTCCATCTGGCCCCAACTTTAGCCATCTTATGGCATCTGCTGTGACACCAACACGACACATATCTTGATGGGGCAGAATTTATAAAGGGTGTTAGGGATAGAAAGAGAGGCATGTGGCACCAGGCGTGGAAGGGAGCCCTAGCTTGCCACATCCAAGGTTGAAATCATGGGCATTTCTCGAGCTGGAGCTGGGGCACAAAAAGCCCAATGCACATATCCGAAACCCAAGCCTAGCCCTGCTCGAGCCCGGACTTAACTGCAAAAAATCCACTGTTCTGTCGGGCCCCAGGTCAGGCCTTTCACCAAATATGAGTTTTCACTTGGCCTGACCTACCACTTGTCGCAGATGTGGTGTTTAGGCCCGCCGCACGGTCCTAAAAATCCCGGCCTATCAGGCTTATCGTATCAACGACCTGGTGAAGCCTCTTATGGGTCGAGTTTCACATGCCTAGATCTTTATCTTTCTTCTAGGTTGAACTTTGACACTACATATGAAAATATGCAAACACTGGCACTTAAACATTTAGAAGCAAAGCTATGGTGCACCTATAGTTCATATTTTACCTACTTTATGTAAATCAACGTAATGTCGGGTGGAATTTCCTACTACTAAAATATTTAAAAAACATGAACTTCGGCATGTGCATACAACATGGTCCACTTCAAGTGAAAAATGGGGCAGTGGCATTTATAGCAAGAAAAAAACATTGCTCTCACTTGGAAAACTTGAAAGGATTTTTCCTAAAAGTTTGGAAGTCCGGTTGGAAACACTCTATACCAAGCAAGATGATGTTCCCATCTTCTAGTAGTATATGTGAACATTTATCATAAAGTGTGATCTAGATATGGTCATGACGATCAAATGTTCTAAAAATTAATGTTTACCACTTTCCAATGGAGGTAGGACGTTAGAGGACATGCCCTACTTTTTTGTTTTTGATTTCTTTTTTTACTTTCTTTGAGTTTTTTAGAAATGGGGTATTTCGTGGAATGCAAATTTCATAGTAGGAAGTTTAATCTTCCAAAATCTTCCAAAATACTTCCTTGTAGATTTTTCATATATTGATTTCCTCGGTACGTTCAAAATACTTCTCTAAAATATTTGGAAGTCAAATCTTCCAAAATCATAGTAGGAGGTCTAGCTATAACTTCCTTGTTGATCAAAATTATTATAACTTCATATATCGACATAAAGTCCTTAAAGTAGGCAAAATTTGCTAGGAAGCTAGAAAAGACATGGAACTTGGGAATTGCAAGTCTAATTAACATGGCCGACTTTGTCAAAAAAAAGTCTCCGTCGCATAGCTTAAGGAAAATCTCACTAGCAACATTGTTTACTACGCCAAGGTGCACCCATCTACCGAAAGCAGGATCAATTGAATACCATAAACCATGATGTAAAAATGGGCATGACAGTACAATGGTCGTTCGGGCAGAAATCAAAGAATGCTCATACATGGTAGCTAAGCCAAGATTATGTATCAGTGTCACATCCCATAATTTTAGAAATTGGGGTTACAAAAAAATTCTATTTGCATTGCAAAACCCCGTTTTAAAACCCATGTTTTGGATTAGTAAAATGCATTTACAAAACGAATACAAATGGATTTGTGAAATCACTATTTTAAAATAGGAAAATTATTGCCAAAAATTATTGACAAATTTGAAGACACTAATCAATTCATTTGGAGTTTATATGAAAAAGATATAAAAGAAATAAAAAATAGAAAAAGAATAAAATTAAAAGAAAAAAGAGACACTAAAGTAACTTACCCCGGCTAAGCTACCCTGTGGCCCAGCCCATCTCTTACCAACTCTCTATCTATCGCCCGCACCTGCACTCGAGCGACGCACAGCAACAACAGACGCCAACCCGGCCTGCAGCGGCCCATCTCCCTGCCCCACGTGCGCGCATCAGCTAATAAGCATGCCAGCCCACTTCCCCTCTCTACCGCTAACGAGCGGGACCCACCCTACTGTCTCCCTCCGCATGACGGAAGCTCTCCCGTTGAGTTCCTCTTGATCCCGAGCGTGGATTCTGCTCGATTCGTTTGCCCCCTTACAATCCCAAACGATCTAACTGCCATATAAATCACCCTCCATCTCCTTGTTCCTCTTTACGCAATTTTTAGAAACCCTAGGCCCAGGTCAAGATCGATCCGATCTCGACCCCTGTGCTCCATTACCGAAGCTTTAGAGGTTGCTGCAGCCGTCGATTCCTTCACCCCCTCTCACTCCTCTTCACCTCTCTGAGCTCCCTGTCCACCACCACATCTCCTCACCGTTTCTCTCCTTATGTACAGCACTAAACCACCTAGGATACGCCCCCAGAGATCACTGAGGCCCATGCCTCTCCAACCACGCCTCACAGCCACTCGAGGATTAGACAGCCGAAGGAAACATCACAGAAGTGTTCCTCATATCATTCCGCATTCTGTCATCAACCTCGGCTTCACCGGAAACTACTAGAGCATCGTCCACCATCACCTTTCGAGCCGCGCCACCGCCAACCGTCGTCGCTGCCCCAACAACACCGACAATATTGCCATAGACAAGGTGAGACGTCTGATCTGACTTCGATAGTCAGATTAGAACCAAGGCCGATGCAGTATTGGCCAACCGCGGCATGCCGTGTGGCGCGCATATGGACGCCCCATCGGTGCCGCGTCATCGTCGCGTCAGTATTGACTGCCTAGTGGATACACATTCAGCGTCCAGGGAATATTCCCTTTTAAATTGGAAATTGAATAAAATTTGCAGAAAATGAATTTTACTTCAAAATTTCACAAGATGATATCTACACCTTAGAAAAATAAAAATAAGGTACCATTGGAAAGATAATTTTGTGTAGAATATTAATCTTCAATTGGATTTGACATTTACTATAAGTATCTGTCGTGATTATTTGATTGCTTTAATACTCTTTTTATAGTAATTAATTCATATAAAATAAACTACAAATCAGAAAAATACAAATAAAATGCCCTTGGATCTAGGAATAAAATTACGAGTTTACAGTATAGATAAAATTTTGAGATATTAAAAGGCTTATTGTAGTATTTTAGTTTTAGAAAAATATCTATAAACTATTTTGACATGAATCCTTTTGCTCATGGGTCTAAATTGAAACCTCTATCCAAGAGTATTTTTATGAAAATTTATTTTCACATTTTATAATAGAGGCTAAATTATATTGTATAAAGCCTATTAAATGGACATAGTAAATGCAATAAATGGTTATGATGCATTAAGAGTTTTCCATGCATGTCATATGTAAGTGTAATGATCAGAGAAACTAACAATAGTAGGGAAAAACCTATAGGATATAGGCTTATAGGAGGCGCATCACAACCATATGCGCCTCCAATGAATATAGACGACACACAGCTCATGGGCGCACCTTTTATAGTTTTATACAGGAGGCACATCTGTGAGGGGTGTGTCTCGTATATTTCATGTACAGACCAGATCTGGCTACCCCCTAATTGGAGGCGCACATGCTCCAAATGCGGCTCGAGTAGTTAAATAACTTGAGGCGCATATGGACCGGGTGCGCGGGACCAGTAGTGGTAGTTTCCCCAATACTGGAGGTGCACCTGCTCATATGCGCATTGGGTATTTTGGATATTGGAGGCGCAACACTGCCAGATACACCTCGAGTAACTCAGGTGGTCCCACGGGTGGGGAAGGAACCAAATATTGGAGGCACACTCTTATTGGATGTGTCTTGTACTGTTAAAGTATACAAGGCTCATCTTGTAGGGGATGTGTCTCGAGTATTCTGGTACCACCTTTTTCACTTTTTAGAACATGGTAGCTAATACCAGTCGATCACTCCTCTATATTTGAACAATAATTGAATAATATTAAATACTTACAATTATGTTTGGACAATGTTTTTACACTAATAATGGCATTTGAAAAAATTTACACTATATTTTATAGTTTTGACTATGTTTGGACACTGCTTTTACATTAATATCGGCGTTATAAAAAAGTTACACTATATTTATAGTTCTTATTATGTTTGGACAATCTTTTTTACATTAATAATGGCCTTTAAAAAAAGTTTCTGAAAATATGTGGCCACCAGGATTCAAACCTATGTGGCTAAGGGACTGAGTGTATAGACACTGGGCTAGCAATCATTTTTTGATAAAAAATAGACGCTATATACTATTTGACTAGGGGCCTCGATTATAGGAGGCGCATCCAACCAAAATGCTCCCCACATAAGTTAGGATAGGGTACTCACTCGACCTTGATCAACACACACGGGAGTGTACTACAGGGTTTCGACTAGCTACTTATGCTTCCATTGAATGCACTCCTGCCGTTGCTCGGAGCTGCCGCCTGCCGTTGCCGCTACCACCACGAAAGCATCGTCGAGGTGAGCGCCGCTCCCCCTCCCCTTCCTCCTTCATCCGCTCCCGAATACCCTACTCCCAAATCTCACGAGCCATCGCTCATCACCGTCCTGCAGTGTCACTCGCCGTCATCCTCTTTCCAAAGGAGGAGCCACTCGTGAAGGAGGAGGAGCCACCCGTGAAGGAGGAGGAGCTGCCCGTGGAGGAGGAGGAGCCACTCGTGGAGGTGTTGCCCATCCTCAACCTCTCGTGGAGGAGTGGCCTGTCAGCCGCGGCCTCCGCCTCCTCGACCTCATGCATGACCACCTCCTCTCCACCCTCGCCCGTCGAGGTGAGCCTCTCTCCCCTCTCCTCCCTGCCCTCTCGCCTCCACCTAATTCTCTAGTAGTTATTTTGGTAATAATTGGATATGTGGACAGAGTTATCATCTTTCTTACATTCTCATTTTAGTTGAAGCACTTACAAAAGGGTAATAAATTTTTGCTAAAGAATGCAGAGCACTGTTCAGATTGAGTACTAAATTGTTGTGTTAGTTAAATTTCGATTGCATCGGTATGCTCCTACCTTTAGACTTCCTTCACTTTCTAGTTGCACTATGAATATAGAGCTATTCAGAAGAACATTAACATGAGAAAAGATAGTTCATAGAAAAATAGTATCCAATTTCTCCCTTGCATTCTTTGTCCCCATATGTTCAACTCATGGTTTTTGTGACAGTGTAACTATTTTTTGATCTGATGTACACATATGGATACATGCATGCTATAGCAAGTGTACATTCTATCGAATTTAGGTTTCACTTTTCTTTTTGTTAGTGCCACTTCTCTTTCTGTTTTTATTGAACAATTTAACAATTTGTAGTACAATGGGTTACTTACCTGATCTTAAGCTCAATGCACTCACCTGTTTATGTTCTGAACTTAATTTTCCTTGATTTATGAAACTTCTAAAGATATTATATACAAATTCCACCATAGTTTAGGCACTAATGTTGTTTTGAGTACCTTTTGGTCTAGATGATACCTTAAGTTTCCTGTCCTCTTTGATATGTTTTCAATGGTATCTCTTGACTGATATGCTACATATCTTAAATGGTATCTTTGATATAGTATTGTGAAGATCATCATGAAGAAAAAATAAAGTAGTAGACAGGGTAAAGTCTAGTAGGATGTTACTTTTGGGTACTTTGTGTAGACTCGGTTCCGAGTCTTTTCCCATACAAGAAGTTTCAGATTTTAGCTATTTCAGAATGTTTCCTTGAACTGTCATAAAAACACGAGAAAAACATTCAGTTTGGCTGTGAATATATGATGGTGTTATATGATTGTATTTTACAACAGTAGTATATGTTTTAGCCAATGGTACATATTCAGATTTTAGCTGTGAATGGTTAAATGTTTTGCTAGTGGTTATTTGACGGCATTTTACAACAGTAGTATATTTTTTACAATAGTTACTATGAAAAATATTCAGATTCTAGTTGTTTCAGTGTGGCTGTGATAATATGATGATGTTATTGAAATCTAATGGTTGTGTTTGTGCCTATCTAGGCCATTTTTTGTGTAGGCTTTTGTTTTTCAGATGCCAATGTTTCACCGAAATGTTGATTCATTTCTGTTCCAGCAAATAAGGGTCAACACCGAACTTGTATGTCAATACCCGGATTTTTAATCCCAGATGCCCGTAAGGTCTTACACAAATAAGGGTCTCATGATCCAGTCTTAATACAACAAGAAGCAGAAATAAAAGATAAGCGTAGCGGTGGGGTCCATCTTCAGGGGCACACGCAATGCTGACGAAGGAAGATAGTCCTAGTTATCATAGCTGTCCTATTGGCCATCATCTGGATAGTCTCCTTCATAGTCTGGCCATGAGAATAGCCAGGGACAAAAGCCATGAGTACTCTTTAAGTACTCGCAAACTACCTCTAACAAGTAATATAATTCTAGGTTAAAGTGCTAAATCTAAGTTTACTATAAAGTTAAGTTTGAAACCTAAGCTGAGTTCTGAAGCAAAGAAAGATAAAATAAAGTTCTAGAATCACTTAAGTTGGGAAGTTCTTGTCATAAAACACAACCCTATTGTGATCAAGTCAAAATTCATCATTCCTTTCATAAGTCATTTTGAAAACATCTGACAATGAAACAGTATGGCCATTCCAACTGTCCATAATCGTGGACACTCTACAGAGGTGGTACACTTTCACCACAAGATTCGATACATCTGTGAGGGATAACCCTGAATCATCATACTTAGTATGCAGGTAATCAAACATAACCTTCCCTTTACACACCCTAGTATAAGCACCTCTCCTATGAGCATGGCCTCCCAACCATGACCATTAGTCATCTTGGGCACTGCATAGGTGGACATCATGAGAGGTAGCCTTAGCTCAAACCTCTCCCGCGAGGGAACTAATACTGATGCATATAAATTTCCAGCTAAGCCTTACCCAATTCAGGTAGTGTGGTTGTATGGTAAATTTGGAATGGTATCGCATCCGAATCCAACCATCAGTTTTGTAAAAGGGTTAAGGCTCATGCCTCAACATTTTCACCATCATAACCATTTGTGTTTCTCAACATAGGTCAAAACATCTCAATAGAATGACTCATCATTCCAAGATTTTCATAATTCATTTTCACCAAGTATTCCCATCGACAATGACTCAAGTTTTTGATCTACTCTAAACTACTAAGTTAAGAGTGTTCACTATGGTGGAAAAGATAGGTTCAATCTCATGCCGTAGAATGACATTTAAAGGGGTTCTAATTAGGTCAAGTTTTATACTCTTTATGCTACCTTTAAAACAAGTAAAGGACTTTGTGTAAAGTAAAGGAAGTAAAGCTTATACATAAGACTTGGGGTATCTAATAGTCAAGTAGTGTAATCAAAGCATGTCTAAAGCATCTTTGCTAAACCATCTAGTTTAATCCTAGCATGCTAATCTTTATACTTGCAAGGGTTAGCTTGCATTGTTAATGCTGGCTTGCCTTGTTCACTGCAGTGGTTGAAGTTTTCTTCTTCTTCTTGGTAGAACTCCTCCTCCTCGAAAGCTTGGTCGGTACTATCATCTATAAATACATACGGAGTACACAATCACCAAACAATACTTAACTAGTCTAATTAGCATTCTAAGACACACATTTGATGATCTATTATCATCTCAAGCATCACAAGTTTAATTTAATAGTTTCACTCTTTTTAATTTAGAAAAGTAATTTCTACTCATTGAAAAATTAACTAAGATTTAATATTCACCACTTAAAATATGGGATCATGTGGACACATGTCCTCACCACATATTCTAACATGTGAGAATGTGATTTAAGGGTTGGTTCATAATTAATTTGGTTTAAGTTCATTATTTAATAATTTAAATTGACTAGAAATGCCTATATAGCATTATTTTGGTACTAGTCCAAAGTCACTGTATGTAAACCATAATATTATTACATATTTAGGTAGATATGATGAAATGTGATTTTTGAGCGTTGGAATCAACTCAAAACCTATCTTAGTTGATTTTATAAAAAATTTGCAAGGTGCAAATGCTTCTGTTTATTATTTTTACTAGGAGAGATCTATAACTCTAATTGGATTAAATCCAACAGGCTTGGATAGATCTTTTCAATACCTTTCATGCAAAATTAGTTTCATGCAATTTGGATTTGTAAATCTCTCTGAATTGATTTTCAAACTCAGAGATAGAACTAAGTTTAAACTAAAAATGAAAATCCTAATTCAAACTAACTAGGTCGCGCAGGCAACTCTAATGGGCCGGCTAGTGTCACTCCGCGGCGCGGGCCTCAACTGACCGGGGGTCCACAAGTCAGGGGCTCATAACGCCCGAAGTGGTACGGGGCGATGTGGGTCGTTAGATTAGAATAAGGATCAACGACTGTGGCTTGTCGTCGACGACGGACCTGTCGCCGGCGAGCTCGAACCCTAGCGGCTCGGTGGGGGTGCATAGGGGGGCGAACTAGGGCTCCAGCGACAACGGCGAGGCGGGCAAACGAACTAGTGGTTGATGGCGAGCTCAGGGATGGTCGAGGTAGCTCCGGGGGTGGTCGCAATTAGCGGCGCCCCTTCCTCCTCTGCTGCGGGCTACTATGGCCAAATTCCGGCGAGCAAGTGCTCGCGCTGCTCCGGCTAGAGGTGGGGAATGGTTAGTGAGGTGAGGGAAGTGGAGTGGTGTGCTTCAAACGGCTGGGGGTGCCGTCCTTTTATAGGCTCGACGGCGAGGCCGAGAGGGATGGGCAGGCGACGGTGGCGACATGGCTACGGGCGGCTAGCGGCATGGCTGAGGGTGGCGATCGACAGGCGTTTTCCTAGCGGTGCTCTAGGAAGTGAATGCGAGCATAGGGGCGGTGGTATGCGGTAGGGGCAGCTGGTGCTCTGAGCGGCAGAGGCAGCGGTGTCCACGGCGAGCGGTGGCTGTGGTGCTTCGGGTGGCGAACGGGCATGTCCGTCGTGTTCCCTGGGTCGTGGCGGAGCGGTGGGCGCGGGCTACGGTCCGGCGGCGGCTTGTGCACGTGTGCCGGGTGCGGCGCTCTAGCGCGTGCTCGGCATGGCGCGGTGGCACTGGGCACGGGCACTCCTCTATGGTCCACTGCTGCGCTTGGCTCGGGGAGGGGACAGAGGGTGGCCGTGAGGTCCTGGCTACCTCCTAGACATGGCGAGAGAGAGGGAGGTGGTCTGCTGGGGCGAGTGTAGGGTCGGCCGGCAAGCTAGTGCTCAGGGTGGCTCGGCACTGTGGCTAGGGACAAGGTGGTGAGGTGCTAATGGCCTGGCTAGATCAAGAGGGGACAAGGGTATTAAATGGAGATCAAATGGGGGCAAAACCCTATTCAAAATAGTGAGCTAGGATTAGGTTGTAAATCATGCATGCCAAGTGTTTGATGAATGGCCGCATGAGATAAACTTTGGAATTTTGAAAAGTTTTTTGGTGGGTTTGCTAGGCATAAGCTTGAGACTCTGTGGGTGCTTGGGTTTTGAAAATTGAGCTTGTTTGAGTAGTTTTTGAAATAGGGTGATCTTGAGACATACACAAGATTCAATTTTAAACTGTCATTTAAAATTAGCATTTGAATGTTTTTAGCAGATAACAAAGTGGGCCTTGGTACCTCATTATGTGTACTATCAAGGGGTGTAAATATCCACACATGTTTCTGTTAAGTTTTGAGTACTAGGAATAGCCGAAGTAGGCATGATAGTTAATTTGGCCAAAATGACCATTTACTTCAATTATTCATTTTGAGTTGTTCTTCGTTGGGAAAAGTATGGGAATGATTTAGATGATGTTTATTTCACCTAAGAAACATTTTACAAGCAAGGAATCACAGAACCATGGCAATTCAAATCAATTCCTAAATTAAATGCACATACACATGAATGATTTCATTTTTAATTTGGAAAAGTTTTTGTTAACCCTAAATTTGATGATTTGAATCTTGATAAACTTGGATTGAAGTTTTTGGGATGTTACAAACCTTCTCCCCTTAAACAAAAGCTCGTCCCGAGATTTACAAAGAAAACTAGGAACTAAAGAGATCTGGGAACTCTGTCCTAATGTAATCTTGAAGCTCCCAAGTGGCTTCCTCCTCGGAATGGTTGCTCCACTGAATCTTGAGAAACTTGATGCAACTAGTCCTAGTGGTTCTGTAGGCTTCTTCTAAGATACGTATGGGCACTTCCCGATAGGTCAGGTCATTGTTGATTTCTATAGCTCTGTGATCGATGTTATTGAAAACTTCAGTCTTGTCAGGCACTTCCAAGCATTTGCGAAGTAACGAGATATGGAACACATTGTGGTTGGCTGACATCTCTTCAGGCAGTTCCAGTTGATACGATACTTCTCCTCGACAGTTCAGAATCTTAAAGGGCCCGATATATCTGGGGGCCATCTTTCCTTTTAAACTAAAGTGCTGAGTTCCATTCAATGGTGAAACTTTGATATACACAAAATCTCTGACATTGAAAGTCAGGTCTCTCCTTCTTTGGTCAGCATAACTCTTCTATCTGGATTGGGCGGTCTTGATGTGCTCACGGACTTTGTGAACTTTCTCTTCTGCTTCTTTGAGAATGTCGGGTCCAAAGATCTGACTCCCTCCTACTTGCGACCAATTTAAAGTGGTACGACACTTTCTTCCATATAGGAATTCAAATGGTGCCATCTACAGACTAGCTTGATAACTGTTGTTATATGAGAATTCTGCGAAAGGCAGGCAGTCTTCCCATTTTGGTCCGTATTCTAACACACAAGCTCTAAGCATATCCTCTAAGATCTGGTTGACTCTCTCAGTCTGTCCATCAGTTTGCGGGTGATAAGCGGTAGTGAAGTTCAACTTGGTTCCTAATCCTTCCTGGACTTTCTGCCAAAATCTCGAGGTAAACTGGGTTCGTTCATCTGATACTATGGTCTTGGGGGTTCCATGCAGACTAACAATTATAGCGATGTACAGCTCTGCTTGCTTCACACTCTGGTAGGTAGTCTTCACAGGTATAAAGTGGGCTACCTTGGACAATCTATTGATACATCCATTTTGCATCACTATTCTATGTCATAATTTACTATTATTCATTGATATATTTCGTATTGAGAGGTGATACTTATGTTATTTCATCTTTTTTTGCACGGTTGAGGACTTTTGGAGCATGGACCACTACAGTCAGGATTCTGATGGAAAAGGTGCTGTTTGGAGGAAAAATTCGTGAAGATCAGAAAATCTGGGAAAATATACGGAAAATCCTATTTTTCCAGAAGACTAAGGATGCTAGAAGATGGAGTGGAGGTGGGCCACAGGGGGCCCACACCACCCCATGGCGCGGGCAGGCCTAGGCCGCGCCTAGAGGTGGTTTGGCCGCCCTGGCCCACTCCAGCCTCTCCCCTCTGGCGTATATCATCCTCCCGAAACCCTAAGACTCGAGGAGCGACCACAAAAAGATTCCGCCCATCTTTCTGCGGGGTGGAAAACACCGAGAGAGAAAGATCTCTCCGTGTCATGGTGGAGTCATGGCAGATGCCATGGATAGGCTACAGGTGGGGACTAATACACGCTAGGGGAATCCAGGGAGGGATAGTGGAGTGATTCTCCACACAGATGTTTGTATAGCTTAGTATCCAAGATTAAAAGTGCTCCTTGAGATGTATTGGCGAGAGGAGGAAGAAGGAGCCCTCTTACTCTCACCCACAGATCACCACTAAAACCCTAGCCCAAAATAGAATAGCAGAAAAACCAACCCCTTGTACAGAAGCCCCAGCCCCCCTTTTATAGAGGAGGCTCGGTTTCTGCCTAGGGCATACGTGGAGGCATATTACTAAGAATATGCCTCCTCCCAAAGTGGTAAGCCGACCGGGGTGCTTTTCCCCCGCGTCACACATGCTTTAGCGACGTGAGCCTCTGCGGCGCCCGCGTCAGCCGACATGGGCATCGTCACCCTTGTCGGCCACGCCCTAGTGGTCCTATCCTTGCTTGCTTCGCTCAGGTAGTGCGTACCGGTGCTTCTTTTGACCAGTGAGATTCCTTCCTTATCCTAGAAGCTAGACGTGACCCGGATCATAGTTGATCTGGCCACACCTGTTCCTGCATATAAGTAAAACAAGCACTTCCGACTTACTGCTTAAGTCGGTTGAGATTTAGTTAGGCGAACGCCCCTAGGCCGGGTTACTCCATGATTCGGCCTGCCTTGAGGTGACCCGGCTAGCATTTGCTTTGGCCTTGCCGAACCTCGGCTAACTCGGCCTTTATACCCCGGCGTGACCCTACCCGGGGGTATCCCCCCAACATTAGTCCCCGAAGCTGGTGCGGTCTTAGCTGCCTTGGCCGCTAAGGTCACATCAGGTTCTATTCTGTGCTCCGGTCGTTATTGCCGAGTTACCTCTTTACCTCGGATTATATGGATTTACGTTCCCTTTGCACATTCCAAGTTTTCACTTGCCGGCCGGGTTACCACTTTGACTCGGACCTCCTGGTTTTACTTTCCCTCCGCACATTCCAAGTCTTCACTTGCTGGCCAGGTTACCACAGTTCCATCCGGGTCTTGTTTCCTTCTCTCGTACGCCAACCCATGTGAAGGGTAACCATTGTGTCGTCTTATTTTAAGGGCCTGCCTAGTAACCGACGAAGTAATTGTCAGTTAGCACTGTGCGCGGGTCACGTCATGCATGCCTCCTCGTTTATCGCATCACAATGTCACGTCACGGGATTATCTTCGCTCTGTGGTCCTCTGTGTGGCTCCCCACTGATTGGTCCGGGCGAGTGATACACGGCCACTACGTGTGGCCGATCCACAGGACGAGATCCCACTCACCCCTTGAGGGGGTGGTTAAATAGCAGAGGGGTGCATCCCCTAGGATCTTTCTCCTTCCGCGCCCCTCGCCCGTTGCTCTTCTTCTTCCTCTTCCTTGCGACCGCGCCGCCGCCAGTGCTCCAAATAGCAGCGTCGCCGCCGCGCTTTTCCCTCGCACCTCTGCATCACAGCCACCGCACTACTTCCCCGTGCCTCCGCGTCGCGGCCACCGTTAAACAACTTCCTCGCCATGGGTCCTCGCCAATCCAGGCCTCTGCCCCCACCGCCGCTAGCGCCAGCAAGGGCAGCAAAGATCAAATGATGGAAGAGGAGCTCATCGTCGCTGAGCAGGAGATGGAGGAGGACGCCACGACGGCGGACCGCGGCGCGTGGGCCGGGTCATGGGTCTGTCAAGATGATCTTGACTATCTTTACCGAACCAGGCGCATCCCTGCAGGCGTCGCCGCTCGTCTCCCTTCTAACGAACTGGCCCCCTCACCCAATCCGGGTGAGTTCGTCGTCTTCTTGTCCCATTTCCAACGGGGCTTCGGGTTGCCGGTGAGCGATTTTTTCTGGGACTGGCTCAGTACGTACTAGCTCCAGCCCCACCATCTTTCAGCCAACGCCATCACTTCTCTCTCTGCCTTTGCTTCTACGATCGAAGGCTACGCCGGACTGTGGCCCACGAAGGAGCTATGCATCCGGTTCTTCGGCCTTCGTCGCAATGTCATCCCCAACATCCACGCTGATCCGGAGGACAAACAACTCACTCAATTCAGAGCGGCCTCCATTTCACACCGGAGGTTTTCTGTTTTCCCCCGGGTCACCGGGTTAGAGTCCTGCAAAGGATGGGCCCGGACCTTCTTCTATGTCCGGAATACGGGCACTGAAGACTTGATCCGGTTGCTCCCCTATACTCCAGGTCCACCTAACCCGGATCTGTCTGATAAGATCCCCAAGAAGCCCACTGCCTTGGCCAATCAGGTCAACAAGATGTTCGCGGAGCTGAAGAAGCTCGGGCTGCGCAACGAGGATGCCATGATCACTTTCGTGCGCAGCCGGATTTCCCCCCTCCAGAAGCGCACCCACAAGGTGTGCCACATGAGCTTCGGCCGCGACCCCAACCGGACCTCATCCTTCGAGCTGAGCAACACGGAGATCTATCGCCGGGTTAAGGCTCTTTTTACCACCCACAAGGACTTCTCCTCCGAGTGGACTTGGGGAATTGAGCATTACTGCCACGATAGGCTCCCTCCCGTGGTAAGCTTCATGTTGCGAACTTACCCCGGAGCAATTATATGTCAGTTATTGTTGTATTTTTGACTCTTTTGTTCATTCCTTTCCTCAGCAATTTCTTCAGCAGACCATCGAGGACGGCACCGATCCGACCCTTAAGTGGGCGCCAGACTGCGAGACTCCGGATGAGGAGGAGCCGGACCAGGAGATGTTCCTCCTGATGACCGACGCCACGAAACGACCCACGGGTAAATCTTCTTCCATTAGAGATTGGCCAGATGATGAGGATGACTCGGATGTCGAGGTGATTGAACCTGTTGAGGCTGTCCCCCTTTCTTTTTCTTTTCCGCCATCAGCTCACCCCGGTGGTCACATCCACGAGGATCCTCCCCTCCCTACGGGCGAGCCTGTTCCGGTGGCTCCGAAGAAGAAGCGCGGAGCTGCTTCAAGTTCATCCTCCGAACCTTCTCAACCCGCTAAAATGCGAAAGAAGTCCGGGGACAAGACTGCCTCCAAGCCAGCAGGCAAGACCCCAGCACGAAGCGCTCGGAAACCCAATGAGGCCCAAACCTTGGATGCGTAAGTTGTTTTGCCTTCTATAACTTGCTCTCCCTTGCATCGTTGTGATTTCTCTTCTAACATTATTCTCTTTTGCAGGGCTCCGGTGGAGGTCCCTCAAAGTGGATCGAGCATCTCTTCACCTCCGCTGAGCCCTATTCAGAGGGTTCTGCGGCCGCTCCGGGTTCTGCTCCACCTCGGCATGAGGGGGGTAACCTTGGAGCGGGGGAGACCGGCCCGGCCGAGGCGACGACATCCACCACTTCGGCATCGCCGCAACCAGCATCCACTGAAGCAACCTCGGCTCCAGTACAAGTACCAATAACCAGACCCGTACCAACACCAACTCTAGCATCAGCACCAACTCCGGCTGCAAAAACATTAGCAGCAGCACCAAGTCCAGCACCAAGAGCACCAACGCCTAGCTCCTCTGCCTCGTCCGAGTCTTCTCAACCTCGGCGAGGAACCATTCTGGCCGCTCCTAAGGGGAAATCCGCTGCGACGACTTCCTCTTCCCAGCAAGCCAAGGACAAGAAGGCTCCGGACACT
The DNA here is from genome assembly GCA_910589775.1 of Avena eriantha. NCBI lineage: Eukaryota > Viridiplantae > Streptophyta > Magnoliopsida > Poales > Poaceae > Avena > Avena eriantha. The sequence continues at coordinate 401,227,293 of OU342743.1, read as the reverse complement.
ACCAAGCCACCATCCGTCGAAGTCGGGCAGCGTACCCTCGTGTCAATGCTTCCCAAGAAAGCACCAGCAACGAAGAACGAGCCGGCCGAGCCAACTGACATACAACAAATGGTTCTGCACACCAGCCCAGCCCTTGCCTTGATCGAAAGGAAAGAAGCGCATGCAAAGGGCTTGGTGGCGCCCCATATGCCCAGCGGTGAATGGTACCCTCCAAGCTTAATTGAATTCGTCATGAATTGGAATAAGGCGGAGGTGGTTCAGGACACGGATCTTCCGGAGAAGTTCGGCCCTGCCGAGTTTTCCACTCAGATTAACACAGCCGCAAAGGCAATTAACCTCGCCGGGCGGATGATGGAGGTACGTCGCTTCCCCTTTACAAATTGTAGATAATAACCATTAGTCCCCGAGCCTCCGGGGGAGTAACTTGTTACTCGGCCGGATGCTGTTTAGAAAATTAGCGTAGCTCCATGAGAAATTTGAATATGCACACACCTAGAGCCGGGTTAAGTTCCACTTGGCCCGGATTTTAGTACACTTCGAGTATGCACACACCTAGAGCCGGGTTAAGTTCCACTTGGCCCAGATTTTAGTACAATTCGAATATGCACACACCTAGAGCCGGGTTAAGTTCCACTTGGCCCGGATTTTAGTACACTTCGAATATGCACACACCTAGAGCCGGGTTAAGTTCCACTTGGCCCGGATTTTAGTACACTTCGAATATGCACACACCTAGAGCCAGGTTAAGTTCCACTTGGCCCGGATTTTAGTACACTTCGAATATGCACCGAGCTAACTTGTGTTTCTGTATCCCTTTTAGGTGACCACCAATCGCCGGAGTGCTGAATTCCAACGCTTGCTGGATACCCACAAGATGCTACGCGCAAAGCAGGCCGCACTTATCACGGAATACGAGAAGAGGGGTAAATTTCTTCCTTATCACTTCTTGCTTTTTCTTAATCTTCCTTTGCCGAACTAATCTCATCATTCGGTTTCCACAGCTAGGGTGGAGGCTGAGAACATAATCATGCGGAAAAATCTGGAGCAGATTAATGGTAAGTCAGTTATGTCCAGCCTTGCAGTGCTTTCCACTTCTTTTTCTCCATGGCTCGGCAAACATTCATACCTCGGCTCTGCCGGGCCAACACACTATTTCAGCATCGCTTGAAGATAGTGTGCCCGTGCCTGATATGATGCTGCATTTTCTCGAACAAGCAGGGCAGCGCCAAGCCGAGCTTAAGAAGAAAGATGACGAGCTCGCCCTCCTCCGGACCAAGGACGATGAGGTTTCTAGGCTCAAGGCTGAGATGGAAAAGATGAAGGCCCAGCACCAATCCGAACTTCAAAAGGCTGGCCAGAATTTCACAGAAGAGCACGAGCGCCTCAACCTCCAGATCGCCAAGGACCAGGATCTTCTCAAGGAGTTCGGCATCCAGCTTGGGTCGGCGAACGCTGAGCTTGAGCAGCTCCGGAAGAGACGGGATGACTGCACCAAGGAGTTGACCCGGATCCTCAGTCATATATCACGTAAGTTTCTTTCTCTTTTCCGACCTACTTCTCCGGGTTACTTCATATCTCTTTTCTTGACCTTTCTCCTTTGTCTCGTTTCTAGGAAAATTTCCAGAGGGCACTCCTATTGCGAGCGCAGCAATTGCCAACTTCCGCCGACAAAGGGGTACTCCGGTCACTTCTGATAGTGAAGGGATTCCTTATGACCTGGAGGATCTGTTGGTCATCTTATCATCTCGCGTGGAGCTCATCAAGAATTACGGCAAGGAAATCCTCGGCGCTGCAGCTCGCATCTTCAACACTTTCTGGCCCGGCGAAGAAGCCCCGGAGACCACCGCACTTCTCATTGAGAAGTTAATGGAAACCGATAATCAGCTTGACCTTTGGAGAGAGTCGGCTGGACGTGCCGCAGCTGATACCATTCTTCACCACATACTCACGTGGTACGAGAAGATTGATCTCAACCTCCTGACACGTCTGCGCACAGGATCCAGATGGACCAATGAGCCGGAGTGGGTATCTCGGCGCCAGGCTTGTGCCTATAGCCTTATTGAATACGCTCCCATTCATGAATGGGTTGTGGGGCCGAGCTCCCTGGAAGCCGCTGGGGACGAAGAGGTTGAGCACGGTGAAGATGGCTCGGATGATGAAGGAGAAGATGATGCCTCTGATATTGAGGGCAGCGAGGACGATGCCGAACTTCCTCCTCCTGCTGCTCCTTGAGCGAAAACACTTAAAAACTTATTAGATCCCCGGTATGCCAGGTGGAGTTGTATTCTAAACACATGTGATATTTTTCTACTAAGTTCTTATGCCGGATTAACTTGGGCATAGTCCCCGAGTTTCTTTTTCTTGTTCATTCAATCTCTTGGCTCGGTTCGTGTCTACCTTGATTCGGTTTTATGACTTACGAATCCGAGCTTCAAAAATTGTCTTAACAATACTGGGAAACTTTTAGACTTAGCACCAAACTAAAACTGCATAATAACTTGAAAATAAATGTAGGGTTAGTTCGAAAAAACAAACATCGGCTCGAATAAATTCTTCTCCTTAGTTGTTTTTCATGTGCTACGCAATTCCACACTTGTTCTCTTGCTTGCCATGAAGCCAATTCTTGGTGGACAGCAGCAAGTCGAAGAGTTGGGCTCTTGGTGCTCGCACACTACTAATCCGAGTTAAGTAGAACAACTTATTCCAGCTGACGCGCAAAAAACAACAAACATTATTAAGGCAGTCCCCGAGTTACTGCTCGAGGTGCCAACATTTTATTGATAAGCTCATTGCCGACATACATACCGACATATGAGATAACTCGGATACATAGACTTCTTAGCTAAGTGTAGAAAGGACGAAGTAGAGCTATATTCCATGGCCGCTTGGATTCCTCTCCGGACCTGTCCGCCTTGTTCTTTTCCTGTGGCTTTGCATCTATAAGATAGTAAGAATCATTGTGCAATGCTTTGCTCACGATGAACGGCCCTTCCCATGGGGGGGATAACTTATGCATGCCCGTAGTACGTTGTACCAACCGGAGCACCAGATCGCATTCCCGAAAGACCCTGCGGCACACTTTCTGGCTATGATAGCGTCAGAGATTTTGCTGATATATGGCGGATCTGGACAGTGCCAGTTCTCTCGCTTCTTCCAGCAGATCAACATCATTTTTCCGGGCTTCTTGCACTTCGGCTTTTGTGTATTGGGTGACCCTAGGCGAATCATGCTCTATGTCGGCTGGTAATCGAGCTTCCGCCCCATATACCAGAAAGAACGGCGTATACCCTGTTGATCGATTCGGAGTTGTTCTTAAACTCCACAGTACCGCTGGTAGTTCTTCTATCCAGCACCCCGCTAATCTTTACAGCGGCTCAATGAGCCGGGGTTTTATCCCGGATAATACTAATCTGTTGGATCTTTCCACTTGGCCGTTCGATGCGGGGTGGGCTACCGAGGCTAAGTCCATCTGGATCCTCTTATCCCGGCAGACACGAGCAAATGCTCCTTCCGCAAAATTTGTGCCATTATCAGTTATGATACTGTGAGGATAACCGTACCTCAAGGTGATATCTTTGAGAAACGTTACGGCCATAGCTCCATCACATTTTCTTATAGGCTTTACCTCAATCTACTTCATAAACTTGTCCACCATTACCAGAATGTGAGTCATATTTCCCCTTGCTGGTTTGAATGGGCCAACCATAACCAAGCACCATACGAAAAAATGGCCAAGTGATTTGTATGGTCTTGAGTTTCGACATTGGCATATGTGTCTTGGTAGCGTACCTCTGAAAACCATTACATTTTCTCACCAAATCTTCCGCTTGCTCTAAGGCATTTGGCCAGTAGAATCCGTGCCGGAAAGCTTTTGCTACCAAGGCTCGGGATGAGGCGTGATGCCCGCATTCCCCCTGATGTATATCTCGGATGATTTCAAGCCCTTCTTCCGGGTCAACACACCGCTAGAGGACATTGGTCACACTTCTTTTGTATAGTTCAGAATTGATGATCGTGTAGGCCTTTGCCCTCCTCTGCGTTTTCCTAGACAGCACTTCCTCCGTGGGTAACGTTCCATCTTTCAAGAATTGAAATATAGGTAGTGCCCGAGCTAGTATTGTTCGCACAGGGAATACATCCTCGTCTATATCCATCTGATCCACCGACATAACTTCTGCCGGATCACGCTGTGTAGTCCCTGGGTTCAGCGCACCACTTCCTGTGTCAATGTCCATGGGCACAACTCCGGATTCTGTGTCCTCCGGGACATAGATTGACTCGGATTCTCGGGATGGCCTGATGGATGGTTTCCTGAGGTGCTCTAATGCTACACCCGGTGGAATTGCTTGTCGGGTTGACCCGAGCTTCGACAGCATGTCGGCAGCCTCATTTTCCACCCGAGGAACGTGATGAAACTCGCATCCCTCAAAGTAACCAGATATCTTCTGCACATGAAATCTGTACAGTGCCATGTTTGGGTCAAGGGCGTCCCACACTCCGGACACTTGCTGCACCACCAAATCCGAGTCACCAAAACATATGATCCGATGTATGCCAATTTCTTTTGCCACCTTGAGCCCGTGCACAAGTGCTTCATACTCGGCGACATTGTTTGATGCCGTGAAATGGATCTGCAACACATATTTCAACTGGTCCTTCTTTGGCGATGTGAGTACAACTCCGGCACCTAGCCCGGTTTTGGTTTTTGATCCGTCAAAGTGCATTCACCAATAGTTCGGATCTTGGAGTGGCGGTTCGTATTGTACCTCGGCCCAATCCACAAAAAAGTCCGCCACAACTTGAGATTTGATGGCTTCTCTTCTGTCATATTGCGGAGCATAAGGAGCTAGCTCAATTGCCCATTTTGCAATTCTGCCGCTCGCATCCTTGTTACTCATTATCTCGGATATGGGGGCCTCACATATGACCCGGATGGGATGCTCCTCAAAGTAGTGCTTCAGTTTCTTGGCGGCCATATACACGCCATATGCCACCTTTTGATAATGTGGATAATTCTGCTTTGAGGCTGATAACACCTCGCTCAAGTAATACACTGGCCTTTGCACTGACTTACCTTCCTCGTCGTGCTCCACCACTATCACTGCACTTACAACTCGGTTGGTTGCGGCTATATAGAGCAACATTGGCTCCTTTGATAGTGGTGAGGCTAGCACTGGTGCCGTGGCTAACATCTTCTTCAGGTGGGTAAAGGCTTCATCGGCCTGCGGTGTCCAAGCAAACTTATCCGACTTTTTCATGAGTTGGTAAAGAGGCAATGCCTTCTCTCCCAACCGACATACAAACCGACTTAACGAGACCAGGCAACCTGTGAACTTCTGGACATCGTTAAGACACTTCGGCAGTTCCATTCATTCGATGGCCCGAATTTTGGTTGGATTAACCTCGATACCTCGGCTGGAAACAAGAAAACCAAGCAATTTTCTAGCCGGGACACCGAAGGTGCATTTTTCCGGGTTAAGTTTCATCTGGAACCTCCTTAGGTTCGCAAACGTTTGCCTGATATCGTCAAGGAGCATTTTGCTTTCCTTGGTCTTGATAACCACATCATCCACATACACCTGTACATTTTGACATATTTGGTCATGCAAACATTTTTGCATACATCTCTAGTATGTTGCCCCTGCATTACGTAAAGCAAACGGCATGGTGCGATAGCAATAAGCCCCATACGGGGTAATAAATCCAGTCTTTATTTGATCATCCAGATTTAGAGGTATATGGTGGAAACCAGAATATGCATCGATGAATGACAACAGTTCACATCCAGCACTTGAGTCTATGACCTGATCTATTCTTGGCAGCGGAAATGGATCTTTTGGACACGCCTTGTTCAGGTTCGTGTAATCAATACACATGCGCCAAACCACTGCCACGTTCGGGTCATACTTCTTGTTTTCCACCAGCACCGGATTAGACAGCCAATCCGGGTAAAGAACTTCCATGATAAACCCTGCAGCTAGCAACCGAGCTATCTCATCCCCAATGACTTTCCTCCTATCTTCGGTGAAGCGGCGGAGAGGTTGCTTCACCGGCTTAGCTCCGTATCTCACATTCAAACAGTGCTCGGCCAACTCCCTCGGAACACCTTGCAAGTCTTGTGTGGACCAAGCAAAAATGTCCCGATTCTCACGGAGGAAGCTGACGAGCTCGCTTTCCTATTTATCACTTAACCCGGCACCAATTGTTACGGTGCGCTCTGGGAACATGTCATCAACAGGAACCTTCTTGGTATCTTTCGTGGCTTGGAAAGAGACACTTCCATGCGGGTTACTCAGCACTGGCATATACTACTGCACGGAATGAGCCAATGCCGCCACTTCTTAAATTTTCCTTTTTTCCTGCGCAATCACAAGTGACTCGGCTAAGTTCGACTCGGACGACGCACACTCCATCGAACGTCAGAAATCCCCTGCAATGGTAATCACCCTATTTGGTCCGGGCAACTTCATCTTCAAGTAGCTAATATGACAACTTGCCATGAACTTGTTCAGCGCTGGCCTTCCGAGTAACACATGATACGCGCTCTCCAAGTTCACCACTTCGAACTCCAGATTTTCAGGTCGGCAGTTGTCTCTTGTGCCGAACAACACGTCAACCTGGACTTTGCCTATTGGCTCGCAAGAAATACCGGGCACAATACCATGGAAAGTTGTCCTCGTGGGCTGTAGCATGTTTTCCGAGATGCCCAACTTACGCATTGTGTCCGCGTACATGATGTTAATGCTGCTGCCATTGTCGATCCGTACCTTTGAGGACCTAACATTAATGCTAGGCCCAATGAACGTCGGGTTCAGCAGCAATGCATACGAACCAGGGCTTGGCATAAGCTTGGGATGATCCTTTATGCTCCAGGTAATTTCCTGGTCCAACCAAGGCATGAACCTCGTCACTGCAGGCATTACCGCATTCACCTCCATGTGCCTACGCTGTAAGCTTTTTCTATCAGTTTCCTCAGTGGTGAACACACAGTAGCTCTGATGATGCTCCCTGTACTCGTTTCTCCCCTCATTTCCGGGGTACCTCTGATCCGGCTGATGCTGATTTTCTACCTGATGCACTGCATCCCTTCTCTCATTGTTATCATACCTCGGCGAAGGGGGAGGCAACATTAGCTGTTGCGTGTTCGCTCTGGAGAGCAGTTGCTGCCGGGGTAACTCCTGCTGAGGCTGATCATTCCGGGGTGCCTGAGCATTCCCTGAACCACCTTATTCAATCTTGCGCATCCACTCACATTGCCTCGTCGTATGACCCGCTGTGTTGTTCGGATTTGGTGTATGAAACTTACAGGTTGGTCCAGCATCGACTCATAAGTATACCTCGGATGGTCTTTCCTTTCTTGCCACTGCTTCTTTTGCTCTGGTGTCCAAGTTTTCTTGCCATCGTTTCTCGGAGTCCATTGCCCTCTAGTTTTTTGGCGTTGGATGCCCCCTGCTCCGGGATGATCTTGATTCACAGCTGCAACTTGGTGCAAACCGTATCGATGATCTGGTCTATCATCTCTCCTTTCTCCTCTATAGTCATTCCTCCGGGATGATCCGACTCCATCCCTCTGATAGTACTCATCGCTTGACTCGTTTGACGCGAGCCTAGGTTGAGTCGGATCACCCAAAGCATACGAATCTGCAATTCGGATCATTTCTGCCAACGTAGTTGGCATTTTCCTTTGCAACCTCATCCACAGCTCGCTTGCATATCTGCACCCATGTGCAAACCACGCTATGGCTTGTGATTCTATCATGCCCTCACACGATTTTCTCACGGTACACCACCGGGTTAAGAACTCCCGGTCTGTCTCATTAGGTCTTTGCTTGCACATAGCTAGGGTCCGCGGCCTATTTGGCCTCTGATATGTACTCGAGAAATTGCTAATGAACATTTCCTCAAAGTCTATCCAGCAGTTGATGCTTCCGGGTGGTAAATTGTTCAGCCATACTCTTGCCGGGCCTTCCAACATCTGGGGTACGTATCGTACTGCCCACCTCAAGTTACCAGTGGCAATTTTTACAGCCGTCGCATAGTTTATCAGCCAATCCTCCGGCTTGGTACTGCCGTCATACGTCTTCGTGCCCCTGGGTAACTGAAAGTTGGGTACCGGTGGCTCTTTCATGATTCGGGGTCCAAAACATGCTGGACCCGGTGGACCTTGACATTCTATCTGTTCCGACCTATACAGTCGATCCAGTTTCAACCTGGCATCATCTGGCATCAAATCCCTCCTTCCCAATCTCGACCCTATCACATGATAGTCCGGTCTAGGGTATCCTGCGTTTGCCATCTCCGAATCACCGTCGTTGTACCGGTTTTGCTCTTGTGGCGCACCTTTCTGTTGCATACCTCGGCCGGCACTTTGGTCTTGCCTTGGTATATTCCGCTGCTGCGGTTGTCCTGCTCCAGCCGAGTTTCGCTGTCCGGCATTGCCGTTGACAACGTTCCCTTCACCGGCATTGCCTTGGTCGCGGTTACCTCGGCCAGCTTCTCCTCGGCTCACACTCCGTCGATCATCATTTTTCTGCACTTCTTTTCCTTTCCCTACTCGCGTTGGGTCATACGGGACGATCTGTCTGTTCCGTCTAGGCGAGGTTACTACCTCCTCTCTCCTTAGACCACCATGAGGGGACGATGCGGGTCCAACGGATTTCTCCTGGTTACCCATCACCGAATGGATGATCTTGGAGGCTCCAGCTCTCTCTAGGTTTGCTCTGAGTAGTTCCTCGTTTTGCCTATTTGCAATCCGAACCAGCTCGTTAACCCTATCTTGTTGTCTTTGCCTGGCTTCACCCGTCAGACCCTCTAACTCGGACACAGCTGCATCCGCCGCTCTGAGGTTCTTGGTCGGGGTACTATACCTCGGCAGCCCCACAGACAAGCAGTATTCTGATTCCTCAACTCCATTATCACCTTCTCTATTCATCTCACTCATGAGATTTCTCCCTTTTACCTTTACTGCCTCAACTTTAATTGCTTTCGCGTACTCACGCAGCGTCGTGTTCAACGACTGCTGAGCCGCGGCTATTTTCTTTGCACCCTCTAGTATTTTTTTCCTAGTTTCTTCTAGCTCGGCCTGCGCTCGAGCCGGATCTACCGCTGCTACTACAGGGTTTGCCAAGCTGTCCATTGCCTCTCTCAACACATTTTCCGGCCTCTCTAGCGGAGGACCCCTAGCTTTCCTTGGTGCCTTAGGCGTTACCTCCGGATCTGGCGCTGGATCCTTTCTTGCGCCCGCACCAGGCGCAGTCATCATCACTTCTGCGCGGTCCGGGGAGCGAGCGATACGCGCCCCGCGAGCCGTAGTGAGGGGTGGTTCCCTTGCTTCGACGATGTGGCATGGATGAACGCAAGACACGTCCACCGCAACGTAGACCTTGTGCGCGCCGAGCTTGACGAAGAGGCCGTTGCGCGGAAGAGGGCGCGTGCCGAAGCAGCCTGCGTTGTTGCTGACGAAGTCCAGGTCCCCAAAGCGCTGAACGAGCCCGGAGACGATGCGTTCGCCGGTGGCGATGAGGTTTCCGTCCAGATCTTGACCCCTGCTAGCGCCGCTAGCCCCACGGTGGGCGCCAACTGTCATGGTGGTATCACGGCAGATGCCATGGATAGGCTAAAGGTGGGGACTAATACACGCTAGGGGAATCTAGGGAGGGATAGTGGAGTGATTCTCAACACAGATGTTTGTATAGCTTTGTATCCAAGATTACAAGTGCTCCTTGAGCTGTATTGGCGAGAGGAGGAAGAAGGAGCCCTCTTACTCTCACCCACAGATCACCACTAAAACCCTAGCCCAAAATAGAATAGCAGAAAAACCAACCCCTTCTACAGAAGCCCTAGCCCCCCTTTTATAGAGGAGGCTCGGTTTCTGCCTAGGGCATAAGTGGTAAGCCGACTGGGTGCTTTTCCCCCGCGTCACACATGCTTTGGCGACGTGAGCCTCTACGGCGCCCGCGTCAGCCGACATGGGCATCGTCACCCTTGTCGGCCACGCCCCGTGGTCCTATCCTTGCTTGCTTCGCTTAGGTAGTGCGTACCGGGGCTTCTTTTGACCAGCGAGATTCCTTCCTTCTCCTAGAAGCTAGACGTGACCCGGATCATAGTTGATCTGGCCACACCTGTTCCTGCATATAAGTAAAACAAGCACTTCCGACTTACTGGTTAAGTCGGTTGAGACTTAGTTAGGCGAACGCCCCCCTGGTTCGGGTTACTCCGTGATTCGGCCTGCCTTGAGGTGACCCGGCCAGAATTTGCTTTGGCCTTGCCGAACCTCGGCTAACTAGGCCTTTATACCCCTGCGTGACCATACCCGGGGGCATCCCCCCAACACTCCGGCAGACAAATTTCTTCCGGGGGAATTCCTTCCCGGAGAGGGAAGATCGTCGCCATCAACACCACCATCAAGCTGGACTTCATCGGGATCATCATCATCATCACCACCACCATCATCACCATCAGCACCCTCATCACCATCTCCATATTGCTGTAACAATTGAGTTGAATCTTGCATAGTTCATAGGGGAAACTTTCCCGGTGTTGATTACTCTTTGTAGTTGATGCTATTGAGTGAACCATTGAATTATTGTTTATGTTCAGATTGTTATACATCATTATTCCATCTCTGATCATGATCCATATGATGTCTTGTGAGTAGTTCGTTTTGTTCTTGACGACATGGGAGAAGTCTTGTTGTTAGTAGTGGAGTTGCATTGAGAAAGATTCAATAGATTGTTATTTAAGTTGTGGCGTACTTCTTCTAGTGGTGTCATGTGAACGTCGACTACATGACACTTCACCTATATGGGCCTAGGGGAATGCATTGTGTATTTGGCTACTAATCGTAGGGTTGCCGGAGTGACAGAAACCTGAACCCCTGTTAGGAAATCATTGCACATGGGACGTAAGGGTCTTAGAGTTTAAAGCTGTGGTTAGGTTTCTACCTTAATTACTTTCTTGTACTTACGGATGTTTGCAAGGGGTATAATCACAAGTATGTATTAGTCTTGGATGGGGCGGTACATTAGCACAGGTTCACGCACACAACACTTAGCAAGCTAAAGAACATTAATCGACTATATGAAGCGAAAGCACTTGACAGTCTTCCCATGTGTCCTCGAGAATGTTTGGTCATCTTAACAAATACAACCGGCTTGTCCTTTGCTGCATAAAGGATTGGGCCACTTGGTGCATTTATTCCTACTGTCTTTTATTTACTCGTACTTTGTTTACTTGCTTTATCGAAAACCCCTAAAAATCCGTTTGCTAAGTATTTGCAGAGAATTCCTGATCCATACCACTAGCCAGCACCTTCTGCTCCTCGTTGGGTTCGACACTCTTACTTATCGAAAATACTGCGATACACCCCCTATACTTGTGGGTCATCAAGACTATTTTATGGTGTCGTTGCCGGGGAGTGAAGTGCTATTGGAGAGTGGAATTGGTAAAGGAAACTTCTACTGTGAGTATTGTTTACTTCTGCTACTTGCTATTTTTTCGTTATGGATAATTCGCTGAGTTTCTTATTTGGTAATGCTCCTACCACTGCTAAGGTAGTAGATAAGCCACCACCTGGTGAGAATGATGTTTTCAAATACATACAAGAATTATTGATCGTGTTATGGATAACTACTATGTTGGGGATAGAACTGTCCATCCCGGTGATCATTTACTCTTTATACACGAATTATGCGGGTTGTTCAAGTGTGCAGGTATTACTACAAATCAAGTTAAGAAGAAGTTATTCTCATTATCACTGAAAGGAAGAGCTGAGGAATGGTATAAGCTGCTGAAGAATGGTCAAGCTCTGGAATGGGAGGAAATAGTGCCTCTCTTTTATTCAAAATTTTATCCTCCTAGTGAGATTCATAAAGATCGGAATCAAATATACAACTTTTGGCCTATTGATGGAGAGAGTACAGCTCAAGCTTGGGGGAGATTGTAGTTACTAATGCTCAAATGTCCCATTCATGAGCTCCCCAACAATATTATTATCAACAACTTTTATGCAAGGCTCCCTCTACATGATAAAGATTTATTGGATGCTTCTTGTGCTGGGTCATTCACTCGCATGGAAGAAGAAGTTAAATGGGACCTTCTAGACCGTATTTAAGACAATGCTGAAGCTTGGGAGAATGACAAAGGTAGAAAGTAAGGTATAAATTATGATTATGAATGCATTGAATCTTTTATGGGAACTAATGACATTCAAAATATTAAAAATGCTTATGGTATAGACTCTCAAGCTATTGATTCTTATTTTAAGGCTTTTGCTTCTTATATTGAAGTGCCTAAAAAGAAGTGGAATAAGTATCATGAACCTTATAAAGATATTGCTAAGAGTGTTCCTGCAAGAAATACTGAGGTTTATACTGCTAATTATGTTTTACCTGAACCTTATATTGAGAAAATGCCTTTCCCAGTTAAGATAAGGGAACATTCTATGATGGCTAGTATGGTAGATGAAAGTATGAATAAAGCTGTTGAACCTGATAAAAAAATGGTTGATGAACCTATAATAGCAAATGTGAAAGACTTTGTCACCAAGTATGAAGAAGAGGGACACACTATCCTTTGTAAGGATACCACTAATATTGTTTCACATAGTAGTGTTATGAGAGCTAGTATTCCTGTGTTTTCTATTAGAATAAGTGATCATCGCTATGATGGTCCTTGTGATAGCTATATTGTTAAGTTTATGCATGATATTGAAAGTTACTATGAAAGAGGAAAAAGTGTTCTTATACATCTCAATAATATCAAGTTTCCTCGTTTTATGTTGAAAGTTTTTATGTTGCACTTCTTTTGCCTTCTTATGCAAGTTGCCTCTGGTTTCAATAACTTGTTTATTAACAAAATTCCCTTGCATAGGAAGTGGGTTAGACTTAAATGTGTGTGTTTTTGCTTCTTAATGCTCTCTTTCACCTCAATTCATATCCCTATGAGATCTTCTTCAAAATTATCATGCCCATCTTAATGGCCATAAAGAAAGAGCTTTATGGGAGACAACCCAATTTATTTTTGCTTTTAGTTTGTCTTTGTTTCTTTGAGTCTTGGAAGCTATTACTTCGGTAATAACCGCTCCTTATCCATTTTGTTTGGTTTTTGTGTCAAGATCAACCTCTAATGAGAGAGAAGTAAGATTTGGGGAAGTTCCTGTCCCAAAACAGATTTTTGTGCTTCACCGTAAAAATTCGTGAGAGATCTATGTATGTCAGATTGAGCTGTAATGTTTTGTGCTTCTGCCCCAGGTTATTATTTAACTTTCGTTAGTTTTGCCCTTTTTGATTTGGCCAACAGAAGATTTTCAAAAAATTTGATCTTTACATGCTGGTCTGTTTTGACAGATTTTGCCAATCTTGCATTTGCTTCTTTATTTGATTTCCTTTTTGAATTGTTTTTGGGCTTTCAGAAGGAATTACTACAGTAGCTTTTGTTTTGATGGTTTTCAGTTGAAAGTTGAACTAAAAAGGTTTTATCACTTCACTTATACTAATCTTGCTACTGAGAATTGTGTGAAGTTTTGTGTGAAAGAAATTTCCAGGAAGTGGAGACAATGGTGTAATAAGGAAGAGAAGAGTTTTATGACTCAAGTAATAAGTATATGAAGATGAAGATATCAATGATATTCAAGAGATGACTCCGGGAGGATCCACTAAATACCAAATTCAGAGACCTGCAGAGTCTGTTTTCAAATAGGTAACAGTTCTGGTAAGAAAAGTTCCGCGAAAATACAATCCAACTATATTTTTGTAGTTTTCAATCAATAAGGAAAGCTACGAAGTGAAAAAGGGACGGAAACAGAGCCAGGGTGGCTGACACCACCCTGTGGCACGGGCCCACCCCTTGCCGTGCCACCAGGTGGTGAGTCCACCCCGGACTCCACCTCCGACTCGTTTTCTCCCAGTACCTTCCTTTTGATGTGAAACTTCGTAATATATAACCCCCCGGACCCCCCGAGGTTCGTATATCGTGTTTTGGTCGTGTTATTGTTTCGATCTGTTTCTGCTAGGACATACTCTTTGAAAGTTTAGAAGCACAATGGTGTCTGCCAAGGATAAAGGGAAGGAGCCCATGGAGGAAGTCCTCCAAGACCCCGGGAAGGAGAAGGAGATCAACAGTGAAGGTGAAGAGGAGAAAAGCCAACACCCGCACACCGGCACTAACGTTGCAAGCATTGGAGTGGTGGCAAATCCAGCCATTGGAGGGAAGCCTCCTCGTCACCGTTCAGATCCCTGGTCACTTCCTCCACACACCAAGAATCCTTTCCATACCCTTATCCATGAGCATCAATACCAGAATATGCCCAAGGGGAAATTACCCTCCAATTGGGATTTGCCTCATTCTAGCCATGCAGGAAAAAAAGACTTCAAGGAGGAAGAGTGGGGAAAGAATAGCAAGAGCTGGAATTCTCAACACGACATGATCATGAGCCGCATTGAGAAAAACTCATAGCTAATTCGTAATCTCACTTTCGAGATTGAGGACTTGGGGAAACTGATCAGAGAGCTCATCAAGAGGATACAACCACCACCTAAGGAGTAATTCGTCATCAGGTTTGGCATCCCCTTGGTTTGTTCCAAGCTTGGGGGAGTGCCGCGGTATCATATCACTATCTTCTATCTTTTTACCCTTTTAGTAGAGTCATATCATGAATAAAGGAGTTATTATGTAGGATGGTTTGCATTATGGAAGTGTCCCCTCTCTCGCTAGATATGTATCCCTTGGTGTGAGTTTCCGTTATGAAATATTAATGAGAAGTTCAATCATTTATTCTTTTGCATAGCTTATGTTAGTTTTCAATTCGCGGTTATATGATTGATCTTGTTGTTAGTATTGGTATCACTTTGGGATCATTGAGTTAATTTAGTTGGTTTTGGCATACCTGGCTCGGTCAGTAGCAACACCTTTTTGAGAGTTGAAAAGAAAAAGATAGAAGTACTCTAAAGAAAAATAATTTCATCATCTTTCTTTCTTGATTTGCTCATAAGTCTAGTATTCTCTAGTTAAGATCTTTTGTGCTTCCAAGGAAGATTGCATGTTTGTTATTATCACTTGTATGTTTATTTGTTTCCTTCAACTGTTATACTTGCTACCCAGCCTTGCTAGCCAAAAACCTGTACTGAGAGGGAATTCTTCTCGTGCATCCACTCCTTTAAACCAAAACCTTTGCCATTTGCGTCGACCATACCTACCTAGTAGCATTATTGCTATTCCAAGTAAATTATTGTTTTGTCTACCTCCCAAATTAAACTTGTTATGTGAAAATTAGTGATTAAAGCTCTCACGAACTTAATGGCACACTTTACTTTCATGCATTTAATAAACTTGAACCATTGTGCTCACCTATGTTGCGTATATGCTTGCGTTTTGTAAGTTGTGAATTAGCAGAACCATGCTGTCATGGGGAACGCTTTCAACATTGCACTGGTACTTTTTACTAAGTTGATATCATGTTCTTTTGTCTATGGATGTCGTCGGTGTGAAATGAAAGGGGAGCTTGTAAGTCCATGGAGTTATGCATATGTGTTAGAGAAACGCCTAGGCCACTGGTCTAATCCATGTTGACATAGTGGAAACCTGCAGCGTAACCATAAAGAGTATCTATGAAGCATTCTTCTTATAAAAAAAGAGATAGAGATTGAGAAAAAAATAAAAGAAAAAAAAGATTATGAAAATAGGAAAGAGAGGAAAGAGAGAAAAAAGCACCATATTCCCATGGTAAATAAAAAGATTGCTAAGATACTTGTTGTCTACTTGCCTTGTCATTTTGATATGGGGATTCTTCCGTATCATCGGGCAAGGGGTACCCCGTTGGCGGTTCTCAATGATACACACATGCTTACCATGATAAGAACTTACCGGTGACTAAACTTGAGTAGCATGAGGAGCGGCCCTCGTATTCAAGGGACATGAGATTCTCAACTTACAACTTGTCAATGCATATCCTCATTTTTTATCACTTTAACCTTAATCACCTAAAGATTCCTATGATAGGGGCAATGAGAGTTGAAAGCTAGTAAGTATCATAATTTTTGGGAGCTCTTTATGAGACTTGCAATCCCTGCTTCCCTCTTTGAAGGGCCTTTCTTTTGCTTTGTAGTTGAGTCCGTAAACCTACACCCTTCTAACTCAACAAGTATTTTGAGTTGATGTGTTTCATTCATGCATATGATGATTTATTCAATCATGTCTCTTATGTTCCTTGTTTTGCACATTGCTCTTATCTTGAAGTTTACTACTTTGAGAGCTTCCATTGAAAACCAGCTATTTGTGAACTCCAGCAAATTATCAACTATTCTTCGACCAAGAGCTAAGTTTGCCATTACCAATTATGATTCACTTTATGTATCTTTTTTGTGTTTCCTTTACTCAGTGCAAGTAGAGTTATATAATAGTGAGTTGTCTTCTATTATGATCTATGTATTTGATGAATGTGATGCTTCTTGTCCGTATTCTTTTATCGACTTCACTCCATAAACCTGAGGCCATGTTTATTGAGCTCAGTTTCGCTTGGGGACAAGCGAAGTCTAAGCTTGGGGGAGTTGATACGTCCATTTTGCATCACTATTCTATGTCATAAATTACTATTATTAATTGATATATTTCATATTTGGAGGTGATACTTATGTTATTTCATCTGTTTTTGCATGGTTGATGACTTTTGGAGCATGGACCGCTGCAGTCCGGATTCTGATGGAAAAGGTGCTGTTTGGAGGCAAAATTCGTGAAGATCAGAAAATCCGGGAAAATATACGGAAAATCCTATTTTTCCAGAAGACTAAGGATGCTAGAAGATGGAGTGGAGGTGGTCCACAGGGGGCCCACACCACCCCATGGCGCGGGCAGGCCTAGGCTGCGCCTGGAGGTGGTGTGGCCGCCCTGGCCCACTCCAGCCTCTCCCCTCTAGCGTATATCAGCCTCCCGAAACCCTAAGACTCGAGGAGCGACCACAGAATGATTCCGCCGCCTCTACGGGGTGGAAAACACCGAGAGAGAAAGATCTCTCTGGCAGACAAATTTCTGTTGGGGAATTCCTTCCTGGAGAGGGGAGATCGTCGCCATCAACACCACCATCAAGCTGGACTTCATCAGAATTATCATCACCACCACCACCATAATCACCATCAGCACCCTCATCACCATCTCCATATTGCTGTAACAATTGAGTTGAATCTTGCATAGTTCATAGGGGAAACTTTCCCGGTGTTGATTACTCTTTGTAGTTGATGCTATTGAGTGAACCATTCAATTATTGTTTATGTTCAGATTGTTATACATCATTATTCCATCTCTGATCATGATCCATATGATGTCTTGTGAGTTGTTCCTTTTGTTCTTGAGGACATGGGAGAACTCTTGTTGTTAATAGTGGAGTTGCATTGAGAAAGATTCAATAGATTGTTATTTAAGTTGTGGTGTACTTCTTCTAGTGGTGTCATTTGAACGTCGACTACATGACACTTCACCTATATGGGCCTAGGGGAATGCATTGTGTATTTGGCTACTAATCGTAGGGGTTGCCGGAGTGACAGAAACCTGAACCCCCGTTAGGAAACCATTGCACAAGGGACGTAAGGGTCTTAGAGTTTAAAGCTGTGGTTAGGTTTCTACCTTAATTACTTTCTTGTACTTACGAATGTTTGCAAGGGGTATAATCACAAGTATGTATTAGTCTTGGATGGGGCGGTACATTAGCACAGGTTCACCCACACAACACTTAGCAAGCTAAAGAAGATTAATCGACTATATGAAGCAAAAGCACTTGACAGTCTTCCCATGTGTCCTCGAGAATGTTTGGTCATCTTAAGAAATACAACCGGCTTGTCCTTTGCTGCATAAAGGATTGGGCCACTTGCTGCATTTATTCCTACTGTCTTTTATTTACTCGTACTTTGTTTACTTGCTTTATCGAAAACCCCTAAAAATCCGTTTGCTAAGTATTTGCAGAGAAATCCTGATCCATACCACTAGCCAGCACCTTCTGCTCCTTGTTGGGTTCGACACTCTTACTTATCAAAAATACTGCGACACACCCCCTATACTTGTGGGTCATCATCTATCAACTATGACCCAGATTGAGTCATTTCCCCTACTAGAAGTAGGCAAACCGGTGATAAAGTCCATTCCGACAGAATCCCATTTCCATTCCGGAATCTGCAATGGTTGTAACAGTCCTGCAGGTTTCTGATGTTCTGCTTTGACCCTTTGAAAGATGTCACATTTGGCGATGTAGCTTCCGATTTCTCTCTTCATCTTATGCCACCAAAATTGCTCTTTCAAATCTTGATACATCTTCATTCCTCCGGGGTGGATAGAATAAAGAGTATCATGAGCTTCCTTCATGATAACTTGCTTCAGCTCCGAATCTGTGGCACACATATACGTCCTTTGTACCACAGTATTCCTTCTTTGTCTTCGGTGAATCCAGGTACCTTTACTGTACCAATACGACGTTTGATTCCGTCTATACTTTCATTCCCCTTCTGGGCTTCCTTGATTTGGCTAATAAAAGTGGGTTGAAGTTCAATGCTAGCTAAGAATCCTTTGCTAACTAATTCAGTCCTGAATTGCTCCAACTCTTCATACAAACTTGGTTGCTTCTCCTTGATCATGGTGTTTATCCTACACGACAATCTACTAAGAGTATCCGCTACCACATTGGCTTTGCCGGGGTGATAGTGAATGCCAAGGTCATAATCCTTGATTAACTCTATCCATCTGCTTTGCCTCATATTCAGCTCCTTCTGAGTGAAGATATATTTTAAACTCTTGTGATCTGAGTAAATCTCACAGCGATTACCCATCAAATAATGACGCCATGTCCTTAATACTAGAACCACAGCTGCTAGTTCAAGATCATGGGTCGAATAGTTCTGCTCATGCTGCTTCTGTTTCGAGACAGATACGCGATGACTTTGCCTTCTTGCAACAATACACATCCTAGACCAATCTTGGATGCGTAACAATACACATCAAATGGTTTCTTGATGTCTGGCATGATTAATATTGGGGCTGATATCAATCTCTTCTTCAGCTCCTAGAAACTGGCTTCACACTTGTCGCTCCATTCAAACTTCTTGTCCTTCTTCAACAATTGGGTCATGGGTCTGGCGATACTCGAGAATCCTTCTACGAACTTCTGGTAATATCCCGCTAATCCGAAATATGCACGGACTTGGGTTTGAGTGGTTGGGGCTTCCCATTCTTCGACATCTTTGATCTTGGCGGGATCAACAGAGACTCCTCCGGCAGACACAATATGTCCTAGGAATCCTACTTCTTTTAGCCAAAAGTCACACTTGCTAAACTTGGCATATAACTGATGTTCTTTCATGGTTTCTAGGATGATCCTCAGATGTAGCTCATGGTCTTCTTCTGACTTGGAGTAGATAAGAATCTCGTCAATAAACACAACTACAAACTTATCTAGGAAATTCATAAAGATCTTATTCATGAGATTCATGAAATAAGCAGGGGCATTGGTTAATCCAAAAGACATAACCATATACTCGTATAAACCATAGCGCGTAGTAAAGGCGGTCTTTGGAATATCCGTTGCACGAACCTTAAGTTGGTGATAACCAGTCCTAAGATCAATCTTTGAGAATACCTGAGCTCCAGTCAACTGATCAAATAGATCCTCTATCTTTGGCAAAGGGTACTTGTTCTTGATGGTGACATCATACAACTTTCTGTAATCTGTGCATAGACGGTTGCCTCCATCTTTCTTATCGACGAATAACACTGGTGATCTCCATGGCGATGCGCTTGGTTGAATCAAGCCTTTCTCTAACATGGCATCCAACTGCTTCTTTAGTTCCACTAACTCTAAGGGGTTCATGCTATAGGGTCTCTGGGCTATAGGTCCGGTTCCAGGGATTAGTTCGATAATGAACTCAATGTCCCTATCCGGGGGCATACCTGGCAATTCATCTGGGAATACGGCGGGGTATTCACAGACTACTTTGACTTGGTCTATGGTGGGCAGGGCTACACTCTTGTTGCACTTGAATTGACGGGGTGAGGTTTCAGAGATATGCTCTACTGTTACTCCAGAGCTACTGGTAATGGTGATGGCTTTCTTAGCAGTGTCTATCTGTCCTTTATGCCTTGACATCCAGTCCATACCTAGTACTACTTCCAATCCTTTGGTTCCAAGTACAATTAGGTTGGCATACAAATCTATCCCATGTATTCTGATAGGCACATCTTTGCAAATTTTTCTAGCTTTGGTTGTTGAACCGGGGACTTGAACTATCATGACATGCTTCAAGTTGGTTGGGCGGATCTTACTAGTGCATGCTAATTCTTTGGTGACAAATGAATGTGATGCTCCAGAATCAAACAACACTCTTGTTAAAACTGAGTTGACAAAAAACATACCCAGCACTACATCTGGCGCTTCCTGGGCTTCTTCTAGGTTCATGTGGAAGAGACGGCCGTTGCGGTTGTGAGGGTTCCCTAGGGCAAATCTTCTTCCTGGTTGAACACGACGCTGCTGCTGAGCTAGGGCATTCACATTGGCGTTGGCTGCAGTCTTCTTGGGACACTCATTGGAGTAGTGACCCTTCACTCCACACTCGAAACAAGTGATATGGGACTTGTCCTTGACTGCGATAGGTATAGCATTGCTGCCAGTTCTGGATGCAGTGTTGTTGTTGTTGCTGTTGGTCTTAGAGGTGCACGGTTGAAATTGTTGGCATTGCCGGAGTTGTGATTGTTTCCTCCGGACTTCCCATTGCCTCCGCTAAGGAGGGGGTAGCTTGGGCGAGACGTTGGGGGTCGGTTGTTCCTTGGTGCATATCCCGATGAAGGGCTGGGATGGTACTTCTGGTGACTGTTGGATCCAGACTACTGCATCATACGACGCTTGCGGTTGTCGTTTGCCTGGTTAATCTTCCATTCCATCTGAATGGCAAAGTCGACTAGCTCTTCGAGATCCTCGAAACGGATGTTGACGAGGACCGTCTCCATCTCATCATGCAGTCCGTTCAACAGACTGCATATCTAGCAAGTGACAGGAATCTATCATGGTACTCCACCACAGTCATTCTTCCTTGCTTCAATTCGTGGAATTCATCTCTCATTCTGTTGACTAGACCTTGCGGTAAGTGGGTGCGGCTGAACTTGACCTTGAATGCTTCCCGTGTCATTACTTGACCATGGTTCATCAAGCGAATACTGTTACACCAAGCTCTTGCATCTCCTGCCAGGTAGTGGGTGGCGAAGAGAACTTTCTCATTTTCATATACTCTTGCATCTTCTAAGTTGTTTTCCATGGTCTGTAACCAGTCATCAGCATCTAATGGGTTTTCAGATTGGTTGAAGATTGGGGGATTGGTATTCTGAATTTTTTTGAGTTTGGATCCCTGGTGATCCTGATTCCCATGCCCTTGGTTGTTGAGAGCCATCTGGGCGATCTGCTGCAATGTTGCTAAGTTGGCTTGGCGCTCTGCCCTGCTTGCTTCACGGTCTGCGATTAGATTCTGCAAGATCTGTAGCATTGGGTCTTGCGACGAGCTTCTTCCTCCTGGATTTCCGCGAGTCATCTAAAGATTGAGATGGATATAGGGGTAAGAAGGAAATTCTAAGGTTCATGGTTTTGGTTTTCAAGGCTAAAACTTTGAGTTAGACTCAGGTTTTTCCACTAACTTCATTTTCATTCATGCAAACAAGCACACGGTACAACACACACCACAACAAACAAAGGAAAACAGATGGTTTGAAGAACTATTC
Source organism: Avena eriantha (assembly GCA_910589775.1). Lineage (NCBI taxonomy): Eukaryota > Viridiplantae > Streptophyta > Magnoliopsida > Poales > Poaceae > Avena > Avena eriantha. The sequence continues at coordinate 401,205,555 of OU342743.1, read as the reverse complement.
TATAAGCTACGATATAGGGGGACCGGTACATCTCATGCTACGATAGTGCTCTAGTGCATCTACTCATCGTCAATGAAGTCAGAGTCATCATCGTCAGTGTAGAAGTCCACGACATACTCCGCTAGAAAGTCATCATCATTGCTGAGGTAAGAATCCATGTCTCCCTGGATGTCTTCACCCTCATCTTCTTCTTCTTTTGCTGCAAGCTGGGCTGCCTGCTCCTTGACTATCTTCCCGAGGTCGGCCACCTTCTTGCAAAGACGGGCGATGCTGCGATCCTTCTTTGCACGCTGGGCGAAGAGACTGGCGATCCTAGACGAGCAGTGCGAAAGTCTGGGCCTTCTAGTCGGCAATGACACGGTTTTGGTTAGCTAACTCTCTGGCATTGTCTAGCTCCTTCTGACGGTCATACAACAGGAAGTTAAGGTTCTCCACTTGGCGCTTCAGTGCTGGATGACTTGGCATCTCCATCGGCATTCCCATGAAGTCACGTCTTGCATAGTGGGCAAAACGGGTTCCTTGGATTTGGTTGACGCTGAGGGCACATAGACATGCGAAGCTTCATGCATTGCCCTGGCTAATCCATCTAGCCAGTTGTTCTCTCTCATGGAGAACTGAATTCTTCCAGAAGTTGGTGCTTCGATGCTTCCTCTAAGATCCGCGGTGACTAGCCACTATAGGTCTCCTCCTAGGGGTCCTAGAGGTTGAGCTCCAAGAAACTCCGGATGTGGGCGTCCTAGTAACTCCGACAGTGAATCCAGATCGCTCTCGAAGATCAGCTGACCTCCGTTTCCCAACTGGTAGAACTTGCTGAACTGAGACTCCATCTACAACAATTTAGGATGAGGAAGTTAGTGAAGTGATCAAGTGTGTCAAATTTTAAGTAGTAATGTAAGAATTTTGAGGAACATAAATTTTTGTGAAAGAGTGAATCCACAAGGATAAGAGAGGAGATAGTTTTTTATAAATACTCACTTTGGTTTTAAAACTAAGTTTTTGTTTGAACGTCCATTCTAACTAGGGTCTCCTATGGTCAGGATGGCTCTGATACCAACTTGTCAACACCCGTATTTTTAATCCCAAATGCCCGTTATGCCATACCTCGCAATCCCAGGATTACCATTTTTGCGAGACATAACGGATTGGATATCACAGTACATCATCCATTACAAACCATACATAAGGTCTTACACAAATAAGGATCTCATGATCCAGTCTTAATACAACAAGCAGCGGAAATAAAAGATAAGCGTAGCGGTGGGGTCCATCTTCAGGGGCACACGCAATGCTGACGAAGGAAGATAGTCCTAGTTATCATAGCCGTCCTGTTGGCCATCATCTGGATAGTCTCCTTCATAGTCTGGCCATGAGAATAGCCAGGGACAAAACCGATGAGTACTCTTTAAGTACTCGCAAACTACCTCTAACAAGTAATATAATTCTAGGTTAAAGTGCTAAATCTAAGTTTACTATAAAGTTAAGTATGAAACCTAAGCTGAGTTCTGAAGCAAAGAAAGATAAAATAAAGTTCTAGAATCAGTTAAGTTGGGAAGTTCTTTTCATAAAACACAACCCTGTTGTGATCAAGTCAAAATTCATCATTCCTTTCATAAGTCATTTTGCAAACATTTGACAACGAAACAGTATGGCCATTCCAACTGTCCATAACCGAGGACGCGGCTATTCGAATAGTTTGACACTCTGTAGAGGTGGTACACTTTCACCACAAGATTCGATACATCTGTCAGGGATAACCCTGAATCATCATACTTAGTTTGTAGATAATCAAACATAACCTTCCCTTTACACACCCTAGTATAAGCACCTCTCCTATGAGCATGGCCTCCCAACCATAACCATCAGTCATCTTGGGTACTGCATAGGTGGACATCATGAGAGGTAGCCTCAGCTCAAACCTCTCCCACGAGGGAACTAATACTAATGCATATAAATTTTCAGCTAAGCCTTACCCAATTCAGGTAGTGTGGTTGTACGGTAAATTTGGAATGGTATCGCATCTGAATCCAACCATCAGTTTTGTATAAGGGTTAAGGCTCATGCCTCAACATTTTCACCATCATAACCATTTGTGTTTCTCGACATAGGTCAAAACATCTCAATAGAATGACTCATCATTCCAAGGTTTTCATAATTCATTTTCACCAAGTATTCCCATCGACAATGACTCAAGTTTTTGATCTACTCTAAACTACTAAGTTAAGAGTGTTCACTAAGGTGGAAAAGATAGGTTCAATCTCATGCCGTAGAATGACATTTAAAGGGGCTCTAATTAGGTCAAGTTTTATACTCTTTATGCTACCTTTAAAACAAGTAAAGGACTTTGTGTAAAGTAAAGGAAGTAAAGCTTATACATAAGACTTGGGGTATCTAATAGTCAAGTATTGTAATCAAAGCATGCCTAAAGCATCTTTGCTAAACCATCTAGTTTAATCCTAGCTTGCTAAGCATTATACTTGCAAGGGTTAGCTTGCATTGTTAATGGTGGCTTGCCTTGTGCAGTGCAGTGGTTGAAGTTTTCTGCTTCTTCTTCTTGGTAGAACTCCTCCTCCACGAAAGCTTGGTCGGTACTATCGTCTATAAATACATATGGAGTACACAATCACCAAACAATACTTAACTAGTCTAATTAGCATTCTAAGATACACATTTGATGATCTATTATCATCTCAAGCATCACAAGTTTAATTTAATAGTTTCACTCTTTTTAATTTAGAAAAGTAATTTCTACTCATTGAAAAATTAACTAAGATTTAATATTCACCACTTAAAATATGGGACCATGTGGACACATGTCCTCACCACATATTTTAACATGTGAGAAGGTGATTTAAGGGTTGGTTCATAATTACTTTGGTTTAAGTTCATTATTTAATGATTAAAAGTGACTAGAAATGCCTATATAGCATTATTTTGGTACTAGTCCACAGTCACTGTATGTAAACCTTAATATTATTACATATTTAGGTAGATATGATGAAATTTGATTTTTGAGCGTTGGAATCAACTCAAACCTATCTTAGTTGATTTTATAAAAATGTTGCAAGGTGCAAATGCTTCTGTTTTGTTATTTTTACTAGGAGAGATCTATAACTCTAATTGGATTAAATCCAACGGGCTTGGATAGATATTTTCAATACCTTTTAGAAAAAATTAATTTCATGCAATTTGGATTTGTAAATCTCTTTGAATTGATTTTCAAACTCAGAGGCAGAACTAAGTTTAAACTAAAAAGGTAAATCCTAAATCAAACTAACTGGGTCGCGCGGGAAACTCTAATGGGCCGGCCCAGTGTCACTCCGCCGCGCGGGGCTCAACTGACAGGGGGTCCACAAGTCAGCGGCTCATAACACGCGAAGCGGTACAGGGCGATGTGGGCCGTTAGATTAGAATAAGGATAAACGGTTGTGGCTTGTCGTCAACGACGGACCTATCGCCGGCGAGCTCGAACCCTAGCGGCTCGGTGGGGGTGCATAGGGGGCGTACCAGGGCTTCAGCAACGACGACAAGGCGGGCAAACGAACTGGTGGTCGACGGCGAACTCAGGGACGGTCGAGGCAGCTCCGGGGGTGGTCGCAATCAACGGCGCCCCTCCCTCCTCTGCTGCGGGCTACTCCGACCAAATTCTGGCGAGCAAGTGCTCGCGCTGCTCCGGCTAGAGGTGGGGAATGGTTAGTGAGGTGAGGGGAGTGGAGTGGTGTGCTTCAAACGGCTAGGGGTGCCCTTCTTTTATAGGCTCGATGGCGAGGCCGAGAGGGATGGGCAGGCGACGGTGGCGACATGGCTACGGGCGGCTAGCGGCATGTCTGAGGGTGGCGATCGACAGGCGGTCTCCTGGCGGTGCTCTAGGAAGTTAATGCGGGCGTAGGGGCGGTGGTATGCGGTCAGGGGCAGATGGCGCTCTGAGCGGCAGAGGCGGCGGTGTCCACGGCGAGCGGTGGTTGTGGTGCTTTGGGCGGCGAACGAGCATGTCCGTCATGTTCCCTGGGTCGTGGCGGAGCGGTGGGCGCGGGCTGCGGTCGAGCGGCGGCTTATGCACGCGTGCCGGGTGCGGCGCTTTGGCGCGTGCTCGGCATGGCGCGGTGGCACTGGGCGCGGGCACTCCTCGGTGGTCCACTGCTGCGCTTGGCTCGGGGAGGGGACAGAGGGTGGTGGTGAGGTCCTGGCTACCTCCTAGACATGGCGAGAGAGAGGAAGGTGGTCTGCTCGGGCGAGTGCAGGGTCGACCGGCGAGCTAGTGCTCGGGGTGGCTCGACACTGTGGCTAGGGACAAGGTGGTGAGGTGCTAATGGCCTGGCTAGATCAAGAGGGGACAAGGGGATTAAATGGAGATCAAATGGGGGCAAAACCCTGTTCAAAATAGTGAGCTAGGATTAGGGTGTAAATCATGCATGCCAAGTGTTTGATTAAATGGCCGCATGAGATAAACTTTGGAATTTTGAAAAGATTTTTGGTGGCCGCATGAGATAAGCTTGAGACTCTGTGGGTGCTTGGGTTTTGAAAATTGAGCTTGTTTGAGTGGTTTTTGAAATAGGGTGATCTTGAGATATACACTAAATTCAATTTTAAACTGTCATTTAAAATTAGCATTTGAATGTTTTTCACAGATCACATAGTGGGCCTTCGTACCTCATTATGTGTACTATCAAGGGGTGTAAAGATCCACACATGTTTCTGTTAAGTTTTGAGTACTAGGAATAGCCAAAGTAGGCATGATAGTTAATTTGGCCAAAATGACCATTTACTTCAATTATTCATTTTGAGTTGTTCTTCTTTGGGAAAAGTATGGGAATGATTTAGATGATGTTTATTTCACCTAAGAAACATTTTACAAGCAAGGAATCACAGAACCATGGCAATTAAAATCAATTCCTAAATTAAATGCACATACACATGAATGATTTCATTTTTAATTTGGAAAAGTTTTTGTTAACCCTAAATTTGATGATTTGGATCTTGATAAACTTGGATTGAAGTTTTTGGGATGTTACATTGTAGTTCTAGAAAATTAGCAAAGGTCATGCCCAATGTTTTTGTGAATTTTGGTTCTTATTCGTTCCATTTGTTTTGGTGTTGAGATATGTCGGGCGGACAACACCACGCCGAGTGAGGGACTTCTAGAAAGAAGGCCTATTGGGAAAAGTTGGAGGAGATGGAATCACAAGAGGACCCGGAATCCATGCCATGGGAAGCGGAGATGGAGGAAGAAGATACCTAGTCCGATGAGGATATGGGGGACGTTGATGGCAAGGACGCCACAACCACTAATGGCAACGGCCTGTGAAGCCATAGACAGTAGCCAACTAAAGAAGGCCCAGAAGGATCGGACCTGATCACGGTCGGCCTCAAAAGGTCCATCTTCACAAGAGTGAGCGATAAAGGGGCGCCTTTGGAGCCGGCAGAATTTGTCGCATCATGCTCACTGCAACTCTCTGCAATCCTAAACACCGAGAACCTAAAGGTCGACAAGAACGACCGTTACCGCCATCGGCTCTTTAGGAAGCTGCAATCAAGATACACGTACCCGGGTGATGAGGACAACAAATACAACAATGACAATCGCAAATGGAATCGGGTAAACAAGTACAACCTCAAGAAGATGACCAAGGCCTTGTCAATTTGGAAGACGCATGTGAAGAAGATGATTTACAAGGACAAGCTAAGTTATGAGCAGATCATCAAGAAGGAGCCTCTTGTCAGGAAGAAGACTTCAAGGTGTTCGAGGCTAGATGTGACTCCACCATGGGTAATGCCAAGAGTATGTACTTCAAGGAGTTGTACGAGATGAACATTGGTACCCACCATCTTGGCTCCGGCAGTTATAGAGTTTCGATTCCCAAATGGGAGAAGGAGGTCGCTATAGCTCGTGGAAAGGGGGAGACACCTCCCTTTGCCAATATCATCGAAGGAAGGCAAGGAACTTTGTCAAGTCCTAGTTTCGCAAGACAAAAGGGAGTTCTGAATATATATGTAAGTACTTTGCATGCAAGTCAATTAATTGCATTCACAATTAATCAATGAAGTCCAATTTCTCAAATGCTTCATGTTCCTTATGCGCAGGATGAGGAATGTAGGAGCTCCTCATCCTAGGGATCTGCACCAGTCGCCAAGTGGGACACCACTTTAAACAGGGCACTGAATTGGGTCGAGAATATCGAGCGTCAGGCGCCATCGTTGTCGGTTGGCCGTGTGCCCATCTTTAAACGGGTCAAGAATCTTGAGCACCAGGCGCCACTGTTGTCGGCTAGCCATGTGCCCCTCTTCGGTTGCATTATATGGTCTGAATACTATGGCACCTCGCCGAGGAAGGGAAAGAAGGCTGAAAGCGTCGGGGTAAAACACCTAAGGGAACAAATGGAGAAGTTTACACAGCTACTCCAAGATATAGCAAAGCAGGGTGTGACGGCTGTCCAGACACAATTCCAATCACAAGTCCAGACACAAGTGACTGAGAAGCTCAACACCATCCTTCCCTCCTACTTCGAAAAGTATACCAAGTGGAAGAAAAGTGGTAAAAGGGGGTCACGCCTGGTTCGCAACATCGCTAGCGCCCAATCAGACAACGCGACACCGGAGGTGTTGGTGACTCCTCCGGCAGGGCCTCAAGGTCTGGAGCTTACCTTATCTGGTGCGGAAAAGGCGTCGGCCCGCACCGTGCCAGCTAGTAGCCACTCTGCCACTTGCATGCTCGGCGTCGGCAGTTGATACGTCCAATAGGTATCTACTTTCCCGAACAGTTTTGCTATTGTTTTTTCTCTAAACTTGTGTGATTTGGATGCAACTAACACGAACTGACGCTGCTTTCAGCAGAATTGCCTTGGCGTCTAGTTTTTTCTAGAAAATCAACTATCAGGAAAAATCCCGGAAAATATGCCAAAAATCCAATTTCAATAGAAGACTCACGGAGCCATAATACGAGACGGAGTCGGGCTAGGGCCTGGCCACACCACCTGGCCGCGCGGGCCAGGCCTGGACGCGCCAGGGGGTGGTCTGTTCGCCCCAGACACCCCGTCGGTCTCCCTCTTCGCCTATAAGTTGCCTTCTGACCTAAAAACTCAGGGGGTCGACGTTTTTCCAGAAAGAGTTCCTCTCCGCCGCCACCACCAGATTTCGTGATTCGGAACCAGAAACTCCGTTCTGGCACCCAGGAGGAGGTTGATGAGCATCTCCGCTTGCTAGGTTTCCACGGGAAGCACCAGCAGGATGTGCCGTCCTACGATTACTGTCAACACCCGGATTTTTAATCCCAAATGCCTATTATGCCATACATCACATTGTGGATGGCTGACATCACCTGGGTCTTTTCTGGCACTTCTAGGCATTTGCGAAGTAACAAGATATGGAACACATTGTGGATGGCTGACATCTCTTCTGGCAGTTCTAGTTGATACCATACTTCTCCTCGACGATTCAGAATCTTGAAGGGTCCGATATATCTGGGGGCTAACTTCCTTTTAGACTAAAACGTTGGGTTCCCTTCAATGGTGAAACCTTGAGATATACAAAATCTCCGACATTGAAAGTCAGCTCTCTCCTTCTCTTGTCAGCATAACTCTTCTATCTGGATTGTGCGGTCTTGAGGTGCTCACTGACTTTGTGAAACTTCTCTTCGGCATCTCGGAGATTGTCGGGTCCAAAGATCTGACTCTCTCCTACTTGCGACCAATTCAAAGTGGTACGACACTTTCTTCCGTATAGGAACTCAAATGGTGCCATTTGCAAACTGGCTTGATAACTGTTGTTATATGAGAATTCTGCGAAAGGCAGGCAATCTTCCCATTTTGATCCATACTCTAACACACAAGCTCTCAACATATCTTCGAGGATCTGGTTGACTCTTTCAGTCTGTCCATCGGTTTGCAGGTGATAAGCTGTGCTGAAATTCAACTTGGTTCCTAATCCTTCTTGGACTTTCTGCTAAAATCTCGAGATAAATTGGGTTCCTCGATCAGATACTATGGTCTTGGGGGTTCCATGCAAACTAACAATTCTAGCAATGTACAACTGTGCTAGCTTCGAACTCTGGTAGGTTGTTTTGACAGGTATAAAATGAGCTACCTTGGACAGTCTATCAACGATGACCTAGATTGAGGCAAACTGGAGATAAAGTCCATTCTGACGGAATCCCATTTCCATTTCGGAATCTGCAATGGTTGCAACAGTCCTGCGGGTCTCAGATGTTCCGCTTTGACTCTCTGACAGATATCACATTTGGCAATGTAGCTTCCGATTTCTCTCTTCATCTTGTGCCACCAAAATTGCTCTTTTAGATCCTGATACATCTTTGTTCCTCTAGGGTGGATAGAATAAAGAGTATCATGAGCTTCTTGCATGATAACTTCAGTTCTGAATCTGCTGGCACACAAATACAGCCTTTGTACCACAGAACTCCTTCTTCGTCTTCGGTGAATCTAGGTACCTTTCTTGTACCAATAAGACATTTGATTCCGTCGTTACTTTCATTTCCCTTCTGGGCTTCCTTGATTTGGCTGCTAAAAGTGGGTTGAAGTTCAATAGTAGCTAGAAATCCTTTGCTAACTATCTCAGTTCTAAACTGCTCCAACTCCTCATACAAACTTGGTTGCTTCTCCTTGATCGTGGTGTTTAGCCTACACGGCAATCTACTAAGAGCATCTGCTACCACATTGGCTTTGCCGGGGTGATAGTGAATGTCAAGGTCATAATCCTTGATTAACTCTATCCATCTTCTTTGCCTCATATTCAGCTCCTTCTGAGTGAAAATTTACTTCAATCTCTTGTGATCTGAGTAAAGCTCACAGCGATTACCTATAAGATAATGACGCCATGTCTTCAATGCCAAAACTACGGCTACTAATTCAAGATCATGGGTCGGATAGTTCTGCTCATGCTGCTTTAGTTGTTGAGACTGATAAGCAATGACTTTGCCTTCTTGCATCAATACACATCCGAGACCAATCTTGGATGCATCACAATACACATCAAATGGCTTCTTGATATCTGGCATGATCAATATTGGGGCTGAAATCAATCTCTTCTTCAGCTCTTTGAAACTGGCTTCACATTTGTCAGTCCATTCAAACTTCTTGTCCTTCTTCAACAATTGGGTCAAGGGTCTTGCTATGCTCGAAAATCCTTCTACGAACTTGCGGTAGTATCCCGCTAATCGGAGAAATGCACGGACTTGGGTTTGAGTTGTTGGGGCTTCCCATTCTTCGACATCTCTGATCTTGGTGGGATCAACAGCTATTCCTCCGACAGACACAATATGTCCTGGAATCCTACTTCTTTTAGCCAGAACTCACATTTGCTGAACTTCGCATACAACCGATGTTCTCTAAGGGTTTCAAGAATGATTCTCAGATGTTGCTCATGCTATTCTTCTGACTTGGAGTAGATAAGGATATCATCGATAAACACCACAACAAACTTGTCTAGAAAAATCATAAAGATCTTATTCATGAGATTCATGAAATAAGCAGGGGCATTGGTTAATCCAAAAGACATGACCGTATACTCGTATAAACCATAACAAGTAGTAAAGGCAGTCTTCAGAATATCTGTTGCACGAATCTTAAGTTGGTGATAACCAATCCTAAGATCAATCTTAGAGAACACATTTGCTCCAGTCAACTGATCAAATAGATCCTCTATCTTTGGCAAAGGGTACTTGTTCTTGATTGTGACGTCATTCAGCTTTCTGTAATATGTGCACAAACGGTTGCCTCCATCTTTCTTGTCGACGAATAACACTTGCGATCTCCATGGCGATGCGCTTGGTTTAATCAGGCCTGTTGCCAACATAGCATCCAGCTGCTTCTTCAATTCCAATAACTTTTAGGGGTTCATGTTATAGGGTCTCTGGGCTATGGGTCTGGTGCAGAGGATTAGTTCAATAATGAACTCAATATCCCTATTTGGGGGTATACCTGGCAATTCATCTACTCTGACTTGGTCTATGGTGGGTAGGGCTAGACTCTTGTTGCACTTGAATTGACGGGGTAAGGTTTTAGATATATGCTCTACTGAGACTCTATAACTACTGGTCATGGTGATGGCTTTCCTGGCACAGTCAATCAATCCTTTATGCTTTGACATCCAATCCATACCTAGTACTACTTCCAAACCTTTGGTTCCATGTACTATTAGAATGGCATAAAAATCTATCCCATGTATTCTGATAGGCACAACTTTGCAAATTTTTCTAGCTTTTGTAGTTGAACCGGGGATTTGAACTATCATGACATGCTTCAAATTGGTTGGGTGAATCTTACTAGTGCATGCAAATTCTTCGGTGACAAATGAGTGCGATGCTCCAGAATCAAACAACACTCTTGCTAAAACTGAGTTGATAGAAAACATACCCAGCACTACATCTGGCGCTTCCTGGGCTTCTTCGGCGTTCATGTGGAAGAGACGGTCGTTGTGGTTGTGAGGGTTCCCTAGGGTGAATCTTCTTCCTGGTTGAACACGAAGCTGCTGTTGAGCTGGGGCATTCACATTGGCAGTGGTGGCAATCTTCTTGGGACACTCATTGGAATAGTGACCCTTCACTCCACACTCGAAACAAGTGATTTGAGACTTGTCTTTTGCTGCCACGGGCACAACATTGCTTCTAGTTATAGGTATAGTGTTGTTGTTGTTCTTAGGAGGTGCACGGTTGAAATTGTTGTCGTTGCTAGGGTGATTGTTGTTTCCTCTGGACTTCACATTGCCTCCGCTACGGTTGGGGTAGCTTGGGCGAGACATTGGGGGTCGATTGTTCCGCAGGGCATATCTGACAAAAGGGTTGGGACGGTACTTCTGGTGACTGTTGGATCCATCTTGGTGCATCATATGACGTTTGTGGTTGTCGTTTGCCTGGTTAATCTTCCCTTCTATCTGAATGGCAGAGTCGACTAACTCTTTGAGATCCTCGAAACGGATGTTGATGAGGATAGTCTGCATCTCATCATGCAGTCCGTTCAGGAATCTCTCCTTCCTCTTGGTATCTGTGTTGAACTCATCAGGTGCATACCTGGCAAGGGACAAGAATCTATCATGGTACTCCACTACAGTCATTCTGCCCTGCTTCAACTCTTTGAATTCATCCCTCATTCGGGTGACTAGACCCTGCGGCACGTGGGTGCGGCTGAACTTGATCTTGAAGGCTTCCCATGTCATCACTTGACCATGGTTCATCGTGCGGGTGCTGTTCCACCATGCTCTTGCATCTCCTGCCAAATAGTGGGTGGAAAAAAGAACTTTCTCGTTGTCATGAACTCTGGCTACTTCTAAGTTGTTCTCCATTATCTGCAACAAACCATCTACATCTAGGGTGTTCTCCAAAGTGCTAAAGATTGGACGATTGGTATTCTAGAAGTTCTCCAGTTTGGATCCTTGATGATCCTGATTTCGATGGCCTTGGTTGTTTTGGGCCATCTGGGCGATCTGCTGCAGTGTTGCTAGGTTGGCTTGGCGCTCTGCCCTGCTAGCTTCACTATCTGCAACTAGCATCTGCATAATCTGCAGCATCGGGTCCTGCGATGAGCTGCTCCCTCTGGGGTTTCCACGAGTCATCTGAAGATTGAGATAGATAAAGGGGTAAGAGGGAAAGGTCTAAGGTTCAAGGTTTTGGTGTCAAAGCTAAAATTTGAGTTTGACTCAGGTTTTGCAACTAACTTCTTTTCATTCATTCAAGCAAGGCACACAATACAAACACACACACACCACAACATCAAAGGAAAGAAGATGGTTTTAAGAACCATTCTGCAAGCTACGATACAATGGGACCGATACTCCTGACTCTACAATAGTGCTCTAGTGCATCTACTCATCATCGATGAAGTCGGAGTCATCATCATCGGTGTAGAAGTCCACAACATCCTCTTCCAAATAGTGATCATCATTGTTGAGGTAAGAGTCCATATCTCCCTAGATGTCTTCACCTTCCTCTTCTTCTTCTTTTGCTGCAAGCTGAGCTTCTTGCTCCTTGATGGTCTTCTCGAGGTCGGCCACCTTCTTGCGAAGACGGTCAATGGTGCGATCCTTCTTTGCGCGTTGACGGCGAAGAGACTGACGAGCCTTGACTAGCAGTGAGAAAGTCTGGGCCTTCTGGGCGGCAATGGCGAGGTTGTGGTTGGCGAACTCCAAAGCATTGTCCAACTCCTTCTGTCTGTCGTACAACAGGAAGTCGATGTTCTCCACTTGACGCTTCAACTCCGGGTGACTTGGAATGTCCATGGGCATTCACATAAAATCACGCCTTGCATAGTGAGCAAAGCAGGTTCCTTGGATTTGGTTGACACTGGCACACAGACGTGTGAGAGCTTCATGCATTTCCCTGGCTAATCCATCTAGCCAGTTGTTCTCTCTCATGGAGAACTGGATCCTCCTAGACGTTGGTGCTTCTATCTTGCCTCGAAGATCATCGGTGACTAGCCATTGTAAGTCTACTCCTGGGGGTCCAGGAAGTTGAGCTCCCAGAAACTCCGGATGCGAGCGTCCCAAGTACTCCGATAGTGCATCAAGATCCCTCTCAAAGATCAGCTGGCCTTCGTTGCCCAACTGGTAGAACTTGATGAACTGAGTTTCCATCTTTAAGAATTGAGGATGAGAAAGCTAGTGACGTGATCAAGTGTGTCAAAATTTTATGTAGTAATGTAAGAATTTGGAGGAACATGAATTTTTTTGAGAGAAAGAATTCCCAAGGGTAAGAGAAGAAATAGTTTTCATAGATACTCACTTTGGTTTTTGAAACAAAGTTTTTGTTGACGTCCATTCTAACTAGGGTCTCCTATGGTCAGGATGGCTCTGGTACCAACTTATCAACACCCAGATTTTTAATCCCAGATGCCTGTTATGCCATACATCGCAATCCAAGGATTACCATTTTTGCGAGACATAACAGATTGGATATCATAGTACATCATCCATTACAAACCATAATAAGGTCTTACACGAATACAGGATCTCATGATCCAGTCTTAATACAACAAGCAGCGGAATAAATAATAAGCGTAGCGGTGGGGTCCATCTTCAGTGTCACAGGCAATGCTGACGATGGAAGATGACCCTAGTTATCAAAGCCGTCCTGCTGTCCTTCCTCTTGGTAGTCTCCTTTATAGTCTGGCCACGGGAATAGCCAGGGACAAAAGCCATGAGTACTCTTTAAGTACTCGCAAACTACCACTAACAAGTAAGATAGATCTAGTAGGATTGCTAACTCTAAGTTCATTTGTAAAGTTATGTTTGAAACCTAAGCTGAGTTCAGAAACAAAGAAAGATAGAATAAAGTTTGAAATCACCTAAGTGGGAACTTAATTGTCATAGTCACAACTCTTTTGTGGTCAAGTCATGTCACAATTCATTTCATAAGTTGTTTTGTAAACATCTGACAATGGAATAGTATGGCCACTCCAACTGTCCATAACCACAGATGCGGCTATTCGAATAGTTTGACACTCTGCAGAGGTGGTACACTTTCACCACAAGATTCGATACATCTATCAGGGATAACCCTAAATCATCATACTTAGTATGCAGATAATCAAACATAACCTTTTCTTTACACACCCTAGTATAAGCACCTCTCCTATGAGCTTGGCCTCCCAGCCATGACCATCTGTCATCCTGGGTACTGCATAGGTGGATAACATTGAGAGGTAGCTGAAGGGTAACGGGTAGGCTACACTAGCGTAAAATCAAAATTTTCTACCGCGTCAACCAGGAATACTATTGTCATAGATCACGGGATTACCGCTAGACGCGCAGGTGTGGAACTCGATGAAGCACGTTGCGGCAGTGTAGATGTTCTACGTCTCCTCCTCGTCCTCGTCCCACGAGCAGCTCCCCTTTGCGCGGCTCGTCCAAGTGCTACAGATGCAGCACCTCCGAGGTATCCACACGTCCGGAGTGGAAGCCGTCACACGCCAGACTGCTAGGTCTGCGCGTGCAACACAGGCGGAAGAGGAGTGGCGGCTGGGTGGAATCCTCTCTTTTTTAGGACGCCTCACTCTCTTATATAGGCATCCCTGGTGGGCTTCTACATTAGCAGCCCATTAGCAGCCTAAGCCTGGTCTAATTCGGATCCAATCCTCATTAGGCTTCCAGCCCCTAAAGTGTGCGACCCTATAGGTTCATACACGTATAGACATGACGCGAGTACACTTACTCCGTCAATAGTTGGTAGCGGCCTCTAGCAAGACGTCCCAACTCCTAAACGCATATAAAGATCATTCAGACGAACCATCACAAGGTTGAGTACATGTCTTTCCCTTTGCCTCATGATATTTGGTCTAGCTCTAAGCTGACCTCTCTTTCTCGATACTGTGATTCAGAATCCCTTTACTAGGTTAACTCTTAACCATATGTAGCACGGCCATGCATTTCTGGATCCGATCACTCGAGGGGCCCAGAGATATCTCTCTCAAGTAGAGAGGGGCAAATCCCATCTTGATTGATCGATGCCTTGCAGCATGTATCAGGACAAACTCGAAAGCTACCTTTATAACTACCCAGTTACGGAGTAGTGTTTCATAGCCCCAAAGTAGGTCAATCCACATCTCAAGTACATGCGACAATCTCAGGTCTAAGGACAAAACGTACACGATGTGTAGAGAGAGCTGCAAGTATTATTTCTAGTCTCATGTTGGGTCAGTCCAACCCCATGTTCATAACATGTGTCCACATCATTGGTTTGACATCTCCATGTCAATGTCTTGTGAAACATAGTCATCAACCAATCGATGTGCTAGTCTAATATTCACGTGTGTCCTCGCATGAACTCCGACTAGGGACAATTATTAGATAACCATACAAGTAAAGAGTTTCACAAACAATTCACATAATTGCCAATCAATACAAGTTGACTGGTATATGGATATTCAAGGAACATTATAGTAACTCATGGATACACATGAAATACAATCATCTCTATGATTGCCTCTAGGGCATATTTCCTTCAGTCTCCCACTTGCACTAGAGTCAATCTAGACAGTATCTAATACCTATTGCTCTTGTGTGCGCTTCATGCGCAGGCTGCGGGAGTGGCTTAGTCAAGGAATCAGCAACATTTGAGTCCGTATGTATTTTGCATAACATGACACTACCTTCATCAATGAACTCACGAATCAGATGGTAGCACATGCGAATATGTTTGTTCTTCTGGTGCTGTCTAGGTTCTTTGGCTTGTGCAATAGCACCATTGTTGTCACAATAAACGTCCAAGGGATTGGACGAGCCCTGAACCACACCAAGAGCGATCAGGAAATTCCTAATCCAAACAGCTTCCTTTGCAGCCTCCGAGGCAGCAATATATTCAGCTTCTGTTGAAGAGGAGGCCACTGTATCTTGCTTGGAACTTTTCCAGCTCACAGCACCACCATTCATGACAAACACATAACCTGATTGGGATTTCGAGTCATCTGAGTCATTAAGGTAACTCGCATCTGTGTAACCCTTTACACTGAGTTCAACCTCACCTCCATAAACTAGGAACATATCCTTAGTCCTTCTCAAGTACTTAAGGATATTCTTTACCGCTGTCCAGTGAATCTCACCTGGATCAGCCTGGTATCTGCTTGTAACACTTAGAGCATAGGAAACATCTGGGCGAGTACATGTCATTGCATACATGATGGATCCAATAGCCGAAGCATATGGAACCCTACTCATGCGTTCTCGCTCATCAGTGGTCGAAGGACACTGAGTCTTGCTGAGTTTAATGTCGTGAGACATAGGCAAGAACCCCTTCTTAGCCTCTTCCATGCTGAACCGTTTCAACACTTTGTCAATGTACGTACTCTGGCTTAATCCAATTAGCCTCCTTGATCTATCTCTATAGATCTTGATACCCAGAATATATGCCGCTTCTCCCAAGTCCTTCATAGAAAAACTATTTTTCAATGAGGTCTTAACAGACTCGAGCATAGGAATGTCATTTCCAATCAATAATATGTCATCCACATATAAGATTAGAAACACAAGTGATTTCCCATTTTCTTTCTTATACACACAAGGTTCTTGTTCATTTTTGGTGAAGCCAAACTCCTTTACAACTTCATCAAATTGAATGTTCCAACTCCGAGATGCTTGCTTCAGCCCATAAATAGACTTTTGAAGTTTGCATACCTTTCCAGCATTGTTTGGATCGACAAAACCTTCGGGCTGCATCATATACACGTCCTCAGAAAGGATTCCATTTAAGAAAGCCGTCTTGACATCCATCTGCCATATCTCATAATCGAAATGTGCAGCAATGGCTAGAATGATCCGTATAGATTTAAGCATCGCTACGGGCGAGAAAGTCTCGTCGTAGTCAACTCCTTGAACTTGTCGAAAACCTTTTGCAACAAGTCGAGCTTTATGGATGTGAACATTTCCATCCATATCAATCTTCTTCTTATAGATCCACTTGCACTCGATGGCTTTAAAACCATCAGGCAGGTCAACCAAGTTCCAAACTTGATTATCTCCCATGGACTCTATCTCGGATCTCATGGCAATCAGCCATTTCTCAGAGTCTGGGTCCACCATCGCTTCTGCATAGGTCGCAGGCTCATCATTGTCTAACAATAATAACTCTCGCGCTTCGCGGAGCCTCGCCGACCTTCGTGGCTGTGGTGCTTCTATTGCCACGGGTTCCTCAACTTGTTTTGCTACAATAGCATCACTCGTAGAAGCATCCCCGACTGGCTCATCTTGAATTTCTTCAAGTCGCACCGACCTTCCACTCGTTCCCTTTGTGAGAAACTCTTTCTCTAGGAAAACACCGCTACGAGCGATAAACACTTTGCCCTCTTCTCGGTTGTAGAAGTAATACCCTAAGATTTCCCTTGGGTATCCCACAAAAATGCACTTACCCGATTTGGGTGTTAGCTTGTCCGACTGAAGTCGCTTGACAAATGCATCACAACCCCAAATCTTTAGAAAAGACAAACTGGGATTCTTTCCAGTCCACATCTCATATGGTGTCTTAACTACGGATTTAGATGGTACCCTGTTTAGTGTGAAAGCTGCTGTTTCTAGCACGTAACCCGAAAATGATAATGGTAAATCTGACTGGCTCATCATCGCTCGAACCATGTCCAACAAAGTTCGATTACGCCGTTCAGAGACCCTGTTTCTTTGAGGCGTTCCGGGTGGCGTGAGCTGTGGAACAATTCCGCAACTCTTAAGATGATTGCTAAACTCGTGACTCAAATATTCACCTCCGCGATCAGATCGCAAGGCCTTTATTTTCTTGCCACGTTGATTCTCTACCTCATTTTGAAACTCTTTGAACTTTTCAAAAGTTTTAGACTTATGCTTCATCAAGTAGACATAGCCATATCTACTGAAATCATCAGTGAAAGTAATGAAGTAGTGATATCCTCCTCTGGCTGTCGTGCTCATTGGTCCACATACATCAGTATGTATGAGTTCCAACAAGTCTGTCGCTCTCTCGGGAAACCCCGTATAAGGCGTCTTGGTCATCTTTCCAAGTAAACAAGCTTGACATGTCTCGTATGATTCAAAATCAAACGAAGTTAGAAGACCATCACCATGGAGCTTCTTCATGCGCTTTTCACTTATATGCCCCAAACGACAATGCCATAGATAGGTAGGACTCAAATCATTTGGCCGAAGCCTTTTAGCACTAACATTGTAAACACATGCATTATCAAGATTTAAAATAAATAACCCATTCACAATGGGAGCATCAGCCACAAACATAGCATTCTTAGAGATTACACAACCATTGTTTGTACTCGCGAATGAATAACCATCCCTCATCAAACATGAAGGTGATAAAATGTTTCGACCCATACTAGGAATGTAATAACAATTATTCAACTCCATGATAAATCCTGACGGAAGGTGAAGTTGCATGACGCCGACGAACAATGCAGCAACCCTTGCTTTATTTCCGACGCGAAAATACACTTCGCCTTTCTGCACTTCTCTAGTCCTTATTAGCCCCTGCATCGAATTGCAAATATGAGCAACCGATCCGGTATCAAATACCCAAGAGTTAACATAAGAATCTGCGAGAAAAATGTCAACAACATTTACAACAAGCGTACCTGGGTGGGAAGTACTCTTACTGCCACTCTTCTTCAAAGAAGCATGGTACTTGCTGCAGTTTCTCTTCCAGTGGCCATATTCGTGACAAAAGAAACACTCAGTGTCTCCTGTAGGACCAGCCTTTTGCTTGGGTGCAGAGTTTGGCTTAGGGATCGTATCCTTAGCCTTGCCCTTCTTCTTCTGCCAAGAAGTGCCCTTTTTCTTGAAGCTAGGCTTGTTCTGCACAGCCATCAAATGGCTATGCCCTGCACACTTCTTAATGTCACATTCTGCTGTTTTTAGCATCCCACATAATTCATTAAGGCCCCTCTCCACCCCATGCATATGGTAGTTCGAAATGAAATGCCCATAGCTAGATGGAAGAGATGCCAAAATGAAATCAGTGGCCAACTCTTGGCCTAATGGAAAACCAAGCTTTTCCAAAGTCTGACTGTAACCAACCATTTTGATCACATGGGGGCCTACAGCTGCTCCCTCTGCCAGCTTGCATTCCACAAAGGACTTAGCGACATTGTACCTCTCAGTCCTAGCCTGAGTCTGGAACATGTCCTTATGCGCAACGATCATATCGTACGCTTCCTGATCCTCAAACTGCTTTTGAAGATCAGGTTCCATGCATGCAAGCATAAGACAACTAACCTCAAGAGATTCATCACATGCTTTCTTGTAGGCATTCTTAAGGGTAGCAGTTGCATTATCAGCAGGTTCATCCGGGATTGGGATATCCAGAACAGTTTCCTTTTTCTCAGCCCTGAGAACAATTCTCAGGTTACGAACCCAGTCCGAATAGTTTGTTCCATTTAGTTTATCCTTTTCAAGAATCGAACACAAAGCAAAAGGTGATGAATTGTTCGGTTCCATTGATCTACAACAAAAAAATATGCAAAATACTAAGCCATGTAACCATGAAAGAGTAAAACATATTAAACAATTTAATAGCATATACTCCCACTTAAATCAACATCCCTCTATTGATACTAAGTGATTCAAGATCCACAATTAACAAGTCGACTAGTGAGCTTTAGCATCACTGCTAGAAGACAAGGTAAATCGGTAAGCAACCTTTGCTAATCATATCACATATGACTCTTGTTGTTGGGTGACATCTCTATGTCAAAACTAGGCGCCCAACCTTTATGCCCCAAGGTCCTTAACTGTTAAGATGACCTTGTTAAGCTCACCAACCCTTATGCGTGTAGGTATCCGATACAAACCCATCCAGCCAAGGAAAACCGTGGCACCCTAATTTCATAGACCCACCAACGATTGTACAGGGCATAGGATGGTGCAAGGTTTGGTTGGGAGGGCATGGTTTAACTTAAACTTTGTGAGGGATCGTTCTACTTCTATCATCTAAGCATGCATAGTAGTAAAACGTATAAGAATAGCATTCACATAGATGTGATACAGTATGGCCCATTTTCTCATGGTGATCTCCATCGCCATAGAACCTGTCCACCATGATGATCTCCATCTTCATGCTCTATGCGAGCCATCCTCCAAGTGATGAGTTCTCTAAGAACTAATACAAGCTATTACTCCTAACATCTAGTAATCAAAATTACATTGTATTGGGATCATCACAAGTTGGCACGCAGGCCATTACAATAATTGACAACACATATGGCTCCAGCCGTGTTGCCCAACTCACGACACGCAGGTCATGAAAAATACATACATGCATCACATACATTTTTGGGCCATACTGATCACATAAATCCTGCAAAAACAAGTTGTGCATAGAATCGCATTCTACCGGATCATGTGAAATCGTACCACCTATGAACCTTAACGAGATACAAAAAGGGGGCTACGACTAAGGGGGGTCTAGGGGGTCTCCCCCTGCGGGGTTCGAAGGGGCAGCGCCCCTCGCGGTAAAATCAAAATTTTCTACCGCGTCAACCAGGAATACTATTGTCATAGATCACGGGATTACCGCTAGATGCGCAGGTGCGGAACTCGATGAAGCACGTTGCGGCAGTGTAGATGTTCTATGTCTCCTCCTCGTCCTCGTCCCACGAGAAGCTCCCCTTTGCGCGGCTCGTCCAAGTGCTACAGATGCAGCACCTCCGAGGTATCCACACGTCCGGAGTGGAAGCCGTCACACGCCAGACTGCTAGGTCTGCGCGTGCAACACAGGCGGAAGAGGAGTGGCGGCTGGGTGGAATCCTCTCTTTTTTAGCTCGCCTCACTCTCTTATATAGGCATCCCTGGTGGGCTTCTACATTAGCAGCCCATTAGCAGCCTAAGCCTGGTCTAATTCGGATCCAATCCTCATTAGGCTTCTAGCCCCTAAAGTGTGCGACCCTATAGGTTCATACACGTATAGACATGAAGCGAGTACACTTACTCCGTCAATAGTTGGTAGCGGCCTCTAGCAAGACGTGCCAACTCCTAAACGCATATAAAGATCATTCGGACGAACCATCACAAGGTTGAGTACATGTCTTTCCCTTTGCCTCACGATATTTGGTCTAGCTCTAAGCTGACCTCTCTTTCTCGATACTGTGATTCAGAATCCCTTTACTAGGTTAACTCTTAACCATATGTAGCACGGCCATGCATTTCTGGATCTAATCACTCGAGGGGCCCAGAGATATCTCTCTCAAGTAGAGAGGGGCAAATCCCATCTTGATTGACCGATGCCTTGCAGCATGTATCAGGACAAACCTGAAAGCTACCTTTATAACTACCCAGTTACGGAGTAGTGTTTGATAGCCCCAAAGTAGGTCGATCCACATCTCAAGTACATGCGACAATCTCAGGTCTAAGGACAAAACGTACACGATGTGTAGAGAGAGCTGCAAGTATTATTTCTAGTCTCATGTTGGGTCAGTCCAACCCCATGTTCATAACATGTGTCCACATCATTGGTTTGACATCTCCATGTCAATGACTTGTGAAACATAGTCATCAACCAATCGATGTGCTAGTCTAATATTCACGTGTGTCCTCGCATGAACTCCGACTAGGGACAATTATTAGATAACCATACAAGTAAAGAGTTTCACAAACAATTCACATAATTGCCAATCAATACAAGTTGCCTGGTATATGGATATTCAAGGAACATTATAGTAACTCATGGATACACATGAAATACAATCATCTCTATGATTGCCTCTAGGGCATATTTCCTTCAGTAGCCTCAGCTCAAACCTCTCCCGCGAGGGAACTAATACTAATGCATATAAACTTCCGGCTATGCCTTACCCAATTCAGGTATTGTGGTTGTACGGTAAAATTGGAATGGTATCGCATCTGAACCCAACCATCAGTTTTGTAAAAGGGCTAAGGCTCATGCCTTAACATTTTCATCCTCATAAACCATTTGTGTTTCTCAACAGATGTCAAAACATCTCCATAGAATGACTCATTATTCCAAGGTTTTCACAAGTCATTTTCACCAAGTATTCCCATCTAAAGTGAATCAAGTTTTAGGTTTAGCTCTAAACCACTAAGTTAAGAATGTTCACTAATGTGGGATGCTAATGTCAATCTCATGCCATAGAATGACATCCAAGTCAAACTAGATAGGTCAAGTTTTATACTTTTTATGCTACCTTTAAACAAGTAAAGGACTTTGGTAAAGTAAAGAAGATAAATCTTATAAATAAAAACTTGGAGTAGGTATAAGTCAAAGGGTATAACGAAAGAATGCCTAATGCATTTGCTTAGGTTAGCTAGCTTGCAAGGGTTAGCTTGCATTGTTAATGATGGCTTGCTAGTATAATACTTGCAAGTGTTAGCTTGCACAGTTTACTTCAAGTGCTAGGCTTGCCTTGTGTAGTGAAGTGGTTGAAGTTTTCTTCCTCCTCCTCTTGGTAGAACTCCTCCTCCTCGAAAGCTTGGTCGGTAGTATCGTCTATAAATACATACGGGATACACAATCACCAAACAATACTTAACTAGTTTACTTAGCACACTAAGGCACACATTTTATGATCTATTATCATCACAAGCATAACAAGATTTAATTAACTAGCTTCGTTCTTTTTATTTGAGAAAAGTAATTTCTACTCATTGAAATTAACTAAGATTTAATATTCTCCCATTAAAATATGGGATCATGTGGACACATGTCATCACCACATATTCTAACATATGAGAATGTGACTTAAAGGTTGGATCATATTTTAATAAGTTTAAGATTAATATTTAATGATTTAAAATGACTAGAAATGCCGATATAGCATTATTTTGGTACTAGTCCAAAGTCACTGCATGCAAACCTTAATATTATTACATATTCAGATATGTATGGTTAAATGTGATTTTGAGAGTTGGAATCAACTCAAAAGCTATTATGGTTGATTTTATAAAAATGTTTGAATGTGCATAAGCTTTTGTCTTGTTATTTTTACTAGGAGAGATCTTTAACTCTAAATGATTTAAATCCAATGGGCTTGGATAGAGATTTAAATTATATTTCCAACAAAATTGGAATCACTCAATTTGGATTTATAAAACTCTCTGAATTGATTTTTGAACTAAGGGACATAATTGATTTGAAGTCAAAATAGAAAAATCCTAATTTTAATTAACTGGGTCAGCGCAGGAAACTAAATGGGCCGGCCCGTGTACACTCCGTGGCGCTGAGGGATGCTGACAGGGGGTCCCGCCTGTCAGTGACTCATAACACGCGAAGCGGTACGGGACGATAAGAACCACACGATTAGAACACGATCTAACGGTCCACGGTCGTCGTCGACGACGGACTCGTCGCCGGCGAGACTGAACCCTAAGCGGTCGGTGGGGGTCTACTGTGGATGTACCAGGGCTCCAGCTATTGCGGCAAGGCAGGCAAACAAACTGCACAACGGCGGCGGACTAAGGCGAGGTCGCGGCTGGGGCTGCGGTGGACGAAATCGACGACCACGTCTCCTCCTCTACATCGGCTACCTCCGGCGGAATTCCAGCGATGGGCTGCTCGAGCGGCTTCGGCGAGAGGGTAAACGATTAGTGGAGAGAGGGGAGTGGAATGGTGTGGCGATTGAGGCTGGGGGTGGCCTCCTTATATAGGCTCGACGAGGGGACCGACGGGTGTGGGCGGAGCTCGTCGGTGACGGTGATATAGAGGGCTACCGGCGTGGGCGAGGTAGGCGGACGGTGGGCGGTCTGCTGGCGGTCCTCTATGGCGTAATGGTGATGCTAGTGGTGGTGCCTAACGGTCGGGGGCTTCCCGCGCTCTGAGGGACAGAGGCGATGCTCGATGGTGCTCCTAGGAACCGTGGGTCGCGCTGGGCGGTGCATGGCCATGTCTGGCGGGTTGAGGGGGTCAAGGCAGAGCGGCGTGCGCGGTCTGGTGTCGAGGGGCGGTCTGTGGCGTGCTGGCGTTGAGGGCGCTCTGGCGTGCGCTGCGCATGGCGCAGAGAGAAAGGGCGGCGCTGCTCTTGGGTGGTCCAGTGGCTAGCAGGGGCCGTGGGGTGGACCGTGGGCGGCGGCAAGGTCACGCCATGCTTCCTGGAGCGGTGGAGAGGGGCTGGCGGTCTGCTGTGGCTTGTGCACGTTTGGCCGGCGAGCATGGCCTCGGGGTGGCGGTGCACTGGCGCCAGGGGCTAGGGAATGTGGTGGTTTTGGTCTAGTTGGGCCTGGGGGAGACCAAGGTCATCAATTTGCATCAAATGTCTCGACAAGATTTGCTCCAAAACAGTGTTAGTTAGGCCGTCATGATTCTGCTCACAAGGTGTTCGATCAAATGGCCGCATGAACAAAATATTTGAATTTTTGAAAGTTTTTTGGTGGAGTGGTGTATCTTATGCTTAGGCATCTAGTTTTGCTAGGGATTTCAAAATGGAGTCCATTTGGTTGGTTTTTGAAATAGTGTGATCTTGGTACATACACTAGATTCAATTTTCAAATGTCATTTAAACTTAGAGTTCAAATGTTTTTGGGAGATCACAAAGTAGGCCTTGGCACATCACTACTTGTACTAGCAAGGTGTGCAAAGAACCACAATGGTCTCTATTGGGAATTGAGTGCTGGAACACCCAAAGTGGGCTAGTTGATTAAAATGGCAAAAGTGACCATTTCCATTACTTTTTCTTTTTGATTTCTTTTTCTTTGGGATTTGCTTGGGGATGGTCTAGATGATGTGTAATTCACCTTAGAGTCATTTTAGAACCATTAGATCACTCAATCATGGCATTTCAAACAACTCCTAATTTAAATGCACACACATATGAATGCTTAAAGATTTTTAAATGGAAAAGTATTTGTTAACCCTTAGTTTGATGATTTGGATCTTAATACTCTTGGATTAAAGTTTTGGGATGTTACAATTACTCTATGTACTATGGTGGGGCGTCCTCGAGCTCGCACCAGGACGAGGGTACCTCCTCACCGTACTACGAAGGCGCTCCATCCTGGCCAGCTTGGGATTGATACCCACTTAGGCCAAAAGCCTAAGCTTGGGAGAGGTACACCGATATCGCACTCATCTCGATATCATTTTGCGTTGGTACTTTGTATATTCATGTTTCGTTCTCTTTTTAGTTTTCGTTCTGTCTTTGCTTTTGCTTTCTAAAATACAAAAAGACCAAAAATATTTTTGTTGTTTCTCTTTGTTTGCTTCTTCTTTTTGCCTTGGTTTGATTTTCCCTTTTTTCTTTGTTTGAACTATTCAAAAAACCGAAAAAGATTTTGCTGCGCTTGTTCTTTCTTTTTGGTTCTTGTTTTAAAAATCGAAAACACCAAAAATATTTGTTGTTTTTCTTTGGTTTTGTGAGTTTGTTGCAGGGTTCAGCAGTTCTCAGTGGAATTTGGTTTCATATTATTATTTCAAGCCACACAAGTGAAGCGCAATAATGAGGATTAATGACAACTTGAGGTGTGGTAAGAGGCTCCTAACGAACTCTATTTTTTTCATTTTTGTACATATACTCATAATTGTGGGCATGCTTAGTCTGTTCATGTTGGGCATATGTTATGCATGGATGCCTAGTAGTTCTTGCTTTCATATGATTAGTTCCAGCTTGCTAATAGTTTGTAGCATGTCATATAAATGTTTGTGTGCATTACTCTATTGATAACTTCGTATGACACCGTGGTATCCTCCTCTGAATGTTTCACTTGAATTGACTTGGCACATGCTCACGAATGCATATGATAGAAATAATCAATTAAGCCTCGATGAACTATTTTTCCTTGAGGGTCTTGAATCACTTTCATGCCATGATTAGTCCTGTTTTGTTGCAAGCATGATTATGACAGTTATTGCTCTCTCGTTTGTCGCTCCCTTACTATTGCTAGCCTCCACTTGCACTCAGTATGAGCTCTACTCGTGTTTCCAATTCCCCAAAACCAATATTGCCAAAATTTTCCACCATACCTACCTATTAGCATCATTTGTTATTCCGCACATATTCAATATGCCTTGTTTTCTTCCGAATAAAATGTTTTCTTGTTATGAGAAAGTTAGTTAGTAAAGCTCTCACGAACTTGATGGCACACTTTATTTCCTATACTTATAAACCTGAACCATTGTGACTGTCCATGAAATTTATATGCTTGCAAATTATAGGCCAGGGATTAGCAGAACCGTGCTGTCACGGGGAACGCTTTCAACACCTGTAAATATATACCCAATTGATATCATGCTCTTTTGTTTACGGATGTCGTCGGTGTGAAATAAAAGGGGAGCTTGTAAGTCAATGGAGTTATGTACGTGTGTTAGAGAAACACCTGGGCCACCGGTCTAATCCATGCCTAATCATGGTGGAAACCTGCAGCGTAACCATAATGAGTATCTATGAAGCATTCTTCTAATAAAAAAAGAGAGATAGCTATTGAGAAAAGAAAAAAGAGATATGAGAAAAGAGGAAAGAGAGAAAAAAACACCATTTTCCCATGGTAAATAAGAAGATTGCTAAGATACTCATTGTCTCCTTGCCTTGTCATTTTGATATGGGGATTCTTCCGTATCATCGGGCAAGGGGTACCCCTTTGGCGGTTCTCTATGATACGCACGTATTTACTATGACAAGAACTTACCGGTAACTAAAGTTGAGTAGCATGAGGAGCGACCCTCGTACTCAAGGGACATGAGATTTCCAGTTTATAGTCTGTCAAGCATATAACTCAGATTGGACCTCACTTTCACCTTAACCACATTAAAGATGCTCATGATAGGGGCAATGAGAGCTCAAAGTTAATGAGTACCATACTTTCAGCATTTGGAAGCCTTTCAAACTATTCAAAACCTTTTTCATTTCCTTGTTGAGTCACCACCTATTCTATGAGCACGTTCTTGAGAGCATAGTTGTCATTCTTTGTATAATATGCTTGTCTCATTACTAGATTAATTGTGTTATGACTTTGAAGCTTGTATCTTTGATATCTTTACTTCTAGTCTTCACCTGAACTTCAGAGGTGCCTTGGCATTCACAATCAAAGGCAAGCCAGATACCACTCTTTCATACCTTGTTATGAGCATCGTAATGTTGCTTATGTTTATGTTTCATGCTACTTATTATTTTTGAGTTGGAATCTCTTCATAGCTTGCAATGCCTATTAAGTAAACTTAGTTGCATACTCCTTATTATAAATTGTCTAAGTAGTTGATCACATGCTGAGAATATATACATCATATGAACCAAATGTGTTCGTGAAAGTTTCTTTTCTCGCACTCAGTTTTCAACTGAATAGCTTGAGGACAAGCAATAAGCTAAGCTTGGGGGAGTTGATACGTCCAAAACGTATCTACTTTCCCGAAAACTTTTGCTATTGTTTTTCCTCTAAACTTGTGTGATTTGGATGCAACTAACACACACTAACTATGTTTTCAACAGAATTGCCTTGGTGTCTAGTTTTTGTGCAGAAAATCAACTATCAGGAAATATCCTAGAAAATATGCCAAAAATCCTATTTCACCAGAAGACTCACGGAGTTAGAATATGAGACGGAGTGGGGCTGGGGCCTGGCCACACCACCTGGCCGCGCCAGGGGGTGGTCTAGCCGCCCTACACTACTAGGAAACAGCTTATCAGTGGCGCACCTTTTTTCACTATCCGTCGCGCATATCTTAGTCGCCACTGATAACTATCTTCTGTGGCGCATTTCAAAATGCGCCATAGAAGTCTCAACCTTCAGCGGCGCATATAGCCAATATGCGCCATAGAAGTATTTTTCCAAAATTCAAAAAAAAGGCAGGCCAGATCTCAAACTTCGGTGGCGCATATGGCCAATATGCGCCACAGAAGTTTTTTTCAAATTTCAAAAAAAAACCAGGCCAGATCTGGCTGGAGGTGGGGGGGTCGCCGGAGGTGGATCAGATGTGATGGCCGAAGGAGAAGGAGGTTGTCGGAGGTGGTCAGAGTAGTAGGAGGAGGAGGCCGCCGGAGGTGGAGGAAGGGCTCACTGGAGATGGTTGGAGGAGGCCGCCGAAGATGGTGGTGGAGGAGGAGGAGGAGGTCGCCGGTGTTGTTGCAGGTCGCCGGAGGAGGAGGTCATCTAGGTGGAGGAGTTCACCGAGGTAGCCATGGCCGGAGGTGGATGTCTCTGTAGAGTGGAGGATAAGGGGAGAAGTATGGAGGGGAGGAATAGTGGAGGGAGAAGTGGAGGAGAAGGGGAGAAGTATGGAGGGGAGGAGAAGTGGAGGGAGAATTATGGAGGGGAGTAGAAGTGGAGGAGAAGGGGAGAAGAAGGAGAAGAAGTGGAGGAGGAATATAAGGAGAAGGGGCGCCGGCTGGATTAAAATTTCGAATCCCGCCCAAGGATTCTGTGGCGCATATGGGAGAAATGCGCCACAGAAGTTTGTCACCCCTTTTTATTTTTTTGTAGTAAAAAATCTTCTACCCTAAATAACTTTTTACTCTTTTCAAATTTGGGGATTCTGTAAAATTCAGAACGAGAATAGGTCGTTGAATTCGAGTAAGGAATTTCGAGACAATCATTTTGATAGGTTAAAGATTTTTTTTCGACATTGTATGCAAAAGTTAGAGCCGTTTTACTGTGCCATGACCTATTTTTGCAAACTACATCGAAATTCATGTTTTTCAATTTTGTCTACATCTATACCCTAAAATCTAACTACAACTCAAAGGAATTATTTTTTGAAGTTTCTATCATTTTTTTTTTATTTTTTACAAAACTGAAAAGGCGATCCACGGGGTTGTGGGGGGTGGGATCTGTTTTTGCTTGTTCTGTGGTGCATACACCTATATACGCCACATAAACATCACTTTCTATGGCGCATACGGACATATGCGCCACAGAAGTTTCTCCCCCTTTTTTTGGTGCTTGGTCCCATCAACCTTCTGTGGCGCATACGTCTATATGCACAAGAGAATCATCACTTTCTGTTTCGCACATGAAAATATGCGCCACATAAATGTGGACTTCTGTGGCGCATATTGGTTTCATGTGCCACTGAAGTGCCAAACTTCTGTGGCGCATTTTTTCTAGTGCGCCACTAATACATATATGTGGCGCATGGTTTTACATATGCGCCACTGAATATCTTGTCTATCTATAAGCTGTTTCCTAGTAGTGCTAGACACCCCCTCGGTCTCCCTCTTCGCCTATAAGTTGCCTTCTGACCTAAAAACTCAGGGGGGGTTGAACATTTTTCCAGAAAGAGTTCCGCTCCGCCGCCACCACCAGATTTCGTGATTCGGAATCACAAACTCCGTTCTGGCACCCTGCCGGGACGAGGAATCGGAGGAGATCATCTCCATCATCATCACCATCGCTTCTCCGTCGACCATCCATGTTTCCCCCATCTATGAGTGAGTAATCCCCCGCTGTAGGCAATGGGGATGGTAGGGATTGGATGGGATCGTTCATGTAATGGCATCAGATTGTTAGGGCACGGTGCCTAGTATCTTCTATTAGTGCTTTTTGACTTTTTTGCAACTTGTTATGCTTAATGCTTGTCA
Source organism: Avena eriantha (assembly GCA_910589775.1). Lineage (NCBI taxonomy): Eukaryota > Viridiplantae > Streptophyta > Magnoliopsida > Poales > Poaceae > Avena > Avena eriantha. The sequence continues at coordinate 401,176,636 of OU342743.1, read as the reverse complement.
CTAGGGCCCGAGTGCCATGATTTCAGATCTGAACATGTTATTGATTCATTATGATAGTATTGTTTATGGTCTTACCTGCAAGTTGTATACACACGTTGTTGTCCGGAATCAATGGCCCCGAAGTGACAGAAATCGGGATAACTAGAGGGAATGGCTTTGATGTGAGGATCACTTGTGTTTACGGAGTGTTAATGTTTTGCTCCGGTGCTCTATTAAAAGGAGCACCTTAATTTCCAGTAGTTCCCTTGAGGCCCCGGTGCAAACGGGCTGGCAGGATAAAAGATGTTATGCAAGTTCTCATTGCGAGCACGTATGACTATATATGGAACACATGCCTATGAGTATATAGTACTTGGATGCTTTATCTTATTTAGCTGCAAATGCCCTATGTTCTGATTGCTATATGAATTTTCTTGTCCATGCAGCGCATGTCCATCCATCCCTATGCCTACCGCGCTTTAATCCTACTATTTACTGCAATCGTTACTACTGTCGTTACTCTTACTATTTCTATTACTTTACTATTGTTACTGCAAAATTGTTGCTACTGATAAACTGCTGTGAGCAAGAATGTTTCCAGGTGCAGCTGAATTGACAACTCAGTTGTTAAGGCTTATAAATATTCTTTGTCTCCCTTGTGTCGAATCAATAAATTGGGTTTCACTTCCCTCGAAAATACTGCGATAGACTCCCTATACTTGTGGGTGATCAGCAGTGGTGCCTCGACATTTTTCGAGACCGACGCCCTCAAGGTAATTAAGTAAAGAGAGAGTTGGGAGGCTCAACCGATTACTTCATCTCCCTTATCCCTGTTTTATTGATGACCGGCCTACATGCCTTTCGCAGGAAGACAGTCCTTGCACTCTACTGCACTGGGTGAACATCGAATTGAAGGATGTTGCCAAGGGTTCTAGCGTTGAACCGGCAAGCCGCAACTTCCATAGTAAACCGATGGTACCTGACATGCTTTGTGTCAAATACAGTATGGTGCTTCCAGGTTACGAGATCTTGGAACCTCCCTCTCAACCTCATGGATGGGATAGTGATGAGCCTGCAGTCCTCAGTACCGGCTTCAGCTACATGTTCCTATGGACGAAGAGCTACATCTGTTTGGGGATGGAGGGTCGTGGCACCAACCCAGTGGTAGCACAACCGTCAAACCAGCAAATCAAGACATCGTGATGGCATAGAATACCGCCTGATGAAGTTGAAGAAAACTTTGGTGACTAGTTTTTGTACACAAGGTTTGGTGATGACTATGAGCAATAGGGAGGATAGTTGTTCATGCAGAAAGTTGTCGAGCCCCAACCAGCAGCTAGACCCTCAGCAAAACCCATTTGCCAAGTGTGTCTCTTCCCATCTAGTCAGGAGACGCCACCACCCGCCGCCTTCACCGAGCCTCAGAGGCCAGATCCTATGATCAGCCAGCACCCTCCAGAGGGTGGCTGGTGAGGAGATAGTGGTGGCCGAAGCCATAAAGGGAAGAAGGGTCACAAAAGGAACCCTAAGGGTGCGAGCCAGGATCCAAAGCCTTTTCGGTCTCAGGATGGCCATGCAGAAATTCCCAGGAAGCGGCTACATGAGGCAGGTACACCGATGCTTAGTGAATCGATGCTTGTGGTCGTAGGCTCGCATATACATAGTATTCATCATGGATGTCTGTTTGTTGAGGAGCGCTACATTTGAGAGGGCGATCTGTCATACCTGCTTTACAAGGCTAAGGTACCAAATGTGCCGGTCTTCGTCACAATAGCCCCTAGGGATATTTTCTACATGCGTCATACCAACCTCTTCGACATGTTGCAAGGATTCTGGTTGCACGATACCTTGTTCCGGCTATTCTCGCTCAATATGGCCATGCAGATCATTAGAGAGAAGACCTCGGGTATCACGATAGTGGATCCCTACTTCATGCATGACACTGTCTTGGGAACACAAGAGGACGTCCTAATGGCAACCGACTACCTCTCATGCTTCTTGGAAACAAACTCGGGCAAGGATGTGATTCTCGTTCCCTACCATTCTTAGTTTGAGAGTCGTCACCAAGGCTGCGTGCTCATATACTTGAATGCGCAACACTCATCAGCCTTGTATCTCGACTCGGGTAGTGCGATGAGGAAAAACTACTCCACTATCAAGAGATTTCTTGATGATGCTCTCAACGGCTACGTCGCAGCAAGAGGTGCCGTCTCTATTAGGTATGTTAATAAATACGGCATGTACATGTTCAGCCACACAATGGAGTTCCCCTGCATCAAGCAGGCGCTTAGAAGCGAGAAGCGTGGCCTCTATGCCCTACACTACATGAAGGCGTTCGTACGGGACCAACATAACAACACGCTGCCATCTGACCTCCGAAGGTGGGCTAGAGTGTAACAACCTCGGACCCTATGCTCTAAGTTCAAGCCTGGATGAACCAAAAGTGGTTAAGGGTTCTACAGCGGGGGCCAGGGCCTCCCACGTATAGGCCCGTCGACCGCCCTAACCACTTCCAAGAACATCGAGACAAGAGCGAGCGGCATAGGAAACAGGCGAAGAGATCAAATACATACACAAGTGAGTATGTATGCAAGCTACCTTACAACAGTTCTCAGAGCCATACCGTCTAAAAGAAATAGAAATATAGCAACGCCATACGGCAAGATCCAAATATCCTAGATAGAGATAATAGTGTAGGATAGCTCCTCATACATCAATCAACAGAGTATCAAGCGGAAGCGGGAAACAAGATCCGAGTACGAATAAGAAGCAAATCGACATAAGATGCCTCATAAATAAGCACATCCCGCCCACAGATCTCACGGATCCCCATCCCCGGAATCTCTACACCGAGTAATCATTGCCAACATCATCTGTCTCCTCCACCCAGTATCCATATTGTGAATACACCTGTTCATCTGAATCAAACAATTTATCGTGTGAGACCCTAGGGGTACTCAGCAGGTCTTTATGCCTCTAAAGGGGATATAAACCTAGGGTGATGCAATTGCAGCAAAATATAATCACTAACAAGTCTATAGATACTCGCTAACCATCCGCCTAACCGAACATAGGAGGATGTCCGTTAATTAGAAACAGCAGTTATAACAGTATAAAGTAACAGATCCATCCTCCTTCTCGCTTACCAACGAGAAAGCGGACGAACAACCCATCCGTTGGCAGTTTTATTAATCATTCCATGAATATTGCACTAATTACTAGTCAGATACTTAGTCAAATTAAAGGCGGTACTTTAGTTATAATTCTCTATGATTGAGAAACTGTGCTCCAAGTCTTCCATAACCGCGGACACGGCTTTCAGAAAGATTTACCCTGCAGGGGTGCACAAATAGCAACACACACACGATCAACCTCCGAAAAACCAAATCAAAACCCAATGAGGCCTTCACGACAAAGCAATCACAGGATTCATAAAATATTGCAGGGGGGCCCCCCACTAAGCTACCCGCGACGAAGTTGGCCGGCTCCGCGACAGACCCAGGGTTTGTGTGGACGACGGTAAACGACTGGGAACCCGAAAGTGTGACTGGGCTTGTCGATACAGCGAAAACGTGTCACAATCCAAAACAGTACAGGTGCTCCACGCACAATCTTAAATAAAGCGGTAAAGCATGGCATAGGTACAGGATAGTAATAAAGCCCCAAACTACTTTGTGGCCCCAAAAAATAAGAAAAGAATCGAGCTCTCGCTAAGGGGATTCATGGTCCCATATGCGGATAGTGCGATAGTCAAGGAACATGTATCAAGTACTCGGGGTCCTACGGGACACAAGTGGACATAAAAACCAAATAAAAGATATTGTCCACCGGTGCCTCTTTCATTAGTTATCCCATTACTACTCAGGTTAAGTTGTTTAGGTACCTCGTTATCCATCAGACACTCACCAACCCTACACATGCAATTCTACGACTCGCAAGGCTCAAGAAACTCCTGTAGTAATGGTTCATAGGATGGAGGAACAAGCTTCGGTGGGGTTTCAAAGTAAAGGCCATGCAATACTTGGGATTCAGTTTAATGCAATCGCAACTCCATGATGCAAGAATAAGATAGAAGCAATAGGTACTATATGTATGCAAGCATGTGGTAGTGCTTGCCTGGAAGCTCAGTTGAAGCGAGAGATGGATCTGGGTAGTACTCCTGGGATTCCTGATATTTCCCCTGCTCGGCGTCTATCTGAGAAGAACCAAACAAACAAGGCCAACATAAATATAATGCATAAACATATAGATTTAATGTGACAAGCAAACAAGCATGCCATGATGAATGATGCACAAATTACATGGCATAACATAGCATGGCATGGGTGAGGTGTGGGGTACAAGAATAAAGCATTTTATTAAGTTTTTAGTCAAGTTTTATTACCATAAAAATTCTGAATATTTAATAATTATATGATGCATGCTTCAATTCATATCATGGAATGCATAATCAGAACGGGCTCGTCGCGCTGATCGATTTAGACATATTATTTGTCAAATTTGGAGTTGTAGAATTAAAGTTATTAATTAATTAAGAAAAGGCATTTTATTGCAATTTAAACAATTTCGAAAATTTGAATTAGTCAAACATTATTTTGGATGGCATATTTGAATTCCTCACATTTTTCTGATTCAAAAACATATATTATTTGTATTATTTGGATTTATCAATTAAAAGTTATTTAAAACTGGATTTAAAAACATATTAAACATTTCTGAAATCACTTTTATTAATCAGAAAAAGAGACATGGACTTTTGTACTCAGAGAGATCTAGCCACAGCAGCTGATAGATGAACCCGGCGCTGACTCAGCACTAGGTGGGGCGCAGCGGGTGCACTTGGTTTTTCCTACCGCGGGGTCGTCTAGCCCGCGAGACCAACAGGTGGGGCCGGTGGTCAAACGGACCCACGCGCCAGTGGGTGAAGAGGCGGGTGCCACGCGGCGCATACAGGGACTGTGGGTTAAGAAACCGAAAGGCGCGGTGCCTTTTTGTAAAAGCGCCACAGCCAATGACATGTGGGCTTGGGTGGAGTGCGGGTTAAGCAGCAAAAAGATGCAGGGGTAAACGGAAAAAGGGCTACGCGGTACACCGGTGTACTATTTTTCTTCCTGGCGTTGTCTGACGAACCTAACGACGCAGACACCGGCGCGGCGTGCGCGAAGGCGGCTGCTTCCGCTGGGGCTGGCTCGGGTTGGTGATGGGAAACAATGATGCGGCCATATGAGGCTACCGTGGCGGGACGGCGGCAACGACGCCACGCACAAAGAGTGCTCGACGGAGCGATCTACGTGTCCAGGAAGAGAAGATGCCAGAGGACATGTTTGGGAGGTGCATAGGCTCACCGCGGGGAGGTTGGTGGTGGTGGTTCGGCCTGGAGCACAGAGGATCGGCGGCGTTGCTCATGACCCGAGGCTAGGGTTTTGCTTCGGCTCTAGGGCGTGCAGCGGGGCTGGCCGTCTCCTCCTCCTCGTCTCCGGTTACAGGGATGGTCCAGCGCTCCACTAGTTCTTCCTCGGCAACCCAACTCCACGCCCGCCTCCTCCTAGCTATGGTGGTGAGCTGATGCCGACGGTGGGGTTGACGGAGATGGGAGAGAGGGTAGCAGGGTAGGTGGGGATGGGCAGGGCCCTAGGGATCTGGGGAAGACGCTAGGCATAGGGGAGTAGATAAGGGCGGAGGGGATGGAAAAATGCACATGGGGCTCGGGTGGGAAAGGTGGTGTGCACCTTTTTCTCCTCTCTCTCTCTCGGTCGGTGGACCAGGGGAGGGTCGAGGCTGGCTGGGGCTGCGGCTCAAGGTGGCACGGTGCAGGGGCTCGGTGGGGTATCTTGGCAGCGAGGAAAAAGAGAGGGAAAGGAGAGGGGAGAGGCTTGGATAGGGTTTAGGTGGACATTCCCTAGAGATGGTCCAGTTGGAACTAGGCTCAACAAGAGGGAGGTAGGTAGGGATCGGTGGTGGTGAGCTGGGAGGGAAACAAGAGAGGGGACAAGATCAACTTGCTTGGCAAGCTTGAGAGAAAGGTGGTCATGGCAAGGAATGGTGGTGGAGAGAAACTCCCACATGTCCAAAGCACATAGAGCTCGGGTGGGGATGGAAAACTAGGTAGATTAGATAGCTAGCAAAGAAAAGGCAAGCTTAGATGGTGTTGAGCAAAGCACAAGGTAGAGAACTTCCAAATAAAATGCAAACTCAAGCACCCATAAGAGAACGTGAGGGATGATGGTTTATGGCTTGGAGATTGATTTGAATTTATTCAAATGATTTTCCTCAATTCAAATAACCCATATACCCAAAGGAAACAAGAGATAAAACAAGGTGGTTTCCTTGCATGGGACATGCATGATTAAGTAGAATCTCCTTGTACTTGTAAAAACGAATATAGCTCAAAAATCTACCATATTTGATGCATGCACCCGAACTTGGGTAAAGGCCAAGCATGGTTTATACAAATCGGATCCTTCATATGGTATGAACTAAATCAAGCATGAGTGATTATAAATAGGCCATATTAGTGTGTGGTTCCACTGAGAAGGTATTTGGCCTCACTTATATTTAGTCATGCTCTCCATTCGAAACAACCCATATGGAAAATTCAAATATGTGACAAGGTCCATCCTAGTAGGTGTGAGCTAGACAAGAACCAATTAAGATGCAAAATCCCACACATACTATGGATGGTGGAATTATAAGGTGGTGACAAGAAAGGTGGTGGAGTTACAAGAGAGATGCCCCCAACTCAACTTGGGCATGAGCAATTCATCAAGAAGCAAATGCTTTTTATTAAGAACCAAATACAATTGAGAAATGCATATGAGACAAAAACCAAATGAAAAGGGTTTTATATGATGCTCAAATGCAATGTGGAATGATGACATGAGCATGATATAATTATGATGCAACAATTATATGTAAGAAGTAGCATTTTATTATTAGACCAAGTAGCATTACAGATGTTAGACAGATGGGATGCTACAACTCTCCCCCACTAAACAGGAATCTCGCCCCGAGATTCTAGGAAGAAGAAGAAGACACGAAGAGGGTAGGATACTTGGCACGGAGCTCATCCTCGCGTTCCCAAGTGGCTTCATCAACGGAATGGTGCGACCACTGCACCTTGCAGAATTTGATAGACTTGTTGCGAGTCTTTCTTTCTGCGACTTCTAGGATTTTTGTGGGGTGTTCTTGATAAGACAGGTCTTCTTGGAGATTGATAAGCTCATGGTCCACGGTCCTGCCGGGATCCTTGAAGCACTTCTTGAGTTGAGAGATATGGAAAACATCATGAACCTTAAGTTTTTCAGGGAGCTCAAGAGCATAAGCAACTTCTCCTCTTCTTCCACGAACTTTGAAAGGACCGATGTATCTAGGAGCCAGCTTTCCATTGATACCAAACCGGTGCGTGCCTCTAATGGGAGTGACACGAAGGTAAACGAGATCACCAGGGACATAATCCATGTCTATGTGCTTTCTGTCGTAGTTGCTCTTCTGGCGACTTTGGGCAACCTTTAGGTTTTCAAGGATGATGTGAACCTTCTCCTCCGCTTGAGTTACAATGTCGGGGCCAAACAATGCCATCTTTAGACTCTTCTGGAAGCTGTTGTTGTAAGAGAACTCAGCATAAGGAAGGCATTCTTCCCACTTCATGCTGAAAGATATGGCGTAAGCACGGAGCATATCTTCCAGAATTTGGTTGATCCTTTCAACTTGTCCTTGCGACTAAGGGTGATAGGCAGTGCTGAAGTTCAACTTTGTTCCCAAAGCATTTTGGAAACTTCCCCAGAACTTGGAAGTGAAGATGTTTCCACGGTCTGAGCTGATCTCAAGAGGAACCCCATACAGAGAGACAATTCTGTTGATATAGAGCTCAGCCAACTGAATTGCAGAAATTGTTTCCTTGACGGGAAAGAAGTGAGCCACTTTAGAAAGCCTGTTGATGACAACAAAGATTGCATTGTTGCCTTTCTGCGACCTTGGAAAACCAGTTATGAAGTCCATCTCTACTTTCTCTCATTTCCATTCCGGAGGCTTCAATGGTTGTAGAAGACCGAAGGTTTCTGATGGACAGCTTTAACTCTGCGGCAGACATCGAACTCGAAGACATACTTGGCAAAACATTGTTTCCACCCAGGCCACCAATATTGTGTTTTCAAGTCCATGTACATCTTTGTGCTGCCAGGATGGATAGAAAGAACAGAATCATGTGGCTCCTTAAGAGCTTGCTCTCTCAAACCCAGATCGTTCGGAACGAACATCCGGTGTTTAAAGAATAGAGCTCCTTGATCATCGACGTGGAAGGACTCATACCTCGGCAGCTGAATATTGGAGATAATGTTTTTGGTGTAAGCATCACTTTGTTGACTAGCACGAATATTTTCTTCCAAGAGAGGGCTTGCCAGAAGATTCAGAAGATACCCTTCATGCACAATCTCAAGGTTGAGTTGGCGTAATTCCTCGCACAAGAGAGGTTGTTGTTCTTCCACCATGAGGTTATTGACATAAGCTTTTCGGCTGAGAACATCGGCCATGACATTAGCTTTGCCAGGAGTGTAGTTGATGGTGAGATCGAAGTCATTGATGGTTTCAATCCATCTCCTTTGGCGAAGGTTGAGGTCAGGTTGTGTGAAGATATACTTCAGGTTTTTGTGGTCAGAAAATATCTCACAACTGTTCCCAAGCAAGTAGTGCCTCCATACTTTCAGAGCGAAGACAACCGCTGCAAGTTCAAGATCATGTGTTGGATAGTTGAGCTCATGAGTTTTCAACTAACGAGAGGCGTAAGCAACCACTTGTTTTTCTTGCATGAGGACCACACCCAATCCTTGCAAGGAGGCGTCACAGAATATATGGAAAGGCTTTGATGTATCTGGAGGAATCAAGACTAGTTTGGAAGTGAGCTTCTCTTTGAGTGTTTCAAAGCTAGCTTGACATGCAGGAGACCAAAGGTATTTCTTGCCTTTCTTGAGGAGGTTGGTAAGAGGCTTCGCAATCTTCGAGAAGTTCTGAACGAAGCGATGCCAATAACTAGCCAAACCAAGGAAACTCCGGACTTCTTTGACAGTTTTGGGTGGAAGCCACTCAACAATTGTCCGAATAGTTTCTGGGTTGACGGCAATGCCCTTAGCAGAGATGACGTGACCAAGATAGGTGACTTCGGGAAGCCAAAATTCACACTTGGAGAACTTTGCATACAGGCGGTTCTCATGAAGCTTGTTCAGGACACACTGAAGGTGTTCTTTATGTTCTTCCTTTGACTTAGAATAGACTAGAATGTCATCCAAATAGACCACGACGAACTTATCAAGATACTCCATGAAAACCAAGTTCATAAGCCTCGAGAAGGTGGCAGGTGCATTGGTGAGACCGAAAGACATGACCATGTACTCATACAGGCCATAGCGGGTGGTGAAAGATATTTTGGGAACATCTTCCTTGCGGATCTTGATTTGATGATATCCACTTCTCAAGTCAAGCTTAGAGAATACCACAGCTCCAGCTAGCTGATCGAAGATATCATTAATCCGCGGAAGGGGATATTTATTCTTGATGGTTTTAGCATTGAGAGCCCGATAGTCAACACAAAGTCTATCAGTCCGGTCTTGCTTCTTCACAAAGATTGTTGGGCTTCCGCAAGAGGAAGTGATGTGCTGAATGAAGCCCAACTTCTCTTGTTCATCAAGCTGACGTTTGAGTTTAGCCAACTTAGCAGGACCCATTTTATAAGGCCGCTTGGAGATAGGAGCGGTTCCAGGTTCAAGCTCAATCACAAACTCGACCTCTCGGTCAGGAGGCATACCTGGTAACTCTTCAGGAAAAACATCTGGGAACTCACGAACCACCGGAACACTCTAAATAGCATCCATAGCATCATTATTCAGAGCAGACAAAGAGAAGAGCTGAATTGCAGGAGTCAGACTTGGAGAATAGACTATATGGCCTTCAGGAATTTTCAGAGAAACCGAGCGTTCAGCACAATCAATCACAGATGCATTTGCTGTTAACCAATCCATGCCCAAGATAACATCAATGTCAGAATTGCCCAGAATAATTAAGGAAGCCGGGAACGAAGAGCCACCAATCTCAATTTGATTTCCATGGCTGATATGAGAAGCCCTCATGTTTGATCTAGGAGATTTTACCACGAGACGATGCAATAGAGGACCCATAGCCAGATCATGCTCATGTGCAAACTTGTGAGAAACAAAAGAATGCGATGCACCATAATCAAACAAAACTCATGCAGGGACTGAGTTAATGGGAAGCGTACCCATCACAACTCCAGGTGCATGTTCAGCTTGAGCAACGTTGACACAGTTGGCACGAGCAACAGTGGACCCAGGCTTGGTGTTGATGTTGAGAGCCCGTGGAGGTGCACGAACCATAGAAGAACTAGCTGTAGGTCTTGGAGGTAGTGGTGGAAGAGTTTTTTTGTTCATGGGACAACTCCAATGTTGATGACCAGTGTTCCCACAAGTGTAACAAGCACCAGGTGGACGTGGAGCTGCATAGCCAGGGACTCCACCAGGCGCTCCAGGGTAGTTGTGGTTGTAGCCCCTAGGAGCAGCGTTGAAGGATTTTGGTGGCCTTGCCGCGTAGCTTGAAGGTCTTAGGGGAGCCTGGAGCGGCGGTGCGGTATTAGGAACCCACACGCGGCGCTTAGAAGGAGCTGTCATAGCTGAAGAGCTTGCTGCGTCACGACTGTGTTTCTTTGACTCCTCGAACACTTGCCTACTGGCTTCTTCCTGTAGAGCTGTATGTTGGAGTTCTAGAAAAGACCCCGGCCTTGCATGAGTGATTGCATATTTGATAGATGCATTGAGCCCTTGCCCGAACCTCTTTTGTTTCTTCTTGTCATCAGAGATCTCATCGCCACCATACCGAGAAAGATTCATGAATTTTCTGATATAGGTATTGACATTGTCATTGCCCTGCTTGAGGTAGAGAAACACGTCCTTCATCCTTTCCATGACAATTTCTGACAGGTATTGCTCTTTGAAAGCCCCAGTGAACTGCTCCCAAGTAGGCTGAAAACCAGAGTGGTTTGCCTTCAGGTAATTCTCCCACCATAGAGCTGCGTCTCCTTTCAGAAGGTGAGTAGCGCATTTTACCCATTCTTGTTCAGGAACATCAGCAGTCATCAGCAACCTTGACATCTCACGAAGCCAATCATCAGCATCCAGTGGCTGATCAGACACCTCAAAGTGGCGCAAGTTAAACTTCAGAAAGCCCTTGATGTCTCCTCGCTTGGGAGGTGGAGGTAGCGGAACAAACTCATTCCTCCTGACACTTTCTTCACAGCGTTGCTGGTTCTGTTGCATTGTTCCTAAGGCATTAGCAATACTTGCCAACGCAGCCCCCAGTTCAGGTGGTATGTCCTCCTCAGTGCGGCGTGGTTGTGCCATCCTGGGATTGATATAAAACTCAAGTCAGTACCATAATGGAGAATGATAATAATCCAAAATAGTACCAAAATGGAATTAACCAAGGTTAAGGATACAAATTACTAAGATGATATTAAAATATCAACAAAGTTCAAAGCACCTAGAAGATAGTAAGCATATCGCACACGACTGAACAAGGAGTGTGGTACACAAAGCTATCAAAGAAAAAAAATCGCAAATTTCGGCATTAAAATACCACTATATGCGCAAAACCACTTAATGAATCAAGATTAGTATCTCTACCAATTCAATATACAAGAGAGAATGGTAAAAGTAGTGGTATGGTCGCGACTCCATACTGCACTCAAAGCATTACTCCGCATATGAATAAGTAAAACACATATCCCGACTCTCTTCCTTCTTAAGATGAACCTAAAGATTAGCAACTATGAAAAACAAACACCCCTAACAAGATAGCGTCGGATAACAACGAGTAAGATAGATCGCGTCGGTTTACAACGAATCAGATAGATCGCGTCGGTTTACAAAAGCCTGCCGGTATGGAATGTACCAACAGTTGATAACCAAAAGGCAGATAGCGACAATAAGTTGGATGCAATAGATAAACAAGGAATTACCCACACACACACTCACACAACCTATGGTACTACGGAACCCAGAACACGTGAATCCTAGTTTGAATTTTAGAAGAGGATTGAAAATGCTACACTTCCTTACCAGAAAAGGGTGGGTGGGTGAGTAAGAAGAAAAATGGAAGCAGTCCTACTCTCGCGTTTTGTTTTTCCCTAGTATACATAACTACCAAAATATTTGCTAGACTGACAATGGCCATTGTGCGCTCTGGGAGACAGAGTTGGTTCTCAACGTGGTTCCTGGCGATAGTGGGTCGCGCGGCGGTGCACGACTATGTCTGGCGGGGTGAGTTGGTCAAGGCGGAGCGGCGTGCGCGGTCTGAGGTCGAGGCGCAGTCTGTGGCATGCTGGCAGCGAGGGTGCTCTGGCGTGCTCTGGCTGCACGGAGAGACTTAGTGCATGAAGTTTCCTTGGCTGTCTAGGGGCAAGCAGGGGCCGTGGGCTGGACCGTAGGTGGCGGTGAGGTGGCGCCTTGCTTCCTAGAGCGGCGGAGAAGGGCTGGCGGTCTGGTGCGAGCTATGCATGCTCGACCGGCGGGCATGGCGTCGGGGTGGCGTGGTACTGGCGCTGGGGACTAGGGGATGGGTTAGTTTAGGCTTGGTTAGATCTAGGAGGGACAGAGGGAGTAAAAGGAGTTCAATTGGGTGGCAAACTTTTGTAGAAACAGTGATATCACTAGTGAGTTAGTTCTGTGCATGCCAAGTGTTCGACCAAATGGCCGCATGAACAAAATATTTGAATTTTGCAAATATTTTTGGTGGAGTGGTTTATCTTATGCTTAAGCATCTAGGTTTGCTTGGGATTTTGAAATGGAGTTCATTTGGATGGTTTTTGAAAAAGTGTGATCTAGATACATACACTAGATTCAATTTTCCAATTTCATTTAAATTTAGAGTTCAAATGTTTTTGGGAGATCACAAAATGGGCCTTGGTACATCACTACTTGTACTAGCAAGGGGTGCAAAGATCCAAAATTGTCTGTGTTGGAAATTGAGTGCTAAGAACACCCAAAGTGGGTTAGGTGATTAAAATGGCAAAAGTGACCATTTCCTTATTTAATTCTTTCTGATTTCTTTTTCTTTGGGATTTGCTTGGGGATGATCTAGATGATGTGAAATTCATCATAGAATCATTTTAAAACCAACAGATCATTCAATGCTGGCAATTCAAAACAATTCCTATTTTAATGCACACACATATGAAGGCTTAAAGATTTTAAATGGGAAAAGTTTTTGTTAACCCTAAATTGGGTAGATTTGATCTTGATTAACATTGATTAAATATTTGGGATGTTACACCCTCCTAACTACAACACGGCTAGGATTTGATAGGTCGGTAATAAAAAACATTGATCAACTTGGCTAGCGAGTACCAAGGCTCATTTTTTGCAGAGGCGTTTTTCGCTGATTTGGCATCTGGTATAACCATGGTGCTGAAATACTGGCCTTCTTTTTCCATGTTCTTGGCCCATCTAACATGAAACATCGGTATTGTCTCTCCACAGTAGCCGAGCTCGCATATCTCCTCGATTCTTCCGTAGAATCTTTCCATGAAAGTAGTATCGTCATCGGCGAAGGATAGCATATCTACTCCTAAGTTTTGATATTCTATATTCCTATCCTTTTCCTCGGTGTAGATTCTGTAACCGTTTATGTCGTATAACTGATAGGTCCTTAGGTTGTGCCCTAGGCTTTGTGACAAGGAGAATATGAGTATTTTATCTTCCGTAGAAGGCGTCTATGGGGGAATGTCCAGTAGACTTTTCTTGAACCAACCCGTGAAACTGGAGTTGTGGTCTCTGGTTATGTCTCCCTTCTTCCTCGGTCGGCCCTGGTCGACGTACTCCTGATCGATTAAGATTTTGTTCTCTTCCACCCAAGGCGGACCAATTTAATGTTTTGTAGCACGACTTGGTGTGCTTTGTCAAAGTAGGCGCGTCGACCCTCAATGCTGACATGAAGTGAGCAGTAGCCCTCGCGGTGACCATATCTAGCGAGCCTGCCGAGGTGCTTCTTGGTGGCTATTCCAACATCCTCGTTCTCGGTGGTTAGATTATTCTAGAAGAAGGAGATGCACTCGTAGATCAGAAATTCCTTGGCTATGCTTCCATCTGGACGGGACCTGTTGTGAACGAATCCTTTGATAACACCGTTCAGCCTTTCAAACGGTATCATGTTGTGTAGGAATGTCAGCCCGAGATGGATGATGTCATCCACGACATGTACAAGCAGATGCACCATGATATCGAAGAATGCGGGCAGGAAGTAAATCTCGAGCTCGCATAGTATCACCATGATCTCTTCCTATAGCCTGTCGAGCTTCTTAATGCCGATCGACTTCCTAGAGATGACGTTGAAAAACTTGTAGAGGACAAACAGCATCTCACGGACATGCTCGTCCATTATCTCGTGGATTGCAACAGGAAGTATATGTGTCATCAGCACGTGACAACCATGAGACTTCATACCGCTGAACCTCTTCTTCGCTATGTCCAGATATCTGCTTATCTTTCCCAAGTAACCGTGTGGAACTTTCACTCCTAGGAGGCACCTGAAAAACTACTCGAGCTCCTCCTGACTCAGAGTGAAGCACGCAGCATGAAGCACCACCTCATTCTTCTTAACCCGTGCGGCGACCTTGAGTCTCTTACGTCTGATCATCATCATCATCACTATCAGGGTACTGAAGATCTTTCTTGATGCCAATCAATTTAAGGTCCTTTCTTGCTTTCGATCCATCCTTGGTCCTCTCCGGCATGTTGAATAGAGTGCCAAGAAAACTCTCGGCAACATTTTTTGGGATGTGCATTACATCGAGGCTATGGGGCGTGTGGAGGACCTTCCAGTACGGTAGGTCCCAGAAACCAAACCTTGCTTTCCATACACCCAGCAGCGGCTTTGTCCTTAGTCGCTTCTTTCCTGGCGTAGGGCAATCTACCCAATTATTCCAAAGCTCCTTGATTTCTTTGCCACTCCTCAGACGAGGGCCTCTTTCGAGCTCGTATTTACCATTGAACAGGTCACCGCATTTTCTCCACGGGTGATCCATGTGGAGCCACTATATAGTACCTTGGAACACGGTTTTGAAGACCTGGGATCCCTTGGTAGCTGGAGATGTGGGGTCTCATCCATGCACTTGACACATGCATTGTGTCTGTGGTTCACCTGGGATGGAGAGGGAAATATTATTTAGTGTAGGCGTCCCACATATGGGCTGGTGTCTCCCACAACGTGGCAAACTCCTCTCTCAACATCCCGAGAAACAGATGCATATCGATACCTGGTTGTTTTGGTCCCTGAATAAGAATGCTCATGTGTACATACCTTTGCTTCGTGTATAGCCTCAGGGGAGGTTGTACGGCCATACAAACACGTGCCAGGTGCTATGCATGCTACTCTGGTTGCCAAACGGATTGAGTCCATTGGTGCTTAGACCCACCCTGATGTTCCTTTCATCGCCCCAAACTCTTTCAAATCGATGTCCAATGCATTCAACTATCTAGCATCTAAAGGGTGTGTTAGGATCTTTCCCTTCTCCGGATCATCTTCGAGTTTTTCCCTTTCCGTGTGCCATTGCATGAGCTTTGCTTCCTTAGGATCTACGAAATATCGCTACAGACGAGGGTGATAGGAAAGTATCATACCACTTTTCGAGGAACTTTCTTGTTCCCTCTCTTGTACCGTCCTTAGACGCACATCAGACATGTGGTTCTCTCCGTGTAATTATTCCGATAAAGTGCGCAATCATTGATGCAGGTGTGGTGTTTAATGTGTGGTAGGTCGAGAAGGCACATGATTTTCTTGGCCTCCTCGATTCTTGTTGGCAATGTGTTTCCCTTAGGAAATCATTCATGCCAGTATTCCATGTTCACGTTGAAGCTCACATCGATCCATTTGTATTCGGCCTTCATCTCCAGATCCTTGAGCATTACACTCCATCATGTATCCTCGGGTGACACCTAGGATACAATGGATTCATCCCATCTACTTCCATTTGCGCCATCTTGTCTTTCTCTATGGCTGCAACTTTGGCGTTGCTCGCCTCCTTGAGGATAAGTTCTTGATCATGAGGGTCCTGCAAGGCCGAAGTTAGCAGCATCTGGGTGTTCATGTCTTCTCCTTCTTCATGATAATCATGCCCGTCGACATCTCCTTCTTCACGATGATCATGTCGGCCAACATTTCCTTCTTCATGATGATCATGCCTGTCGGCATCTCCTTCTTCATGATGATCCTGCCTAACAGCATCTCCTTCGTCATGATGATCATGCCCGGGATACTTTTCGCCTTCTCGCCCGCCCACATCTTGATCATTGAGGACACCCATGAAACCGCGCATGAGCAGGTGACCCTCAAATTGTCCAGAATTAGGGTCGATCCAGTTCTGGAGTTTGCATGTTCGACATGGACATCTTATCATGGTCTTGTTGTTCTGAATCATATCCTCCTTCATGTTTTTCTTGTCCCTAGCAACTCGACCTTCCCTCATCATGAGGACCATGGTTTCCTGCGCAGTCACAACAGAGAGTAGCTAGGTTAGAACCACACCATATGTACACACACATGCATGGTAGTTGGAAAAATTTGGCATGACCTTTCTTAAAAGTAGGACATATGGGTAGTGCAAAAAAATTTCGAAATGGAAATGAATCAACATTTTTGTGGCTCATATGGATATATGCGCCACAGAATAAGTGGCTGCATTTTCTGCAGCGGGACTCGGGTAAACTTTCGGTGGCGCATAAGTAGATATATGCTGCAGAAAACAAACATTTCTATGGCGCATATCACCTTATGCGCCACAGAAAGTTGGTCAAAACTATGTTGTGGTGGGGCCCGCCTCCACTTTCTGTGGCGCATGTGCCTATATGCGCCATAGAAATAATAATTTCTGTGGCGCATTTATGCATATGCGTCATAGAAAGTTGGTCGCCTGACCATGGTGGTAGGTCCCTCCTCATTTCTGTGGTGCATGGTTCTACGTATGCGCCACTGAATAGGTAAGGTTTGGGTGGCGCATATTCTTGCATGTGCCACTAAATATTTTCTATGGCGTAGTGTTCTACATATGCGCCATAGGATAGCTCGTCTATCTCTAGCTATTTTCCAAGTAGTGCATTTTTTAATAGAACTGCCATACTACTACCATCGCATTCGATGCACTTCATCAGGACATGGCCAACCTTCCTATATTTTACTTTATTACTCAATATATTCCATTTCTCTGCACCGAGGAAGCAAGGCTACATATATGGACCCAGCACCCCTATAAATCAGCTTTTTCTACTCTGCCCACCTCCACATTTCCCAATCCGTCCACCATCATCCGAAAACACACTCATCCTCTCGCCGCCACCGTCATCTCTAGCGATGTGCAGATCAATCTGCCTCTCACTGCTACATGGACTGCGACCCAGAATAGCAAGGTATAATCTTCATCTCTCCCTTGTAGAGAACATTCGCAGTTCCTATTTTTGTATTGATTCTATTATCTTTCTCTTAACCGATTTTTTCAGATCTCTTTCATTCCCCTCTATTTCGTTCCTCATAGTTTAAATCTGCATAAATACAAATATATTGATATTGATGTACTTGTCAAAGTGAAACATTGGTGAAACATGTTGTTTGCTACTAGGGATAGCATTTTGTCACTTAAACTATTTATAATTCCATGCATTTTAGTGCTATAATAAGTATCTTGCAATGCCATTTATAGGTTCCAATTCCAAGAAAGGTAGAAAATCATGGACAGTTCGAGCGATGATGGGATCTGCTCCACTGACTGTTATGTAATTGATAGTGACGAGGAAGAAATTGCGGCTATAAGGGGTAAAGTTTTACTTAGATTGTGAAAATCGAATTAGACTATGCAAAAATATACTACTCTCTAATATTTATTTTTCTTTCATGTAGGTCCTTCTTATGAGCGAAAAGATTGGTTCGAAAGGTACATCATTTATGACAATAATGTGTGTTTACCATACAGAAGGTGGGATTTTCTTGAGATTAAAGTCTCCCATATCGAACCTGGCATACCTTTCTATGTTTGAGAGCTCGCCTCTTCTTTACTCGGCAAAGGAGAGGGCAGGATGGTAAGAAATTTTAGGTTTTTTTCTCGAAAAGGTAAGAAATTTTAGTAGCCGTCTGATTCAAAAGATTTAATCCTACTAAGAAATTAGTAGGATTAAATCTATAGGACATTTTCCCAAGATGGTTGTTACATTTGTAGGATTGATTCCCATAGGAAGTATTCCTTTGCACTAGATTTTGTAGAAAATCCAACATCCACTCACACCTCTTTTTCAGAATCCTCTGTTTGTCCTACTACGATAGAGTCAAACAAACTTCGGTTAATATGGAATTCCTATAGGATTGGAGTGGGAATGACATTCCAATCCTACATTTATTTTCTATATCATATGAATCAAGTAGGCACCTATTTTACTACTATTTCACTAGTCAATAGTCGTAAACTTCTTATAGTTGATTTCTTCTAGTTTCAGTGCTTCTCACTGGATTACAATTAGATGTCTTGAAGAATCATCTATGTGAAGAAATAAATTGGCGTGTGACCAACGAGTTGTACAAAGGTTATCATGAAGTCATGGTTGCCATGGGCGATGATGGGTGTGCGGTGATAAGTACCGGTACGTGTTGGCGAAATGTTGTCAGGGACGTGGATCTCTTAGAACACGAAATGGCTATCTTCGGGTTCAAGGAACACGCACATGTTCAGCGGTATCCCGTTTCATTTTAAGTTGATATGAATATCATCGAACTTGTATTCAAGCCTTAATGTGACCAGGAGGCATTCGAGGAAGCAATAATGATCCTGATAAGCTACTGTACTTATACTAGCCACTATTTCTCGTGGATGGAACTATGGAACTTATAGCAACTAGTACTAGTAGTACTCAAGTATTAACCATGTTTGTATTATTAGTACTCAAAATTTGGTGCCTAGTAGATCTCGTACTGCTGGGAATGCGAGCAAGGGCTTCTTCCACCTCAAATATTTCTCCTTATTTAAAAAAAAGGCTCCTCCACCCGAAATTATGTCTCAGCGTTGCCTATCATGAAAAAAAGGCTCCTGGATGAAGGAGAATCATGCTACCTCTCTCCTCTTCAATGCGGCATTGGCTGCTATGCTCCACTCATGCATCTATGCCTAGCACTTGTTCAGGTGGGAAGCATCACAACAGTCACCTCTTCCTTTTTGTTTGCGCATCAAAGTCACCTCTTCCTTCCCATGTAAGATTATGCACAATGGAGTACAACCGTGTAAGCGAGGTAGTGCAAAGAAAGTTGGGACCCGTGGTGGTCCAGCCCAACTTTCCTTCTGTTTGCCTCGTGCTTCCACCCAAAAATGAGCTCTGGCTGGATGTTTTCTTTCTCTTCCATATTAGGCTTCTCATAGTGCTAATAACTTAGGCTAGTAAAACTTTCACATGTTACTACTCCCTCCATTTCAAAATATAAGATGTCTTAGCTTTGTGAAAGATGTGTATCTAGACTTCTTTTAGTGTGTAGGTTATATCCAAACCTACATGAACCTACACAATGAAAGGGGTCTGGATTGACCCTTTTCACAAAGCTAAAACATCTTATATTTTGAAATAGAGGGAATACCTTAAAAGTGTATTGTGTAATAACATGTGTCTAGTGTTATGCAAGGCCTAATTGATTAGGCCTACTTATAGGAGTAGGTCATATCTCCTGGATGAAGGAGAATCATCCTCCCTCTCTCCTCTTTAATGCGGCATTGGCTGCTCTGCGCATGCATGTAACATCCCAATTTCAACAACCCTAATTAGTTGTCCAAAATGCAAAAATCAGGGGGAATGAAAACTTTTTCTTGTTTAGTGATGCAATGTTTTCTTGCTTGTCTATTGATGCTTAGGCATTGAGTGTGTAGCAAATGATATACTCCTTACCTCAAACTCAATTGACCAAAGCTATTTAACAAAAACTATCTTGGCTTATGTTTCATATTCTCAAATGTTCTGGCATTTCAAAAACCTGAGCCAAGATGCCTTGCAACCCTAAAACCTTTTTATTAGCTACTATTGACAAATTTATGGAGATCTATATGATATAATCTCCATATGTTTTCAAAGACGGAACCTTCAAAATACTCTCACCTCTAGGTTTCTCTAAAAACCTTTTATAAAGCTTTTGATTTCTACTCTTAGTAGAGATACCAAGGACTCTCACCTTATTCAAACTCCAACAATTCAAAATACCCATCCTTACCTCAAGCTAGGCTTGATGGTAAGCCTAGTAATAGCTTGAGTTGCTTGTTAAGATGAATTGCTTTGATTTGTTGTCTGACTTGTTTGCTTAGGAATTAGTGTGAGCTAACCTAGGAGATCATCCTATAGCATCTATATAATCCAAGAGTGTCAAACCTAAGCAATTTAACCAAGCTGGATCTAATCTATAGACACTAGGTGATCATCTAAAACCATTAACCATATCAATTCTGAAGTGATCCATTTTAGAAGTTTCCAAGTCACTGAAGACCAATATCAAGCATGTATGTATTCTTCTCAATCTACACTTCAACCTCATCCACTTGATGATGCTTTGATATGTTCAAATCCATCAAAAACATCCCCACTCATATTCTAGTCAAAAGCCCAAAATCTAGTAAATTTTACCAAGTATGGAAACTGATTCAACATCACTTCTTTGAATGTCTCTCCTTCAAAACCCTTCTGCATATTTGGTAATGCACTTGAACCATCTTGTAGACCATCCTGAGGACTGCCAAGGACCACTCTTTTCCTTGGCTAGATCATCTCTAAACCCACTTGTTCTTGATGGTTTTGCAGGAAAAAAATAACTTTTTCTGCAAATCATATCAACTAGCCTACTTGGTCAGAAGCTCACACCTTCATCCTACCTTCTTTGGATCAACTCTTTTCATGATTCTATTCTACTCATAAAGTTCTAGCAATACCTACTTTACTTGTTCCAAATGGATCCTTGTGCTTCAAAAAGCCCCAAGGTTATGAAGGCTATTTGATAATCTACTTTGGCAGGCTTATTTTATTCAAAGTTTGGAATACATCCCTAGAGAGCTCAAGCATGATCAAGCTCAAACCTCTATACCATGGTGATCTACATCACTTTGTACATCCTTACATATACTCCATGACCCAAGGCGAGCTTTGAGCTCCAAGATACAACCAAGTTTTGGTGGAATAAAAATAACATTACCCTAGATCCTTAATCTCATGTTTTCCACCCAAATCAACTTGAATTCTCAACACCCAAGGTAGAAAATGTTAGATACACCTTGGGTACATCTTATATATTGGATCTAAAGATTTAGAAAATAATATCAATAGTTATTATGGCCCAAAACCTATTTGACTTCTTAAATGGACAAAACCTCCAAACCTCCCTCCATAAAGGAAAGTTTGATTTTCTCCAAAACACATTACCAACTCAAGGAACATTTGAGCCCTATAGATCATACCCTACCTTCCCATCTCAAAAATAAATATTTTTGAGAATCCTTATTAATTCGTTTTTCCCTTTTTCCTAAATGACAGAAATAAGAAAATAAATAACTTAAATACTCCCAAGCCTCAATAAATCTTGGGAAAATTCTACAAAGTGTTATTTCACATTTGGGACCATCTCGAACCAAAAACTCACCTTGTCCAATTAAAATTATTCAAATGAAATAGTGTTAGCGAGGGTCCGAGTTGGCCGGATCAACACCGGCGGTAGCGCCAGGCCTAGACAGAAACGCGTTGGGGGCGAACTCGATAGGTCCTCAAAGCCAAATCGAATTGGAGGGCCAGATCGGTCAGTCAACAACGGAGCTTCAGCATCAGGTGGCGGCGACCACAACATCTTTGTTCCACCGGAAGCAAGCAGAAGGCGGAGGCGATGCGGTGTGTGGCAGGGATGCGAGAGGGTAGTTGAGGTCGGGGTGTGGTGTGCATGCGAGATGAGAGAGAAGGGTTGGGCTGGGGTGGGGTTTGACCACAGGCCCAACTGGGCCATGTTGGGCTTAACCAACCAGCGGATCAGAAGTAGTTTTATAGGAAAGAGAAAAATAAATATTGAAAAACAAATAATAAAACAAGTGTAAAATTACCAAATTACCCCTGAGATTGTTTTAGCCTTAGAAAAATATAGAAAAATCCTAAAAATGTATATCATATACAAAATGATCACAAAAATGATCTCATAAATTAAGGAAAAGTCCTAAGAATGAATAAAAATCATTTTTGCATATGAAAATAAATCAACTATTTTACAAAAATACCAACTTAATTTTTTAAAAATAAAACTTGGAACAAATAGTCAAGGACATTTAATCCTTTGTAGAATTTTGTAAAAATAAAGATAATACTTTAAAATAAATAAAAAATCATTTTTAAGATCTTGAGTAAATATATTTTACTAGAAAAATACTACAAATGTTTACCTAATGATTTTTAAGATTTTAAGGAAATAAATCCTTACCTATTTTATAAAAGACCTAGTTTGTAAATTGTATAAAAACATCTCTTAAATAAAATAATAATAATCACAATTCTATCTATAATAACTAAATATTAAGTCCAAAGCTATAACTTGGATTTATAATAAAACTTAAGTGTAACTTAATAACCTTATAATACTCCAAACTAAACCAACAATTTTAAGTAAATTTTGAACATCATAAAAATGAATGCTATTTATCTCTTAACTAATCTTAAAAATGATTCTAGTTCTAACAGATTATTCAAATCATCTAAATTTACTTTCCTTAATAAGATAAACTATATTAATAATAACAAATCACATTTAGGCTCATCATTCACTTAAGATGAAAGTGAATGATTCTATACCTTCAAACATGCTTGTTGCAAGATTTAAAGTTTATTAATACTTTTAAACACATCACACCTTAGATCTAATTATGTTTTATAGTTAACTTTTGTTTGTTCCAAATTAAGTCATAAGGCATCTCAAATACAAACTTATCAAACAAATGCAAATGACATCGATCACATTCTATTAACCATAAAGATTGGTTAAACCTTATCAAAGAAACCTTTTCTTCAAAAGTTATTCGTTTTGCCACTTCAAACAACAATGTCATAATAAGTTCTTCAACTCTTATCAACCTAAAACATGGAATTCCATAATAGATACATAATATCAAATAACTTTAAGCATGTGTTGTTATATTTACTTTATATCATACATGTTAGTCTTAAGTTCCTTGTATAAGTATATTGGCTTGTAAAGTAAACTTATAGACAAACTAATCTTAAATAAATCACCTAAGTTTAACTCATTCACCCTATTGGGGTATTACTTCGGGGTTTTCCAAACTGCATTACATTACTTACGCATAACTGCAAATTTCTTCTTTAAACATTAGTCCTTACCGAACCAATGATGTTGTTTACAGAATTTGGATCCTCTATTGTGTTGAAGACCATGCGTGCATAATCTTGCAAGCACAAAAGGCAAGTTCCCACTTGCTCATGTCCTTTGATTATTTGCTATGCTTGTAACTCAATTGTTGTCATCACCTACATTTCAAAAAGGTCGAAAACAATATTTTCATAATTAACTGGAAGTATCGATTACTAATCCAGGGTGATCAGCGAATCAATTATAACTGGCAATGGAAATACCATTGTACATGAATGTATCACCTAGGACTTAACAACCATTGTCGCCAGTGATTCTAGTGTCATATATTACGCGTTAACCATGAGATTTGGAATGGGACGGAGAAGTCAATTGTATCTTCTTCCTCTCGCATGCATCCGGATGGCCAGGTCGTGGCTGTTGTCCTCATAGCATGCATTAATTGGTAATTTGTAGAGGATCTGCAGCATATGGGTGGGAGCCCTCAACGTCCCATGATAGTTCTGGCATCTGACGGACTGTACTAACCATTGTCGTAATTCAAGATGTGGGCATGGCGTACACCAAGGGGACATGCAGGGTCGCGAAGAGGGCAGTGATTGGCTTGGGTCAGCTACTAGGCCCCACATCAAGGAATTGTGGACGGGAATAAACTGCCCGGTTGTGCAACAAGGAGTTGGGATCTCATGGGTAAAGTAACGCACCTCTGGATAGTGTAAGAACTATAACTTGTTACTCCCTGTTCCGGGAAGGAGCTACGAACGTGGGAGGAAAGGAACCCCATGAGGGTTCTGGTCAACATGTGAATGCTGTCGGACATAGTTTTCAGAATAAAAGTAACCTTTGAAGAAATGTTACAAAAACGTGCATTTCCTACGACCTATGGTCGCTGGCTGTAGAGATAGTGCATCATACACTCCTTTTTAGTGAACTTGCTTAGTACGCTCGTACTCAACGGTACCTTCTTAACCCTTGCTAGGTTTTAAGCCTTTGAAGACGACGTCAATATCAATTTCTCGTCAAGAAACCATCATCGGCAGCTCAAGTTCTTCAATAAATTCTATGAAGTCAAAATATACATCAGCTGAAGTGAAGACAAAATATTTGTTTAGATAGGAGTAGATACACTATCCATAAAACCTACTTCTATAGAGCATTGCATTAGTAGCAATTGCAAGCCAAATAGTTTAGGTGTTAGTCTTATTAGCCAGGTACTTCTGAGTTATTACTTCTGGTTCTTCTTTGTAAGAAGTTTCTTTCTCTCTCTTTAAACTAGAGTGTTCTCTGGATCTTTTGTAAAGAGTCGAGTTGTGATCTATAGTCATGTATTGGACCTGTTGTGTTTCTATTATACCACTCTAAGGGATGTAATACTAGTGAACGGTGTTTCATTGGTGTTATGTCAATGACTATAGTGTATTACATCATGAAGTGGTATGCTAGGTCACCGCAGCTGGTATCAGAGCATATGCTTTGACCTTGGGATTAAAACCCTTTTATGAAGATCTGTAGGTTGGATAGTGACTATAGGAGCCATCTTATCTAAACCAAGACTTGTGATGGATATCCAGTTGAGGATAAACCTTGTCACACTTAAATTGGATGTTCTTATCATCTTTCGTAAGGATTAGATATAGGTATTCTCTAGAGAAATGTCATTCTAGTGTAGCTCTAAATAGGTATAACATCACTAAGATATCTTAAGTAAGTTAAAATGTGAAAGAAGGTTACGACTAGGATTAGGATATCATGTGGAGTAGTATTAGTGATGGAGTCTATATTTAGAATTTCCATGTAGTAGCAGAATCTTACCACTAGTTGATACCACTATACCACTTCAGGTAGACCATTAGAGTAGGTATAGATATAATTGCAGGTAGATCATGTGGCATTCACTTGAGAATTCCGTATGATGGAGTAGAATTCTATTAAGAATCATTAATAGTAAGCTAAGAAGAAGAATTGTCATGGTGAGATTAGCTCTTTAATCATGATGACTAGGTAAATCTTAACAAGTTCGTGGAGGGATTAGCTCCGAGACCATGATGAGTTTGTAATTAGAACAAGTACTCAGTAACAATTCTTGTAATAATAGTATGTAAAGAACAATGTAGGTCTATGATATAAGTCATAGGTATTATCACATTACGATAATTTTAGGATAAAGGTAGTGAATACAACTTTGTTAGTAGTTTTGAGAGATCATGTGAGGATAGTTTACGATAGAATGGAAAACTAGTAGTCTCTAGTAGTCTAAAAGGAAGGGTAAGTGGTTAGTCAAAACCAAAGTTAGACCACTTTGCTCAAGATTATCCTATTGCAGCTGAGCAATTTGGGTAGATATTGAGACAAAGAAATGTTTAACCCCTAAGTGCTAAGTATCACAAAGTAAACCTATACTAGGAGGTGTCATATACCACACAGCTAAGCCTTAATTCTAGAGGTATTACACTCAACTACTATATTCCGGGCTTAGAATGGTGTCTGTTATATGTACCACATTTGGATTTCTTGGATTTTTCTTGGATCTTCTTGATTGACTAGATCTGTACATGAATTTTTACTTGGTGTGCAAATGCATGTTGCATCATCAAGTTATTACTTGATGTTATAGACCTAGATAGAAAGGGGAATTCGTGTAAGGGAGTGTCGAGTTCTGAAGATCAAGATGAAGACATGCATGAAGAGTGATGACCCACAAGTATATGGGTGTATCGTAGTATTTTCGATAAGTAAGAGTGTCGAACCCAACGAGGAGCATAAGGTGCTGGCTAGTGGTATGGATCAGGAATTCTCTGCAAATACTTAGCAAACGGATTTTTAGGGGTTTTTGATGAAGCAAGTAAACAAAGTACGAGTAAATAAAAGACAGTAGGAATAAATGCAGCAAGTGGCCCAATCCTTTATGCAGCAAAGGACAAGCCGGTTGTATTACTTAAGATGACCAAACGTTCTCGAGAACACATGGGAAGACTGTCAAGTGCTTTCGCTTCATATAGTTGATTAATCTTCTTTAGCTTGCTAAGTGTTGTGTGGGTGAACCTGTGCTAATGTACCGCCCCATCCAAGACTAATACATACTTGTGATTATACCCCTTGCAAACATCCGTAAGTAAAAGAAAGTAATTAAGGTAGAAACCTAACCACAACTTTAAACTCTAAGACCCTTACGTCCCTTGTGCAATGGTTTCCTAACGGGGGTTCAGGTTTGTGTCACTCCGGCAACCCCTACAATTAGTATCCAAATACACAATGCATTCCCCTAGTCCCATATAGGTGAAGTGTCATGTAGTCGACGTTCACATGACACCACTAGAAGAAGTACACCACAACTTAAATAACAATCTATTGATCTTTTCAACGCAACTCCACTACTAACAACAAGACTTCTCCCATGTCCTCAAGAACAAAACGAACTACTCACAAGACATCATATGGATCATGATCAGAGATGGAATAATGATGTATAACAATCTAAACAATAACAATAATTCAATGGTTCACTCAATAGCATCAACTACAAAGAGTAATCAACATCGGGAAAGTTTCCCCTATGAAGTATGCAAGATTCAACTCAATTGTTACAGCAATATGGAGATGGTGATGAGGGTGTTGATGGTGATGATGGTGGTGATGATGATGATGATCCCGATGAAGTCCATCTTGATGGTGGTGTTGATGGCGACGATCTCCCCTCTCTGGGAAGGAATTCCCCCGGCAGAAATCTGTCTGCCGGAGAGATCTTTCTCTCTCGGTGTTTTCCGTCCCGCAGAGGCGGCGGAATCTTTCTGTGGTCGCTCCCCGATTCTTAGGGTTTCAGGAGGATGATATACGCCAGAGGGGAGAGGCTGGAGTGGGCTAGGGTGGCCACACCACCTCTTGGCGCGGCCTAGGGCTGCCCGCGCCATGGGGCGGTGTGGGCCCCCTGTGGCCCATCTCCACTCCGTCTTCTGGCATCCTTAGTCTTCTGGAAAAATAGGATTTTTCGTATATTTTCTCGGATTTTCTGATCTTTGTGCATTTTGCCTCCAAACAGCACATTTTCCATCAGAATCCTGACTGCAGCGGTCCATGCTCCAAAAGTCATCAACCATGCAAAAATAGATGAAATAACATAAGTATCACCTCTCAATATGAAATATATCAATGAATAACAGTGAATTAAGACATAGAATAGTGATGCAAAATGGACGTATCAAAGAGTGCAGCCAAATATAAGGAGTATCAACACTATTTTGAAGGATGGATCAATCACAGCTCATTGTTAGCTGGCCATAAGAAGGACTATTAGTGTAGAAAAGGTGTGGAGCAACATGAAGGAATGAACTTAAGTTCACTTAAAGTTGGTGATATTGCTCAAAAGCTAATGAAGTAGTTGTACCAAGTTCATGGATGTAACTTGAAAAGAGTGCAAAGAAGAAGTCTTGTAAGAAAACAGGTATTCAAACTCTGACAACCGAGAGAGAATGCCAGTGGTAAGACGAAAATCTGTAGGGTAATCCATACACCTAGGAGGATCCACAGCTGACATCCGTAGTTGTTATCCGTAGCTGGTATCCTAGCAGTTTCGCTAATCAGGTCATATATGTATGACTTAAATAGCATCAAACTTGGCCTAAGTTAGTTTAGATCTGAAGAAGTATACAATTAAAACAAACGGTTGTCGAGACGTTTTGCGAAATCGGGCTTACCAAAGAGAGAATGTCAAGAAGGTTAAAAGTAAGACAAGTAATGCTGGAAGATTCATTTCGGAGATCCACAATTGTGTGGGTATACCGTAGACTCTTTCATGAAACCTCATATAAGTAAAGTATAAGCTGGACAAAGACTGATATCCTAACTATTGAGTTAATGGGTATTATACATGGAGTTTAGAGACCATTAGGAAATCCCAAGGGGGAGAGTAAACAATAAACACTGAAGTGTTGTTTTCTAACTTTCTGACTAAAGGTTGGAGAAGAAGTATTAGACGATGATGAGATTAAGCCTTATTATCATAAGGTTATAAGAAGCCATCATTATAAAGTATTTCCGAGAGTATGTCTAGATGAATGATCGAAATAGACATAACAGCTTAAACCCAGTGGACTAGTTTAAGATGAAAACAGCTAGTAAGTTGTCCTTTAGTGTAAAGAGAGTATTCCAAAATAGACCGGTGTAGTGTAATAGGATAACCGGATTGGAATGGACAAAATGTGTCCATAACCAATTCTAAATAGGACTATAAGGATATAATCCAAGAGATTATAGTAAAAGAAACCATAGGATAAATTAGAAGTGATAGTGGATATTGTCAAGTCTGAAGAGGATTCAAGGAAAAAGATCTAAATACGGGATACTTCAATTATCCCCATTTGTGATCACAATGGAGTTGGGAAAGGTCGTGGTCAATATAAGTCAACTCCTCATTCCGAAACGTAAGAGAGTACGAACTTCAAGGACAAAGTTTATTTAAAGGGGGAGAGTTTGTAACATTCTAGCATTAGAGCTTAGAAATAAGCTTGAATAAGGTGTGTGCATTGCATTCATGCATAGAAAATCCGCGGAATTTTCACGCAAAACTAAAGAAGCCAGTGAGGGATCGGGATCTCTCTTGCTCTGATGGCAGCATCCGGGCAGGTGCGATAGATTTCGATAGGACTTCGATAGTATCTTTGCTTTTGAGGGGGTAGCCATTCAAATTTGAACATTCAAAAGTTATGTTTGAATTCAAATAGAATTTGAGATGAATATAGAAAATAAATTGTAATAATAGAATAAAGTAAACCTTATATGAATATATAATACATTACCCTTTATAATAAAGGTATTTCAAGACAAATGAAAGATTACATTAATAAATGAGAATACACGAAAATATAAGTACAAATTATAACAAGCCTTAAACTCCAAAAGGGGAGAAAATTCAAACTTTATTATCTCAAACAAATAATAATACATTGTCTTTACATATACAAAAATAATAAATGAATTACAAAAGAATCTAGAATTAAGATAACAATAAGGATCATTAATAAAAAAGGTCCTAAACTATTCCTTCATCCTGTGTCTTCATTCCTCACTCCGATTCCTGCAAAACAGATTACAAAAATAAAGAAGTAACATTTTGGTAATGTTAAAAATGTTTGCCTCACTAGGTGAGGCAATTAAATGTATGATCTAGCTTAGGCATTTTGGTAAGAATAGCCAAAATCCACTAATGCCTAAGAGGGTACCACCCAATCTAGAAATAAGTAGTATCTTGATCTTGGAGCTATACACTTGAGTATGAGAGGAAAATTTGAAGTCTAAGGAAACCAGCACAGATTTGATCATTTGTTTTAAGGAAACAATTAGCATGCTATGGCACCCTCTTAAGACTAGCTAGAATCAAGTAGAAATAATAAGGCAACAATAATAATAATAAAAAGATAATCTTGTTTAGCATTAAGTTAACTAAACAGATTTTGCTAAGCCAATATGAACCTCAGCCAAGAACAAACGACAGACTAGATAAGACCATCTCCCAGTTGATCCAATCCACAGGGAAGTGGGAACTTGAACCCTGTGGGGCCCAGCTGTAAGCAGCTCAATCATCCATGCAGATGGTGTGCTATCAGCACAATAGAGAAGGAAGAGAAATCATACAAGAGCAAGCCCAGCCATACCTAACAACAAGCCAACACCATATTCTTCTTTCCATACTAGAACACTTCCCCTAGGACTTGATCTCGCTAGATCATCTCCAATACAACACCAGATTCCACCATAACAACCATCAAGGTTACTTAGAAGGTACTAAGAACTAGGTCAAGCATCACAAGGAGAAGCAGGCAGGCTGCACTTTGAGAAGAAGGATTTCTAGAAAAAGGATAAGAGCTGATCCAGGAAAAATAAGCTAGCAGTACAAGCAGAGGAACAATAGAGGATCAAGCTTACCTAGGAGGTGAAGTAATGAAGCAAGAGATAGCAGGTTCTAGAAGATCAAGAAGCTCAACTTACAGTGAAGCAAGCTACAGAACAGGAGCAGGTAGAGATCTAGTAGGAGCATACCTCAACTCATGAGTTATATATTTGTTATTTTGCACCCATAGAATTAAGAGGGATAAAAGGTGCCACAAATCCATCTCTATTCAACTAACCTACAACTAGAACTTGTCTAGGAGGATTAGGAGAATATGCATCCTCTCAGAGCTGCATAGAAATGCTATGCAGATTCATCCTAGAGGTTTTTGAACCACATCATAATATCTGTCCTTATCCAAAGTAGTGCCTCAGTCTAGGCATCCTTAGCAAGGAGGTAAACCCAATCTTTGTCAATTACAAGAGTAGAAGGTCATGTAGCTGGTCTATGCCACTATGCACACTCTCGGGAGGTTCCACAGCAACAATGCCAAACTACAAAAGCCATCTATTCAAGGCCAAGCCACATCTATTTTCTTTCTACAAGTATGTGCCTCAGACTTTGCATCATAGGCCAAGCCAAAAAATCAAGCATGATTGATAAATATAGAGTGAGGCACATGGAACTCATGCATGAGTTAATCATATGAACAATAAGACTGAACACCTTATACTTAATCATTTTTCTAATAAAGTAGATTAGGTGTAACATCCCAAAACTTTAATCAAGGTTAATCAAGATCAAATCTACCCGATTTAGGGTTAACAAAAGCTTTTCCATTTAAAATCTTTAAGCATTCATATGTGTGTGCATTTAAAATAGGAGTTGTTTGAAATGCCATTATTGTTTGTTCTAATTGTTGTAAAATGGTTCTATGATGATTGTCACATCATCTACATCACTCCCAAGCAAAAACCAAAGAAAAAGAAATAAAAAAGAATTAAATAAAGGAAATGGTCACTTTTGCCATTTTAATCACCTAACCCACTTTGGGTATTCCTAGCACTCAATTTCCAACAGAAACAATTGGGGATCTTTACACCCCTTGCTAGTACAAGTAGTGATGTGCCAGGGCCCACTTTGTGATCTTCCAAAAAGATTCAAACTCTAAATTTAAATGACAATTGAAAATTGAATCAAGTGTAGGTATCAAGATCACACTATTTCAAAAACCATACAAAATGAATTCCATTTGAAAAATCCTAGCGACCATATATGTTTAAGCATGTGATAAACAACTCCACCAAAAATCTTTGAAAAATTCGAATCTTTTTGTCATGCGGCCATTTGATCACACACTTGGCATGCATGAATCACACTCTAGTTTAGGCTCACTGTTTCTACAAGGTTTTGCCACCCATTTGACCTCAGTTTACTCGCTCTGTCCTTCCTAGCTCTAACCAAGCAACAATCAGCCCACCCCCTTGTCCCTAGCAGAAGTGCACCGCCACCCCGAGGACATGCCCGCCGGCCAAACTTGCCCAAGCCACAGCAGACCACCATCCCCTCTCTGCCCCTCCAGGAAGGGAGGCCTGACCTCATCGCCATCCACGGTCCACCCCAAGATCACTGTCAGCCCCTGGATCACCCCAAAGTAGCGCCGCACTATCCTCTCTGCGCCGCCCCAGAACACGCTAGAGCGGCATCACCGCCAGCATGCCACAAACCGCGCCTCGACCGCAGGCCGCGCACGCCGCTCTGCCTTGATCACCTCACCCCGCCAGACACGGTCATGCACCACCGCGTGACCCAGAGTCGCCAGGAACACTGTTGAGAACCGCCCCTGTCTCCCAGAGTGCGCGACGCTCCCGACTGCTAGCAACCGCCCCTCGCATCGCCATTAAGTCCTAGTTAACCGCCAGGGAACCGCCCACCGTCCACCTATCTCGCCCACGCCGGTAGCTCGCTGTATCGTCGTCACCGATGAGCTCCGCCCACACCTCTCTACTGCTTCGCTGTGCCAATAAAAGGAAGCCTCCCCAGCACGAATTCCTCACACCATTCCACTCCCCTCTCATCCCCAGTCCCTCCCCACCTCTTGCCGGAGCAGCTCGACCAGTAGGCCGCCGGAATTTCACCGGAGGCAGCCGCAGCATAGGAGGAGACGCTGCCGTCGATTCCGTCCACCCTAGCCTCTACCGCGACTTCGCCTGAGCCCACCGTCGTCGGCTCGTTTGTTTGCCCGCCTCGCCGCACTAGCTGGGGCCCCGGTACGTCCCCACTGCACCCCCACCTCGTAGCTAGGTCACCGTCTCGCCGGCGACGTGTTCGTCGTCGACGACGACCGTGCGCCGTTGATCTAGTTCTAATCGTGCGGTCCATATCGCCCCGTACCGCTTCGAGTGAGATATACCGCTGACATGTGGACCCCCCTGTCAGCTATCCTATGTTCCGCGGAGTGTACACGGGGCGGCCCAATTAGTTTCCCGCGCGACCCATTTGATTCAAATAAACCCTTTTCTATTTTAGACTTAGACTTAGTTTTGACCCTTTGTTGGAAAGCTAATGAAAATGTCTACCCAAGCCAGTTGGATTTAAGTCATTTAGAGTTAGAGATCTCTCCTAGTAAAAATAACAAGACAGAAGCTTTTGCACATTCAAACATTTTTCTAAAATCAACCATATTAGCTTTTGAGTTGTTTCCAACTCTCAAAAATCACATTTAACCATACCTATATGAATATGTAATAATATTAAGGTTCGCATGCAGTGACTTTGGACTAGTACCAAAATAATGCTATATAGGCATTTCTAGTCAATTTAAATCATTAATTATTAAACTTAAACTTATTAAAATGTGATCCCACCTTTAAATCACAGTCCCATATGTTAGAATATGTGGTGATGACATGTGTCCACATGATCCCATATTTTAAATGGAGAATATTAAATCTTAGTTAATTTCAATGAGTAGAAATTACTTTTCTGAAATAAAAAGAATGAAACTAGTTCATTAAAACCTTGTGATGTTTGTGATGATACTATATCATCAAATGTGTGCCTTAGTGTGCTAAGTAGACTATTTAAGTATTGTTTGGTGATTGTGTATTCCGTATGTATTTATAGACGATAGTACCAACCAAGCTTTCGAGGAGGAGGAGTTCTACCACGAGGAAGAGGAAGAGAATTTCAACCACTGCACAACCAAGGCAAGCCTAGCACTTCAAGTAAACTGAGCAAGCTATTATTGGCAAGCTAACACTTGCAATCCATCATTAACAATGCAAGCTAAACCTTGCAAGCTATATAACTTAAGCAAGATGCAATAGGCATGCTTGGTTATACCCCTTTGACGTACTCCAAGTTTTATTTCCAAGCTTTACTTTCTTTACTTTACCAAAGTCCTTGATACGTCCATTTTTGCATCACTATTCTATGTCATAGTTCAATGTTATTCATTGATATATTTCGTATTAAGATATGATACTTATGTTATTTCATCTATTTTTGCATGGTTGATGACTTTTCGAGCATGGACCGCTGCAATCAGGATTCTGATAGAAAAGGTGCTGTTTGGAGGCAAAATTCGTGAAGATCAGAAAGTATGGGAAAATACATGGAAAATCCTGTTTTTCTAGAAGACGAAGGAAGCCAGAAGGGGGGATGGAGATGGGCCATAGGGGGACCACACCACCCCCTGGCACGGGCCAGCCTAGGCCACGCCACCAGGTGGTGTGGCCGCCCTGGTCCACCCCTGGCACTCCCCTCTGGCATATACTATC
Source organism: Avena eriantha (assembly GCA_910589775.1). Lineage (NCBI taxonomy): Eukaryota > Viridiplantae > Streptophyta > Magnoliopsida > Poales > Poaceae > Avena > Avena eriantha. Next base: position 401,142,631 of record OU342743.1, on the reverse strand, counting down.
CTCACGAAATCCTTAGACTCGAGGAGCGACCACAGAAAGATGCCGCCGCCTCTGCGGGGTGGAAAACACCGAGAGAGAAAGATCTCTCCGGCAGACAAATTTCTGCCGGAGGAATTCCTTCCCGGAGAGGGGAGATCGTCGCCATCAACACCACCATCAAGCTAGACTTCATTGGGATCATCATCAGCATCACCATCATCACCATCAGCACCCTCATCGCCATCTCCATATTGCTGTAACAATTGGGTTGAATCTTGCATAGTTCATAGGGGAAACTTTCCCGGTGTTGATTACTCTTTGTAGTTGATGCTATTGAGTGAACCATTGAATTATTGTTTATGTTCATATTTTTATACATTATTATTCCATCTCCGATCATGATCCATATGATGTCTGGTGAGTAGTTCGTTTTGTTGTTGAGCACATGGGAGAAGTCATGTTGTTAGTAGTGGAGTTGTGTTGAGAGAGATTCAATAGTTTGATATTTATGTTGTGGTGTACTTCTTCTAGTGGTGTCATGTGAACGTCGACTACATGACACTTCACCTATATGGGCCTAGGGGAATACATTGTGTATTTGGCTACTAATTGTAGGGGCTGCCGGAGTGACAGTAACCTGAACCCCCATTAGGAAACCATTGCACAAGGGACATAAGGGTCTTAGAGTTTAAAGCTGTGGTTAGGTTTATACCTTAATTACTTTCTTGTACTTACGGATGTTTGTAAGGGGTATAATCACAAGTATGTATTAGTCCTAGGAAGGTCGGTACATTAGCACAGGTTCACCCACACAACACTTAGCAAGCTAAAGAAGATTAATCAACTATATGAAGCGAAAGCACTTGACAGTCTTCCCATGTGTCCTCGAGAACGTTTGGCCATCTTAAGTAATACAACCGGCTTATCCTTTGCTGCATAAAGGATTGGGCCACTTGCTGCATTTATTCCTACTGTCTTTTATTTACTCATACTTCGTTTACTTTCTTTATCAAAAACCCCTAAAAATCCATTTGCTAAGTATTTGCAGAAAATTCATGTTCCATACCACTAGCCAGCACCTTCTGATCCTCGTTGGGTTTGACACTCTTACTTATTGTGATATACTCCCTATACTTGTGGGTCATCAAGACTATTTTCTGGCGCCGTTGCCGGGGAGTGAAGCGCTATTGGAGAGTGGAACTGGTAAAGGAAACTTCTACTGTGAGTATTGTTTACTTCTGTTATTTGCTTTATTTTCGTTATGGATAATTCGCTGAGTTTCTTATTTGGTAATGCTACTACCACTGCTAAGGTAGTAGATAAGCCACCACCTGCTAAGAATGATGTTTTTAAAATACCTACAAGAAATATTGATCGTGTTATGGATAACTACCATGTTGGGGATGGAACTGTCCATCCCGGTGATCATTTACTCTTTATACACGAATTATGCGGGTTGTTCAAGTGTGCAGGTATTACTACAGATCAGGTTAACAATAAGTTATTCTCATTATCGCTGAAAGGAAGAGCTGAGGAATGGTATAAGTTGCTGAAGAATGGTCAAGCCCTGGAATGGGAGGAAATAGTGCCTCTCTTTTATTCAAAGTTTTATCCTCCTAGTGAGATTCATAAAGATCGGAATCAAATATACAAGTTTTGGCCTCTTTATGGAGAGAGTACAGCTCAAGCTTAGGGGAGATTGAAGTTACTAATGCTCAAATGTCCCATTCATGAGCTCCCCAACAATATTATTATCAATAACTTTTATGCAAGGCTCCCCCTACATGACAAGGATTTATGGGATGCTTCTTGTGCTAGATCACTCACTCGCATGGAAGAAGAAGCTAAGTGGGATCTTCTAGACCGTATTCAAGACAATGATGAAGCTTAGGAGAATGACAAAGGAAGAAAGTCAGGTATAAATTATGATTATGAATGCATTGAATCTTTTATGGGAACTGATGCTGTTCAAAATATTAAAAATGCTTATGGTCTTGATTTACATGTTATTACGAATTGCTTTAGGGATTTTTCTTCTTATATTGAAATTCGAAAAAGGGGATGGAACAAGTACCATGCACCTTATAAAGATATTGTTGATTGTGTTCCTGTTGGGAGTGCTGAGTATTGCACTATTGATCACATCTTACCTGAACCTGATATCGAGAAGATTCCCTTCCCAGATAAGGTAAAGGATCATCCTATGATAACTAATGTAATCACTAAAAGTGAAAAGAGAACTGTAAAACCTGATGAACAAATAACCGTTGAACCTATGGTAGCAATTGTGAAAGACCTTGTCACAAAAAGCATAGAAGATGGACACATAGTTTTTTGTGTGGATGCTTCTAATATCGTTTCACATCCTAATAGAGCTAAAAAAGCTAGTGTCCCTATTCTTTCCGTTAGAATTGGTGATCATTGCTATTATGGTTTATGTGATATTAGTGCAAGTTCTAGTGCTATTCCTTATGAGCTTACAGAGAAATTATGCATGAAATCAGTCCCTACGAATTGGAAGAGATTGATGTGGTTATTCACCTTGCAAATAGGGAGACCATCTCTCCAATTGGTATTGTATAGATGTGGAAGTTCTTTGTGGTAAGATTAAGTATCATGCTGATTTTCTAGTACTTGGTTCGGCTGCTAGTAAAACCTATCCTATCATTTTTGGTAGACCTTTCTTGAGTACTTGTGGAGCTATTATAGATTGCAAGAGGGAGAAAATCTTTACTAAGTTTGATGGGGAATGTTATGAGTTTAATTTTTCGAAATTTACTAAAGAACCCTGTGAAGAGGAAACCCATAATGAGGATTTTAGAGTTGAACAACTTGCTTCTATCTCTCTTGCTCCTAACAATGCTTTGAAGCAATTTATGGAAGATCACAAAAGTGAGATCTTCATGGAAGAAAGGAATGAGATTGACGAGATTCTCTGTCGTCAACCCAAGATGCTTAAGGATAAATTGCCTGTAGAAGACTTGGGTACCATGTTGCCACCTAAAAAGGATCCGGTCTTCGATCTAAAACCTCTCCCTAATGATCTTAAATATGCTTATATTGATGATAAAAAGATATATCCTGTTATTATTAGCTCTAAACTTTCAGGAAAGGAAGAAGAAAGGTTATTTTAGGTTTTGAAGAAACACCGAGGAGCTATGGGCTATACTCTGGATGATTTAAAGGGGATTTCAGCTACTATATGTCAGCATTCTATCAGTATAGAACCAGATGCAAAGCCAGTAGTAGAGCACCAACGACGTTGAAATCCTAAGATGAAGGAAGTGGTAAGGAATGAGGTATTGAAACTCCTTGATGCTGGTATTATTTACCCTATTGCTGATAGTGAATGGGTTAGTCATATTCATTGTGTTCCTAAAAAGGGGGTATTACCGTTGTTCCTAATGATAATGATGAGCTTATTCCCAAAAGATACTAGTAGGATATAGTATGTGCATTGATTTTAGAAAGGTCAATAAAGTTACTAAGAAAGATCACTACCCGCTTCTTTTTATTGATCAAATGTTGGAAAGGTTGTCTAAAAAGACCCATTTTGTGTTCTTGATGGTTATTCTGGTTTCTCTCAAATTGCTGTTAAACAACAAGATCAAGAAAAAACTACTTTTACTTGCCCTTACGGAACTTATGCTTATAGACGTATGCCTTTTGGTTTATGTAATGCTCCTGCTACTTTTCAAAGATGCATGTCTGCTATATTTCATGGTTTTTGTGAGGAAATTGTAGAAGTGTTCATGGATGACTTTTCTGTCTATGGAACTTCTTTTGATAATTGTCTGCACAACCTTGATAAAGTTTTGTAGAGATGTGAAGAAACTAATCTTGTCCTTAATTGCGATAAATGCCACTTCATGGTTAATGAAGGGATTGTCCTTGGGCACAAAGTTTCTGAAAGAGGCATAGAAGTTGATAGAGCTAAGGTTGAGGCAATTGAGAAGATTCCATGCCCAAGAGACTTGAAAGGTATTCGTAGTATTCTTGGTCATGTTGGTTTCTATAGAAGGTTTATTAAAGACTTTTCTAGGATATCAAAACCCCTCACTAATCTTCTTCAAAAAGATGTACCCTTCGTTTTTGATGATGATTGTAAGGAAGCTTTTGAAACTCTTAAGAAGTCTTTAACTACAGCCCCTATTGTTCAACGACCTAATTGGAGTTTACCCTTTGAAATAATATGTGATGCTAGTGATTTTGCTGTAGGTGTTGTCCTTAGGCAACGAATTGCTAAAAAGTTAAACGTTATTCATTATGCTAGTGAGACTTTAGACGTTGCTCTAAAGAATTATGCTACTACTGAAAAAGAATTTCTAGCTGTCGTTTTTGCTTGTGATAAGTTTAGACGCTGCTCAACAGAATTATGCTACTACTGAAAAAGAATTTCTAGCTGTCGTTTTTGCTTGTGATAAGTTTAGACCCTATATTGTAGACTCAAAAGTCACCATTCATACTGATCATGCTACTATCAAATACCTTATGACGAAGAAGGATGCTAAGCCTAGGCTTATTAGATGGGTGCTGCTTTTACAAGAGTTTGATCTACATATAGTAGATAGGAAAGGTGTTGAAAACCCTGTAGCTGATAATTTATCTCGATTGGAAAACATCTCTTTTGACCCTATGCTTGTTAATGATAGTTTCCCAAATGAACAGTTAGCCGTAGTAGGGGTAAGCTCACGAGGGAGCCCTTGGTACGCTGATTATGCTAACTTTATTGTCTCCAAGTATTTGCCTCCAACTTTTACAACTCAGCAAAGAAGGAAGTTCTTCTATGATTTGAGGCATTATTTTTTTGGCCAACCCACACTTATACAAAGAAGGAGTGGATGGTATTATGCGAAGATGTGTTCCAGAATATGAACAAAAGGAGATATTGTGTAAATGTCATGGTAGTTCTTATGGAGGACATCATGCAGGAGATAGAACTGCACAAAAGGTGCTACAATCAGGTTTCTACTGGCCTACCGTTTTTAAAGATGCAAGAACATTTGTTTTATCTTGTGATGAATGTCAGCGTGTTGTTAATATTTCTAGACGCAATGAAATGCCTATGAACTACTCTCTAGTTATTGAGCCCTTTGATTGCTGGGGATTTGACTTTATGGGTCCTTTCCCTCCCTCGAAAGGTTATACTCATATTCTTGTTGTCGTTGATTATGTTACTAAGTGGGTAGAAGCCATTCCTACGAAGAGTGATGATGGTGAAACTTCTCGAAAAATGCTTAAGGATGTTATCTTTCCTAGGTTTGGAGTGCCTAGGTATCTCATGACTAATGGGGGTTCTCATTTCATTCATGGTGGTTTTAGAAAGACCCTTGCTAAATATGATGTTAATCATAGAATTGCTTCAGCTTATCACCCCCAAACTAGCGAGCAAGTAGAGTTATCAAATAGAGAAATTAAATCCATCTTGCAAAAGACTCTTAATAGACCTAGAAAAAACTAGGCTAAAAAGTTGAATGATGCTTTATGGGCTTATAGAACTACCTACAAAAATCCTATGGGGATGTCTCCTTATAAAATGGTTTATGGGAAAGCTTGTCACCTACCTTTAGAATTAGAACACAAAGCTTACTGGGCAGTTAAAGAACTAAATAGAGATTCTAAGCTCGCTAGTGAGAAAAGATTATTTGACTTAAGTTCTTTAGATGAATGGAGGAGTGAAGCCTATGAAAATGCTAGGCTCTTTAAGGAAAAAGTTAAAAGATGTCATGACAAGCGAATACTTAAGAGAGAATTTCATGTTGGTGAGAAAGTTCTATTGTATAGGTCTCGTCTCAGATTTTTTGCAGGAAAGCTACTATGAAAATAGGAATGACCTTTCATTATTGAAGAAGTATACCGTTTAGGAGTAATAAAAATTTCTTCTTTAAAAGATAATACTACACATGTAGTGAATGGGCAGCAACTCAAACACTATATTGCTGGGGATTCTTACAATGAAGATGTTGATGCCTTTCAAGTTATAACTCCAGAAAAATTTATCAAGGACCAAATTCAGAGACCTGCAGAGTCCGTTTTCAAATAGGTAACAGTTCTGGTAAGAAAAGTTCCACGAAAATACTATCCAACTATATTTTTGCAGTTTTCAGTCAATAAGGAAATCTACGAAGTGAAAGAGGGACAGAAACGGAGCTATGGTGGCTCACACCACCCTGTGGCGCGGGCCCTCCCTTGGCCGCGCCACCAGGTGGTGAGTCCACCATGGACTCCGCCTCCGACTCGCTTTCTCCTAGTACATTCCTTTTGATATGAAACTTCGTAATATATGATCCCCTGGATCCCCCGAGGTTCGTATATCGTGTTTTCGACGTGTTCTTCTTTCGATCTGTTTCTGCCAGGAACTATCTTTGAAGTTTAGAAGCACAATGGTGTCCGCCAAGGACAAAGGGAAGGAGCCAATGGAGGAGGATCTCCAAGACCCTGGGCAAGAGAAGGAGATCAAGAGTGAAGGTGAAGAGGAGGCAAAGCACACCGGCACTACCATCGCAAGCATTGGAGTGGTGGCGAACCCTGCCAGAATCAGAAGGACTGCACAGATGTCAACTGGAGGGAAACCTCTGTGTCACTATTTGACTCCAAGGACACCTTCTCCAAGCACCAAGAGTCCCTTCCATACCTTTATCCATAACCTTGCAGGAAAAGAAGACTCCAAGAGGGAAGAACGGAAAAAGAATCACAAGAGCTGGGATCCACAATCTGACATGATCATGCACCGCATGGAGCACAACTCAGAGTTGATTCGTACCCTCACCTTCAAGATCGAGGACTTGGGAAAATTGGTCAAGAAGCTCATCGAGAGTATACCACCACCACCGAAGGAGTAATTCGTCATCAGGTTTGGCATCCCCTTGGTTTGTTCCAAGCCTGGGGAGTGCCGCGGTATCACATCACTATCTTCTATCTTTTTACCTTTTTAGTAGAGTCATATCATGAATAGAGAAGTTATCATGTAGGATGGTTTGCATTATGGAAGTGTCCCCTCTCTCGTTAGATATGTATCCCTTGGTGTGAATTGCCGTTATGGAATATTAATGAGAAGTTCTATCATTCACTCTTTTTCATAGCTTATATTATTTTTCAATTCGTGGTTATATGATTGATCTTGTTATTAGTATTGGTATCACTTTTGGATCATTGAGTTAATTTAGTTGGTTTTGGCAAACCTGGCTCGGTCAGTAGCACTATTTTTGAGAGTTGAAAGAAAAGATAAAAGTACTCTAAAGAAAAATAATGTCATCATCTTTCTTTCTTGATTTGCTCATAAGTCTAGTATTCTCTAGTTAAGATCTTTTGAGCTTCCAAGGAAGATTGCATGTTTGTTTTTATCACTTGTATGTTTGTTTGTTTCCTTCAACTCTTATACTTGCTACCCAGCCTTGCTAGCCAAAAATCTGTACTGAGAGGGAATTCTTCTTGTTCATCCACTTCTTAAAACCAAAACCTTTACCATTTGTGTCCACCATACCTACCTATTAGCATTTATTGCTATTACAAGTAAATTCTTGTTTTATATACCTCCCAAATTAAACTTGTTATGTGAAAATTAGTGATTAAAGCTCTCACAAACTTGATGGCACACTTTACTTTCTTGCACTTAATAAACTTGAACCATTGTGCTCACCTATGTTGCGTATATGCTTGTGCTTTGTAAGTTGTGAATTAGCAGAACCATGATGTCATGGGGAACGCTTTCAACATTGCACTGGTACCTTGTACCAAGTTGATAGCATGTTCTTTTGTCTAAATGAAAGGGGAGCTTGTAAGTCCATGGAGTTATGCATGTGTGTTATAGAAACGCCTGGGCCGCTGGTCTAATCCATGCTGACATGGTGGAAACCTGCAGCGTAACCATAACGAGCATCTATGAAGCATTCTTCTTATAAAAAAAGAGATAGAGATTGAGAAAAAGAAAAAATAAAAAATAAAAAAATGAGATATTATGAAAAGAGGAAAGAGAGAAAAGGCACCATATTCCCATGGTAATAAGAAGATTGTTGAGATGCTTGTTGTCTGCTTGCCTTATCATTTTGATATGGGGATTCTTCCGTATCATCGGGAAAGGGGTACCCTGTTGGCGGATCTCTATGATACACATATGCTTACGATGACAAGAACTTACCGGTGACTAAACTTGAGTAGCATGAGGAGCGGCCCTCGTATTCAGGGGACATGAGATTCTCAACTTACAACTTGTCAATGCATATCCTCATATTTGATCACTTTAACCTTAATCACCTAAAGATTCCTATGATAGGGGCAATGAGAGCTGAACGCTAGTAAGTATCATAATTTTTGGGAGCTCTTTATGAGACTTGCAATCCCTGCTTCCCTCTGCAAAGGGCCTTTCTTTTACTTTTTAGTTGAGTCAGTAAACCTATTCCCTTCAATCTCAGCAAGTATTTTGAGTTGTTGTGTTTCATTCATTCATATGATGATTTATTCAATCATGTTGCTTATGTTCCTTGTTTTGCACATTGCTCTTATCTTGATGTTTACTACTTTGAAAGCTATCATTGAAAACCAGTTATTTATGAACTCCAGCAAATTATCAACTATTCTTCGACCAAGAGCTAAGTTTGCCATTACCAATTATGATTCACTTTATGTATCTTCATGGTGTTTCCTTTACTCATTGCAAGTTGAGTTATATAGTGAGTTGTCTTCTATTATGATCTATGTATTGATGAATGTGATGCTTCTTGTCCGTATTATTTTATCGACTCTTCACTCCATAAACCCGAGGCCATGTTCATTGAGCTTAGTTTTCCTTGGGAACAAGCGAAGTCTAAGCTTGGGGGAGTTGATACGTCCATTTTGCATCACTATTCTATGTCATAATTCACTTTTATTCATTGATATATTTCGTATTAAGAGATGATACTTATGTTATTTCATCTGTTTGTGCATGGTTGATGACTTTTGGAGCATGGACCGCTGCAGTCAGGATTATGATAGAAAAGGTGTTGTTTGGAGGCAAAATTCGCGAAGATCAGAAAATCCAAGAAAATACATGGAAAATCCTATTTTTCCAAAAGATGAAGGAAGCCAGAAGGGGGTTGGAGATTGGCCACAGGGGGCCCACACCACCCCCTGGCGCGGGCCAGCCTAGGCCATGCCACCAGGTGGTGTGGCCGCCCTGGTCCACCCCTGGCACTCCCCTCTGGCGTATATTATCCTCCCGAAACCCTAAGACTCAGGGAGCGACCACAAAAAGATTCCGCCGCCTCTGCGGGGCAGAAAACACCGAGAGAGAAAGATCTCTCCGGCAGTCAAATTTCTGCCGGGGGAATTCCTTCCCGGAGAGGGGAGATCGTCGCCATCAACACCACCATCAAGCTGGACTTCATCAGGATCATAATCATCATCATCACCACCATCATCACCATTAGAACCCTCATCACCATCTCCATATTGCTGTAACAAATGGGTTGAATCTTGCATAGTTCAAAGGGGAAACTTTCTCGATGTTGATTACTCTTTGTAGTTGATGCTATTGAGTGAACCATTGAATTATTGTTTATGTTCAGATTGTTATACATCATTATTCCATCTCTGATCATGATCTATATGATGTCTTGTGAGTAGTTTGTTTTCTTCTTGAGGACATGGGAGAAGTCGTGTTGTTATTACAGGAGTTGTGTTGAGAGATATTCAATAGTTTGATATTTAAGTTGTGGTGTACTTCTTCTAGTGGTGTCATGTGAACGTCGACTACATGACACTTCACCTATATGGGACTAAGGGAATGCATTGTGTATTTGGCTACTAATCGTAGGAGTTGTCGGAGTGACAGAAACCTAAACCCCCGTTAGGAAACCATTGCACAAGGGACGTAAGGGTCTTAGATTTTAAAGTTCAGGTTAGGTTTCTACCTTAATTACTTTCTTGTACTTACGGATGTTTGCAAGGGGTATAATCACAAGTATGTATTAGTCCTAGGAAGGTCGGTACATTAGCATAGGTTCACCCACACAACACTTAGCAAGCTAAAGAAGATTAATCAACTATATGAAGCGAAAGCACTTGACAGTCTTCCCATGTGTTCTCGAGAACGTTTGGTCATCTTAAGTAATACAACCGACTTGTCCTTTGCTGCATAAAGGATTGGGCCACTTGCTGCATTTATTCCTACTGTCTTTTATTTACTCATACTTCGTTTACTTTCTTTATAAAAAAACCCCTAAAAACCGTTTGCTAAGTATTTGCAGAGAATTCCTGATCCATACCACTAGCCAGCACCTTCTGCTCCTCGTTGGGTTCGACACTCTTACTTATCGAAAATACTGTGATACACCCCCTATACTTGTGGGTCATTGGTCCTTACTTTGTTTAAAGGTAGCATAAAGAGTATATAACTTGACCTATCTAGTTAAGTTTAGATGTCATTTGATGGCATGAGATTGAGATTAGCATCCCACATTAGTGAACACTCTTAACTTAGTAGTTAGAGCTAAACCAAAAACTAGAACACTTTAGATGGGAATACTTGGTGAAAATGACTTGTGCAAACCTTGGAATGATGACTCATTCTATTGACATGTTTTGACATGTGTTGAGAAACACAAATGGTTTATGATGATGATGAAAATGATGAGGCATGATCCTTAACCCTTTTATAAAAACTGATGGTTGGGTTCGGATGCGATACCATTCCAATTTTACCATACAACCACAATACCTAAATTGGGTAAGGCTTAGCCGGAAGTTTATATGCATTAGTATGAGTTCCCTCGCGGGAGAGGTTTGATCTGAGGCTACCTCTCAATGTTGTCCACCTATGTAGTGCCCAGGATGACTGATGGCCATGGCTGGGAGGCCATACTCATAGGAGAGGTGCTTATACTAGAGTGTGTAAAGGAAAGGTTATGTTTGATTATCTACATACTAAGTATGATTATTCAGGGTTATTCCTGACAGATTATCAAATCTTGTGGTGAAAGTGTACCACCTCTGCAGAGTGTCAAACTATTAGAATAGTTGTGTCCGCGGTTATGGACAGTTGGAGTGGCCATACTATTCTGTTGTCAGATGTTTTCAAAATGACTTATGAAATGAATTGTGACATGACTTGACCACAACAGAGTTGTGACTATGACAACTAAGTTCCCACTTATGTGTTTTCAAACATAATTTTATCTTTCTTTGTTTCTGAACTCAACTTAGGTTTCAAACTTAACTTTACAAATAAACTTAGAATTGAGCATTCCTATTAGAACTATCTTACTTGTTAGTGGTTGTTTGCGAGTACTTAAAGAGTACTCGTGGCTTTTGTCCCTGGCTATTCCCGTGGCCAGACTATGAGGAGGACTACCCTAAAGGAGGACAGCAGGACGGCTACGACAACTAAGATCATCTCCCATCGTCAGCGTTGCCTGTGACTCTGAAGATGGACCCCACCGCTACGCTATTTATCCCGTTACTTGATTGTACTAAGACTGGATCATGAGATCCTTTATTTGTGTAAGACCTTATTATGGTTTGTAATGGATGATGTACTATGATATCCAATCTGTTATGTCTCGCAAAAATGGCAATCCTGGGATTGTGATGTATGGCACTAATAGGCATCTGGGATTAAAAATCCGGGTGTTGACATTAGGAATCATCTAGAAAGGCATCTTATTTACACAAGCTAGTATGGACCTCTAGCCTCAGTCTTAGCATCATAGGCAACCAATTAAAGTTCCTAGGAAGTTAATTCTAGCAGCCAGGACAATAGATGTCACTACTGTCTCAGTTTCCACATCCCTGGCAAGGAAATAATCCACCTTACTTTTCCTCATGGAATCATCAGGTGTATGATTTTAATAAATAAAACCATTAGCATAGCAAATCATGCTAAATAGGGTACCATTTTGCACATTCCAATTGAGGCACCACAATGGTATCTATTGAGTAGAAGCCATACTACAGAGAAAACACCAGCCCAAATAAAAACAACATCATCTTCCTAGCCAAATCATAGGAATCATTTCTATTAGTTTCCTTCATCACATAAACTGTACCTAATGATATGAAACACTGGGTACAAGCTTCAGTTAAGCATGTATGGGTACAATAGAGCTGTAGCATAAATGTTAAGTCAGGTCACTATGTTCCATGAAGCCAACAGTAAATTGCTAATGCAAGGAAGCATTATACTATACAAAAATCCAAACAAGATTGGAATGAGTAAGGCAATTATACATAAGCATCTTTTTAGGACATATCAATGCACCTGTAGCTACACAACCCTACCACCATTGGAAGTAAAACCAACAACCTAAGTTAGTGTCATAAGGGCACCTAATCATTGAAATCAAATTAATAGTAGATGATGCCTTAACAGCATCGCACCCTCTCCAACAAAATACCACATACATCGGCAGATTCATCGGCTCAATGGCCGGTCACATAAACATTACCTGGATCGGAAATAGACAAGAAAGCCGAAGGTTGTGGGCAATACCATTTTCTTGGTATCAAAGAGAGAAATAATCCATGTACCATCACCACAATCCACCATCACCAGAGCCAAATCTAGAAGCAGCAAAACAGGGATGTCGGGGTGGCAGGCATCCCGGCCATCCCACCAGAGCCAAGGACGAAGTTGATAAGAGGAGGAGACCAAAAAGGAGCACCAGAGACCGAGGATTATGGTCGTGGCCATCCTCAAACATCATCAGTAAGCACGAGAGGTAGAAGATCACGCCAATAAGCCTAATGGAGACTAGGGTTCCATAGGAACCAGAGAGGAGGCATCCAAGTGCGAAGGAAAGAGAAACAACGACAGGAGCCGAGGGAGGATGGCTAGAGAGCTTGTGTCTGTGAGCAACAGTGTTAGTGAGGGTCGGAGCTAGCCAGATCAACGCTGGTGTTAGCTCCAGGACTAGACAGAAACGCGTTGGGGGCAAACTCGATAGGTCCTCAAAGTCAAATCGAATTGAAGTGCCAGATCGGTCAGTCAACGGCGGAGCTTCAACATCCGGTGGTGGCGATCGCAACATCTTGGTTCCGCCAGAATCAAGCATATGGCGGAGGCGGTGTGGTGTGCGGCGGGGATGCGAGAGGGGAGTTGAGGTCGGGTGTGCTGTGCATGCGAGATGAGAGAGGAGAGGGGTTGGGCTAGGCTAGGGTTTGAACCTGATACGTCCATTTTGCATCACTGTTCTATGTCATAATTCACTTTTATTCATTGATATATTTCATATTGAGAGGTGATACTTATGTTATTTCATCTGTTTTTACATGGTTGATGACTTTTGGAGCATGGACCGCTGTAGTCAGGATTCTGATGGAAAATGTGCTATTTGGAGGCTAAATTCGCGAAGATCAGAAAATCCGGGAAAATATACGGAAAATCCTATTTTTCCAGAAGACGAAGGAAGCTAGAAGGGGGGCTGGAGATGGGCCAGAGAGGGCCCACACCACCCCCTGGCGTGGGCCAGCCTAGGCCGCGCCACCAGGTGGTGTGTCCACCCTGGTCCACCCCTAGCACTCCCCTCTGGCGTATATCATCCTCCTGAAACCCTAAGACTCAGGGGGCGACCACAGAAAGATTCCGCTGCCTCTACGGGGCGGAAAACACCGAGAGAGAGAAAGATCTCTCTAGCGGACAGAATTCAGCCAGGGGAATTCCTTCCCGGAGAGGGGAGATCAACGCCATCAACACCACCATCAAGCTGGACTTCATCGGGATCATCATCATCATCACCACCATCATCATCATCAGCACCCTCATCACCATCTCCATATTGTTGTAATAATTGTGTTGAATCTTGCATAGTTCATAGGGGAAACTTTCCCGGTGTTGATTACTCTTTGTAGTTGATGCTATTGAGTGAACCGTTGAATTATTGTTTATGTTCAGATTGTTATACATCATTATTCCATCTTTGATCATGATCCATATGATGTCTTGTGAGTAGTTCATTTTGTTCTTGAGGACATGGGAGAAGTCATGTTGTTAGTAGTGGAGTTGTGTTGAGAAAGATTCAATAGTTTGATATTTAAGTTGTGGTGTACTTCTTCTAGTGGTGTCATATGAACGTCGACTACCTAACACTTCACCTATATGGGCCTAGGGGAATGCATTGTGTATTTGGCTACTAATCGTAGGGGTTGCCGGAGTGACAGAAATCTGAACCCCCGTTAGAAAACCATTGCACAAGGGACGTAAGGGTCTTAGAGTTTAAAGTTGTGGTTAGGTTTCTATCTTAAGTACTTTCTTGTTCTTACGGATGTTTGCAAGGGGTATAATCACAAGTATGTATTAGTCCTAGGAAGGTCGGTACATTAGCACAGGCCCACCCACACAACACTTAGCAAGCTAAATAAGATTAATCAACTATATGAAGCGAAAGCACTTGACAGTCTTCCCATGTGTCGTCGAGAACGTTTGGTCATCTTAAGTAATACAACCGGCTTGTCCTTTGCTGTATAAAGGATTGGGCCACTTGCTGCATTTATCCCTACTGTCTTTTATTTACTCGTACTTTGTTTATTTGCTATATCAAAAACCCCTAAAAATCTGTTTGCTAAGTATTTGTAGAGAATTCCTGATCCATACCACTAGCCAGCACCTTCTGCTCCTTGTTGGGTTCGACACTCTTACTTATCGAAAATACTTCGATACACCCCTTATACTTGTGGGTCATCAGACCCCAGGCCCAACTGGGCCATGTTGGGCTTAACAAGCCCGCGGGTCAGAAGTAGTTTTATAGGAAAGAGAAAACTAAATATTGAAGAAGAAATAATAAAACAAGTGTAAAATTACTAAAATACCCCTGAGATTGTTTTAGCCTTAGAAAAATATAGCAAAATCCTAAAAATATATATCATATATCAAAATAATCAGAAAAATGATATATGCCTAAGAAAAATACAACTATTTTTGCATAAATCCTTAATAAAATCTCATAAATTAAGGAAAAGTCCTAAAAATGAAAAAAATCGTTTTTACATATGAAAATAAATCAACTATTTTACAAAAATACCAACTTAATTTTTTACAAATAAAACTTGGAACAAATAGTCAAGGAAATGTAATCCTTTGTAGAATTTTGTAAAAATAAAGATAATACTTAAAAATAAATAAAAATTATTTTTAAGATCTTGAGTAAATATATTTTACTAGAAAAATACTAAAAGTATTTTCTGAAAGATTTTTAAGATTTTAAGGAGATAAATCCTTACTTATTTTATAAAAGACCAAGTTTGTAAATTCTATAAAAACATCTCTTAAATAAAATAATAATAATCACAATTCTATCTATAACACCTTCAATCCCTAATAACTAAATACGAAGTCCAAAGCTATAACTTGGATTTATAATAAAACTTGAGTGTAACTTATTAACCTTATAAAACTCTTTTAAAATCATAAATCCAAACTAAAGCAAAAAATTTAAGTAAATTTTGAACATCATAAAAATGAATGCTATTTATCTCTTAACTATTCTTAAACATGATTCTAGCTCTAACAGATTATTCAAACCATCTAAATTTACTTTCCTTAATAAGATAAACTATATTCATAATAACAAATCATATTTAAACTCATCATTCACTTAAGATGAAAGTGAATGATTATATACCTTCAAACATGCTTGTTGCAAGATTTAAAGTTTATTAATACTTTTAAACACATCACACCTTAGATCTAATTATGTTTTTATAGTTAACTTTTGTCTGTTCCAAATTAAGTCATAAGGCATCTCAAATACAAACTTATCGAACAAACGCAAATGACACCGATCATATTCTATTAACCATAAAGATTCGTTAAACCTTATCAAAGAAACCTTTTCTTCAAAAGTTATTCGTTTTGCCACTTCAAACAACAATATCATAATAAGTTCTTCAACTCTTATCAACCTAAAACATGGACTTCCATAATAAATACATAAAATCAAATAACTCTAAGAATGTGTTGTTATATTTACTTTATATCATACATGTTAGTCTTAAGTTCCTTGTATATATATATTGGCTTGTAAAGTAAACTTATAGACAAACTAAATCTTAAAGATATCACCTATGTTTAACTCATTCACCATATTGGGGTATTACTTCGGGGTTTTCCATACTTCATTACATTATTTATGCATAACTGCATCTTGCTTCTTTAAACATTAATCCTTACCGGACCAATGATGTTGTTTACAGAATTTGGATCTTCTATTTTCTTGAATACCGTGAGTGCATAATCTTGTAATCACAAAAGGCAAGTTCACACTTTCTCATGTCCTTTGATTATTTTCTATGCTTGTAACTCAATTGTTGTCATCACCTGCATTTCAAAAAGGTCGAAAACACTATTTTCATAATTAACTGGAAGTATCGATTACTGATCCAGGGTGATCACTGAATCTATTATAACTGCAATTGAAATGCCATTATACAGGAATGTATCACCTAGGACTTAACAACAAATGTCGCTAGTGATTCTAGCGCTGTATATTACGCGTTAACCATGACATTTGGAATGGGACGGAGAAGTCAGCTTTATCTTCTTCCTCTCGCATGCATCCGGATGGCCAGGTGATACATTGCAAATGTATCTATAATTGTTGATGCTCTATGCTTGGTTTTATCCACTTTCTTGTGTTTTGTCCACACTTTGGAGTACATTTCATATGATTTCTTGGACTAACCTATTAACAAGAGCCACAGTGCCAGCTGCCTGTTTTCTGCTGTTTTTGGTTCCAGGAAAGTCAGAAAATGAATGTTCTCGGAATTTGACGGGACAAAAGCCAAAGTGCCTATTTTTCCAGAAGACTCACAGAGCCAGAATACGAGACGGAGGAGGGCTAGGGCCTGGCCACACCACCCCCAGGCGCGGGCTGGGATTAGCCGCGCAAGGGCATGGTGTGGTGTCCCTAGGCACCCACTCGGTCTCCCTCTTCACCTATAAGAAGCCTTCTGACCTAAAAACTTTGGGGGGTTCGAAGTTTTTCCATGAAAAGATCCGCTGCGCCGCCGCCACCGAAGGGGAGATCCGGGGGACAGAAAGTCTCTGTTTCGGCACCCTGTCGGGACGGGGAAGTGCCCCCGGAGCCATCTCCATCGATCTCCACCATCATCTTCATCGACCATCCATGTTTCCCCCATCTATGAGTGAGTAATCCCCCGCTGTAGGCTATGGGGATGGTAGGGATTGGATGAGATCGTTCCTTTAATGGCATCAGAATATTAGGGCATGGTGCCTAGTATCTTTTATTAGTGCTTTATGACTTTGTTGCAACTTGTTGTGCTTAATGCTTGTCACTAGGGCCCGAGTGCCATGATTTCAGATCTGAACTTATTATTGATTCATTATGATAGTATTGTTCTTGGTCTTATCTGCAAGTTGTATACACACGTTGTTGTTCGGAACCTATGGCCCCGAAGTGATAGAAATCGGGATAACCGGAAGGGAAAGGCTTTGATGTGAGGATCACATGTGTTCACGGAGTGTTAATGCTTTGCTCCGGTGCTCTATTAAAAGGAGCACCTTAATTGCCAGTAGTTCCCTAGAGGCCCCGCTGCAAACGGGCTGGTAGGACAAAAGATGTTGTGCAAGTTCTCATTGCGAGCACGTATGACTATATATGGAACACATGCCTAGTATTGTCTAGTACTTGGATGCTTTATCTTATTTATCTGCAATTGCCCTATGTTCTGTTTGCTATGTGAATTGTCTTGTCCATGCAGCGCCCGTCCATCCATCCCTATGCCTACCACACTCGAATCCCACTATTTACTACTTTTGTTACTACTGTCTTTGCTTTACTACTGATGTTACTTTACTATTCCTACTACAAAAATGTTGCTACTGATAAACTGCTGCGAGCGAGATTGTTTCCAGGTGCAGCTGAATTGACAACTCAGTTGTTAAGGCGTATAAATATTCTTTGGCTCCCCTTGTGTCGAATCAATAAATTGGGTTGCACTTCTCTCGAAAATACTGCGATACACCCCTTATACTTGTGGGTCATCACCAGGTCGTGGCTGTTATCCTCGTAGCATGCATTAATTGGTAATTCGTAGAGGATATGCAGCCTATGTGTGGGAGGCCTCAACGTCCCACGATAGTTCTGGCATCTGACGGTCTGTACTAACCATTGTCGTAATTCAAGACGTGGGCATGGTGTACACCAAGGGTACATGCGGGTCGCGAAGAGGGCAGTGATTAGCTTGGATCAGCTATCAGGCCCCACATCAAGTAATTGTGGACGGAAATAAGCTGCCCGATTCTGCAACAAGGAGTTGGTCTCTCATGGGTAAAGTAACACACCTCTTAAGAGTGTAAGAACTGTAACTTGTTACTCCCTGTTCTGAGAAGGAGCCACGAAAGCGGTAGGAAAGGAACCCCATGAAGGTTCTAGTCAACCTGTGAAGGCTGTCGAACATAGTTTTCAGAATAAAAGCAACCTTTGAAGAAATGTTTACAAAAAACTGCATTGCCTACGACCTATGGTCTGTGGTTGTAGAGATAGTGCATCATACACTCCTTTTTAGTGAACTTGCTGAGTACACTCGTACTCAACCGTACCTTCTTAACCCTTGCTAGGTTTTAAGCCGTTGAAGACGGCGTCAACATCAATTTCTGCTCAAGAAACCATCATCCGCAGCTCAAGTTCTTCAATAAAGTCTATGAAGTCAAAATATACATCAGTTGAAGTGAAGACAAAATCTCTGTTTAGATAGGAGTAGATACTCTAGCCATAAAACCTAGTTCTATAGAGCATAGCATTAGTAGCAATTGTAAGCCAAATAGTTGAGGTGTTAGTCTTATTAGCTAGGTAGTTTTGAGTTATTACTTCTAGTTCTTCTTTGTAAGAAGTTTCTTTCTCTATCTTTAACCTAGAGTGTTCTCTGGATCTTTTGTAAAGAATCGAGTTATAATCTATATGTGGGGCCCCCGGATTAATCCTCCAAGAATCCCTATTATGCATACAACCACGATCCCATGATCAGTTAGTCGTGGCACGTAACCAACAAGTATCATTACATCATCCGAGAATATACCGAATTACAGGACTTACATAATTGCCTTTATGGCTACATCAATAACTTCAGTGGATCTTCCTTAAGCGTAGAGCCCGAGCCATGCCTTAACCTACAGGCAACTGACTGGGAGAACGTCCTAGCTCACATAGTCGCCAACCTCCTCTTCTTCTTGAGATCTGACCAACCCAATAGCCAGGGACAATGCCGATGAGTACTTTGAATGTACTCTCAAACCACCTTAAATTAATGATAATAATAACAAGAGGATATGTATTATGGCCGTGGTAGTATGAGGGCTCCAAGAGGGGTTCTTTTCTCAAATAGTTTCTCTTGTAGATATTGCATCTACATATCTTTGTTGAAAACTTTTGTAAACTGTTTTGGAAACCTTTTTGAAAAGTTTTGAAAACATTTGTACTGGGTCACCCATTTGTTTCCTTCTCCCGGTCGTCCCACGACAAAACTCCTTCCATCCCTCTCTGACCATCCCATAGTCATAACAGGGATCCTTTCCGACCATCCCATGGTCAAAAATATTTTCAAAGCTTTTGCTTTTTTAAAACCCTTTTTGAAAACAAAACCAGCACCGCTCTACAGCAACCTTCCCAACCGTCCATGACCGTGGACGCGGCTATTCGAATAGATTTACACTCTGCAGAGGTTGTACACTTTACCCACATCATCCGGGTAAACTACCCGGATCTTCACCGATCGTGGGTCGAGTAACCGATCAAGACTCTCCAGATGCCCACTCTAATATAAGTGCCTACCCTATGAGTGTTAATCCCCTCAAAACCGGGTCGTCGGGCGAGGACCAACCGGAGCGCTTTTTCCAATTCTCGAGTGTGCGCTTTCAATGAGGGGCTCATAGTAACGCGTGGAGGCTTGCCAACCCTTTGTTCCTTCTCCAGGTCCCACCTTTATCGGAGAAGGCCCATCCTCCAGGGATCCCCGATCCCCTGTAGTAGTTGCGAGGCAGCTTATACCAGAACGAACAAACATCAAATCCAGCCCTATCCCATTCCAGAGTAATGTGGTTGCACAGGGTTAATTATTCTAGCAAAACATGCAGAGAACCAGGTGCGTTTTCGTAAACCTTTTTCCTCCGGTTTTCCTTCAGCATCTTGTAAAACAAAACCTTTTTCTTTCTCAACATCTCTTGGGAGGTCCCACCTCACCAAGGTTTTATCATAAAACATTTAGTAAAACTTTTTCTGGGGTCTTCCCATCCTCTAGCTTTTGCTTCGGCTAAATCGGAGGTCTCCAAAGGGGTATGGTGGATATGCACCATCTACTCTACTAGGGACAATTAGGTATCACCAAGGGGGCTGTACTTAATAGTACAAAGGTATAATGGTTTGGAGGAGCCAAACCACTACCATATATACATCAACAAATAATAAAACCTTGCAGTTTCACAAATAGAAGACAAAACATGCATAAGTAAAATAGTAGGGCAAGGCTTATGAGCAAGAAGGTGGCTTGCCTGATGATCAACAATATGGCAATATGTCCCTAGACTTCTCGTTAGAAAACCCAATACCAATAATAAAAATAGCACTTCTTCTGCTCTCCGATTTCATTGCATCTAGGCGGCGGGGAGGCGCCAGGAGGGGTCCAAGGAGGTGAGGTGGCTGGCGACGAGTCCGAAGAAGGGCGGAAGAGGGGTGTTCCGCGGAGAGGAGCCGCTCACGCGACGACAGCCGACGAGCATGCTCGGGAGCTGGGCGGGGCAGCTCCCAGAGGCTCAGGAGGCGACCGAGGCAACGAAAGGGAGAAGTGGCCGACGGCGGTGACTCCCAGGATGGGCGTCGCAGCTTGGTTTGCTTCTGGAAAGAAGTCCGCGAGAGGTTGGCCGTAGCAAAGCTTCGGGAGCTCACCAGTGCGGCGGCCACGGTGGCATGGGCAGATCTTGTAGAAGGTTGAGAGGGCTTCTCCTCCCTTTCATGTGCGAGGCAGAGCAGGGGAGAGGATGGGAAGCTGAGTGGGGGTAAGAGGAGGCAAATGAGCCAGGAGCTGGGGGCTGGGGTGGCATGTGCCCTTTTATCTCGAGTGGAGAGGCTCATGGTGGACATAGTCCATTGGGGCATGGGAGGGAGAAGGGGAAACCAGGGGGAGGATGATCTAGGAAAGGGGAGGTGGTATCTGGCCTGGAAGCAGGTCAGAGAGAGCAGTGTGCCTCAGTTGCAAGGGGGAAGAAGTTTGCAAGGCAAGACACTCATATGAGGCTAAGCACTATTGTCCAAGCACTAGAGGACAAGATGCTACAGTAATTGCTACAGTGGCCGCGACCAAGGAGGAGTGCTGGTTGCTGTGGTCAGAGGTGGTGAGCCTTGGTGGTGATTTTAATTTGGTTTACGCCACTAATTACTTAGTTTGCCACATTTGGTCAAAATGAGGCTTGTGAAGGAAGTTTTAATATTTTGTATAAGACAAGGTAGGGATATCGTACTGGTAGATAAACGGGGTAAATGTAGATATTCAGGAATTATTTGGGATTTTTCTAAAGATTTAAAGTCCACTTAAATCCCTTTATTCAAAAACTGCAGAACTAGTTTCTAGAAGATCATTTGATAAATTTACATGGTACAAGGGGGGGTTCGATGTGAGATGGTCCCAAATACCATATTACACTCTGGGGAATTTTATTGGGATTTATTGAGGTGGGAAATTATTTTTAAAGTATCATTTCGCGTTTCTGCCACTTAAGAAAAAGGGCAAAAAGAAATAATAAAGCTCTTCAAAAATATTTATTTCTGAAGTGGGAAGATAGGGTATGATATATGGGCCTCGAAAGTGCTTAGAGTTGGGGAAGTGTTTTGGTAGAAACCCAACTTTCCCTTATGGAAGAGGTTTTGAAGAATTTGTCTATTAAAGAAGTTAAATGGATTTGGGACCTTAATAATTTTGGAAAATATTTGATAAGTCTTGATGATCAGGGGAAATGATGTAGACAAGATGTAGCAAGAATTTGCAACCTTGAGGTTGGAGAATCCAAGTTGATTTTGGTGGAATACCCTAGATTAAGGATCTAGGGTGATGTTAGTTTCATACCATCAAAACCATGTTGGATCTTGGAGCTCAGAGCTCCCCTGGGGGCATGGGGTAGATGGTTGGATAGACTAAGTGATATAGATCAACATGGTACAGAGGTTTGAACTTGATCTTGTTTGAGCTCACCAAACAGGCTTTCAAACTTTGAATAAAATAAGCCTGCCAAAGCAGATTATTAACTAGCCTCCTATACCTTGTGGGTTTAAGAAGCACCAAGATCCACTTGGAACAAGTAAATTAGGTAATGATAAACCTATATGAGTAGAACACAACCATGCAAATATTTGGTCCATAGAAGGTGGGATGGTGGTGTGAGCTTCTATCAAAGTAGGCATGTTGACTAGATTTGTAGGAAAAGTTATTTTCTTGCCTGCAAAACCATCAAGAACAAGTGGGTTGGAAGGTGACCTAACCAAGGGAAATAGTGGGCCTTGGTAGTACTTAGGATGGTTAACAAGGTGGTTCAAGTGCATTACCAAAATTGCACAAGGGTTGAGAAAGAGAGGCATTCAAAAAGGTGATGTTGGAAATAGTTTTCCAGACTTAGCCCAATTTGGCAGATTTAGGGTTTTTGACTAGAGCATGAGAGGGGAGGTTTTTGATGTCGTGCAAGGTACCCAATAATCATAAATTGGATGATGTTGAAGTGTAGGTTGAGTAGAAAGATTAATATTGGTCTTCAATGACTTGGAAACTTCAGAAGGGATATCTTCAGAATTGATCTGGTTAAGGGTCTTAGAGGATCATCTGGTGGCTAGAGATCAGATCCAGGTTTGTATTCTTCCCTAGGGAGTGATGATTTGGAAACATCCTGATCCTAGTGAAGATCTCCTAGAGTAGCTCATACTATCTCCTAAGTAGACAAATCAGGCAGTAGGTCAAGGCAATTCATTAGACATCAGATCAAGGCAGTTCATCTTACAAACAAATCAACTACTACTTGGGTTACCACCAAGCTTAGCTTGAGGTAAGGATGGGTATTCTGAGATAGGTTGGAGTTTGAACAAGGTAAGGTCCTTGGTATATCGACCAAGAGTAGAATTCAAATGCTTCACAAAAAAAGGTTTTGTTAAATCTAGTGATAAGAGTAGTAGAAGGTTCTGTCTTGAAAACATAAGGAGATTATGTTATATATCTCTCCATAGTTTGATCAATAGAAGCTACTAAAATATGATTTGGTTTCATAAACATCTTGGCTCATGTTTTTGAAATGCCAGAACATTTGAGAATATGGAAATTAAGCCAAGACTGTTTTGGGAAGTAGCTTTTGTCAACTGGTGTTAAGGTCAGGAGTATATCATCTAATACACATTCATATGCATAAGCATATCCAACAACAAGCAAACACTTCAGCATTAAACAAGAAAAAGTTTTCGTTCGCCCTGATTTTTGCATTCTGGACAACTAATCAGGGTTGCTGAAATTGGGATGCTACACTATAGTCATGTCTTGGACCTGCTGTGTTTCTATTGTACCACTCTGAGGGATGTAATACTAGTGATTGTTGTTTCATATGTGTTATGTCAACGACTATACTCTACTACATCATGAAGTGGTATGTTGGGTCACCGCACTGTTCTTTTCACAAACCACATATGGATCCACCAGAGTCATTGCATGTGTGTTCTTTTCACAAACCACATATGGATTCACTAGTGTCATTGCATGCATGTTCTTTTCATTAACCACATATGGATCCCCAAGTGTCATTGCATGTGTGTTTATTTCATTAACCACAACTAGAGTCATTGCATGTGTGTTCTTTTCACAAACCACATATGGATCCACCAGAGTCATTGCATGTTTGTTCTTTTCATAAACCACATATGGATCCACCAATGTCATTGCATGTCTGTTCTTTTCATAAAACACATGGATACACTAGTGTCATTGCATGTGTGTTCTTTTAATAAAGCATGGCTAGAGTCACTGGATGTGTGTTCTTTTCATAAACCACAACTAGGGTCATCGCATGTGTGTTCTTTTCACAATCCACATATGGATCCACTAGTGTCATTGCATGTGTGTTCATTTAATTAACCACATATGGATCCACCAGAGTTCATTCTATGTGTGTTCTTTTCATTAACCACAGCTAGAGTCATTGCATGTATGTTCTTTTCACAAACCACATAAGGATTCACCAGAGTCATTGCATGTGTGTTCTTTTCATGGAAAACATATGGATCCACCATAGTCATTGCATGTGTGTTGTTTTCACAAACCACATATTGATCCACCAGTGTCATTGCATGTTTGTTCTGTTCACAAACCACATATGTATCCACCAGTGTCATTGCATGTGTGCTCTTTTCATTAACCACATATGGATCACCTAGTGTCATTGCATGTGTGTTATTTTCATTAGCCACAACTAGTGTCATTGCATGTATGTTCTTTTCATAGAACACATATGGATCCACCAGAGTTCATTGCATGTCTATTCTTTTCACAAATCACAAATGGATCCACCAGAGTCATTGCATGTGTGTTCTTTTCAAAAACCACATATGGATTCACTAGTGTCATTGCATGTGTGTTCTTTTCGTTAACCACATATGGATCCCCTAGTGTCATTGCATGTGTGTTCTTTTCATTAACCACAACTAGAGTCATTGCATATGTGTTCTTTTCACAAACCACATATGGATCCACAAGAGTCATTGCATGTGTGTTCTTTTAATAAACCACATATGGATCCACCAGTGTCATTGCATGTCTATTCTATTCATAAACCACATGGATCCACCAGTGTCATTGCATGTGTGTTCTTTTAATAAACCACAGCTAGGTCACTAGATGTGTGTTCTTTTCATAAACCACAACTAGAGTCATTGCATGTGTGTTCTTTTCACAATCCAAATATGGATCCACCAGTGTCATTGCATGTGTGTTATTTTCATTAACCACAACTAGAGTTATTGCATGTCTGTTCTTTTCACAAACCACAAAAGGATCCACCAGTGTCATTGGATGTGTGTACTTTTAATAAACCACAACTAGAGTCATTGCATGTGTGTTCTTTTCACAAACCACATATGGATTCACTAGTGTCATTGCATGTGTGTTCTTTTCATTAAACACAGCTAGAGTCATTTCATGTGTGTTCTTTTCACAAACCACATATGGATCCACCAGTGTCATTGCATGTGTGTTCTTTTCATCAACCACATATGGATCCGCCAGATTTCATTGCATGTGTGTTCTTTTCATTAACCAAAGTTAGAGTCATTGCATGTCTGTTCTTTTCACAAACCACATAACGATCCACCAAGGTCATTGCATGTGTGTTCTTTCCATAGACCACAGATGGATCCACCAGTGTCATTGCATGTGTTATCTTTTCACAAACCACATATGCATCCACCAGTGTCATTGCATGTGTGTTCTTTTCACAAGCCACATATGGATCCACCATTGTCATAGCATGTGTGTTCTTTTCATTAACAACATATGGATCCCCTAGTGTCATTGGAAATGTGTTCTTTTCATTAACCACAACTAGTGTAATTTAATGTCTGTTATTTTCATAGACCACATATGGATCCACAAGAGTTCATTGCATGTATATTCTTTTCACAAACCACATATGGATCCATCAGAGTCATTGGATGGGTGTTCTTTTCACAAACCACATATGGATTCACCATTGTCATTGCATGTATGTTATTTTCCATAACCACATATGGATCCCCTAGTGTCATTGCATGTGTGTTCTATTCATTAACCACAACTAGAGTCATTGCATGTGTGTTCTTTTCACAAACCACATATGGATCCACCAGAGTCATTGCACCTTTGTTCTTTTCGTAAATCGCATATGCTTCCACCAGTGTCATTACATGTCTGTTCTTTTAATAAAACACATGGATACACTAGTGTCATTGCATCTGTGTTCTTTTAATAAACCACAACTAGAGTCACTGGATGTGTTTTCTTTTCATAAACCACAACTAGGGTCATTGCATGTGTGTTCTTCTCACAATCGACATATGAATCCTCCAGTGTCATTGCATGTCTGTTCTTTTCATTAACCACATATGGATCCACCAGAGTTCATTCTCTGTGTGTTCTTTTCATTAAACACAGCTAGAGTCATTGCATATATGTTCTTTTCACAAACGATATAACTATTCACCAGAGTCATTGCATGTGTGTTCTTTTCATAGAAAACATATGGATCCACCAGTGTCATTGCATGTGTGTTCTTTTCACAAACCACATCTGGATCCACCAGTGTCATTGCATGTCTGTTCTTTTCACAAACCACAAATGGATACACCAGAGGCATTGCATGTGTGTTCTTTTCAAAACCACATATGGATTCACAAGTGTCATTGCATGTGTGTTCTTTTTATTAACCACATATGGATCCTCTAGTGTCATTACATGTGTGTTCTTTTCATTAACCACAACTAGAGTCATTGCATGTGTGTTCTTTTCACAAACCACATATGGATCCACCAGAGTCATTGCATGTGTGGTATTTTCATAAACCACATATGGATCCACCAATGTCATTGCATGTCTATTCTTTTCATAAACCACATGGATCCACCAGTGTCATTGCATGTGTGTTCTTTTAATAAACCACAGCTAGAGTCACTAGATTTTTGTTCTTTTCATAAGCCACAACTAGAGTCATTGCATGTGTGTTCTTTTCACAATCCACATATAGATCCACCAGTGTCATTGCATGTGTGTTATTTTCATTAACCACAACTAGAGTTATTGCATGTCTGTTCTTTTCACAAACCACAAAGGATCCACCAGTGTCATTGGATGTGTGTACTTTTAATAAACCACAACTAGAGTCATTGCATGTGTGTTCTTTTCACAAACTACATATGGATTCACTAGTGTCATTGCATGTGTGTTCATTTCATTAAACACAGCTAGAGTCATTTCATGTGTGTTCTTTTCACAAACCACATATGGATCCACCAATGTCATTGCATGTGTGTTCTTTTCATCAACCACATATGGATCCGCCAGATTTCATTACATGTGTGTTCTTTTCATTAACCATAGTTAGAGTCATTGGATGTCTGTTCTTTTCACAAACCACATAACGATCCACCAGAGTCATTGCATGTGTGTTCTTTTCATAGACCACATATGGATCCACCAGTGTCATTGCATGTTTATTCTTTTCACAAACCACATATGCATCCACCAGTGTCATTGCATGTGTGTTCTTTTCACAAGCCACATATGGATCCACCATTGTCATAGCATGTGTGTTCTTTTCATTAACAACATATGGATCCCCTAGTGTCATTGGAAATGTGTTCTTTTCATTAACCACAACTAGTGTAATTTAATGTCTGTTATTTTCATAGACCACATATGGATCCACAAGAGTTCATTGCATGTATATTCTTTTCACAAACCACATATGGATCCATCAGAGTCATTGGATGGGTGTTCTTTTCACAAACCACATATGGATTCACCAGTGTCATTGCATGTATGTTATTTTCAATAACCACATATGGATCCCCTAGTGTCATTGCATGTGTGTTCTATTCATTAACCACAACTAGAGTCATTGCATGTGTGTTCTTTTCACAAACCACATATGGATCCACCAGAGTCATTGCATGTTTGTTCATTTCATAAATCACATATGCATCCACCAGTGTCATTACATGTCTGTTCTTTTAATAAAACACATGGATACACTAGTGTCATTGCATCTTTGTTCTTTTAATAAACCACAACTAGAGTCACTGGATGTGTTTTCTTTTCATAAACCACAGCTAGGGTCATTGCATGTGTGTTCTTCTCACAATCGACATATGAATCCTCCAGTGTCATTGCATGTCTGTTCTTTTCATTAACCACATATGGGTCCACCAGAGTTCATTCTGTGTGTGTTCTTTTCATTAAACACAGCTAGAGTCATTGCATATCTGTTCTTTTCACAAACCACATAAGTATTCACCAGAGTCATTGCATGTGTGTTCTTTTCATAGAAAACATATGGATCCACCAGTGTCATTGCATGTGTGTTCTTTTCACAAACCACATCTGGATCCACCAGTGTCATTGCATGTCTGTTCTTTTCACAAACCACAAATGGATACACCAAAGGCATTGCATGTGTGTTCTTTTAAAAAACCACATATGGATTCACAAGTGTCATTGCATGTGTGTTCTTTTTATTAACCACATATGGATCCTCTAGTGTCATTACATGTGTGTTCTTTTCATTAACCACAACTAGAGTCATTGCATGTGTGTTCTTTTCACAAACCACATATGGATCCACCAGAGTCATTGCATGTGTGTTATTTTCATAAACCACATATGGATCCACCAATGTCATTGCATGTCTATTCTTTTCATAAACCACATGGATCCACCAGTGTCATTGCATGTGTGTTCTTTTAATAAACCACAGCTAGAGTCACTAGATTTTTGTTCTTTTCATAAACCACAACTAGACTAATTGCATGTGTGTTCTTTTCACAATCCACATATGGATCCACCAGTGTCATTGCATGTGTGTTATTTTCATTAACCACAACTAGAGTTATTGCATGTATGTTCTTTTCACAAACCACAAAAGGATCCACCAGTGTCATTGGATGTGTGTACTTTTAATAAACCACAACTAGAGTCATTGCATGTGTGTTCTTTTCACAAACCACATATGGATTCACTAGTGTCATTGCATGTGTGTTCTTTTCATTAAACACAGCTAGAGTCATTTCATGTGTGTTCTTTTCACAAACCACATATGGATCCACCAGTGTCATTGCATGTGTGTTCTTTTCATCAACCACATATGGATCCGCCAGATTTCATTACATGTGTGTTCTTTTCATTAACCATAGTTAGAGTCATTGCATGTCTGTTCTTTTCACAAACCACATAACGATCCACCAGAGTCATTGCATGTGTGTTCTTTTCATAGACCACATATGGATCCACCAGTGTCATTGCATGTTTATTCTTTTCACAAACCACATATGCATCCACCAGTGTCATTGCATGTGTGTTCTTTTCACAAGCCACATATGGATCCACCATTGTCATAGCATGTGTGTTCTTTTCATTAACAACATATGGATCCCCTAGTGTCATTGGAAATGTGTTCTTTTCATTAACCACAACTAGT
Organism: Avena eriantha; assembly: GCA_910589775.1. Lineage (NCBI taxonomy): Eukaryota > Viridiplantae > Streptophyta > Magnoliopsida > Poales > Poaceae > Avena > Avena eriantha. Next base: position 401,113,482 of record OU342743.1, on the reverse strand, counting down.
GTAATTTAATGTCTGTTATTTTCATAGACCACATATGGATCCACAAGAGTTCATTGCATGTATATTCTTTTCACAAACCACATATGGATCCATCAGAGTCATTGGATGGGTGTTCTTTTCACAAACCACATATGGATTCACCAGTGTCATTGCATGTATGTTATTTTCAATAACCACATATGGATCCCCTAGTGTCATTGCATGTGTGTTCTATTCATTAACCACAACTAGAGTCATTGCATGTGTGTTCTTTTCACAAACCACATATGGATCCACCAGAGTCATTGCATGTTTGTTCTTTTCATAAATCACATATGCATCCACCAGTGTCATTACATGTCTGTTCTTTTAATAAAACACATGGATACACTAGTGTCATTGCATCTTTGTTCTTTTAATAAACCACAACTAGAGTCACTGGATGTGTTTTCTTTTCATAAACCACAGCTAGGGTCATTGCATGTGTGTTCTTCTCACAATCGACATATGAATCCTCCAGTGTCATTGCATGTCTGTTCTTTTCATTAACCACATATGGGTCCACCAGAGTTCATTCTGTGTGTGTTCTTTTCATTAAACACAGCTAGAGTCATTGCATATCTGTTCTTTTCACAAACCACATAAGTATTCACCAGAGTCATTGCATGTGTGTTCTTTTCATAGAAAACATATGGATCCACCAGTGTCATTGCATGTGTGTTCTTTTCACAAACCACATCTGGATCCACCAGTGTCATTGCATGTCTGTTCTTTTCACAAACCACAAATGGATACACCAAAGGCATTGCATGTGTGTTCTTTTAAAAAACCACATATGGATTCACAAGTGTCATTGCATGTGTGTTCTTTTTATTAACCACATATGGATCCTCTAGTGTCATTACATGTGTGTTCTTTTCATTAACCCCAACTAGAGTCATTGCATTTGTGTTCTTTTTACAAACCACATATGGATCCACCAGAGTCATTGCATGTGTGTTATTTTCATAAACCACATATGGATCCACCAGTGTCATTGCATGTCTGTTCTTTTCATAAACCACATGGATCCACCAGTGTCATTGCATGTGTGTTCTTTTAATAAACCACAGCTAGAGTCACTAGATTTTTGTTCTTTTCATAAACCACAACTAGACTCATTGCATGTGTGTTCTTTTCACAAACCACATATGGATTCACTAGTGTCATTGCATGTGTGTTCTTTTCATTAAACACAGCTAGAGTCATTTCATGTGTGTTCTTTTCACAAACCACATATGGATCCACCAGTGTCATTGCATGTGTGTTCTTTTCATCAACCACATATGGATCCGCCAGATTTCATTACATGTGTGTTCTTTTCATTAACCATAGTTAGAGTCATTGCATGTCTGTTCTTTTCACAAACCACATAACGATCCACCAGAGTCATTGCATGTGTGTTCTTTTCATAGACCACATATGGATCCACCAGTGTCATTGCATGTTTATTCTTTTCACAAACCACATATGCATCCACCAGTGTCATTGCATGTGTGTTCTTTTCACAAGCCACATATGGATCCACCATTGTCATAGCATGTGTGTTCTTTTCATTAACAACATATGGATCCCCTAGTGTCATTGGAAATGTGTTCTTTTCATTAACCACAACTAGTGTAATTTAATGTCTGTTATTTTCATAGACCACATATGGATCCACAAGAGTTCATTGCATGTATATTCTTTTCACAAACCACATATGGATCCATCAGAGTCATTGGATGGGTGTTCTTTTCACAAACCACATATGGATTCACCAGTGTCATTGCATGTATGTTATTTTCAATAACCCCATATGGATCCCCTAGTGTCATTGCATGTGTGTTCTATTCATTAACCACAACTAGAGTCATTGCATGTGTGTTCTTTTCACAAACCACATATGGATCCACCAGAGTCATTGCATGTTTGTTCATTTCATAAATCACATATGCATCCACCAGTGTCATTACATGTCTGTTCTTTTAATAAAACACATGGATACAGTAGTGTCATTGCATCTTTGTTCTTTTAATAAACCACAACTAGAGTCACTGGATGTGTTTTCTTTTCATAAACCACAGCTAGGGTCATTGCATGTGTGTTCTTCTCACAATCGACATATGAATCCTCCAGTGTCATTGCATGTCTGTTCTTTTCATTAACCACATATGGATCCACCAGAGTTCATTCTCTGTGTGTTCTTTTCATTAAACACAGCTAGAGTCATTGCATATCTGTTCTTTTCACAAACCACATAAGTATTCACTAGAGTCATTGCATGTGTGTTCTTTTCATAGAAAACATATGGATCCACCAGTGTCATTGCTTGTGTGTTCTTTTCACAAACCACATCTGGATCCACCAGTGTCATTGCATGTCTGTTCTTTTCACAAACCACAAATGGATACACCAGAGGCATTGCATGTTTGTTCTTTTCAAAAACCACATATGGATTCACAAGTGTCATTGCATGTGTGTTCTTTTTATTAACCACATATGGATCCTCTAGTGTCATTACATGTGTGTTCTTTTCATTAACCCCAACTAGAGTCATTGCATTTGTGTTCTTTTTACAAACCACATATGGATCCACCAGAGTCATTGCATGTGTGTTATTTTCATAAACCACATATGGATCCACCAGTGTCATTGCATGTCTGTTCTTTTCATAAACCACATGGATCCACCAGTGTCATTGCATGTGTGTTCTTTTAATAAACCACAGCTAGAGTCACTAGATTTTTGTTCTTTTCATAAACCACAACTAGAGTCATTGCATGTGTGTTCTTTTCACAATCCACATATGAATCCACTAGTGTCATTTCATGTGTGTTCTATTTATTAACCACAACTAGACTCATTGCATGTCTATTTTTTCACAAACCACATAAGGATCCACCACTGTCGTTGGATGTGTGTTCTTTTAATAAACCACAACTAGAGTCATTGCATGTGTGTTTCTTTCACAAACCACATAAGGATCCACTAGTGTCATTGCATGTGTCCTCTTTTCATTAACACAGCTAGAGTCATTTCATGTGTGTTCTTTCACAACCACATATGGATCCACCAGTGTCATTGCATGTGGGTGTTCTTTTCATCAACCACATATGGATC